>OY796892.1:945336-2145336 GCA_963680785.1 Diplosoma virens | reverse complement strand
TGCGTTGTCGCAGTTGCCGCTTGCTCTATTCATTAGAAATGCTTTCTGTATTAATTTAAATCAGCGGCTCTCAATTCATTTAAGCCCGCACCCCGTTCGGAAGGAAAAATCATTTTCGGACCCCTTGCACCATTTGATTTGTTGTTTTTTGTAGAGAAGAGAAGTTCGATAGAAAAGTTCGCACCCCCAATTGAGAACCGCTGATTTAAATCAAAACGATCATGCTTGATTGATTAAGCAAAACTCAAAAAAGGCGCTTTCTTTCCATTTTTTAAAAGGTGTACCAGCTTTTAAATCATTGTTGAAAACCGCTTTACTTAGTGCAAAGGTAAGAAACGTTGATTTTGTTTGCTCCCTTAGTAAGATCTAACTTTACATAAAATATAATTCCCATGCATTGTATTTTCATGTACATAGTAATAAGCTTTAGTTATTGAATTATGCATGCTTAATGACGCAGCTTAAGAGCATACAACTGTGAAAGTTCTGTGAGAAAATATTTGAGAAGGGTTACAAAATAACATCGAGGAAAGTTGTGAGATTATGTTTTAAAAAATATCATCACAGTGAACAGTTTACACCATGTTTACAGTTTACACAATTGCGATTTAAAACAAAAATTCACATAAATTTAGCGGTGAACAATTGAAGAGTAAGAATAGGAGAGCAATCTGTGATATAGCGTCCTACAATTAACATAAAATAGTTCGTAACCAGCTTTTTTTTATCTATCAGAAATTTGCTTGTTTAAATTCTAAAATATTTTAAACACAAGATCTTGAGATTTGACCATTAATGGTGCCATGATTTTTTTCCAGGTTTACCCGATCAGAACAAAATTGCTTGTAGATGCTTTCAGATTATGGTAAAAAGAAGCAATGCTTTTAAGCTGCAAACTAGCAAATTAAATGCCTTTTCAACCGTTTCTCAGTATGCAATTATAACAAGCCTTATTACTCTGTTGCTGCTGTCGCAAACAGTGCGGGAAGTTTCATTAATCCTGTAATCTAGGTTAGCACGTGTAACTGTACACACATTTGTTAAAAGAATTCTTGCTTTGCCATCGCAATTAAAAATTTTCTTCGTAAGTAAACTAAGCAACACACTCTAATAATTTTTTCTCACTTTTAATGATGTATACGCAATTCATTGATTGAACAAAATAAATATTTTAATTATTGCCATAGTAGTCATTTAAAACTAACAAAACAATAGTTTGATAAGAATTTCTAGTAAATTATTTCGGAAATTAACATAAAAAGTTTTATTTTTTAAAAAATAAAAATTAAACTAAAATGTATTTAATGCATTTACTTCTAACTTTATTTTTGGCAATCAGGTTTAATAAAAGAATCACAAGGATCGCCGATAAGAAGTATCACTATAAACAGCAGCAAGTGCGAAGTAAATTTCCGTCTTACCCAACAACAACCGCCGACTAATTTAAGTCTAACCCAGGAAACAGGTTACTATTGATTAGATCGTGGTGTTTATAAAAATATGAAACCAATTTTTAGTGAAGACAGAAAAACATATTTACAAAATCTGTTTTTCATGTAATAGAAAAGCAATTATTTTGATTGATGGTATGAATATTGCCTAATGCAAATACATCCTTCAAAAGTGAATATTTCCGCCCTTGCCACTCTTGCATGTGTCTGCTAAAAGGACAACAATGCATGTTTTATTTTTTTACTCCACTTAGAGTTCATATTTTTATGATTACTTGATACTTCTTAAAGCTTACCTTACATAAATTGAAAATATTTTTTTTTGTTTTTATAGTTCTCGCAAACAGCTGTTTGGGGCATAACATTTATTTTATCTTATTGTATTTTTTTATCTCTATATTTATCCCCCTGACTCGCAGGAAAGCGACGGAGGCGCTGTACATACAAACCAAAGAAAATCGGTCGCCCTCGTGGAAAAAACATTAAGCGCGCGTTGTTGAATAAACATACGCGTGCATAGAGCAATTACAGGTACCTAAGCTTTTTGACTCTTGATTTCAATCCCGTAATCTTTTTTTTTTTTGATTTGCAGAATACATAAAAAACCCTTTTCTATGTTGCTTGTATGTGACAAGAGCTACGAAAACCAGTTTTAATGCTTTGCAAGGTATGACTTTGTTTTTCCAACAGGGTAACAAACGATTTAGTTCATGGAAAAATAAAGACAATTTCAGGTTTAGGTTGCCATTTCCATACAATAAAAAATAATACCCAACCGATTCCTCTACGTCACATAGTTAGGGAAGCACCAATTTAAGTAGTTCTTGGAAAATGTTTAAAAATGTTTGACAAATTAGCATGCTGCTGATTAAAATCGCACAAAATTTTTCCTATGTTTTGACAAATAAAAGTGCACGTGTAAAATATCAATCATGAGATAGTTGGTAAAAGGGGCAGCACATTCTGATACTTAAAGGTGTAATTTATATTTCTATTACAACATTTTTGCTTTTAATCGGTGACTCTTAATTCAAGATAAAACTTCATGTAAAGTAGATTTTGTTTGTTTACAATAAAATTAACTGCCTTTGTTGACAAGCTACATACAGTGGTGTCCAACATGCAAAAATTGAAAAGCAATATGGACTTCCAGCCAAGATTCGTGGCAACGACTTTGGAAATCAGCCGAGAACCATCGGAGTTAAAAAAACGTTTGTAATTGCAACTATTACAGTGTATTGATTGTTACCGTAAACTTCCTTTTCACATTCAAGATATTACATCGTGAAGGGAAGTAGTGTCAGCTCCAATGTTATCTCGCTACAATCACAGCTGCCTTTCAAAACTTGTCAATGATCTTTTGGAAGTTGGTTTTTCCTTATACCCAGGTAAACTATTTTTACATTTTCTTTTTGTTTATCTTTCAATTATTGGGAAAAAATAGTTTTATAAAGTATACGCGATACTATGATTTTGTTTCATAAATGCCAGACATTAACTAAATACTTTTCAAATTACGGTAAAAAAAAGATGCAGTTGAAATGCATTGTTTTAATGCAAATTAAACTTTGATGTCTGTAAATCTTTAACACTAAATTTACAATTTAAGGCACATCATGTGATCTTTACCAATTTGTGATTTTTTAAACCGTTGTGGCCGTTTCTTGGGTTTCAGAAGAAACAGCATATTTGCTGTTGTAATTTGCATTGTTTATTTGACATAAAAGTAACATTAACGCCTAGGGCGTGTAGCTTAGGCCTTGAAGCGTAGACTTTTAGGCTTTGCAACTCTTGCATGTTTTTTACTGCAAGGATAACCTACGTGTTTAATTTTATCATTCCTCTCAAAGTTTGTATTTTCTCTAATTACCTAGTGCTGTTTAAACTCACCTTAAATAATTACATTTTTTTTTCTTTTTTTTACATAGATCATCTTGCCAACAGTTGTTTGATGCGTGATAAACACAGGCAAGAAAATGGGCTACCCTTGGACGAGAAAAAATTAGGCGGTATTAGAATTATCTAAACTATTACAGGTATAATTTCAAAGTGGTAATCTTTTGTTTTTCGCTTTTGCAGAATATGTGAGAGAACTCTTCCCTGTTCTATCTGTATGTTTAAAGAGTGATGGAAAAAAACAGAGTTATTTCTTGGAACGCAGGTTTCAATAACATGCGTCGTACAAAAAATATCAAATGCGAGGAAATTGTGTTCAAAATATTAAATAAATGTTTTTTTATGTTGATTACTTTGTGCTAATATTTCCTTGATTGCAATGACATTTTTACAAAATGATTTTGTAGTATAGTTAAACCAAGGCCATAACCATCGCAGTCTCTATCAAAACGGCGTTTTTAACCACAACTATTTGTAATATACAGGGTAAATCACAGTTTACTGAATTTTCACACAAATATTTTTTTACAATATAACAGTGTGATAATTTAACCTTGTAACTTGCGACTTAATGGGATACCTTTTATTGTAAAATTTTGTCCCACTATTTTGTTGTATATCAGTGTAATAATAATTCATTATAGTATTTCTCGAATGGCTTTCATTCTAATGTTTAGTCCCGGTATTTCACAATTTACCGTTGAGATAATAATTTATCCTACTAATTTGGAGTTTACCCGGATGGTTTTATTGTAGTTTTAGTCCTGGTGATTTACGGTATACCAATATAATAATTTATCGTAATAATTTGTGGAGCATCATTTTTATTTTAATATTTGGTCCCGGTATTTCACAGTATACGGGTGTGATAATCTATCCGAGAAATTTGCAGTTTACCAGCATCATTCTGTAATATTTTGTCCCGGTATCTCGAGGTATACCAATGTAGTAATAATCCAACCAAATAATTTATGGTTTATAAGCATTATTTATATCTTAATATTTGATTCCTGTATTTTGCGGTACACCTGTGTAGTTGTCGTGATTCGTGTATGCCGAATGCGTGGTTGCGGCATGCTCGGCTTATTCTTTGTTTTATCGGTCGTGCCCCGCTTCTCATAATATTCATCGTGTGAAATTTTGTGTGAAGGCGTTTCTGTGTCCCACGGTCGGTGATTTGTACATTCAGTCATGTTCACTATATATAGTAACGTGGCTATACGATTTAGGAGCCAGGCGACGAAATAATGCATAACGTGATAGTGCTATAATAAATTCAATAAAGTTTATTCGATATGGGTTTTGGTTATACAGTGTTAGGGTTAGTTTAAACCAAACTTCTAATCCTAACATTTTGGTGACCCCGACGTGATTTTTTTTGATGACCACAAAGTTTTCGATAATTGGACTTGATTTTTTGAATTTTTATAAGCTTACGGTTGATACCTAAAACGCTGTTTAATTGATACTCGTAACAATGTTGTTATTAACTTAAATTCCTGTTATTGCAAACCTCCGAGTGCAACTTGTGTCTTGCCAAAACAAAGTCAATTTCACAATACTTTAGCCAAGTATCCCGATGTTATAACTCCGACTTCTAGGTTCGAGCGTCAACCTGTAAATATTCAGCACGCTATTGTTACGAATGGTGAAATTGTTAAAAGTAAATTAAGACGTATGTCACCAGAAATGCAAAAAGTGGTTGATGAACAAGTTAATGAGTGGTTAAGAGATAGTATCATTAGTCGAAGTGATTCTCCTTTTGCTAGTTGTTTACATGTAGTGCCGAAAAAATCTGGTAAACATCGTGTTTGTGTTGATTATAGACGTTTGAACGCCATTAGCTTACTGAAAGCTTATCCAATTCCGCCTATTCATTCTTTATTGGATAATATGTACGATAGTCGCGTATTTTCTGGGATCGATTTAAAAAGCGCTTATCATAATGTTCCGATAAGGCCTAAAGGCCGACATAAAACCGCATTTATAACAAAATCTGGTTGTTATGAATTTAATTATATGTCCTTTAGTTTAAAATCTGCTCCTGCAACTTTTATGCGTTTTGTTCATAAAGTTTTATATTTGACAAATCCTGAATTAAAAAATCATACTGAAGTTTATCTTGACGACATTTTGATTCATACAAAAGATTTGGAATCTCATCAAGCAATATTTGATCAAATTTGTCAAAATCTTAGTCGTTATAATTTAGCTATTAATTAGCAAAAATCTATTTTCGCTCGTGAAAAACTTAATTATCTTGGTTTCGAAGTAAGTGTTGATGGTTATTCTGCAACGGATGAAAAGATCAAGGCTATTGTTGAGTACACCCTTCCGAAAACATTTAGAAGTCTTTCTCGTTTTTGTGGTGCAGTTAATTTTTATCACAAAACTATTGAAAAGTGTAGTGAATTATTACGACCGCTGTATGAGATACTAAACTCAAACCAAAAGCGACCGAAAAGCACGGTTATTCATTCAATGGTCGGATCGGCAAAAATTTCATTTTGAAAAAGTTAAGGCTGCTCTTGGTAAGAAAACTATTTTATCGTACCCAATTCCTTATGCAGAAACCTTTTTGTCTACAGACGCAAGTGATTCTTGTATTGCTGCCACTCTTTACTAATTTGATCCCATTAGGAAGTTACATGTGCCGATTGCCTTTTTCTCCAGAAAGTTAAGTAAAGCACAACTTAAGTACGCAATTTTTGACGAAGAAGTTTTGGCTATCTACGAAAGTATTAAATTTTTTAGATATATGCCCGATGGACGTCATTTTACCATACTTTGTGACAATCAAGCTGTAGTTCAGAGTTTGACAAAGAAAAACAATAAAAATTTTTCGGCACGTGTTTTACGCCAATTGCAATATATTTCTCAATTTACTACGGATTGTCAATTCATAGAAAGCCATAAAAATGTTGTTGCTGACGCAGTCACTCGCGCAAACGTCGCGCTTATTTCCGATCTACCAGATGCATTAGATTTTGAAGCAATTGCCGAAGCGCAGAAATCTGACGCTTATATTCAATCTTTGAATTACTTCTCTTCAATTTAAAAGTTTGCCTGTTCGAAATTCGCCAAATTTTATATTATATGATGTCTCTCAAGATATGCCTCGTATCTTGCTTCCAAAAGCCTTTCGACGTAAAGCATTTAACATAATTTATTCTCTAAATCAGGGATGGCGAACCATTGACCCGCGGGTCACGTTGTGACCCACTAATTGAGATTCAATGACCCACCTGATGTTTTGAAATTTCTGGCATTTTTAATCTGCAACATTAATTTAGGACGAATTAGACCAGGGGCGTCCAACCCGTGGCCCGCGCAGTATTTTTTGAAGCCCTTTGTCCTGTCAATTTTGGCAGAAATCGAAGACAGATTTGCTGTGAAGATCCCTTTTTTCTCGTTTTTTTTATCGAGGTCACTGTGATTTCGGGAGGAAAATAGGGAAATCAGAGATGAAATCGAAGTGAAGACCTTTTTTTTTTTTTTTTGGAGAACACCTTGATTTTGGGAGGAAAATAGGGAAATCAGAGATGAAATCGAAGTGAAGACCTTTTTTTTTTTTTGGAGGACACCATGAGTTTTGGAGAAAAAAGTGGAAGCCAAGATCAAAGCTCTTTTTTTTAGAGAACGTCAATATTTGAAAATTCTTGCCTCGGGCCCCTAAATTTGAATATCCACCACTGGTGAAGAGTTTTTTTTAGTCTCCAACTTTTTTTAGCCAATGACCCACTTAATCTAAGTTTTAAAAAACTGTCATTTTTTGACCCACCTTATAAAAAAGGTTCGCCAACCCTGCTCTAAATCATGCCGGTATTAAATCTTCACAATACCTAATCAAACAACGTTACTATTGGCCGTCTATGAATAAAGACATTAAAGACTGGGTAATGCAATGTTCTAATTGTCAATTAGTTAAAAGTAAACGTCATACAAAAGCACCTTTTCTAAATTACCCGATTGCCACAGAAGCTTTGAGTAAAATAAATGTTAATTTAATCGGGCCACTTCCTGAAAGTCGTGGTCATCGATATATTTTTACTATATGCGATCGCTTCACTAAAGCCTGTTTTGCGTTTGCACTTCCGGATACAAAAATTGACACGATTGCCATATATTTTTTAAATCATTATATTGGAATTTTTGGTGTGCCAAAAGTGCTTATCACCGACAATGGTCCATATTTTACAAGTTATTCTTGGACTAAATTTATGAGTTTTTTAGGCATTCACCACAAGCTGATTACTTCTTATCATTGCCAAAGCACCGGCTTAGTCGAAAGGTTTAATCGATATTTGCGCACTGCTTTACGATGTCATAACAACAATGGTGATTGGTTTGATCATTTAGGTCTTTGTCTTTTAGGAATCCAGGCTAGCTATCATTCCGCTTTAAATATGAGCAGAGCTGAACGGCTTTTTGGCAAAAAGATACAGTTGCCTTCAGATACAGTGCAGTTGCTTTTGATGAAACTACGCCAAAATCGCGTTTTGATGATCCAGCTCTAACTAAATCTTTAATGAATTTTTTCAGCAACCGAAACCCAGCTCCCGTTAACACTGAGAAACGCTACACTAATTTTCACGTAGATAAACAATTGTTAACTTGTCCAGCAGTATATCTCAGAGTTGATCGTGTGAAAAAAGGACTTGAAAACTCTTTTACTGGACCTTTCAAAATTCTTGAACGCTTTGGTAAATATTTTATTATTGAAACATTGAAATATTATTCGGTAGTTCTAAGATTTCAATTGATCGCTTAAAACCAGATTACACTCTTGACTTTGTTGAGGATTCTAAAGCTACGATTAAAAATAATAATGATTCTTTTATTTCAAGTAGAAACAAATCCACGTCAACTTTTGTGGCAACTGTGACGAAGGACTCACGGAGACGGCCGTACAAAAACAATTTATACTTTACAGATACTTCCAACAAATTACACTCCGACTCATTCGACATCGATCAACGGGATCCTCTTCTTTCGTCATACAACATACCAACAAAGAAAACTACTCGATCCGGTCGAGTAATCAACCCACCCATTCGCTATCGAAGTTAAGAACCATATCTTATACTTACTTTTCTTTTTGCTTTTCTTGATTGCCTTAATTTTTCTTTTTTTATGGCTCGAAGTTTTCTCTTGCTTCTATTGATTAAAACATTCTCTTTTTCATAGTTTTGATCTTTCGTTTCGTTCATTGTCAATTAGAGCGTATCTGTAATATTCTTTCTTTTCAAATCGTTTGTTGTTGCATTGCCAGTTAGAACAAACTTCTAATTTTGTTTCTTTTTCAACGTTGGGCAAATTACACTTCTATAATAAGCATTAGGCAGACCTAGTCTTGCGATTTGGGTGGTGATGTCATCACACAACTTACCTGCCCACCAATCAACGCAACTGTCTTTCCTACGTTAGCTTTTGATAACGAAACGAAATTTTCTCTCTTACCTTTGGTTGAGTATGGACGCACCCAAGATAGTAAATCGCTTATAGGCCAACTTGTGAGTCTAAACTTTGTTATCCAAGGCAAGCCATCATATTATGAACATTATCACCCTGGGCGAACTCTTATTTTTCAAATAAATTTTAGATTTGTTCTTTTTGAAAACAATTCACATTCTCATTCAAACCTGCCTGTTAATCAATTACATGTGCCTCTGACAGTCATAACAGACACAATCTCTGTTAAGGACTTCGCAGATATACATCAAGCCGTGACGGAAACACATAATGGTTTGACCGATTTACATTCGTTGATCGCAACTATTGCCCAGACTGCTGTAGATAGGGATAAATTACAGCAAGCCATTTTCTCGCTTCAAGCAAGTGAAGTTTACGACGCCAATTTTTCTGTTGTCACAAACTCTGTGCGTCATTTTGCCCGACATACTTTTCTTTTAGCCCTTGAAGAACTTTCCACACCTTTCATCACCATCATGGTTCTTCTAATACAAATTTTAACAACAATATGGATTTTAGTTTTTACATTGAAATGTGTTAAAAAAATATCTTCCAAAATTGTTGTCATGTGCAATTCTTTTTGTGGTGTTCTTGTTTTATCGTACTGTCGCTTCTTTTATAGCTGTTATATTAATGCATGCTTAACTTTAATTTTTCAACTGTATTAGTTTTTATATTTATCAATTAATTACGCAGATCATTGTCGCTTATGTCTGTTTTGCAGTGCTCAGCCGTCGTCGTCTTACACAACACCGCCACCTCACGACCATAACTTTACAACTTCAAACAAACTTCCGAATTGCACCGAGCTTCATTTACAAAAGACGATGCCAATTGAAGGACTTTTTACAAAATATCCGAATACAACTCAACTAATATAATATCGAAGATGCAAACGAAGAGTACCAACAGTTCCAATTTTTCAATGTACATGTAGCATTTTTAACACCTACTTCCAACAACTTGATTATTATAATTGTCTTAACTGTTATTGTTAAATATTTTCAAAAACACTTTTCGCTGTTTAATGTGTTTGTATAATTATTTCAAGCTACGAATTGAAAACTACATGTCTCATTTTTTATAATTTTCAGCAATCATAAAATATAATATATCAAAGGTGATTAAGATTCGTCAATAACGTTATATTGGAAATATTTTTATTTTTGACATTATAAACTGTCTTAATGGTGCGATTCGAAGTATTTTCACAAACATTTCACTTGCAATTCCACAACACATACACTTTATCACTCCCATATTTTGTGTTTTACATATCACACACACAACCCAACATTTCCATATTACGTTTTTAATGTTTTAGTTTTTGAATTACTTTACTGGTTTCAAAATGTAATTTGATTTTTTTTCCCACAAATAATTTTTCAATTACTTTAATAATTTTAATTATTCTGTATTTCTGTATTTTTATTTTCAAATTTGCGTCCACAAATTTTTTTTGCAACTAGGGGGAGAATGTTGTGATTCGTGTATGCCGAATGCGTGGTTGCGGCATGCTCGGCTTATTCTTTGTTTTATCGGTCGTGCCCCGCTTCTCATAATATTCATCGTGTGAAATTTTGTGTGAAGGCGTTTCTGTGTCCCACGGTCGGTGATTTGTGCATTCAGTCATGTTCACTATATATAGTAACGTGGCTATACGATTTAGGAGCCAGGCGACGAAATAATGCATAACGTGATAGTGCTATAATAAATTCAATAAAGTTTATTCGATATGGGTTTTGGTTATACAGTGTTAGGGTTAGTTTAAACCAAACTCCTAATCCTAACATAGTAATAATCCATCCTCGTAATTTATGGTTTACCAGTCCATTTTCGTCTATAGATTTAGTCCCGGTTTTTTATGGTATTAGGGTCTGACAATTTATCCCGGTAATTTTCGGTTCCGGGATCATTTTTATTTTATTGGCTTATCCCGATATTTAACGGTTTAACGCTATCTAGTCATTTTTGGTTTACGGGCATCATCTTCATTGTGATATTTAATCCCAACTTTTCACCTTATACCGGTATAACCCGGTATTTCACGTTATACCAGGACACTGCTTGAAAAAAATATGCCATAAAAATAGCCATAATACCCATACTTTTAAAAGCTTTTACTGGGATATTACCGGCTACAAATATCCCGGTTTTTACCGGTTTACCGGGATATTTTTTTGTACGGGTAAGTTTATATACAGCAGGAGTCGGGAACCTTTTAGGCTAAGAAAGCCATAAAGACTGCATATTTTTAAATGCATTTCCATGAGAGCCAACAATGTTCTTCTAATTTTTAGCTGTATGTTTGTGGGCAGAAATTTGTTTGTGAGCAAACTTATTTTGATTTATTGATTTTCGGCTCAAAAACGTAGGAACTCTAAAAAAAAAAAAAGGTCTTCACCTTGAACCTGACTCTGAAAACTCGAACTCGATTTTCGTCTCAAAAGCGTAGTGGTCTCTAAAAAAAAAAAGGTTTTCACATTCAATCTAACTCTGATTTCTGGATTTTCGTCTTAAAATCCTAATGATCGGAAGAAAGATCTTCACTTTTGAAATCTTGTGTGGGCAGACTTTATTCTTTTATGTGTGGTGATTTATGCTTGTCAACAAAAGAGCCAGATGTTGTTATCAAAAGAGCCACATCTGGCTCGCAAGCCATAGGTTCCCGGCCCCTGATATACAGTATTCATTATTTTTTGGCAAGAATACTGACCCTCAAAAAAAACTCTGCGGTGCCAGGTTTCCGTAAAAAAACGTAATACATATAATACAATACCAACTAAATACCAAAAAAATAGTCCAAAAATAAAGCCACTTTTTAGTGAGCAATTATCAATACATTTTTGTCTTAACCTTTTTTCTCAAAACACTTGACGCGCAGTTGGGAACCTTTGGTGTAGAACAATAATGTTGTTCAAAATCTTTTGTACATTTGAGCCTGGAAGCATAGAACTTGTATTTTTTTACTAGCCAGCTATAATTGACTGAAGAAATTCAAAAAAGCATAATTACAGAGAAGCTTGCATGCTAAAATGAAGCTTCCAACCAGCCATTATCTACATCTCTAGACTGTTCACAAATATACTGATACTAATAATGGCCAATACCACTCCTTTGCTGGAATTGTTGCCTGCATCGATTTGTAAACTTGTCAAGCAGATCAATGTTTTCTACCCCTTGATCATATTAAAAAAAGCAGGATGATATAAATACAATTAGCTTTTTTAAATTTGCGTTGGCTCGGGCGTTACCCATTTTGCTGGGTGCAATGTTTGAATTTAAGTATAAAAACTTTTTGACTTTTCATATACTATGGACGCGTAATCTTCCAAGTAGTAGTCGAAGAAACCACGTTCCTGTTTCAACAACTTTGGACAGTGGAAGCTGACACTTTACTGTGCTGCTTCCTCATATAGTTATGAGATCCCTAAATGTTATTTCTTACTAATACCGTACCTAACATTAAGATGTAAAAAATTTCAAAATAAACACAATAAGCATTAAAAGAAGAATTGATATAATACAACGTGGAAAAAACTTGCTAGCCTAATATCCTTTTTTCATATGCTCCTGAATAAGTCTTATACGTACATCACTTGACATTAAAACTCCGTTTTTGCAGCCGAATCATATCGGCTAAGTTGGGCTAACCAATAAGCACAAACAAATATTTTTGCAGAGCAGAGGTGGATTTGAGACATGGTGCTTCGAGACCGAGACGAGACTTTGGAGTAGCGAGACCGAAACGAGACGAGACGAGACGAGACTTTGGAGTAGCGAAACCGAGACGAGATGCGACTTTTGAAAACCAAGACCGAGACGAAGCGGAAGACTTTACATAAATTGTTTTAGTTTAAGTCAGGGCTGTGTAGTCAGAGAAGTCAGAGTGATATGTCTTTGGTTGGAGTCGAAACCGAAGTAATATTTTTTAAATACGCTCAGACCGGAGTCGCTTATTTCGATGTGCTGTAGTTAATTAGGGATTCGCATTTGTTTTTGGCCTCTCCGACTCCAATTTTCGGTGAATTGCTGAAAGCTATGGTCATATTTATCATCTGAATGATTCAAAAATAAGCAAGCAAAAATACGGAGAGTCATTGGAAAAGGTTATCTTTTGGACTTTAATTTGAAGTGCAAACAAAAACAATTTTGGCTTTATATTAACTGCCAAAATTTGGCTTTTAATTTGCAAAATTAAATTTAAATTTTGGTTCGGGGATTGTTTTAAAAAGATTTTTAAAATATTCATAGAAAAAATGCGTCGAAATGTGTTTGATTGTTTATCGCTTTGATAGTTAAGTGACCTTCAAGTAAACAGAAATTTTCATTCAACTATGTCCCTATTTAAAATGTCTGGATTCTTTAAGAATTGTGGGCACTTTCTAAAGCTACCGCTTGTCATCCCCCATTCTCAATACTTATAATAAGTGAAGGGTACTATTTGGCAAAGCCGTTTTGGCCCAAGTTTATTTAAAACTAGCAGGAAAGTTTGAATAAAACAGTATAATCAATCACCCTAACCCTAACCTAACCCCTAAACCCTAACCATTTTCAAGATTTTACGAATAAGAAAACGACATAATGCCACAATGGCTGGCGTCAAAACGGCTGGGTCAAATCGTCATCCCGTTATAATATGCACTAACCTAACTGAAAAAAGTTCTTTGGTCAGCAGTTGAGTTTAACCAAAGTAACTCTTAATCTTTATCTACTCTTAATTTCAGACAAGAAAAGGCACTAAGAAATGTTAACTCTGCAGTAGCAATTACAATTGCTAAATGCAATCTACAGTGTATTTTTTTAAATTCTTAGGGTGTGTCACTCTCTATCAGCTGGATCCTTCCTGGTTGATAGTGTGACTTGTTACCAGGAAATATTTTTTCCGACTCCGACAACAGCTCTTTAAAATTTTACAATTCTTTCTTCAACTGTTGAACATCTGAATAAACGACTCTGACTTCATTCTAAAACGTGCAACTTTAGCAATTCCGATTTCACAACCTCGGAGACCAAATTGTCGAGTCGATTAAAGAGCCGTGCTTGTGATCAACATGGTCTGGGTTTAGAACCTACTCGGGCCATTCTACAGTATGGTGTCCTTAGGAAAGACATTTTTACGGCATTTTCTCCTGCTTGGCTGTCTTAGTAAGCAGTTCTAAACTTTAGTCATATCTCTATAAAACTAAAAAATCAAAATAAAAAACTTCAATCGGACAGCAATATCTTGGCATCTCCGAAGGTCGGGGTAATTGCTTGCCCTATTTATAGCGCCTCCAACGCTTTCCTGCAAATCAAAAGGATATAAATGTATATGTAGAGAGATAAAATGTAAAAATGTAAAATAATTTAGCGTAAATCAAAGTCTCCAAATGCAATAAGGACTCCAATTCCCAACTCCACCAAATCTAAACAACCGTCTTCTACTCGCAACTTCAGCTTTATCAAATTTAAAGAAACTACTCCGATTTCGCTCTCAGACATGCGATTCCGTCAACCCTGCTTATAACTATATTATTGAGTCGAAGTTTCCATCGCTGCATATTTTAGGGTGGAGTTGTTATATATGCTGAGGTTGGAGTCGTATTGTTAGGATCTCGTGGAGTCGGAATCGGAAACTTTGTATTGGCGGAGTTGAAAAATACTTTCTCCGACTCCACAACTGTAATTTAACCAATAAATACAAAAAATATATAAACTCCTTTTCACCAGTGGCGGCTCGTGGCAAAATTTTTAGGGGGTGCTGCAGAAGCTATTTAAACTTGAAATTAAATTATGTAAAACTTTAATTACTATACAATTCTAATCAAAATATGCATTGAAAAGGGTCTTGATTGGTATAAAACGTTTGAAAAAGCACATGGTGCTATTTGTTATTTGTGTGTAATTGCTATGTGTTATTGCTATTTGTGTGTAACTCACAAATAGCAACATAATTTCAGTTAAATGAGTTTTATTCAAATTTACTTACCTTTGGCAGTGGTGCTTGAAATGCTTTTTTTGACTACCACTATCACTAGTAGACTTACGCTTTTGACCAACCATATTTGCTTAGGGTTATAAATACGAAAAACAATTTAAATACAGAGATCACAGAGACGACGTCTTAACGCAAGAATAAAACGCGGTGAACTGGGAAGAGGCAAGGCAATTTAGTCTGTCGTTTGCGCCATGTAAACAAACGTAGCGCATGGCATAAGTAGCGTTTGAACGTGTCATACTACGCAGAGCGCGCTAAACTCAAAAATTCACTCACAATTTTTTTTTTACAAAAAATTTTTTACAGTCAGTTCAAACGTAAATTCGAAAAAATGTAAAACGAATGATCGTAAGTAGAGGAGCGTTTGTACAATTTATCTAGAATCTAAAAAAATAATTCAAAGTTAAATTCTCGAGTGCCTTATATCATTCTTCAAAATAACCCTTTTGTACAATGTCACTAATAAGGTTGAGATTCGGGATTAAATGAGAAAACCCGGGCTCGGGATTTTCCCGGGATTTCCATTACATAATCCCGAGATTTCTCGAGATTGACGAAGCAATATGATAAAAGATTGTATTGTAAAATAAAAAAGGTTTATTTACTATAGCAATGGCGCAAAAACAAAAAATCAATGGTATCATCGTTAAGACAATTTCTGATTTTGCTTACAAAATAGCCAAGAGCTAAAAATGCACGCTCAGCTTCGACTGACGTGGGTTTGATAGTTTTTAGCGCTGCATACAATTTTTCTAGATTATTTGGCCTTCTTTTAGTAATTTCATAGAGCATCATCTCTTTTTGCACAACTCGAGAGCTCACGTTATTTCATTGTTCTTCTTCGTTTTTGTCATCTGCAACGAAAGCATATAGTTCTTGAGCTAAAGTCATTTGGGTTTGAGTTTCTTGGCCATTATTACTTGTTGTCATTTCTTGTTCTTCATTAGAGACAACTTCGTCAGATCCGTTGCTGACAAACAATCTTTGGAGATGGTCATCATTTTTCACTGGAAATCGCCGAAAAAGCTTTACAATTTTTCGAACTTTTTGCACCATATCTTGTAAGTTAGATGCCAAAGGAACAGCGATATTCCTTTATTCCTCCTCAAAATAATTTTCACTTTCAGTAATAGAGTCGTTTTTGGTGTCACTTTCTCAATCATCCACAAGACGAATGAAATCTTTACTCGGCTTGTGATGTGTTTTTTATATAGAACATCGCAGACAGCTAAATGAATAGCATGGGCATAACATGTCACATGTTCAGGACAAGTCTCTTTTCCGAATTTTACCATAAGACTTGCGCCATCTTTAACAGTAGCTACCACATCTTTGTTCAGGTCCAGACCAAACAATTGCAATCGTTCTTCAACCAGTTTAATTGCCTGTGCTGCATTCAAGCTTCCTATCATTCCTAGAGAATGAAAACTACCTTGAAAATAAACATTAATGTTCATGTACCAACGATTTATCATAAAAGTTGACTTGTCGAAAGTGATCGAAAAGCGGCCATCTCTTAGTTTAATTGCATTAAGCTCTCCTCGGATAGTTTTTACTATATCCTCCCTCTGCTTCATCAGCAAATCTCGAACCTTTTTGTGCGATCTAGGCAAATCATATCCATCAGCTTTGAACGCTCGGCGTAGCCGTTTGCTTGTGGCAATTTGATTAAATGTAAGTACATCTATAGCAGTTAATTGACTAACCAATTGGCCGAGGCTCTGTTTTTCCGATTTAAAAAAAGAATCAACCTTTCGCATTTTTAATTTTGGCTCATCTATTTTAGCAACTTCCACCCGACTTAATTTTACTACAATTTTATGTTGCGATTACAAGTGCGTAATTAATCCCTTCGAACTTGATCCAGTAGCTTTTAAGATTGCTAGGCACAACTTGCACTTTGCTTTTTTAGTAGTTTTACAGTATGTAAAGTTGTGCCACACTTCAGATTTTTTTGACAATCCTACGTCTTCAAAATTCGACATTTTGACTAAAATTTAATGTAAGCTCATAAGAAATTACGAGTGGACTCTCTTATACTGTAACTGACTGACCCAACTTCTTTTTCAATGGCTGCAATAAAACTTTCAGAAGCTCGTTAATGACGCAATAGAAGGAGTTTATTTGACCATTGTTTTGTAATACCAATCGCACGATAGGTGGTTTGCACTAAGAAGCGCTGATGTCAGCACTTAATAATTGTAAATATTTCACTTTAAAAGAGGAGTTCGTTATACATAGCAAATAATATTGGCAAACTGTTTTAAGCTACATTGTAATCCCGGGATTGTACGACAAACTATCCCGGGATCGGGATTGGCCAAAATAGGTTGAAATCCCGGGATTTCGGGATCGGGATTTCCCGGGATCCCAACGCTAGTCACTAACACACCGTAAAGAAAACAATATAAAATGACCTTTATTATGCAAGTTAGCTGTACCTTAAATTGAGCTCCACTTTTTATCATTGAATACTTGGTAGCTTCAATGCTCGTTGACAGTTAATTCAAGTTCAATTTAACTGTCAACATTTGATCGGCATACAATTACTATTTTTGTACACTGAGTGAAAACAGAGTAAACTGCTACAAACAAATGCTTTCCATGATCAATATACCAGTGCTCATTTTCTTACTAAAGTGATAGCTAACACAAAAATACTAACGTTTGCCTGATTAACTTGACACAAATACTTAATTGTACAAGACTATTTTGATCTTATTTGTAAAGTAGTTCTACTCTATGTTTTTGCAGTGCATTTCCCTGTATATTTTGTTTTGCTTGACTTTCCATGTCTTGGTCGTCGACAAAAAAAATAATAAATACTAATTCTAATACTAATACTACAACATTTAGCAGTTGCGAAGTGGCTTATAACTTTTTCATTATAATCTTTAATTTCTGAAATCATATCAGCAGCAATTGAAATTGTTGCTAAAGCAGAGAGTCTATCAGCGTTCTTTGTGCTTCAAAGAAATGTCTTGATCCTCTTCAAAGTTGAAAAACAACGTTCAGGTTCAGCAGTTGTCATAGGTATTGTCAGGACAATCTTTAAAAGCTTAATTAACTCAGAAAACACGTCTTGTCTTAGCTGGTCTGAAGACAAAGAATGCAGCAAATCCAAGAGTTTGTAACTGGGGTATAAGTCTTGCCGACTTGGCCCAAATGGTATAAGTTTTGGCCCAGATGGTAGGTGCTTTCCCGCAGCCTGGGCCGTGAGTAAGTCTGTTCATTGGTGTTAAAAATGACAAACAAAACTTAACTAAAGCAAAAAACTGGGGTCATTTAGCATTCTTTTGATGTCACTGGTATCACTTCCCGCACTTTCGGACAAGGAATCTTCTAGTACAGTACAGCATTCTGTAAGTGTATTACGCAACTCAAAAACTATTTAAACAATTCTACTTTTAAAATTCTATCTACTTGCAGAAGATCATGGAATTCGACGATGGGCTACTTGATCTAAAACAGCCATTCGCTGTGGTGAATTTGAAAAAAAGTAGGAACCCCAGACAAATTGTTAAAAAAATTCGAACACTTTTATTTTGGAAACATGCTTTTTGAACAATAAGATTTAATTTATGAGCATAGCAGTGGATAAAATGGGCGTAAAGGTCTTGTTCGTGATCTTTGATTCTAGTTTGAACACCACTTCTTGATCCACTTAGATTTGCTGCTCCATGGTATGTTTGTATCACTAACTTAATCGAGCGGTCACCAATTAATAATTTTAATTGATCCAATAATATTGAGACAAAGTTTCAGCTGTAAGGTTTGGAGAATTAAAAAACCCCAAAGCCTTTCTACAACTTTCCCATTTATTTCATAAAGTAAAACAATTACCATTGGCGACTTATCTTACATATCCGTAGCTTTATCAGTTATAATGGTCAAAAAATTAAATTTTAAGTTTTCATTTTTAATGTGATCCTGACAAACAAACATAATTGAGTTTAATATTTCGTTTTGAATTGTTTTAGAAGTTCCTTTAAAAGCTGCATTAGAATCCATATGTTTTCTTAAAGATGGGTCTAAGTTGCAAGCAAAATTAATCAAACCAAGAAACACACCAGGAATTTTTGAATGTGTTATTTCATCATAACCTCAAAGCGGCAATTCAAATTTTTCACAAAACCTTATACAATTGATAATTCTTGATAATATTAGACGATTTTTATTTGTCGGCAGCGTGATTGAGTGGTTAAAGCGCCGTGCTTATGACCAACATAGTCTCGGTTCAAAACCCACTTGCGCCATTCTGTTGTGTCCTTGGGAAAGACACTTTACGGCACTTTCCCCTGCTTGGTGGTCTTGGCAAGCAGTTCTAAATTAAAGTCATATCTCTATTAAATTACAAGTAGACAGCAATATCTTGGCATCTCCGAAAGCAGGTCGGAGTAATTGCTTACGCTATGTATTAGTTTCTCCGTCGCTTTCTTGGGAGTTAGGAGGATAAATATAGAGATAAAATAAAATAAAAAAATACTTGTTCATTATGTCGACGAATAAATGCAGCATAACCAGAATCAATTCGTTGACAATATTAACAGTGTCCAACATTGACAAATTTAACATGTTGTGTAAAGGTAAATTGGAAAGCTTATGATTCTCAATTTTTGTATTTAAATAGTTTAAATCAGTGATGTCCAATCTGCGGACGGCGGGCCGCATTGCGGCCCACTTAATGTTTTTATGCAGCCCATTGCTTACTTAAATTTTTTAATTATATTTTCATAACTGTATAGAATGCAATGTCACTGCTGTCATAGTAATGTATAGGAAACTAATTAAAGACGTCAGTTGATTGCTGGCTCAAGTGACGTCCAATGAACTGATCCATAAAAACTTTTGTGGACGGAGCTTGTCATAAAACGTTTCCCCTAAGCATGATTTTCAGTATTCAAATTGTTTTTCTGTTGTATTTATATTTAAAGTATTATTTCTTAAACATTTTTTACCATATCAAGTTATGGTTAGTAGATGATATCTGTGATAGTAAAGATAGTAACTTTGAATCCATGCGGAATTTGGAATAAGATTACAGTAGTATAAGCGAAGCTGCTGGTGATAAAAATGGGAAACGTGTTAATTTATTAGGAAGGTTGAAGGAGGATTAAACATTTTTAGAGACTTTAAGTCCAATCTATAAACTTAACATATGATCCAGGTGACTAGGTCTAGGGTTCCACCGTTATCCAAAGAAAGTGTCGCACCTAGTCATTAAAGCTCAACTGGTTGGATGACTAGGTGGTCTGTTAGAGTGGGACTCAGGCAACCAGTGACATTACGCAAAACGTCATTCAGGACATTGTCTATGAGGCGAGTATAAACGCTGCGACACCAGACTGGAGCGCAGTACTCAGGTGTTGCGTAGACCAGATAGGGCAGCTATGTGCAGTGTTTTGGCACTCTATGCTGAGCCTGCAAGTTGCCTCAACAGTGTGACGAGCAAAAATAGCTTTGCGCAATAAAAGATGGTAACGGAACAAAACAAGTAGGGGTTGGACAAAACGGTAAAAGTCTATTGCCATGGACTATTGTAAACATTTAGCTCACGTTGGGTCTCTCGGTTACTTAAATGGAAGGCTACCGTCACCGCTTCAGTGTGACTGAGCTTTGGCTTCTAAGTCTGGAAATACGTCAAAAGTGTGGTTATGTCTTGACTTAAAGTCCCCTCAAAAGCCTTCCAGTTTCCAGTGGATTGCAACAATGCTAGGATGTCTGCTAAGGTAAACTTTCTAAAAAATGTTTTCTGTCAATAGAACAACTTGTTACATGGTTGGCTTTCCGCGTCAAAATCCATTCTGCTCTCTAGGGAGCAATGGATCAATAATCGGTTCGACGTGGGCGTAAATAAGCCTTTCGATGATTTTGTAGGAGACGCAGAGCAGAGCTATCGATCGAAAACTCTCTGGACCCCCACAAGCTTCTTTGGCTTTAGGATTGCGACTTCAAGCCCTCTTCTCCAGATCTTGAAAATTTCAAGTCGGTATAAGCAAGAAATAAAGAAATCACATAATTAGGATTTCAAAGCAGCTCCAGCATGGATATTCTTAATACTAATTACGTAATGATTTTAATAGTTCACTTCACTTAGATTCGTAATGAGATGATCAATTTTTAATCATATTTTAATATTCATTATTTGGTCATAAAATCTAATGCTAAAAAGAGAAAATTTTATATCATGTACTTTCTGGCCCACCGAATATACTCAAATCTATAATTTGGTCCATGAAAAAAGGTTGGACATCCCTGGTTTAAATCTTTTATTCCATTTTTGGTCCATGATACATCACCTCCATAAAGTAAGCAAGGAAAACAAAAAAAGGCATTATTTCGACTGCATCCACAGAGCCATGGAACTGTATCATATAAACTAGAATTGAATTTACGGATAAATATTTTATTTCGACTTGATGATAAGATTTGTTCCAAAGACAATTGTGGTAATGGTCTTCCTCTATTTTTAATTTCTTTTTTTTTTTTTTTTTTTTTTTTTTTATAAAGAAAGCTGGTAAAAAGAAATTGAATTTAAATACTCAACTGAATTGCGCGTAACTGATCTCTAAACTGAAAGAACATTTGAGCATATCCTTTTGCTTTTGGCTAATGATCTAAATTTATGCTGATATAAGGTTATATAAATTTTGAAATCAACTATAAATTTTCAAAATTTATATACCGGTAATCTTATATCAGCACAAATTTTTATCATCAGCCAAAAGCAAAAGTTTAAACTAAGGTTAAGCAATATACAAAGCAGCAAATTTGTAAATAAAACTAATGCAGACATAATAAATCAAAAATCTTTAGAACCGAAAACATTTTTAATAAAATCTTTTGCTTAAAGATTAAAACTTATCAAATCTAAATAATTCAAACCCCTAAATGAATCTGGTCGTTGGTAAAAATCAAAAAATTACACAAACTAGTGGTAAATGTTTAGATATGGTGCATAAATATTTAGCTAACTCTTAACACATTTATTTTTTTATTTCAAGCACAAGAAGATCTATAATATAAACCCACACAGAGTTACGTGTACTGTATAATTTCATTAATCTTTCGTTCAGAATGACAATATTATTTAATTCTTTTTTTTTTTTTTTTTTTTTTTTCTGCTTGTGTGTGTTTGTTGTATTGAGGCATTTGTTCTTTGAAATGATCATATGATCCAGAACAGGATTTCTTTCGGTGGGTTTGTTTGCCTGTTCGGCTGGTGGAGTATGTTCAAGCTTTCACTGATTTTGAGGCTTGATCATGTTCTATGAGCCACACTCTGCTATGGTCCCACCAATGCACCGCCCCCACGGCAGAGTTTCGTTTTTATCAAATGACCTCAACGTAACTTAATTTTTAATGTGTTTCTTATTTTTATCTTCCTTTCTTTTTTTTCTATAAATAAATTTATATTGAGGTGAAGCAACCTTGCTTCTTGTAATACAACGTCTATAAAATAATTCATTGCTATCTTAGCAAGCTACAACGTACATTCGTTTTGTTGCTTCTTCCTTTTTCTAATCCGCAGTCTTACGTTTATTTTTAAATTATAGTTGCATTTTTATTATGTGGCGGAGCAGAAATAAAAGAAAACTGAACTGAACTGAACTGAAAATTTATAAAATTAAAAAAAGAAACTGAAGTTTAAAGAGAGTTTAATGAAAATCAAAAGAATATATAGATTTGGCATTTATTTAAACAAAAACATCTCGACAGTTTGCTATTCCTGTTTGATCAATTATCAGAATAACTCATCTTAATTTATATTTTATCGAAACATATCTCTACAACCTGTTCATCCTGTTAAAGAATCATCAGAAGATCTTATTTTCTTTGAATTACCCTGATGCCAAAACTATAGTCTATCAACTAAAAATCAGTCGCAGTTATAGTCTCTTCTTATTCCTAAAAATTTTAAATAAGCTACGAGCTATCGTTTGTGCAGCCCCACCGTTAGACAAAATTCGCATAAGTGATATCTAATAGTCACGTGACTTTTTATGCTTGTTTGTTTTTTAAACTTTCTGGTTTGCCGTCGATTTGCAGCTCCAGCAGAGTTTTCAAAGAAATATTAAAAATCAAAAAATTGTTAAACTTTGTTTAAAAAACAAACAACTTAATTTTTTTAATTTTTTTCCCAAAACTTTGAAAAATTTCAAAAAATTGAAAATTTTTTTTTGAAAACTTTGGGGGTGCTGTAGCTTTGCAGCTCCTCAATATGAGCCGCTACTGTTTTTCACATCAAAAAATCTTCAACATAAATCACAAAATAGTTTTCCAAGTTAAAATATTGACCTTCGCTTATTAGGCTTACATTAACAAGTTTTGATTTGTCATTGCTTGGAATGCCAGTTAAACAATGGAATGTTTGCTGTGTCAAGTGGAGTCATTACATTGCTTCAACGAGCAAATTCAAAAAAACTTTGTTGCTGTTAAATTCACCTGAGGTAGAAGCAACTTACCAGGACTTTTTCAACGCCATCAGAAAGCAGTTCTATGTGCTATTAGCAATGCTGGAGTTATTTTATTTTATCTCTATATTTATCCTCCTGACTCGCAGGAAAGCGACGGAGGCGCTAATACATAGGGTAGGCAATTTCCGGAGATTCCAAGATATTGCTGTCCGCTTGTAATTTAATAGAGATATGACTGTAATTTAGAACTGCTTTCCAGGACCACCGAGCAGGGGAATATGCCGTAAAGTGTCTTTCCCAAGGACACAACAAAATGGCGCGAGTGGGTTTTGAACCGAGACCGTGTTGGTCACGAGCCCGGCGCTTTAACTACTCGACCACGCTACCGACATTACTTTTAATTTTAATTTCTTAATTTTGAGTTACTTTTAATTCCTAGTTACGTGACTTTTTTGCCTGCATGCATTCAAAATTTCCAAAATCTGAAGAAAAGCGCTTGTAGTCGTGCTTTTAAAACCGATAAAACCCTATAGAGAACTCTTAGAGCTATCACCAAATATCTTTGTTCTCTTTGACCTAAACGATTGTCGAGAGACTTAACTAGGGCGGCGTTAATCAAAACCGAATTGTTCATCCTTTGCTTCCTAGGGAGCAAGCTGGTTTTGATGCGGAAAGTCAATCGTAGATCAATTCCTTCTGTTATTTAATACAGGAGACATCCAGGATCCCATTGAAGCTAAGAAGGACGTTATCGTAATCCTCGCTCTGACAACTGCTTATGACTGCCTGGCATTTAGCTTTTTCGGAAAGCTGCTAACTTCTTCCAGATAAGCACATGGTCAGAATGATCATAAAACTTGCTCTAAACAAAAATTGTACTCTTGCTACTGGTAACAAGCAAAAGCAAGCTTCGATGTCTAAGAAACGGCCCAACTCGTAGGCGTTTCGGGGATTCACCCCCAGGTACTTATTATCCCGGTTTGCTTATTTCTTGAGAATAGGATAAGGAGTATAACAATTCCTTGCTTCCTGGGAATTGGAGCACAAGTCCAGGAGAGACACCCACTGCAACAGACCACTTACCAATTTTTTCAGGCATCAAGTCAGCTGAACTTTGCCAACTAAAAATGGAATTCTTCTTCTCTAACAGTGAAACTCCGGATCCCATCTACAGCAAGCAATTTATCCGACTTGCTTTCGGAGATGCCAAAATTTTTCTGTCTTATTGAAATTTTTTATTATTTTTTTAAGACTTGTGGGCTTCAACTTGATGCATAACTGCACTGATAGAACCGCATTGTGCATCACTCACTTCTATGACCAGATGCTAGAAATATACTCGATAATTGTGGACTGACAGCACTAAGAGTGCTACCTGTGACATTTTGTACCCCTCATACCGAAATCGACCATGGTTTAGAGCAGGAGTGGGGAACCTTTTCGAAAGTAAAGGCCACTTTAGTAGCATCCACTTCCCAAGAAGGCCGCAAACAACGATTTTGCATGTCATCATCATCATCATTTTCAGGGAAAACATTGAATTAGTTCAATGTATTTCCCTTCTCCGGTTTGTCCTTTTGGGGTTGCAGGGGCAGCACCTTGAGTTGAGATCTCCAAACATCCCAATCTCCTGCAACTAGCGGCAATTTTGCTGGTAGAATTCCAAGGCGTGACCAGGCCAGGTCTTCAACATAGTTTCGCCAGCGAGTTCTGAGTCGCCCTCTAGGCGTTTTTCCACTCGGAAGACCATTCATTAGTTGCTTTGCTGTTCTTTCGTGTCACATGGCCATACCAGCGTAGTTGCGATTGTTCAATGCAGATTAGTAGCGGTTCGATGTTGAGAGATTGACAAATTTCAGTGCTTTTATCCTTGTCAAGTAGGGATAAACTCATGACTTTTCGCAAAAAAATATTTCGGCCGTCTGTACTCGGGATCTCACTCTTTCGATCATTACCCAACACTTATGACCATAGGTGAGGATAGAAACAAAAACTGATCTGAAAACAGAAAGCTTTGCTTTTGTAGACAGCTCTCGTTTCAGTACAACTGATCGGTAAAGCTTGTGCATTACTGCACTTGCTTTTCCAATACGTGGGTCCAGTTTGTTATCCTGGCTAACATCACTTGAGAATGTGACTCCAAGATACTTAAACTTCTTTGTCTGTTGGAGAGTTACTCCATTTGTTTGGAAAGACAATTTTAAATATGCTTATTCAAAAGTTATATTGCAACTATTGATGCCCCAGCTGGTGGCGTAGTGGTGTCGACTCGAACTCTGTCTAAGTAGCCCTGAGGTTAATTTCAGACGGGATATTAAGTGCTATATAACTTCGATGCAAGTTTAAAATGGGTGACAAAAATCCCACTTAGTCTTAGATTTTTCTTTATATATATATATGACCAGCTTTGCGAAAAAACCTGGGTAAGCAGATTGTCCCTTGTTGAGATTTAAAAGAGAGTTTAAAACTTGAAATCATAGTCGAGCCATGAGCTCGGGTTTGGCATGCGTGATGCACAATGTCACAGATGTTACTCTTTAGTGACATCTGTCCTATAAATTGCTATATTTTTCAAATTTTTATTTTGTAAGATAACAGAAGCTTAAAGTCAAAAACAGTGCCATAAAGTATCTTTCCACAAGGACACAACAGAACCAAGAAAGTAGGCTTTGAATCGCAATCGTGTCAATTGTTTAATGCTCACACATGCAACTTATTATAACGTCATTGAACCGTACAGACTTCAATGCATTGTGATATACCGCATTTCAAGATACCAAATTTTTTTCAAAAATATGAAATGCAAGATGTTTAAATATTGATAAGAATGGGCTTATAGTTTTTTGAGCACTTTTTACGGTGTCCAGGCTTCTAAATTGCCACGTGTAAAGATTGCCATGTTTCTGTAGTGAACTCATCACCGCAAATCGTCTTTCGTGCATATACGAGGTATTTGCTTCGATTTTGCCGCAAATGTATTTTCACACGTTATATTTCGCTCGCTGCAGACTCGGCTTGCAGCACCCTTCCGCTCGCTGCACAACGTTTATGTACTCCCATGACAACCGTCATGTAATAATTTTGCATTTTTAGTATTTTCTTTCTGTACCGCCTTTCCGTTGTCCCCCCCAACTGATCGTTGGCTGATCGCGCCATCAATGCTATTTTGTGTGATTATTATTATTATTACCGCCTTCGTGTAATGTATTTTCGACATACCGTATACAGGATGTAGCCTGATCACCTGACCTACGCCTCGTGGTTTTACATGTAAAAAAGGTCAGGCGTCATAATAGAAACTCTATAACATTACTCTGACGTTATATACGCTCGCTGGCCGAATCGTCAGACGGACAGAGAGAGCGAGATATACCGACACAGACCGAGACCCATATAGCTGCTGTGTCATTTAATTCGAGATTCATCGTTGCGACGTCATCAAGCGAAGATTCTGTTTACTGTCTAATTCCGAAGTTTTAGTGTTGTTTGTCTGTTCATTTCAAATTGTGCCCCTTTTTAATAAAAGGAGTTTAAAGGTCAACTGTATGCCAAAAACCACCCACGCTACAGTTCAATTATACTGTAACCAATGGCAAATTTAAAGAGGGTCTGAGGTCCGAATGGCTGGAAAAACGTACAAACAACCTATTTTTACCAAAAAAATTATACCAAATTTAAAACAACTGTGAGCTTTGGTCACATCGCTGCAATGTCTCGAGTTGGATTCGAGACGCAGTAATCCGAGACCGAGAGTGAGACAAGACTTTGGGATTACGAGACCGAAACTTAGAAAAACCTGTCTCGAGACGTCGCGTCCCAAGACATGTCTCAACGTATCCACCTCTGTTGCAAAGTGCTTACCAAAGTATAGTACCATTTGTTGATCAATCGCCTGAGGTCTTATTAACACTTAAAAGTTTTCTGCTCAAAAATGGATGATCGCAAACAATTCCTGTCTCTTCAACTTATAGTTGATACAATGTAAGTTGAAAGTACACGTTCAAAGCCTTTTTTTCAAATAATTAATATCACTCTTATCGATTGATTCGTTTTATCAGCGTCAGTGATTTGTTAGTACAATTCAAACAATCTTTTGCATAATTGTCCGTTGCGCACTATTTATTAATTTGCTACAACTGCGTGATCGGATTAGACCATTGTTCCTTTAGAGCAGCGCTTCCCGATTGCTTTTTCATCCCGCACCCCATTGGATTGATAAAACCAATCTTGCACTCTCAGTTTTAAACCGGAGTGGTTTTGAGAAAATAATTCAAAACAAATTCAAAAACAAGCAGAAAAAATTTCATTAGCTTTTACGAATATATGGCTAACAAAATGGAAAAGAAGGTAGCCTTTAACAACGCAATCATACAAAATACAAAATACAAAAGCGAATAAATAATTTTTTGACTTTTCTCCTGCCTGCGCTTTGCAATTATCTGTTCGAAACATGAAACCTGGTGGGATAATGCGATACGTAGATTATTTTGGAGCCCCAGTCATGGCCGTATTTGTTTTTGAGGTAAAATAGAGATGAAAATTTTGATTCACCCAACCAAGTGGTAGAAAATGAAATCAAAACTTGCAATTCCCTTTTTGAATAGAGTTGGATACCAATTTCTGCACTAAAATGTTTCAAGTGACCTGGACTTATAAAGCAGCTTTATCATTTGGTATGCTTGCATCGCTGATACGCCGACTTAACAACAATAATTTTTGCTGGAAGCACGCAACAACTCTCAACTCTAAGTTGATGTTTCGATGTTGATTAGAAGGTAAGATTATAAACGATTTTCGGCATCTAGTTAAGAAAACTTTTTTTGTTGGAAGTAAAGCTTTTTCTTCCAAATTTTAATATCTTCATCCATTGCAAGGGGATTCTACTGTTCTTGTGATTAACAAGTTTTGGACTGATTCTCGTCCGCCAAAGTGAAGAAATTTAATTATAATAAAAAATAACAAGAAAATTAAACATATTTCTGGTAGCGGTCATTAATTGGTCAATACTGTGTCAATAAAACAATTGTAATTAAAAAGAAGACTTTTTTTGATTTTCACTTGCATAGGACCATGCTTTTTCAAAGATATGTTAATTTTTTGGTGCTTAATTTATTTTAAAGGAAAAAAAATTATAAAGAAAAAAAGTTTTCACTTTAACTAGTGGTTTTTAACCTTTTTGGTACTGCGCCTCCCTTGAGCGGTGGTTCCACGCTTCACGCCACCTACATTTATAAATAAATGTTGCAATTGCATTTTATTTTTTAATCATGAATCAATGAAACACTTGACACTGTTTCTTTGCAGATAACCGTTTAATGCGTGGTTTGATTCCAGACAGAGCACATCGTAAGTCTCCTTCACTTTCCATCTTGTTTCTGGACAATTAATGTAGAAGATGAGGCTTCACAAAGATAAGTCGAACCAAACATAACTAGAACATGAAGGACCTGGGTTGAAATAAGAGGGTAAATGGGAAGTATTTGGTTCAAAACGCTTCAAGGTCCAGCTCTTTGAAGTTGGCCTTGGCTGTTGAGTTAAATTTTAACTCGAGAAACTTTTCTTAAGCTTCATCAAAAATACCGCCTACTTTGCACTGAAAAGGGTTTTTGATAAAATTCCAGCTTTCTTGCTTCTCATCTATATGAGAATTTTATTCGATTAAACTTTTTTTAATCAAATAGGTGAGTTTTTATTTGTGCTTTAATTCAGAGTCAAGGTTACCGTTTGTGAAAGCAAAATCCAGTTAAAAAAAGTTTGCCGGATTCTTTTCAATTCGATTCTTCTTGAAATCAAGTTTTGACATGAAGGACTGCATAATGTTATGATGCATAATGATATTGATCTTTCTCCCTTGAGGTTGAAGCTTGAAAGCATTTAACTCCTGAAATATGTCCACAAGATAAGCCAGTAATGGTTGAAGTCTTTGGGATTGAAATTTTTTTAATAAATATTTCTTCTTTTCGGAATTGAGAAATATTGCAACTTCCTCTTTTAATTCATGAAACTGTTTTAGCATATTCCCCTTAGACAACAAACAAACATTTGTGTTGGGCTACAAGTTCAGATTGCATATCTTGACACAGGAGCTTGAATAGACGACCGTTGGGGGATCCCGACTTTATATAGCTAACGATCTTAACAGACTGGTCCAGAACCTCTTTCATTTCAGGAGTCAAATTCTGGATGCTAAGGCTTCACGATAAAGTACGCAATGCGTACCTATTACAGTAGGATTTCTTTTTTTTACTCTCTGAACAAGCTAGATTGCAGACCAAGCATAGCTGGAGCTCCATGCGTGAACGCTCTTTCTAATGATTTCCGCGATAGTTGGTATTCCTGAAAGAGGTTTAACACAACATTAAAAATATCGGCTGATGTCGCACGACTTTTCATTGTGTGGCAGAATAGCATTTCTTTTACCGTGTTAACTGACAAGAAACCAGCGTAAAGCAGAATCTGAGAACACTTTCCAATATCCGTCGTTTTATCGCACTATTTAGCAAAGAATGGAGACTGTTTTATTTGGTCGAGAAGTTGACCTGAGAAAGTTCATCGATTCTCCCTTTGACTGTATCATTGGATAATAATATTTGAGAAAGCATATGCGAGTTCTGGTTCTACAAGAATGCTAAGTTTTACAAGAGACTCCCTAAAACTATGCTCTTCTTATTCTTTGCAATTAACATGAAAATCTCATAAAAGCTTCAACAACATTTAAAGATTTTTGCTGAAACGTCCCACACATGTATAACTTAGCTTTTTTTAAGGCGTGGCTTTTCAATACCAAAAGTTCGTTAGGTTTGTCGTTTAAAGCAAAATGGCCTGTGGTCAAGGGCCGTTTCGAACATGAGGACGCATTGCATCACTACAAATGTAATAGATCACACACTGAAAAACTTTAGTGTCATCTTTTTGCAGCGATACCAAACCCAATTTAAATGTCTTTCTTTTTTCTCTGTAATTTTGATTATCTAAATTTATTAGTTAGAAACGCAGGCAATGCAACATGATAAAAACATTAACGTAATTACTTCTCAAGATTAATTCCATTCTAGATTGCAGTACGAAGTTTATATATGCCGCACTGCCACTTTAACAAACTGACTGATAGTTGGCTTAATTTATTCTGATTTTCCTCTGAGGGCATTTAGCAGCAATTGGCAGGCTGCAGCTTTATTGATTTGCAACAGCTAACTATCAGAATGAACTAAACACAATTACTGCTTTACTTGTATTATGACACCATACATTTTTCGGTTTACGAAACAGGATTACCATATACTGGTCCAGCTCATACTTACAATAAAACCTCAGACAGCATGTAAGCACTAAAAACAAACATAAAATCGGCCAAAAAACGTTAATCTCAAAATTAATAAAGAATGTGTTACAAAACACGTTAGGACTCGCGCCCTCTTGAAAATTTATGTACACCCCCCCAGGGGAGGCGTGCCCCTAGCTAAAAACCATTGGATCGCAGAGCACCTTTCTTTTAAAACTAGGGTTTATAGTTTTGTTTAAGCTTATTCCAACAAAAGAATGTCTCGCTGCAAAAAGGTTGAAAACAGTATCGTTTCAAGACCCTAGCTTTCATCAATCTTTGCCAACCCAATTCTCATATGCGCCCGGTGGTCAGTTATTATAGACAAAATAACATTTTCTGGATGAGCAAAGTACCAATTGAGTTAAATGACTGGATCAATGATTTTTTGTATTCATGACTCAAGTATCGTGACCTAATAATCATTTGGTGGGAGATTCGTCTTTGCATGATGATAGCATTTTTATAGCAAATGACACTGGAGCATACACTTTAATTCTGGAAGTAACCAACGCTTGTAGATTCTCACACGTGCTATTATCGCTGACATATAATCAAAGAATTCTGTTGGCTTTAGTCCGCCATCGTGAATGACTCAAGCATCCAAGGTTTTGCATTGTCATATCAGTGCTACATTGACCTGTGTTAATACTATTACACATTTCTAGAAGTTATTGTTGATCAGTGCTTAATTCCTTTGGATCCAGGTTGGACAGTTGTTCGGTTAATGTCATTGGGTTGAATGAGGATACTGATTGTACGCTACACATCAATAATCGCTCTCCAATAGAACCAAAAAATCCACGTGGCCCTAAAGTTGCACCATCAACAGCATCAAACAAATGACGCAAGAGCAGCTCATTGGCATGGAGCAGACACTCCAGCCATTGTGAGGGATGATTGAAGGATTCTTCTAATCGCCGAATAACTCCTGCCATTTGTCCGGTATTAACATTCGTCTCATCGCAACCCATAACCTGTATGCAGTCAGTGGTAATATACTGTTCTTTTAAACTTTCAAGTATTGCATCAGTAATATCTCTGCTGGAACTGGATTTTGGAGTTGTGTAGCTGAGATAAGAAGCATTTGGTTTGGCCACGATACTTATGTGCTCTTTCGAAAGTGTTTTTCTGTGATACTTATTATCTTAGCCCAAAACTTGTGCCAAAGTTTTATCCTTTCGTCTATCAAAGAAAAATCCTTCCATGCCAATGCAAGTATTCGAGGAGACCGGGGCACGTAGTAACACTTTTTTTCGTTTTGCTATTTGTCTCATAATAAATTTTTTTTCAAAAGTTTTGTTTAATATAAAAAATTTAGATCACTGTTTAACTAATATTAAAAAAACAAATAAATAATTTTCAAAGCTTTGTTGTTAAAATTACGATTTAAATATTTAAAATAAGCGTTACAATCCGCCCCGGCAAAGGAATAAGTTGTAGCACCAGTTGGTTTAAGTTAAAATAATGGCAAAATCACTAATAAATGTATAAATTTAAATGTAATTTGAAGAAAACAACAATAAGAAAAAGTAAACACAATTAAATCACACATAGCCTAGTCATAGACGTTGGTATCAAACACAAAAAATGAGGTATTTGGCAATTGCCTAAAAATGTTACAACAGTTTTTTTTCACTGCTGGATTAGCCTAATCATAAATGGGACATTAACAAAAACGGCTGCTAACACTGTTGGGTTAGCGATAAAACGAGACATCATGCGGGATGCTGTAAAACGAAATTAACGCTGAATAAAAAGAAAGAATTTGATTCGAAACGTCAAACCGTAAAACAAGTTTGCGATCTGGGGAAGTCCCTAGGCGATGACTTTGGTTTTCTTTTTGCTTTAAATACAAGAAATCAAATTGAAAGATGAAAAATATTTATTGGTGATGTGGAAGTAGAAATGCTTATCGATTCGGGAGCAACATGCAATATTTTAGATCGACGATTGCGGGAATTTTCAAAAAAAGAATTCGATTAAATGTAAATGTTACTTTACCGATAAGAAAGTTTATGCTTATGGAAGTAAAGAACCACTAAAGCTAGCGGGAGGTTTTAAAGCAGAAGTGTTCTTTATCAATAAAATGATAAACAATGTCGACTTTTTTGTTTTGGAAGGAAAAGGTGAACCAATATTGGGTACAGACACCATAACAAATTTAGGAATTTTGAAAATTGAACCTGAAATTAACAATTTAGCTAAAGATGATTCTACGGCTGAAATAGTGGATCGGTATTGTTCTAAAATCACCCAAAACACAACGGAATTTAGGTTTTAATCAACTAAGAACGTAGTTACCTAAACAGAAATGCACGTTAACACTTTGAGAAACGAACAACACAACTTAAGAACAATATACCTAGACAACCGCTAGTCGTGCTGACAGCGTTCTGCAGCAACCACGAGAGAGAGAACGCACACAACAAAAACTCAAAGCAAGAACGTGCTTCGGGCTTGACCACGCACAATTACAATTACACAACAGGTATAAAAGTTTATTTAAAGGGATAGGTGAACTGAAAGATTTTCAATTAAAAATCCCAATTGACTCATCTATAGAACCTGTATGTTAAGCTGCACGTCGGGTGCCATTCATCTACGTGATAAATTGTCACAAAAATTTAAACTTGATATCATCAAAAAAATAACCATGTCCGACACATTGGGCATCATCTGTAATTGCTGTGCCAAAGTCCGATGGAGATATTCGTTTAGGTGTTAACATGAGGAGAGTAAACTTAGCCGTAAAAAGGGAAAAATACCCTATTCCAACCATTGAAGAGTTACTCCAAGAGATGAACCAAAGTAAGATATTGAGTAAGCTAGACGTATTATCAAATTGAATTAGACCCAGAGTCGAAAGATATAACAACTTTTGCAACTCATGAAGGATTATTTAGATACAAGAGATTAATGTTTGGAGTAAGCTGTGCTCCAGAGATGTACCAAAGAACAATGCAACAAACCTTGGCTGGATGTAAAGGAGTGCGTAACATCCTTGATGACATCATTGTATTTGTATTTTTAGCGAAAGAGCACAATGAAAGCTTTGAAGTATTAAAAAGGTTGAAAGAAAAAGGCCTGACACTCAAAGAAAAATGTTGTTTTAATATGATGAAGTTAGAATTCATGGGCCATGTACTTTTCAAAGATTGTGTTGCACCAGAAGAATCGAAAATAAAAGCGGTAACATTTGCAAGAGAACCAAAGAATGCCAGTGAAGTTTGTAGTTTTCTGGGACTGGTGAATTATTGCGGACAATTTATTTCTGATTTAGCAGCTATCTCAGAACCATTGCAAAAATTATCACGAAAAAGTACTATGTTTACATGGGGTGAATCCGAAGAAAAATCATTTCAAACATTGAAACAAAAATTGTGTAACGCACCCGTTTTAAGTTATTTTGACAATGTCATACCCAAATAATTGCAGACGCGAGTCCGCACGGTCTAGCAGCGGTGCTAGTGCAGAAGCAAAATGGTCAAAATTGTATTATAGCGTACGCGAGTTGAACATTGTCGCAAATAGAGAGAAAATACTCTCAAACCGAAAAAGAAGCTCTTGCGTTAGTGTGGTCATGTGAACGTTTTCATGTGTATTTATACGGTACTGATTTTGATTTATTAACTGATCATAAAGCGTTAGAATTTATATTTTCTCCAAGGTCGAAGCAATAATCGAACGATGGGTGTTAAGATTGTAATTTTATCGATATAAAGTAATTCATGTTGCGGGAAGCAAAAACATTCCTGATTCTTTGTCAAGATTGTTTAATGAAAATGTTATCAAAAATGCTCAAAATGATGATAGTATTGATGAACACGTAAAATTGATTGTAAATTATGCTGCGCCTATTGCTTTAACCACACATGAAATTGAAAAAGCCAGTAATGCAAATAAAGAGTTAAGAAACCTGAGAAATTGTAAATTGTCGAATGATTGGCTAAAACTTGATTGTAAATCGTACTTACCTGTTCGTAGCGAGTTAACGACGATTAATTTTATTGTGTTACGGGGAACGAGAATGGTAATCCCTAGTGAGTTACGTGAACATGTGCTTAAATTAGCTCACGAAGATCATCCCGGAATCGTGATGATGAAAAAGAGATTTCGAAGTAAAGTATGGTGGCCTGGTATTGATAAAGATAGCGAACGATTTTGTAAAAAATGCCAACTAGTAAGCAAACCGACTGCGCCAGAACCAATTAATCGTACTAAGTTGTCACAAGGACCATAGAAAGATTTAGCAGGTGATTCATTAGGACCATTACCGTCGGGTGATTATGTGTTCGTTGTTGTAAGTGGATATTTCGATATTGTTGTTACGGAAAAAGTGACAGCTGCAAAAATTATTGTTTATTTTTAAAAAATGTAAGCTACTCATGGTATACCAATTTCGATAACTTGTGACAATGAGCCGCAATTTGAAAGCTAGGAATTGAAAAAATATTTCCGTGTAAGTGGTAATATGCTTCATAATGTTACTCCGTTATGGCCTCAAGCAAATGGGGAAGTCAAACGATATAATCGCACTTTGTTGAAACGTATAAAAATAGTTCAAGCCGAAAATAAAAACTGGCGAAATGAAATTTATTCATTTTTGTTAATGTATGGATCGACGTCACACTCAACAACTGGTGTACGCCCGGCTGAATTGTTGTTTAATCGTAAGTTGCGTACAAAATTGCCCCAGTTAAAATGTATTGTGATTACGACTTTGATGTGCAAAAATGTATAGATAACGATGCTGAAATGAAGGAAAAAAGGAAAATACATGCTGATGTAAAATGTAATGCTGTTAATAATGATTTGAAAGTAGGAGATAAAGTTCTGTTGAAACAAAATGAAAGAAACAAAATGTTGACTGTGTATCGTAAAGATCTTTTTATTATAATTGAACAAAAAGGAAATTGAATAACAGTTCAAAATGATGATATATGTCTCAAGCTAAACATAACGCATGTAAAAAAATTTAATCCTTGTACAAATGTATGTGATTATTCTCAAAATGACGGATGGGGAGACGCATGATTCTGATTCCACACCTGATCATGTAAATAGCGATTGTGAAAATAACGTAGAAAATGATGTTGATGCGAAATGTTTGTGCTCTCGAGAAATTCTTAACGTTTTGATAATTGAGTAATGTTTTAAGCAAGAAAGGAGGGGATGTAGTGTTTGTGAATAATTATAATGCAAAATGGAATGATATTTGGTAACACTGTATATATTGTTATGTAATTGTAATTAGTTTTTAGAAGACACGTTTGGAAGAGAATGCATGGACAGTCTGTTGGACTACGAAGAGTTTAATCCGTTGAGATAGCTAACAGACACTACAGGCTTTCCATTTGGTACCCATTACGGTTGAATTCGGTGAAATGTACCCATTCGGTGAAAAGTTTTGTAGGGAGCCAAATATCACACAAGATGCTTGCTCTCCTGTAACTGCCATGACTGAAAACAATCTAATGATTAAAAACTTAGTCTCACAGGAAATAAATCCCTAGTCCCTATACACCACTTCTGGCAGCACCAAAATATTTTTTATTGCTCTAGGTGTATTTTAACACCTTCGTATTTAATAAACTAAATTGAAAAATTAATGTTTTTTATTTTACCGTCATGCTTTTAGTTTATACTGACGTTGGCGTTCTCCAATAGCAAACAGTGGTGAAGAAAAGCTATAGTAAAGACAATAAAATCTAACTTTTTCATTAATATCCTGCTACAATAATTAAACATAAACTGAAAGCCTCCACTACCTATCAGATATCAATGTAGAACAATTTATTGGCGTTAAAAACTCACCAAATCCAAAAGGAAAACACTGTCAGGTTGAACGCTGAAGATTGAAGATTGGAAAACTAGGTGAAAGCTTCGAGCAAAAGACAAAATGAGTTTATGCTTACAAGTTTACGACTTACTAGTCTATTGGTCTATACCACCTTCGTAAGCAGCAAAACTGCGTGGCCTTAAAAGCGCAAAAACTCTTACTACTTACTTTAAGCCACCATAAAAACCTGCGAAGCAAGGAAAGAAAATTTAGCTACTATCACAAGATCAAAATGTAAGGCAATTACATACTAAAAATTACACATTTCAGTCTTCATTTTGCCCTTTTGTGGTAAAACTGTCAACTGTTTAAACAACTTTTTTTGTTTAAAAGCAAGACAATTGTTGTGACGTCATAATTGTATAATTTGTCCGTAAACAACACCGCTGATTGAGGAAATTGGTAATAGTCGTCTTTCGACCCAAAATCGATGAAACTTTAAACGGGTTGTGGGTGATCAAGAAATTGTCCAATATAAATAAAATCTTGCATGTTTGTTAGTACGGGTATTTTGCATCTTTTTAGAATACTAGCTAACCAAAATAAAATTTTTCGATTTTTTACTCCACTGTACTGATCATATCTTGTATGGTTTTTTAAGTGGGTCCTCAGATGCCCGCCAAGAGAGACTAAAACCTGGACGCCCGTTTGTGCCAGCTGCGCGAAATTAATTAAGCAACCTTGCCAAAGTAGGCATTCGCGCTTTTCAGTAAACAAATGGAACACTAGTAAGATGTAATAGATAGTCAGGTCGCGGTAATTGCTTACCCTATGCATTAGCGCCGCCGTCGCTTTTCTGCGAGTTACAAGAATAAATAAAGTAATACAATAATAAAATAAAACGCAAAATTAATTCTTTGTGTAACATATAAAATGTAAATTTTTTGTGTAAAAAATTAATTCTTAGAGATGGTTATTAATTCTGGCGTTGATGCTTTTGAAAAGCGAGACACCTTTTGGGAAGAAAGTCGAGTTGAGTTACAGTCACCAGCCTCGTAACTCCCGTTTTTAAAAAGCTAAGATGCAGTAACATTAGTTGAAATGCGAGAGTGATAAGGGGAGTTTTGTGACCTACCAATAAAATTATTTAACATACTCTATGCTTTTTGACTAGAATGTGATAGTTGATTCTGTCTAATCGAATCCAATGATCTCTTCATTTTCTGCAAAATCTGGTCAATAGAGCCGCAGCGGCCAAAATCGAGACGTTTTTCATTTCGTAACTCCTATGGACTTTGTAGATCCTATGCTGATGCTCTGTAACTCCAATGGACAAGTCTCCACTTCCAATGACTACAATTTACACCTGTCCTTTGTCTTGATTTTGTTTATGATGCTGAAGACTCCTTTATTGTGGGCAGTGAATCTTAAAGAAAGGGTTTATTGAAAAGAGGAAATAGTTTAAAAAAATTTTATGACTAAAACAGATTTCCGCCAAATTACTGAAAACTATACGTATATGTACTATACGGTTTGCTTCAATAATTTTCTTTGCCCAAAAACTTGAAATTGTTAGTTTTTCTAACTCCGTTTTTATGCCTAGGACCATGGCAATAATAAAAAAGTGACTTAAACCGCGTTAAGAAATCTTCATGTTCACTTTAAGTAAAATCGAAATCGACTTATGTCAGGCAATTCTAGTCAAGGATACACTAATTAGATGTTTGCTATAATCTAGAAATTGGCCTTTTCCAACGATATCGAAGTTTTGAAATAAATCTGATTGTTATAATCTTTTACTTTATAACTAATGTTAAAATATTAGACTTAATCATATCTTAAGCAGTAGAACTTTAGTGTTTGGTTTGAGCCGAATAGGCTTATTGAACGGGAAGCTTGGTAATCTTGCTGTAATGTACGAAATTTTACAATATTCTTAAAAGCGTTCTGGTTTTACTAAAAAAAGTCAAATATTTTTTATCTTTTAATTTAAAATGTTGCAAGTACGCTGGAAGGAGACTTCACTGTGCAAATGACATCATGTTACTGCGTAGTTGCGCACGTTAGAAAGAAGATTGTGTGCAAACGATTTTGCTCGATTTCAATATTTGGCTTTTGTAATTTGCCAATTGCCATTGAGTATAATGCAGTGTTCTTCAAACTTTTTTCATCGAGACCCATTTTGCACAGCCAAATTTTTTCGCGACCCCGAAAAAAAGGTCTTCGCTTAAATTCGATCTCTGATTCCGCTATTTTTCCCCAACATCAAGGTTTTCTCTAAAAAAAAAGGTCTTCATCTAGAATCGATCTCTGATTCCGCTATTTTTTCCCCAAAATCAAGGTGTTCTCTAAACCAGTGTTCTTTAAACTTTTTTCATCGCAACCCACTTTGCACGGCCAGTGGTGGATATTCCAATTTAGGGGCCCGAGGCAAGAATTTTCAAAAATTGATGTTGTTTGAGAAAAAAAGAGGTCTGGATTTGGGTTTGCATATTTTTCTCCGAAAACCAAGGTGTTCTCTAAAAAAAAAAAAAAGGTCTTCACTTCGATTTCATCTTTGATTTCCCTATTTTTCTCCCAAAATCAAGGTGTTCTCTAAAAAAAAAAAAAGATCTTCACTTCAATTTGCTGTTGTATTTCGCTATTTTTCTCCCAAAATCATGGTGATCTCTAAAAATTAAAATCTAAAGTTCCGCGACCCCCATTGAGCCTTTTCGCGACCCACCGGGGGGGTCGGGACCCCCAGTTTGAAGAGCCCTGGTATAATGGATACTGTACTTAAAGCAAAACTTCATCGTTGAATCAACTTTTATCGCCTTGATGCAAACGTTTGTATTCAGTTTCGCAAAATTTGCTGATACTCTTATGTTAAGGGCTGTGCTGGTACTTTAACATTGTTCACCTTTTTGCGGAATAATTGGAACGTGAAGCATTGAAATCAACAGTCTCCATGCTTCTACTTGAAAAAAAACTTTATGAAAAGGTTGTAGAGCATTTGCAACTGATAGTGCTATCCAGTGGCGGCTCGTGGCTTTCATTAATGGTGGGGCCAGCAAAACAATTTTTGAAATGTCAAAAAGTTCCATTCATAGACTACCTAAATTCAAAGGCGGGGTAAATAAATTTTTAACAAAAAATGCAATATTCAACTCTAGCCTTTATTTGTATAAGTAGCCAGCTCTTCGGTCCTTTATCTGCGCGAAAATGTTGATGACTTTGTTGTTGTAATCTCTGATTTTGCTAATATACTCCTTATGTATCGACAGGCAAGCGAGGCTGTTCAGTTTGTCTTGCAACATGGTGTTTTGAAGATACGTTTTTATTCGCTTCATTGTGCTGAAGCTTCTCTTTGAGTCAGCAGTTGAAATTGGTGTCACAAGAACAATTTCAAGCAGTTTAGACACTTCAAAAAATATTTCATCAAGTCCATTTTCATTTATGAATTTTAATAGCTCGCTAATATTGGAAATTCCACTAAAATTATCATTTGCATACAAAACGGACAATTCACACTTCAGTTTATCTTTATTAAGCATTGCGTAATTCGAAGCAATTTCTTTAACATAATTGTCGGGAAGAGTTTCTATAAAGCTCAAATTCAGCTGGATTCACTACGGAAAATGAACGAAATTTATCCGAAGATCCGAAGTTTTCTTTAACTTCCTCTGTGATTGTATCACATGCTTCCGTTACACATGATTGCAATTGCAAATGAGAAACAGATGCATGAGTTGCAGCTCTTCTAGAGTTGCAGCGACCTAAATTCTATGAGTTGCAGCGACCTAAATTCAAACGCATGTAACGTGATTGAATCACAATGCTAATAGTCTTAACCTTTTAACCTTTTTTCCTTCGCGAAAGAGGTAAGCGCAGCAAAATAACAATAAATCACGTTACCAATAACTGATAAACAACCACAGCTGTGAAAAAACATGTGCTGAGAAGCAGAAACTGCTGTCTCACAAAAGAATGCAACACATCACCCAATATCAACTGATTAACAACTAATTTTCTAAGGCTGCACACGGGCTGGCGCAGCTAACGTCTGTTTATAAGTTACGATTGCTGTTTGGGCCAGACATCGCTGGCCCCAATTTCGTGCTATTGCCAGCACAATAAAATCTTCACAAAGCGCGGCGCGTGAGTTGGTTGGCTTTAGGTGTAAATGTATAGGAGTAAACGGGCCAAAATATGTGGGCCTCTCTGCATCGTTTTGAAGAGACTTCTTACTAACCATTTATTTCCTTATTCAAATAGAAAACCAAAATATTTGTTTTACCAAAATTATTCTTTAACAAATTATTTCTTTATTTTAAGTTGAAGTTAAAATACCTTATTCAAATAGAAAAAAATTTAAACTGTCGAATTGAAAACGAACTCAAACTCACAAAATTAAAGCAAATTAAACTGTACAATTGATCACGCTTAAGCCAAAAAAGGCAGGCGCAGCTAACGTCTGTTTATAAGTTACGATTGCTGTTTGGGCCAGACATCGCTGGCCCCAATTTTGTGCTATTGCTAGCATAGTAAAATCTTCACAAAGCGCGGCGCGTGAGTTGGTTGGCTTTAGGTGTAAATATATAGGAGTAAACGGGCCAAAATATGTGGGCCCCTCTGGATCGTTTTAAAGAGACTTCAGGAAATATTTGAAAATATTTCTCGTTGTTTTTCGGTTACTGTTATCTTGGCACGCATGTAAACATTTTGATATTTGATATAGGGTTTTTCTTTAGAAATTCACATATAATTAGTCAAATTTTTAGTGGGGCCCGGCCCCTGTGGCCCCTATGTACGAGCCGCCACTGGTGCTATCGTCAGATTGTATAAGAGTACAGTTGCAAATAATTCCGTTTTTAGCTTAGAAAACAATTATGTTTGAAGATAGTCAGAAACAAAAACCAGATTTATGATTTTATGCCTGAGACTGCCGTAGGCCTAAGTATTAAAACTTTTTGATATTCCAAAGCACATAAACATTTCCATCAGTATTCGACATACAAAGAGGGACAAAAATTACTTGGCAAAAAGGTGTAACTTGAGCTCACACTTTGTGTAAGCCTTGATCGTATTGTTGCCCGCACAAAGTTAAGAATTAAGTAACGCACCATCATACCCCATTAGTTATTTTGGGTGAATAGTTTGGTGGCGCCGTTTCTTTTCATTTTCAAAAATTGTGGTACGGAGTTGGCCTAGCTCCTTAATTTTGCTCAAGAACGATACAATTTTCGATCAGTTGTAAGACGCTTGCATTATCTACTCTACAAGGTACGAAGCATTACTTGTTTCTTGGAAGACATAACCCACTTACGTTGCAACTGACAAACTGTTCAGAATCTGCACTCTTGCACCATGCTTTATTACTTATAGATTTGTGCCGCGATCGCCGCTGGTGATATTGTTTAGTTCAGAGTTTCCCAAACTGTGTGCCGTGAAAAGGATTAAAGTATGCCGCAAAATTTTCATATTTTGACAGAAAACCATAGAGTCTTGGTCTACAGATGACTTATGTGTTTTATGTAATTTAAGTATTGCTAAAAATCTTAAATATAGACTGCTTCACTAAAAATGTAAAAGGAAAGACGCCGTTTGCATAAAGTTATTTGTTTTCTGGGACATTCAAAGTTAGTGGCCCGAGGCAAGAATTCCCAAAAATTGGTGTTCTCTAAAAAAAAGGGTTTTGATCTCGTATTTTTCTTATTTTTCCCAAAATCATGGTCATCTCTAAAAAAAAGGTTTTTACTTCGATTTGATCTCCAATTTCGCTATTTTCTCCCAAAATCATAGTGATCTCTTAAAAACAAACAGCAAAATGAAACTATATGCGGTATTTTCAAGGGGAGCCCGAGGCAACTGCCTCATTCGCCTCACCCAATATCCACCACTGCCAGTATCAAAACAGTTTTGTAGGCACACCCTTTCATTAGATTTTGGTGTTATCATATATTAAATATAATTTCTGTATGTAAACTTGAAGAGTGTGGGGTGTTGCTTTGGTATGCGATCTCAGCGGTTGTGCGATCTCAGTGAGTTTAGATTTTACTTTGCTATGTGATCTCAACACTTTTAAAAATATGATTAGGGTTAGGGGAAGGTCACCCACACTTACTCTCACCCTAACCCTCACCTTCATCACCATCGTCACTCACTCTCACTTTAACCCTCACTCTCACCATCACCCTAACACTCACCCTCACCTTAAATCCCACTCTCACTCTAACCTGATTATGCGTTGATTAAGCGAGATCACACACCAAATTAGTTTTATGACGCTGAGATCGCATACCAAAGCAGCACCGAGTGTAGCCTATTAAGTAGGCTTTCGCCTTTATGAAGTAAGTGTGCCGCAGGTAAACTCAGAATTTATTAATGTGCCGTAGTGAAAAAAGTTTGAAAAGCACTGGTTTAGCTTATCTGCTCTTTGTTTTTCTCGGGCTTAAAGCTTTTCCTTTTTTTAATTTTCTTTTTTATAAATGGCAAAGCAATCAAATATTTGGCAAAGCAATCGAATTTTGTTCAGAAAATTTATAAGTAAAAGCCCACGGTCGTTTGTCAACGTCTGCACTTTGTAATATTTCAAAGTAATTCATTATCAAAAATAAAATCCTTCCCATTAAAGTTTGTTGCATTTGATTAACTTTCTGTGAAAAAAAAAACTTTATAACTGCCCGCTCCAACTTTAAGACAAATTTGCAAACAGCTTGGCTGTTTGGTTTGGCTTTAGAGAAATATTTTTCCCTGGATTGCATTAACTGATAAAAGATTAGATTTTTACAATTTAAAAAAATGTACTGTGACAAAATTAATAGTGCAGTTAAAGATCATATTTTGTCGTGTGAAAAGTGTTTTAATAATCGGTCTGATGAAAACAATTTTGTAATAATACGTTAAATGCAAATCAGAATTTTGTTCTAAGATTCACGAAGCTCTACTCATAAAAAAGTTAAGTCCAAAATTAAATCGACAAATGTTCGCAAACGGAGCTTCATATTTATTGAATATATTTTGATTGCAATATTTTTTCTTTTTTTTCTTCAATGACATCATAATCTGAAATTTAATTTGTATCAATTTAGTTTCTCTCTCGTTTTGATTTAAAATTTAGCCTGTTAGTCAAAAGTACAGCCTTTTTAAAATATACATTGTTTTTTGCTGTTGTTAATTTTTAATTTTTTTATGTGTGTGTGTAAATTTAAAGTTAATTTATATTACTAAATTGTAGAAACCTGATGAGGGCTGAAGTAAGCCGAAAACGTTCGTGCTTTTTTTTTAAATAATAATTTTTAATGTTTATTTAATAAACGCTGAAAATGCTGAATCCATTATAGTCCATAAATGCTGAATCCATTATGGCTGCTATTTTCAATTGTTGTCTGGTTGAAAAAAACAACCTCTTTGCCAAAACTTTAAGTCAATATTTCTTGCGGAAAAATAGAATTTTCACCTATTTTTGGCAGCGGATAAACGTACGTAATTAGATATTTTATTGCAGCCTTTGCGCGTGACAAAATTAATGTGACGAATGACAGCATAGTCTTTTGAAAAGATTGATGTACATGATTTATTTCAATTCTACAAGAAAAAAAAACATATCAAAAAAATGTAAACTGTTATAAATTGATCAAATTTCCGGATATTACATCCACGATCATTGGAAAAAGATATTAAAAAAAAGCTGGCAGACGTGTTTAGCCCAGATAAAGGTCATATTAGCATGAAATTTTCATCACAAAATTCAATTTTAAATCATAATTTTTTTAAAGATACGTAATTACTCAGCTAAATAATAATCTCCTCTGTCACAAGATATGTTTTGTCACAAAACTCGGGACCGTACAAAAGACTGTTGCAGTTTTCAGCTGACAGCTATAAGTGTTGTCACAGAGTGAACAAAAATAAAAGAATATTTATAAACCTAGAAATTAGCGTTATTTTTTGTTTTTATTTATTTTTTTATGTTTATGTTTTTTATTTATTTGGTATCAGATGTTAGTGCGAGGAAGATATATTCTTGAAAAGTAAAAAAATTTGTACTGGTTAAGTATGCGGCCTACCATCTCTAACCCTAAACCTAACCCTAACCTTAACCCTAAGCAGATCTGATGAATGGTAGATCGAATTCTTAACTAGAAGTTAGTTAAAAGGTATTATTAACCTTTATTTTACCGCTTATAGTTCCGCTGGTCAGATTTTTATGAATTTTACATATTTTGCCATTGTTCTAATAAATAACCTTTTCACAAAGTTTTAGGTTCCTATCAAGTTTTTACCGGAAGTTACATCATGTTCCCTTTGTGGAACATTGGAGGTTTACTGTACAAGTTTTTTCAGTTTTTACTGTATATTTCTGTACTAACTTAGAACTACGTTTTTCCGTTAAAGACTATAGAAACACTCAAGTTGTATGAAAAATATGTTTTATTTGTGTTTACGCATTAGCAACGAGTATGATAAGTTTTTAAACAAGTCTTGCCACGCTTCCCATGAAGACGAATGTTGCATTTTGGGCACATACTTCTTGTACTTTTTTTGCACACTTTACCTCAACCTTGGGTTGTTGCAGGTCCAAGGAAGTGGTTTACTCCATCGAAGTGTACATCCAGTGGTAGTTCAGCAGCAACACTACTTTCTATTTCTCGGTGTTGTTGACCTTTGAGTAGGCACAGTGTCACTTGCCTCCTAAAATTGATGTGGATTATTTTCTTATCTCCAATTTGACAGTGAATCTTCTATGCAGCGACAACCGTAGTATTGAGAAGGTTGACAAAAGTGGCCACTACCCTTTTTTACCACGTATTGTTGAGCGGTAAGCTTCCAACAAGCAATCCATGAGATCGACGCCCCCATCTCTTTATTATAATAGTTTATGAAATGAGGCTGTGTTACTTCTTTTACACCTCCCTTTACCCGGCGTCTAACCTTGTGAACTGGAATGTGACTTTCCCAGTTGCTTGCAATCGTCACAACTGAATTGTTATGCCACTTAACATTATAAACAGTCCCATCACAGCAATATTCAAAACATCCACGCTCTTGTTTTTGAACCTGTTTTGAGCTGATCATCTTTTGATTGGCGCCTGGTGTTCTGTTTTCTCTTATCGCGCTAGTCGCTCGCACATCAATCTTTGCTAAATCAGACATCATACTAAATTAAATCTCTCAAATTATATATCAAACTATAACTTGTAAAAAATTTACCAAAGTACAACTCATGCAGCAAAGCACTGGAATTTGCAGTGATAACATCAACCATGTTGTTGATTACACGAGATCCTAAAGATTTATCTTGCAACTTTTTCTCCTTTCCTTGATAAATCTTTATGTTGTATGGGTAACCATCGCTGCCGCATAAACACCAAATCTTAAAACCAAAGCAAATAGGTTTTGCTCTAATGAATATTTTGGCACTGTGCCGACCAAAATAAGGTACCATAAATTTATCCACACTTAAAAGTTTGTTAAACATGCCAAACTGAATTAGGTTTCGATTTAACAATGCATAAAGTGGCGCTATTTTACTCATTTTGTCCCCTTCTGTTAAGTTTTGGTTGTCATCAAAGTGGAGATACTTCTTTATTTCGTGATACCTGTTCTTGCTCATTGCATTGGACACAATTGCTACACCTAAATTTTGTTGCCTAGACCAATAATGGTGCTCTTCAGGTAAAGAATGACACCCTGAAACTAAGAGTATACCTAAAAGCTTGCGGATTTCTTCGTTTGTAACATAAAAATTAAGATTATTTTTATCTCGATTTCCATACCATTCTTAGTTTTCCTACATATTTCCATTCCTAGTTGATGGTAGCACCGTTTCTGATCCTTCATCACTTTCAAAGTCTTCCACCACTTCAAATTCCCCAGCTGGCTCAAAAATTTTTTTCCATACTGTCAACAATATTTTAAACATCGCTACCAGAGTCTCCTGCCTCAGACAGCAATACAACATTGACTACGTTTTTTGCGTTTTCTTTAGTTTCATTGACTTCGGCCAACGTTGATACATGGGCTACCTTTCTAGTATCAATGTTTGATTCAATTTTCTAGACTTTGCTGCTACTGGGTTTGAAACAAACTGTTGATAAACGTGTTTCTGTGCTCGCTGAGAGTTCGAAAATAAAGCAACACCGTTGCATTATTTCTCGATAATCTGCTCTGTGACGTCACAAAATAGAACAATGAACTTAATGCTAAAACAAATAAAATTTCGGTCGACTGCATTGAAATCACAGCTGGATAATTTTATATGAAAACTGCTACTTTCCAAGCGTAAGACAAAGGCCGATGCATTTCAAGACATTACGATTAAATCAGAAAATTATGTCTGGAAAACCGCCATTGTTCCACAAAAGAAACAAAAATTTTTCAGATAATTTTTACCCTACCCAATATCTATATTTTGGATTGCTTTTTACATGGAGATGTGACCGAAGGTGTCTACTAAATATGATAGCACGCTAGAAGCGTTTTGAAAACAACAAAGATTTTTATAGATTCGTAACTATACCTTACACTGAAAATGCAATTTTCATAAAAATGGCGATCACACAAATATTCATATGCGCAAAATATTTTTCAGTAAGTTGGTCAATATGGCAAAACAACTTTTTAACAACACACAAACAATATTGCACAATCTATAATTAATAGAATATCTATAATTAATATACACAAACAATATTGCACAATCTATAGTAAGGGTGTTAAAACAACTCTAAAAAATTTGTTCCCTTTGTGGAACAATGGTAAGAAAAAGGTTAAAGATGTTATACTGCGTACATAACCACCACCGAAAAATCAATAAATTGGTGCTGTACGTCAATTATGAGAGTAAGCTAGATATTGCTTATTTATGAATTAAATTTTTTTTAATTTATAATTTTTTAAACGATTTTCAACATGAAACTGATAATACTACAAAAGTTTGACTTAATATTTTGCCGTATGTTTGCAAACTCAGCATTTACTTACTCATGGCTTACATAAAAATTATTAGGTACTTTTTTGTTAATTGGGTGTAAAACAAAAGTGCACATTCGCATACACCAGTTAGAAAATTTAATTCCCGAGAAGGGAAAAGAGGTCTGTTTAATAACGATTGAGATCGAAGTCGACAGGATAGCTAAATCTGATAACATTTTAACATATAAAAAAAAAGGATGCGAGCTCAATGCTCAATCTAACGGAATGATTTCTGTTGCGCCCTTAAGAAAGGTAGTGTACTTTACACAAATCACCAATGAGGTGACCCGGCTTACCTACGATAGTGACTCTGCTTGAAACACAAAGCAGCATACAGGTCAATACGGCCATACGAGAGAGTAGGAGATCAAAGCAAACTCGGTTTAACTTGAGCCCTTTTAATCCTATTGTGTCATAAAAAATATTTATGTCGCTGTTTTAAGCCCGGCCGCCTTAACCAGTAAATTTAAGAGAACAGCTACATCTCAGCATCTCCAAAATAATTCTGGGTTGCTTTGAGTTTAGCTTGACGCTTGTTTTACAGTAAGTTTAACGCCTCTATTGTTGTACAGCGGGTCAGAAGGAGTTGAGTCAATTATTTTTTTATTTCACTAAACAAATTTTTCAAAATAGCCTGTTGAATTCACGGCTATCAAAGCTTTTTGGTATCTCAGTCAATCTGTTAATTTATGGCTGTCGTTAATGCTGTCAACTTTTAATTAATGCGTAAAGTTTTATATCAATCAATTTTCGCGGATTAATATCATCATAATATCAAAGGTGTAAGGTTGAAAAAAGAAAGCTGCATATTTTACAATTATTTCAGCATATCCGATGAAAAAAAAATACTTCTTTTTAATCAGCATGATTTTGCAATAATGTTCTACCAGTCTTTATCTATGAAAAATGTCACAATTAAGAGCTGGTTGTGTAGTTGGAGTCGGGAGTCGGAATCGTTTTTTAAGTGTGCTGGAGTTGAAGTTGCCAGAATCGCACGTTTTAGGGTAGACTCGGAGTCGTTTTTTAAACATGCTGGAGTCAGAGTCATTTTTTAAATGTTCTGAAGTAGTAGTTGGAGTCGTAAAATTTTAAATAGCTGGAGTCGGAGTCGGAGTCGTAAAACTTAACACAGTTGGATTCGAAAATTTTTGAATAGGTGGAGTCGGGAAAAACTCCTCCGACTCCACATCCTTGATTAAAAGGCCATAACAAAAATATTAAATAAGGTAAACGATCTGCAACGACGGTATTGCTGCGAATTGTTTAAGTCCAGTAGTTAATTTTTTCTAAACGGTAAGTTTAAGGTACTCACTAGTTACGTAAGGATTTTTGTGTAAACGATTTATTAAATTCAAATCAAAAACAAAAGTTTTACTCATTTACCATAACTTGTTCAGGCTTAATGTCAAATAATTTTAAACAAAAACCTTTAGTTTAATTTTTCCTTATAACATATTAGCTTACCTACATTTTTCTATGAATATGATTTTTACTTTTAACTAAAACTATATTTTACCTATGATTCATATGCTCACATAGACCAAATTACGATCTTAACTGACCAATAAATATAACGTGCAGATACGAAGATTTAATTTTACACGTAATTCAGGAAAGTTTTTACAATACTGCTCCATTTAGTTTTATGACCTTTTTTGGCTTTTAATTTTAAAACTATGTTTAAAAAAGAATAATGAAGCAACCTAGTTAACGCTTCGTAGGCTTCAAAAGATTTTTTTTAAATAAAGATTTGAGCGCTGAAAATAAATTACCAGTAGGTTTTTTTCAAATAATAACAGAGATGGATCTTCATCAGTGATGGACCACCGTTTAATAAATAATAACAGCAGAACAACGCCGGCAGCTTCCAACCCTTCCTTCCTCATAACAAACTTTTGCATACGATACGGCATGAATTTCATCGCTTAAAAAGAATACAAAATTATTTAAAAGTTACATTAAGAAAGTGTTAATTTTTCACAATAGAAAAAGAAAATATTTAAAAAACTCTCCCGCATAACCTACTCAAAGATAAGAAGAAAATAAACAGGAGAAATATTGAAAAAAATCTGCGAGTCATTGAACAGTTTTTATTCGTTCGCATAATTCTTCATTATTTCTATTCTTTTTTAAGGTGATTATTTACACGAATTCTATTACAGTATATGTAGGCAAAACATACCCAAAATCCAACAACTATAACACGCCAACACAGATAGCCGAGTTAATTCTAAATTTGGATGAAGTTTTCGCCCTTACCGTGATGACCGTGCCTTCAGCATTTTTGAGTTTAAAAAAAACTGATCAAAACCCAGCTTTTTTAAACATTGTTGATCAGCACGCTCTCTGCGTTTCGGGTTGCTTTTGCTGTGGTTGATCGATTCTTTTAGAGCAAATTGTTTAATGGCGCAATCACACAAAGCAAAGCTTTTTTCAACATTTTATAAATGCTGGTCTACTTAAAAACGAACCTAAAATTTTCCTAAAAATAAAAATTTATTGTTTTTAAAACATTTGAAAGTGAACCTTATTTTTCTAAAATTTTCGATCTCCGTCTTGGCATCGAAAAAATTATCGGGTTTTGGTCTCGGTCCCGAGGTTTCGGTCCGGACTACATCATTAAATCATAATTTAAACTGAAAAAGCAATAATAATGACTAAGCAGTAAAGAGTTGGCTCTGCGATAAGCCTATTTTTTACTAATTAAGCACAGATCTGAGAAATAGAGATGAAATGCTAAGTCCTTTTTTGGGTATGCATCTGTTTTTAAAATTTTTCACCAATTAAATGTAGCATATTTTGAAATATTTGCAAGCATGGCTAAATACTTTGGCAAATAATAAAGTTCAAGCTAAAACTGAGTAATTAATAGGACAAGTTTTTTTGCATTAAAATCGTGATAACTTTGCATTTATTTTTAACAAAAGTTGCCGTAAAAAATTCCGTTTATGCAGCAGCATTTTAAACGACAATGATTTACTCACTATCTAGTGGGGAAATGCCGATCTATTTCCAACAGTTTGCCTAGCATGCAAAAACTCGCTCCAGAGTGCATAAAGTCACTTGGCAATTTAGCAATTAAGATATAGTTCTGGGCTGATATTTATTGATTCTTAGAATTTTTCAAAGGTCACTATTCAGTTTAAATCTGTAATCTAAATACAACTTACATAGCTTATTTTAGAGGTGGAAGCATTTTTATTATTGTGGGCCAATTTCTATTTGGCAGTAATAATGAAGGGCGCATGAATTAGAATACCTCGCAAAAATAAAGAGTCATCGCTTTAAAAGTGATTTCCAGATTTTCGTCCCCAAATTGAATTGATCTAAAAAATCGTTCCTTTGAATCGGATTCAAATTTCTTGATTTTCATCCCTAAACTGTTTTCTATTTATCAGCGCTGGTCATTGACACTTAATTCAATCGCACGAAAAATTCATGGAGGCCGCCGATTACCCACCTCTGGCTTTTTTTAAAGTCACACCTTTACATTTTGTGCAATACTTGATAAAAGCTTTAGTAAAAAGTTCCTACTAAAATTCCTAAAAACAGCTAGAAGCATCGCACTACATAAAGTCTTGAGTATTTAATAGTTGTCAGAAGTTGTAAAAAAGTAGGAAAAGTTGCAAAATCTAGTCCTAATAATTAGCTGTTTTCAATTTTTTGCCATGTGATAAGTAAGGGCAATATTTAAAATATAAATTTCTTCAAACTTTGCTGTTGTTGCTGTTATTATTAATAAAAATATTACCTTTTTATTTTGCTGAACTCCACCATTCTTACCGATAAGATCTTTAATTAAAAAAGTCAGAGTGCAGAATCTAAACTTGAACTGGGACGATTTGCTCGATATCAAATTAAAACTTGGACTCTAATAAAAACCGATTAAACTCACCGTCCTGCTCCAGCGTCATCTAAGCTTTATAGAAAAGAAAAAGACAAATTATAAGTTTTTAATCGGGCTCAATCCAAGCTCCGGCTTACTTTTTTTCAACCTGGTTTTAGGAAAATTTTTAAAAGTTTTTTTTTTAAATATTTTTCAAGAGGTAATTTTTAAAACGCTATTGCTGCTCAGTTTGTTAGTACAAGTTTATGTTGAATTTGCTATGAACGAAAAAAACCTGTTCATCGTCGTCGGGTTGTGTGTTGCGATCAACTTCTTTCCTTTCTCTTTGGCCCAGTCTGGGACTCGTAAGCAGTTTTTTTTATTGTAAAACTATTTAATTGCAGTTATTCCTAAAAGAAAATTTGGTGCTACTATAGCGAGCGGTCTACCACTAAATTATTCATCTCTAAATCACGCGGTAAAATCACCAACCGAGTGGGGAGTGAGGTCTACCGCGTGATTTTGAGATGAATAATTTAGTGATAGACCGCACGCTATAGTAGCACCTAAAATTTTATAAAATCTTTCGAAATCATTATAAGTTTAGAAAAACAAAAGCTTTTATGAAGAATTTTTTAAAAGATTTATATGATTGTAGCAATTAGTATATTTTAAACATTAAATTCTTTTATCAGAAATTTTTTTTATTTTTTGTATTTTTTAAATTTTAACTTTACTAGCGAAAAAGTAAAGCTGAGGTTTCTTCACATCAAATTTTATATTACAGCAAACTGTGGTGGAAATATTTCAGCAACGTCCTACGATGTTGTACTGACGTCACCAGGTTATCCGGGAAATCATCGACACAATCTCAAATGTAAATGGACAATATTTCCCACTATTTTAAGAAGAAGTATCAAATTAACTTTAACTGATCTTGACACCGAAGAATGCTGTGATTATATCGAAGTAAGATGCTTTTAGTTTTCTTTACAGAAAAAAAACGTTTTTTTTTATTTTATTTTAAGTTCAAAGTTTAAAAAACTTAAAAGAGAAAGTTCACTGATGCTCTGTGTTTGAATGTTGTTGATACGCGCAATCAAAACCTTTTGCGCTTTGGTGTTTTTTACGCTTTACCTTTTTAAGGTCGGTTCACACTGAAAGTGGGCGCGAAATAAGTAGGGCTTGTGGCGTAAAACGCAAAAAAAAAACAGAAAACTGTTCAGATTAAAAGCGGAAAGTGCAAAAATTGGCCAATAATTTTTCAGGCTTAGCGGAAAAAGATCAAAGTTTAAATATTATTTCAATTTTTTTACTTAATCGAAACGAAAATGGTTGAGAAAAAAGCAAGCGGAAAGCCTAATTTTTCGCTACGCTTTCTGCTTGCTTTATTCGCGTTCGTTTTCAGTCTGAGCCGATTTAAAGAGCTGTAAGTAAGCAAAAGCACCACTACAAATTGTTAAGTTCATGACTATTCTTAAGTTTGAATAAGAATCATGCTGTGTTAGGGGTTGTTAAAGCTTGTGATTTTTAAAGTTAATCTTTTGCTCTTAATAATAAATCAAGAAATTCTACCTTTTCCATCATTGTTCGCGCTAGTTTGTTTAAAGAATCATTAACAAAATTTGATAATTAAATTTTTGATTTGGCAACAGTTCACATAACAAAGAAAAGAGCTCGAAACAATTCCAAAGCAATTTGTTTGTAAAACGTGGTGAAGACTATTCTTAAAATTAATTGATAATAACCTAATGTATTTAATAGTGATATGTAGTCAATTTATATGTGTATTTTCCGCAACCCAAAAAAAGGTTTTAAAAAGTAAAATTTGTTAATTATACGCTGCTTGTGTGAGTGAATTTGGTTATTGCAAGGGTTCAGCTCAACACGTAAGGGTTTTGGAGATTTAATCTCTGATACTTATTAACCCGTTTGCTTATTACCCGAGAATAGAATAAGGAGTATAGCAATTCCTCGGCGCCTGGGATTTAGCCACAAACTCAAGAATGACGACCATGATATCAGAAGATTTATCTAAAGCCTTAAAAAATTGGATGAAATAACAAAACGACAAGATAAGTATCAGAAAATTTATTAATATAATTAAAACAGAATTACTAATGCTGAATCTATTTTAGATACGGTGACAGTCCAAAGGCAGTATTTGGATGAAATGAGCAAAATAATAGCTTCTGTTAAAGTTGCAATTGATTTATTAGCAGATTAATTACTGTATATAAAAATGAGTGAAGACTGGATGATTTGGAGCAGTATAGCAGAAGTAACTGCTTAGTACTACATGGCTGTGATGATATTACACCAAAAGAATCCATTAACCAGGTGTTTGAAATTTTTTTATAAGTAAATTAAATTTGAAATTACAACTTCCTACTCCTTTGCTTAACAATGATATAAATATATGTCATGTTCTCCCTGAAAAAAAAAAAGAATAAAGCCCCATTGTTATCCCCATTGTTATAAAATTTGTTCAAAGCACCATTTATAACAAAGTGTTTGCTCATAAGAAAATTTAAAATTAACCAACCCCAATGTTAGCTTTCAATCACTGAGTCCCCAACTAAAAGAAAGCTTAGATTAGTTGAAGAAGCCAGTAAAGTGTTTTAATTTAACAATGTACGGACTCACAATGGCACAGTGTGCTCTTCATTAAAAAAATAAAAACATGTTTGAGGATTTTAGTGACATTGACAAGATAAGATTTCCAGAAGGGCACTAAAACTCTTAAAAATTGTCTAACATAAAAAAGACCACTGACACAATTTGTCAAACTTTATTCAGCTTTCTGTCTATTTTTTGTTTAAGCACGGTTGTATTTTTCATATTACTTGTGCTTATTTTTATACATAGTTTTTTTCTTTTGGTATTATTAAAAATTTTTATTTCTTTTTAGTGTGTTTTTTGTGTGTTTCTATGGCAGAATTTACCAAAGCATGTAAAACTTGTCTAAAACCAATTTATAGTACCAACTCAACCACAAAATCACGCAGCAGCTGCTACCAACCTTATCATTATCAATGTTTTTAGTTAATAAACAAACACTCGAACTATTTATGTATTACTTGACAAAGTAATCAAGTAACTTATAAAATTGTGCTTATAAATAATACTGATAAAGTTCTGCCAAATCAGGCTGATGCTTTACTCACAAAAGATTTAAGCTTTTAAGAGAGAATGAAGAAAAACAAACATTACATAACTATGAAACTGAAATCATAGAACATTTTTCAGATGACTAGTTTGAGACTTTCCAATTAGAAACTCTTTCCTTTGGCAATAGCTAAAAAAACATTTTTGCTACTCTTGCCATTTTCATAAGACCTATTTCAAACACAAACAATTTTAGTAGATTGGAAGCATTGCTTGCTTGTCTTAATTTTAAAACCTGATCTTATTTCATTAACAAAAACTTGAGTGAAACCAATGCACTCAGGTCCCTATAAAAACGTAGATAGCTATAATTCTTACCAAATTCTCACCAAAAGTATATAAGCGGAGGAGTTGCTTTTTATTTAAAAGACACTATCGAGTTTATAGTATTTGATAAAATTACCATAATGAAGGAAAAAGTTTTTAAATTAATTTTCATTAATATTTAAAAAAAAAAGCGAAACTATTTTTTTGTGTTTGATTTTTTCAGTGTGAATTCGAATGTAAAACTATTTTTCAATACCCTTTAAATGATTTTGAATCAAATATCAAATTTGAATCATATCTTCATGAGTGCCTAAAGAATAGTCATACCAAAAATGTTTTATATTCAGTGACTTTAATTATGATTTAGCTAAAATTGTTAAAAATTCCCATGCAGTGACTTCACTGAAATTATGTTAAATCAATGTTTTTATTTATTGAAGAGCAAGCCGACTCGAATAAGTCAAGGAAGTGCTGCAGTAATAGATCACATTTGGACAAAATCTAACTCATCATCAATAAACTCTGGAATTACTATACAACCAATATCTGATCGCACGCCAGTTATTATGTACATTGATACAAATAAAATTAATAAAACAGTTACATTTCATAAAAAAGTTTCAACGATAAAAATATTAATAAGTTTAATCAAGAATTTTAAAAAATTGGCATAACTAATAAGAATAGAACCAATGTTTCACACAAAATCTATATTGAAAAAAATAATAAAAAATTTTTGACCTGACATTTCCAGTAACTCAATTCAAACAAGCACAAGCAAAATACAAATGGTTTAATAAAGAATTAAAAAATCTTTTCCAAAAAAAACGAAAACTGTTTAAAAAATACTAGTTTAATAAATACTGCATGATAAAATCAACACTAGCTAAGGCCAATTATAATACAGCTAGAAACAAATATTTTCATGCACTAAAGAAACAGAAACAAAAATACTGCACACTACTTTTCAAACAGCAACAAAACAACATATAACAAACTTAAAACACAATCAACTCTTTTTGCAAAAGATACATTGCTTAAACTGTCAAAACACATTAACCACTCATATAATACCATAAAATTAGTCGAAGTTCGCAAATTTTTGTTTGTAAAACTTCCTGGAATGTGATGCTGCCAAGCTGTCTCGGTCACTCCAACAGTACTCGGCCATCATGTGGGTACTCCACCTGCCCTAATACCTCTCTTCCACGACCTTTATATTCTGGTGGAACTTTTCTCTATGCTCTTCGCTTAGATCACCGAGGTTGGCAGGAAAAGAATCTAAGTTACTGCAGAGATAGTGAACTGAACCTTGATACTTATCTTAACACCTAAATCTTTAAACTTCAAAAGCATATTTTCCACTAACTCTTAATAATTTTCAGCTTTGTGGTTTCCAAGTAAGTTCTGTGTGATTAAAACAAATGATTGGCAAGCAGCAGATTTCGTGTCTGTCATAGACGGCACAAAATGTTGAGCTTTTATGAGTTTGCGAATTTGAGAGCCATCAAAGATGCCTGCTTTCAGCTTTTCTATAGTTAAAGCAGGAAATGTTGTGCAAATATAATTGAAGCAATCCTCAATTGTAGGCAAGGCTTTTACGAACTGCTTCATGAAGTTAAGTTTAATATGCAGTGGTAGAATGATCATTTTCTCCCCAACTACTAAAGGTTTGTTAATTAAATTAGCTTTACCAATTCTCATGGCATCTCTAGGAGGCCACCTTTTTTTCATCCAGTGATCGTCATGCGCTCGACTGTCCCACAGGCAGATAAAGCATGTATATTCCGCATTGCCACTTTGCTGGCCAAGCAAAAAATTTATCTTTTTCAAGTCTACAAAAATTAACCATTGGTGAGAGTCATAATTTAGTTTTTGCAATACCGTTTTAACGTTGTCGTAGTTTTCCTTTAATTTTGTTGAATGGCCAATTGGGAAAGATGAATACCTGTCACCCTTATGTAGCAGTGCACATTTTAAGCTTCTTTTCGAACTGTCTATGAATAAGCACCACTCTTGAACTCTATATTGTTGCATTTCCATTTTCAGTAGAAGCCTTTCGATGTCTTTGCAGTAAACCAGTCCTTTTTGTTTGGTAAAATATGTAAGTAATTCTTGTTCTCTCGTACGAAAGAATGTTGCTAAAACTCCGGTTCTGAGGCACTTTTTGTCTTTAAGCCGGTATGCCAATGTTTTTGGTTCTTCTTTGGATAAGTTGAGATCCCTGATAACACCACTCAGCTCCTTCTTCTTAAATTGCTCTAGTTTGCAACGGAATTGTCAGAAAAATTAAATTCTATTTAAATTAACAAACTCTTCTTTTGCTCTACAATTCTTTAATAAAAAGTCACCTTCAATATTGTATTTTAACATGGTGCAATAGAAATAAAACTTTAGTTAAAAAGCTACGGTCAACACCAAACAATTTTTTTAGTTAATTTTTGAAATTCAACAAAAAAGTAGCGTCAAAAGTTTAATGAGAGCGCAAAAAATTTTATCGATATATCAATTAATGGAGAGAAAGAGCTCATTCATAATTATTGTAATAAACATTTGCATGTTGGCTTTCAAAAATTTGGAATAAAAATAGATTATGTTTAAATAGCAAAAAATCTCGGCAAACTAAAAGTAATTAAATTTTTTCCCCTATTTTGTAGAATAGACTCAATAAAACAATCTTTAAGTTATAGGGTTCCACTAATGTGGAATAAAAAACCACCACCATATAGAGAAAACAAGTCTTTTAGATCTTTTAGAAAGCAATATTACCAGCCAGTCCTTTTTTTTGAGTAAGCCTAAATTTTCCTATAGCAGCTTGTATTTCCATCTAATGCAGCTAACAGGGTATGGCACATTATCAGATTAAAGATACCGCTGTTTTCTTTTTTTTTTCAGGTTTTAAGAAGCATCCCAACACATATTTCTCAGAGGGATCAAATGCATCGCTCAACAATGGCTCATAAAAGATGATAAAAAAAGAAAAAGCTAAATACAACTTGGCCACCTTTTAAAAGAATTGTAACGACATTATTTTTCTCATCCACCAACTTTGACCTGCGAGTATTTGTTTTTTTTAGGGTTAGCCTAACCCTAACCCTAACCCTAAACTACATTTGGTTGTAAGCTTATCTTTGATAAGTTGGGACGAATGAGGAAACCCTGTCACAACATTCTCCAAGTCACCATTGGGCAAGGTGTAGCACCTGTGAGTCTCCCTAGACATGGATTACATGGAGAGCTTCTAGAATGGCTGCGGAGGCAAAAAAGAAGACTTGATGTCAATTGCAGGTCGCACGGCAAACGACCACTTTTGCCTAATAAATTACAGCTCAATATAGAGGGCTTGAGTGAAAATAAGATTTGCATTGTTAGCCATCTGGCAGCAAGTACAACGCCCTCGTTATCCTCCTTTAAGAGACTCACTGCACTATTGCTGATCGACTGGTGATACCAAATTACACCTTGGCCGGTTGGATCTCAATCGGGAAACATTGCCTTGCTACGTTTATTTATGAGGGGCTTAAATGAACCGTTACTGATTAATCTCTTGAAGGATCAGCAACTGAATGGCTGTGTATGGATGTCGATGGCTGCAAAATTGTCAACATCTACAAACCAAGTAACTCGCAATTAACACCAACAGCCATTCCGGTGTTTCAACATCTCTGTCTCTATTCTGGTAACTTTAACTGCTGGCAAACAGACTGGGGATACGATTCCATCAGTCCAGATGGAGAATGTTTGGCTAACTGGGCAGCTCAGGGCAACCTTGTACTTTTGCACATTCCTAAGAATGCTCCTAGTTTTTTCTCTGGTCGTTGGCACATTAGTACTAACCCTGATCTGGCTATTGCGAATGTTAGTTATGAGATTTGGTCTCTGGATAGAAGTATTCTTGAGAAATTTCGCAGTTCGCAACACCGACCTTCGCTGATCACGGCAGCTAAACTTGTAACTACTGTTCCAAAAGCAGCACACAAGCGATGGAACTTTCGCAAGGCTAACTGGGATCTGTATTGCCTCATTACTGATAAACTGGCTAAGGACTTACCTTTTCCAGACTCCAGATGTGTGGATGAGGCATACCAGGACTTTTGCTACTCCATCCTTCAAGCAGCAAAGAGATCTATCCCACGTGGCCGCAGAAACAGCTACAGACCATGTTGGGATGCGGAGTGCGAGACCCTTTACCAGGATGTTTTCAACGCACCCTCGGGTAAAGAATTAAACAAGGCTGCATCAGATTTGCTTGCCCAAATGAATAAAAAGCAAAGAGAATGTTGGTCAGAGGTTGTTAATACCATCGACTTCACACACTCCAGTCGGCAGGCATGGAATACCATTAACAGCTTAACTGAAAGGTCTAGAAACACCCACCGTCCTTGCCTCTATCTCAGCAAACTCAATTGCATCACAGCTAGTGAGAAATGGGGTATTTTAAATGGAGGATCACGAGTCCGACCGACTCGTAGCCAAGGAAGTATCTGTACTCTTGGGGATTCCAACACCTAATGGCAAAAGCATCTCTGAAGATTTCACTTTAAAAGAATTTACCAGTGCCCTCCAGCAACTGAAGCCAGGAAAAGCTCCGGGACCTGACTTCATTTTTCCAGAGCTAATACTCCATGCTGGTGCTGCCCTGAAGTCCTGGTTGAATAAGTTTTCATCTTCCTGCATGCGCCACCTCAAGCTTCCAAAAATCTGGAGGCGAGCAACAGTGGTTGCAACCCCGAAGCCGATAGAGCTACTAGGGGACCCAAGGAGTTACAGACCAATCTCCTTGTTGTGTACCCCCTTTAAAATCGTGGAGAGACTGATCGACTCGCGTCGAATCAAATAAAGGAATTACTGCTATCGAGAGAGTAGGCTGGGTTTTGACGCGGAAGGTTGACCGTAAATCAAGTCACTCTCTTAATTCAAGAAATTGAAGATAGCTATTTGGCTAAAAAGAAGGCTGGTGTTGGTTTCATCAACCTCACAGCAGCCTACGATACCGTATGGCATCGCGGCTTCACATGCAAGTTTGCGTCTTCTGCTGGACAGGCACATGGTCTCGCAGATCATGCAACTTGTACAAAATCCCAGTTTTACTCTTACCACTGGTACTGGATCAAAAAGCAGCTCACAAATCGCGTCCCACAGGGATTAGTCATAGCTACCCTTTTATTTAATATTTACATTCATGATCTGCCAGTAACAATTGCCAGGAAGTTTGCCTACGCTAATGACTTAGCAGTCATGCATTCAACATCTAACTGGAAGACATTAGAGGAGACTTTAAGTCAGGACATGACAATTATACAAATTAAATGTATCCTCCTATATCCAAAGATGGAAATTAAAGCTCAGTACAGCCAAAACGGTGTCGGATGCTTTTCATTTTAATAACAAAAAGGCACACTACGCGAGCTTTCCATCACCGTTGAAGGACGAGCCCTGCCTTACTGTCCCGAGCCTATGTACCTCGGCATAAAATTAGATAAAGCGCTTACGTTTCGCCGAGACCTTGAATCACGGCAAAAAAATTAACAATACGAGTTGGGCTTTTCAGACGATTGGCGGGGTCAATTTGGGGTGCTGGCGGCACAACATTGCCCGGGTGCACTCTGCTGAAGAGTACTGCTCGCCTGTGTGGTGACGTAGTGCCCACACTCGGCTTATTAACAAGCCTATCAATGACGCTTTGCGCATTGTAACTGGATCCCTGCTCCCTACACTAATAGACAACTTATATGTCTTAGCAGGTATTCTTCTAACTGAGCTTCGCCGCAAACAAGTCATGCTATCTCTAGCTCGCCGAGCATAAGGCTTGAACACATACTTGACGAAAGGTCTCTTGTCCCCTCTTTATAGAAGACATCGATAGCTCAAATCGATACACCCTTTTGTGCCTGCTGCACTGAAGCATTTAAAGGAATTTTCTAAGTCGGACACCAGTGTGGCATGTTGGGTGGAAACCAAATGGAACATGGAATGACAAAGTAACACCTCCTGGCTACGTACTTTTATACCCGACGTCAACCCCAAACCACTGGGAATGTATCTACCCACTCATCCTGTGTCAGGCTTAATCGCCTCCACTCTGGCGTTGGTTTATTCCATTCTACAATGCACAGATGGGGTATTGCTCCCAGAGCATCCTGTGAGTGCGATGCGGAGAAGCAAACCGCTGACCACGTAATAACATCTTTCCCCATTTTCCATCATCCAAGCAAGGGTGTTGGTCTAGAAACAGTTGATGATGAGGCAGTGGCCTGGCTAATCAATGCCTATTCTAACATCTGAAGTGTCTTCCGAAAAGTAAAACATCTACACCACACGAAGAAGAAGAATATGGGTTACTAAAAATCAATTTTTTTATGTAGATTTTGATTCAAAAAATTCGGTTAAAATTCTTAGAAATCGAATAGCACGAATAGTATGATAGCATGTTGCTTCATTTCTGTATTTGATTAGCTTTACTTGGTGTTGATTTTTTGTTTTTTTGTTTATGATTGTTTACTGTTTATTGTGTATGTATTTGTTGTGTTGTGTACGTTAAGCGTCAGCGACCATGCAATTTTAAATAATTATTTTTGTAACCTTTTTATTGACGCATGCTTCAACGTATATTGTTTTGTCGCTGATTCCTTTTTTTCGATCACATGTGTCAGTTTAACACTAGAAGGACCAAGGGCATCAATTGACGCGTCTAAATTTTTTCATGCTAATAAAATGCGCTTTTTGAAGTATTTTCGCTTCGTACTTTTTGACTTTTATTTTTTTATTAGTAGACATTCTCAGACCCAATTTCGTGACTTGGGGAGCAAAAATTAGCGAAAAAATTACAATACTATCGAGAAGGACCAAGCGCGTCAATTGACGCAAGAAGCGGTAACACGTCAAAATACCGATACCAGCCTGTTCACCATTCCAATTAAATTAAATAACAAAATGTTGCCTTTTTGATTGCCGTTAAATAATTAAAGTGTAAAGCAAAAAGCGCCGGCAGCGAGTGCGTAAATAATGATTAGAAAAGCAAAAGGAATAAAACAAACACGTGCTCCATCGCCTGCAGACTGGTGCTTGGCAATTTCATTCGTTTATGCACAAACGAAGTCTTGCTCTTTCACCGAATTGCAAGTGCGGCGACCTTGAATAAGTCGCAGACCATGTCCTAACAGCGTGCCCCACACATCGGGCATTACATGAATCACAAGGACGAAACCCAATGCTGGCTCAATACCATCACTACCAGCATCTGATCCGAGTAGTACAGCAGCCTGGGGTAGTAAAAGGATAAACCCTTGGTCCCAGTTCTGTTTGCGCTTGGAATGGAATAGATGTCCTTTTAAACGACGACAAGTATAAACAATTTTTTTGTTTAATAAGTATTTTTTTGACTATTAAGGCTTTGGCCTTGAACTTTAATAGTAAAATTGTGGCAGAGTTTTAAAGATATACTTCAGATTATGTACATGAAGATAATTGCACTCAGATTCAATTACTATTTTAAAGTCTAATTCGAATTATAGTACACTAAAAATTAAATCTTTGTAGTCTAAGCTCACCTCAGCTTTTTTCTTGCTCCAGGCCCCTCTTTTGTAAAGTCATCATTGCCTACTCTAGATTCACACTTGCTTATCTACCAGTAGTAAACTTAATTATTCTTGACACTTAGGCCAGAAATATCTTAACCATACCCGAATGCATATTACCAACTTGTATACCATTTCAATGTACGAGGTTGTTTTTGTCCGATCAAAGACAAGAATTGCTTCTCATTTTGCTGTAAAAGTTCCAAAGTCTTTCAAAGCTGCTCTTTAAAAGGAAAAAATTACTTAATATTAAAATGCTACCAGGATGCAAAACTTGAAAGAACGGCGTGCTAACAGAAGGATTATTTTAATTTTTGGTTCAAAACTGCAATTTTTAGTTTTACCCAGTAAATTATGTAAACGATACTTTTCCAGGCTAAAGTAAAGATTAATCATATTGTAATTTTGATGACATGCCTAGTGCACATAGCAGGGGAGGCAGGATTGTCACAGTTTTGAAACTTTGCTTATTAGCTTGTTCTCAGTCGATTTGCAGTCGTTTTTTCTTTTTTTGTGGTTAATTAACCACTTCAGCTATTATCTCATAAGCTTTAATAGATAATACAACAATAACAAACATACTTTTAAGAGCCCGGAAAAGGGGTGAAAATTGTGACAACTTGGACAAAGCTGTTTTTGTTGTCACATCTATTTTTATGTAGCGCAGATGTGTTAGCTATGGGAAATTTGTGTAGACATCAATATAAAAGGGACTGCTAATAACAAAAAAACATTAATGATCAATAAATAAGAAAACAAACAAACACTTGAGCAATAACTTTTAAATTTTTGTTTTTTGTAAAGTTTTTTACATAACATGATCATTTTCTATAATTAGCTTAGTACCAAAACTTTTGGCAATTTATCTAACACTCTTAACTGAATTCTTTAGTAAACATTTTGTCAGGCTTGATACTATATTACATCGACTGTTTGTCATATCATATCATATCATATCGACACGTGGTCAAATGGTTAAGCATGTCGTGATTAATATCGACATGGTCTCGCTTCAAAACCTACTAGCGTCATTCCGTTGTGTCTTTAAGAAAGACGATTTATGGCAATTTCCCTGCTTGGGTATCTTAGCAAACAGTTTTTAATTTCATTTAAACCTCTATATCAAAAAATAACTAAAAAAGTTTCAACCGAAGAGCAATACTCAGGGATCTTTGGAAAAAGGTCGGGTAATTGCTTGTTCTATATATAGCGCCTCCGTCGCTTTCCTGCGAGTCAAGAGGATAAATATAGAAAAAAATTTTGTCCAATTATGTTATACACCAGATTCAATCGTAAAATTCTATCATGAACTTGGCAATCTTTTTCTAATCAAAAAATAAAAAAATTTTCAATTGTTATCAAAAATGGGATTTCAAAAGATTAGTTTACTACTGTTAACTTTATCACGATCAAACTACGTATGACAAACTGGACCACAGTGATGGATAATGCAGCATTAAACTTTTTTTTATGCTTATAAATGAGTCACACTTCTTTTATAATTTTAATCTCAACCGTATTTTAATCTCACTTTATAATTAATTTTTAGTCTTTTACAATATTTATAAACTTTTGATTATGATGTAATCTTTTCATTGTTACGTAGTGAATGCGTAATAGATACATCACCCCTCACAAAGCTTTCTCTTTAGTTTATCTGCAAGTTGTTTGATAAGTGTATTATAAAAACTCATTTTACCGTTTTAATTCATAGCGCGTTTGATTGTAGTTTTAAGGCATTGTGATATTTTGCAACCGTAAGCAATTTTTGGCTAGACCATTATTCAAGAAATGATTGATTGGTATCTTCTACAACTATTAGCAGCTAATTTGACATTTCCATTTATTTTCCTTGCTTACTACCGTCTTTTCTGATTGTATTGTGACGTCATAAATTGTTTTTGCCGATTGCTAAACGTAATATAGTAATTTATTTACGAAATCTGGCTCTTTCTAATGGCTTCCATTATTATTTCGTACCGTAGGCTGATTTATATAAGTAGCGTTGTAAATTTTATCATTCATTCCAATTAAACTATTTAGGAATCGTGTTTTGTTGCCTGCGTAGTGTTGTTTAAGGGTGAAGTTGACGCCTTGGAAGTTAATTCTACAGTGAAATAAAATTTTTTAACCAGTGTGACAGCTTAATCAGCTTAATATTAGCCATCGGAGTGCTAATATATTTTTATAGTCAGTCAGTAGAAAGTTGTTAAGCGATTATTCGCAGTTCATGGCGCTATAAATTGTTTTGAAGTTTTGGGAAACTTGAGAGCCAAGTTTTGCGAGAATTGATCGATATTTTTCGATTTTATAAGTATATTTTTTATAGTGAGAAACCGTGGTTTCTTTTTATTTGCAGAAAGAAGTTTTTTTAGAGAATCCATTTGTACTTAGCCAGAACTTACTGTTTTAAAAAAGTTGTTGAGAATTTAATAGTACGAAGTTTACCACTTAATTTGACGATGTTATTGAGTTTGTTAATTTGTTCTTGATTCTACCTCCGTCGAAATAGTTTGAACAAATTCTTGGTTGTAAAAAACTTTAAAATGACCAATGGTATTCAGGAAACTATTAATTCCTTCGATTTTGGAGGACTTTAAAAAACTGTTTTTTTTAGAATTTTTACTTTATTTAACAAGTTAGAGTTTATGATGTTTGTTTAAATCAAGTTCAGATTTATTGTTCTAATTTTTTTAAAAGCTTAATCTCTCATCTCTCCACAGAACAGCCTAATATTTAGTACGAATGTTAAATTGCAATTAATTACATAAAATCTTTATATTAATATTGTAAAATAAATTCAAAAAATAAGTTGGTTCTTAACTTTTTTCAATTTATTATTTTTTTTCTTATATTTTATTTTGTTATCTTCATTTTTATTAACCTTTCGTAATATGTATTAATCTAAAGGTTTGTAACCTATTCTGCATTATTTAGTTGTTTTACTTATAAAGCAGTAACTGCATATAATTAACGAATATTGCTGGTTAGATTTATGGAGGCAAAACTTATCTTGGACGTTTTAGTGGAACTTTATCGCGCAGCATTCCAATAGTAACTACTCAGACAAACATGACTATTATATTTGTATCTGATTCCAGCATTGCTAGGAGTGGATTTCGAGCAACGTATAAAGAAGGTGGGTATATTATCTATTCAAAAACTATTTTGCTTCAGTTAAATTTAAAATTTTTAATTTCAATATTAAGAACTATTTTTTATTTAAATATTGTAAAAAAAACCTTTTCTATAATTTCATAAGATATGTTAAAACAAGCAAATTTAAATTTAATTTAATTTTTTCAGAAGTGTTTTTCAGCAATTTTTTGTCTTGTAATTTAACAAGATCAAACCATTTGCCCTTCTTGTTGCTATAATCTAGGGAAAACTCTGAATAATAAAAATAAAATCTTTGTGTGTCTTTCGTTGCACGTGCCACAATTGAATGCCTTTAAAAATTATAATGTCCTTTTCATGGTATTATGACAGTTGATCGAACGACACTTGATCAAAACGGCACTTGATCGAAACGACACTTGATCGAAACAATATTTGATCTAAATGGCAGTTGACAAAAAAAAAAAATTTACTTTTGTATATTTCTGCGATTAAACAATCTCTTTGTTATTGTAAATTAGATTCATAAAAATCAGAGGCCATCAGTAAAAAGACAATTTGTTTTTATAATTTTTTGCCAATCAAGGTCAGGGTTTTTTAACAAGATCCCTGGGCAAAGCATTTTTAAGGGGCAAAAAGTTGATCTCTTGTCTCGGTGATGTTTCGTTAGATGCCTATTGCTGCCATTGTAGTCAGTAAGATATTTAGAAAAAGGGGGGCATTGTGGCATGGTCCCACCCTTGGATAAACCAATGACAGATTTGAGGAAAAATTTTTTTTAGAGATTAGGGGAGACCGGGGCAAGTTGTAACATGGGGTAAGTTGTAACATTCGTATTTGTCGAATCTAACATCAACTAGCAAAATTTTAAATAGCCCCAAATAACAATCATATTAAGACCGATTGCTAGCAAATAACATTGTTTAGTTTCAATGACTAAAAATAGGCTTACTGTTAAAACAAGCTTTTTGAGTAGGCAAAGTAAATTTTTCGAAATTTAATTTTTGTCTTCTGGGAAGATAGCGGGTGCAGTTTTATTAAAATGTTTTATATCAGTCGAAACACAAAACAATAGGTTATTAAACGCCTAACAAGGTTTAGCCACTAAAATTTAACTCTTTGAGATATTAACAAAAACTTGACTAAGTATGAGATGGGGTAAGTTGTAACATAGGCTGATGGGGTAAGTTGTAACACATATTTTTGTGCATAGATTTAACTAGCTTATATTAAAAGTAACTTCGGCAACAACATTTGTGAATAATATGAGAATTTACAAAAGAAAGACTAACAGGAACACCAGCTCATCATCACAAGACTACTTAGGAGCTGCGGCAGCAGTTGCTATAATTGAAAAAAGACATCAATAAGGGGACTAGCAAAACATTGGTGTTTACTATGTAAAATTCTACAGAGTGCTAAAAAAACTTAAAGATAGGCCAAGCCCTTGGTGCAAAACAAGAAAAGGTCTAAAAATATCCCATGTTAATAGACACACCAGAAAAGGACAATCTGTTACAGCTCCAAACAAAGAAAAACTAATTTTTGAAAAAACAAGAGTAGTTTGAAAAAAAGCAAAAGAATAGTTTTGCATTACGTTTCTTGAGCCCTATTTTAACAGCCGTCCTGATGAGGAGTGGGTGGTACAATACTATGGTTACCTAAACAGGGCACATTTAGCTTGTGCCGAAGATTTGAATACATATCTTTGTCACAAATGTGATTCTGAAATTTATGATTAGGCTAATCCAGCAGTGAAAAAAACTGTTTTACCATTTTTAGACAACGGCCAAATACCTCATTTTTTGTGCTTGATACTCATGTCTATGACTAAGCTATGTGTGATTTCGTTGTGTTTACTTTTTCATATTGTTATTTTCTTCAAGTTACATTTATATTTAAACATTAATAGTGATTTTTGTTGCTGTTACAACTTAACCCAACTGGTGTTACAACTTACCCCATTGACGGGGCACATTGTAACGCTTTTTTTAAATATTTAAATCGTAATTTTAACCACTAAGCTTTAAAAATTATTAATTTATTTTTTTGATATTAGTTAAACAGTGACCTAATTTTTTATATTAAACAAGAATTTTAAAAAAAAACATTTATTATGGGAGAAATAGCAAAAAGAAAAAAAAATGTTACTACGTGCCCCGGTCTCTCCTACCCTGTTTTTTCAGCCATTATTTCCAACAAGACATATTGTCACCTAAGGTGCCAGAATCGGAAATAAATCAACTAAACATCTCAAAAACTGATAAATCAATATTAGCGGCATCCTGTTCATGTTGCTGAATTTAGTAATGACCCAAACCAAGATAGAAATAAGCAAAACAGAACGTCATGGCCTAATTTCTCAATAATTTTTGAACAATTTCAGCTTTTTGACAGACTTGGAGCAATAGTAGTTGTTGCAATGCAGTTATCGGAGATTTAAAACAACCAACATATTGACTTCAAAATTAAACGCTTTGCTACTAGATAGAAGTAAACTGAGACGAGAGAGAACAAAGTTTTGACAAGAAGCTGTGTTAAGAAATGAAGAAGAAATTTCTGAAATTAGTGGAATGTAAGTTAAAGGAAGAAAAAATGCTACATTTGTGCAAAAGCAGATAAGAAATATATTTAAAAAAAAGTAATTAATAAAAAACAGTATGTTATAGTAGATAAACCAAAAACCATTTATTTGATTCGTATAACATCGAATGATGGCTGAAGAAAAACAATTGCCAATACTACTTTCAATTCATCAAGAGTAAATCATTGAAGTCAAACGTTAATCTTGTTGGAGTTCATGGCACTGCTGTCATGACTGGCCTATTTAATGGTTTTATAAGAAACTTCTGTAATGGTCTATCTGTTTGCTCTGTTTAAATAAATTGCCTTAGCGGCACATGTTTACTGCTGCCGATAACCCATCAGTATCAACATATGCTTTTTCTGGACTAATTGTAAAACAAATTAAGGGCACTGTCTCAGAATAGAAAATGGCAAGATTTGAAACCATAATTGATATCATTGTTAACATGTGCTCAGATCAATATTATGCCTACAAGATTTCCTTAACCGTCATATCAAGCAAAATGGATTCCGATTTGGCACAGCTCAAAGTTGATTCCATGCTTCGCTCAAGATGGTAGCAGAATTTTAAGACATCTCAATAAGAACAATCACAAAGTTTAAAAATTCTTGCTCCATTTTGCATAAATTTTTATTTTCCAACTTGGTTTCAGATTAAACTTTTAAGCATAAATGGCTCACTAGTTCAAAACACTTTTTTGATTTAATCAAACGCATCATAAATTTTTTTAATGAAAACTAAAAAGAAATATTTTTGAAGGTACTAAAAAAAAGCATTTTATGCTCATTTAGAAAGTGCTCTTCTTGCAGTGCAGTCCAATAGATGTGACGATATTAAAAAATTGCTGTTGAGAAAATAATAACAATATCTCTAAGTTCATGTAACGCAGACAAAAGAACAACCTTTCGGCGTTTCATTTTACCAGCAATCAATGGTAATGCGAAAATGCATTATGAAACAACTGACTTATAATGTGAAAACTTAACCAAGCCATCATTGATTAAATATATGGCCATGTCTGAACTTAGAAATTTCAGGTCTGAACCTTTATTTTTTACATTCTTGCCATGACCAAGATGTTGAGCGCCACGTGAAACTTGTAATAAAAGTATCCAAATCGGTTGTAGGATATGACAATAGTGATGATATAATTTGACAGAGAATTAGATCCGAACAGATAATGAAAACATTTGACTCTAAAAATCAATTTTTATGCTAATTAGAGACTTGCTTTTCAATATTTTATTCTCAAATGCTGATATTGTTCTGTGTTTAATGCTTCGTGATAGCTTACCGTAAATTCCGGCATATAAGTCGAAAATTTGACAACAAATTTCAAGTTTAAAAATCCATCCTCGACTTATACGGCGGTGACGTTTTTCATGACATGAATTCTAGTAAATTCAGGTTTGAAAAAACCGTCGCAAATCGAAATTATATGATATGACTTATAGGTATTAATTTATAAAATAGTAAAATACTAGTAATCCTACTCAACGGATAATAAAAATTCTCGGAAATGGCACCATCTGACAAAGTCTGTTGATGACGCAGTTGATTATTAAATATCATTTTCTTAGCTACGCCTCGCCTCTGATGCCGATTAAAATATTCCGACCAAGCGATTTGAACCAGAGAAGGAGGTTGACTTATACGGCAGGTACATGTCAAAATCAGGATTTTTAGGTCAAATCTATAGACCTCGACTTATACGCCGGAATTTACGGTACAAAATAGCCGCACCTGCCGGGGAGTTAACTTCCAAAAATTTGGCAAAATCATTATCTTTCGGGCAGTGACAAGGAAATATTTGGGCAAAACCAGAATTTTTTGGGCAATGATAAGAAATATTTGGGCAAAATCAGGAATTTTAGGGCAGTGAAAATGATTAAAAAATAATTTATGCCAAGTGCAGAAAAAGGTTAACAAATTTAGATAAAAACCTTTATCTTTTTTTATTTTTTTTTAGAGAACACCATAATTTTGGGACAAAAATCAAGAAATTTGAGATAAATTCAAAGTGAAGAACTTTTTTTTTAGAGAACACCATGATTTTGAGAAGAAAATCGAAAAATCTAAGAGAAATTATTTTTTCAAAAATGAGCGATTTTTTTCTTTTTTTCTTTTTTTTTAGTCTTAATCTTGGAATTTCAGACAAATTTTTTGTCAAACCGGTAAAATACTAGAAAATCATTATTCGGGCAAATATCACAAAATTTGGGCTAAACTTCATCGCCTCCTCCTAATTTTTTTGGCTGGCTATGCCTTACACCACTGTTTTTGATATTGCTATAAACTTAATCAAATAATTTGTAAATATTTCAAATCAACGAAAACATATTGTTTATGAAATTGTGTCATATTAGAAATATTGTTCATTTTTAAGCTAAAAATGCTGTTTTTGTGTAAATCATTTTTTGTTGCAGATAGAAAAAAACTCTCTTAATTTAAATATAAACTTAGTCTTCTGCATCATTTGATACCAAATTAACATTTTAGCCCAAGTAGTTTAAAGTTGTAAGAAATTGTAGTATTCAGGGTGATGTTGCTATAATTTTGGGGGATAAAATGGCCACCAATGTGACCTACAAGTTGAAAATAATTTTGAAGCGAATGTTATTATATTTGCCAAGTATCCAGACCTCAGAAATATTTAATTTCAAAAAAAACTTTTTCCACTCTACCCTATAGTGCATCCTTGTAATAAGTTATTTAACAAAGCTAAAAGAATCTTCATAGTCTTACGATCTGATTTTTGTCCACGAGTTTGTCATTTTTGGTTACTTTTGGGGCGTTTACAATTCAATAAATTGTTCACTGTTTTGGCTGCATGATCAAAGGGTTAAGCATGCCGTGATTGTAATCGACTTAATCTCGCTTTAAAACTTACTTGCGCCTTTTAGTTGTGTCCTTACAAAAAACACTTTATGGCACTTTCCCCCTGCTTAACAAGCAGCAATAAATTTCAGTCATATCTCTATAAAACTAAAAAACAAAATAAAAAATTTCAACCGGACAGTAATATCTTGGCACCTCCTGAAGCAGGTCAGGGTAATTGCTTGTCTTATGTATTAGCACCTCTGACGCTTTCCTGCGAGTCAGGAGGATAAATGCAGAAATAAAATAATAAAACTATTGGTTTAGCATCTTATTTATTTATAACTACAACTTTCTTTAATCAGCCTACATGTCTGCTGCCTGCTTGTAACTGTCCGGTGGCCAACTGTCTGCTGGCAATATAGACTTTAATTTTTTTAGAAACTCGCGATCGACCGCCAGGGAAATGCTACTGTAAATAATAAAATATTAATTGTCCAGCTGACAGTTTGCTATAGCACGAGGTAAATTATATTGAACTTTGGGGATAAAAAATGTAAAAATTGTTTAAAGATTGAAATATCCGATGTTAAAAAACATTGATGCTAAAAATCCTACAAAATTTTTACACACAAAAGATAGCAAGCACAAAAATCAGACGCGATGGACTAGAGGAGATGTGAAGATGGTTGGTCACCCCTGACTTGTTGGTCACCCCTGACTTACACAAACAATTTTCTGTTTTTACTTTTATTGCCTAGAAAGTGGTTTATGACATCTTTGTTTTGCCACCCAGCAAGTAAGTGACCAAGCAAATTGTTGCAACTTCAGATATAAAATTGTTATCAGTCTAAGCCAATAAATCAAAAACTAAAATCAGAGCGTCGAACCGGATCCGTTGAAGATAAAGTTTCGGTTTAGATTCAGGTTCGGCAAATTTAATTTTTTCGGATTCAGCTCTTGCTCAGGTTAGCAAATTTTGTTTAACATTTTTCAGTTCCGGCTCAGGTTCGGTTCGACGTCCTGCTTTAAATACTCTAATAATTTATGACTATTCTGCATTTTTGTGTAAATAGGTGAAATAATTACAAACAAGAATAGTATAATTTAACCACTATGTGGTTTAAATGTTCTTGCATGTTGTGTAAACATACTTTGCTTCTATAAAGTTTATCTGTGTATTCCTGTATTTTTATTTTGGTCTCTTCAGCTAATTGTTATTGTAGTCAAGTTGCATCATACAACACAGTTTAATTTATTTATTGGATACTTACTTGGTTGTTAATCAGCTTGATGTATCCTCATTAAGCTACGCAGAAATCTTCTCCTTCTCCTTTTCCTTTCGGCCTTTCCCTTCAGTCAGGGGTGGCCACAGCGTATCATCATTCTCCACATCTTTCTGTCTTCAACATCCATCTCCTTTGCACCAACTTCCCCCATATCTTCTTTTGCTACATCTAAAAATCTTCTCTTTGGTCTCCCTCTTCTCCTCTTTCCCGGTAACTCCATTTCCATCATCTTTCTTCCTACATAACCCAGCCATCGGAGGCACGTTTCTGTGTATCGTGATGCCGGTCCCAATCCCGGATAAATGAGGAAGGTTGCGGCAGGATGGGCATCCGGCGTAAAACTTTTTTGCCAAAACAGACAAATGCGTAATCATTATCACTAAGCTACGCAGAAATACTATTTGATATTCAATCTGTCCATAAATAGTTGATATTAATATCCTAATTTTTTGTTAACAGTAAAGAGATAAATTAATAGAAAGTAGCAATAAAAAATAAGCAATTCGTAGATATTAACACAAATCACCATTAGCAAAGCAAATTTGGTATTGCTTTTACTTATATCAGAATAATAGAATGTATTGCCGCTCTTGCCCGTGTAGATAGGTCTACATCTCCTCATGAATTCTATATAGGTTTTTTTGTAAGGTTGACTTCAGCTGTTATGGGATTTTTTTGCTTGTCTAAGCATTGTACCGTATTATGTGTTTCTATAATATTTAGTATATTAACTATTTTGCTCTGATTGCTTATTAAAAATGAATTTTTTTGAACCATGAATCTGAGATGAATACATAAATCAATGAAAAAAAACTAAACAAACTTTAAACATATTTAAAGAAATCATAAAAATTACCAAAATAAGTAAAAAAAAACAAACTTGCAATTTGTCCTCTAAGCTCGTATCAAAAATATAGCCAGGGCCTTGTAATGTTATACATTTGCAAGTACTTTTGTGTAAATTTTTTAAATAAGTAATTTTAGTTTAGCTCATACGTTAGATTGGAAACAAAAAAGGTGAGAAGGAATTGTACAGATTGGCTGGGCAGAGAGACAGAGTAGGAAAGATGTACAGCACGTGAGGGTTATAAAGGATAAAAACGGTAAGGTTACGGTAAGTTCGGAGGCTGTGTTAAAGAGATGGAAAGAGTACTTTGAGAAACTGATGAACGAGGAAAATGACAGAGAGCCTAGGGCAGGGGAAGTAGAAGTGGTTAACGAAGTGGTAAATTTTGTCAGTAGAAAAAATGAGAAAAAAGTACTGTTTGCTGATGATATTACAATTTGCGAAGAGACCAGGGAAGAAGTGGAGCAGAGAATAGAATGCTGGAGGTATGGGTTGGAAAAAAGAGGAATGAAAGTAAGTAGGTCAAACACTGATATCTGTGCGTAAATGGAGGAAATGACGACGAAACAGTGAAGATGGATGACACAAAAGTGCCAAGTGTAAAGAAATTTAAGTATTTGGGATCAACGGTGCAAGAAAGTGGTAGTTGTGAGAGGGAGATAAAGAGGAGAGTGCAGGCAGGATGGAACGGATGGAGAAAAGTATCGGGAGTAGTCTGCGACAGAGGTTACCAGCTAAAGTAAAAGGAAAAGTGTACAGTTCAGTGGTGAGACCAGCAATGGACTTGAGACGGTGGCGGTCACAAAGAAACCAGGAGTATATAGGAAGAAGAGTGATGAAAATGGAGTTACCGGGAAAGAGGAAAAGAGATAGGCCGAAAAGAAGATTTCTGGATGCAGTGAAGGAAGATATGGGGAAGTTAGTGCGATGGAGAAGGACATTGAAAATAGGACGCTGTGGGAAAAATCATACGCTGTGGTATCCTTTGATTAAGGTCAAAAGAAGAAGTTTAGTTCACACAGGTCAATGGCTATTTTAAGTCAACTTTTAATTTACTCATTATATTGATTTATCATTTATTGCATTGTTTTTGAAGTATGGTATTCAAGTACGAAACCTATTATAAATTAATAATACTACGGTTTGTTATGACTACGGTATTTGCACTGAAAATTAATAAACATGTAATAAAGTTGTATCAAGATACTATCAAACAATCAATAACCAAAATGAAAGGTTTTAAAATTGAATAAACCAGTTTGTTTTTTATGGTTGTAATTGCTAAGAAGCAAAGTTGTTTACCCAATTGTGTTTTTAATTTAAATTAAATTATTACAGCTTAATAAATTTAAAAAACAAAATTATGAAAAGCTGCAGTGAACTTTTTATTATTGCTTTTAGCTGCTGATATTTAGTAAACTTTAAAAAAACAACCGTAATCGGCTTTACTAGCAAAAGCAAAATTCAATATAATAATTGCCTTAATTAGTTTTTATTATTTACAAATTGTGAAATTCAAGATAGCTTTAATAGTTGTGGTTCAACTTTAAAATACCTAAGAAAGCTATTCGCATTATTAAGTGGCTGTAAAATAAACTTAACAATGGTAAAGCTTGTAAGTCTTACCAACACTGCTAAGTGGCTGGAATTGAGGTTTATTAAATGTTTTGAGACATATTTTTAAACTTATGTCAATTTGTAAAAATTAAATAGTAAACATAATGTATATTTTTAAGTAAACAATTGTGGCCAAAGACTGAATGCAACAAATACCGTTGGACATTTTTCAACTCCGCATTATCCGCATCCACATCCTCCTTACCTCGATTGTTATTGGATTATATCAGCTGCAGATCCAACACAAAAAGTCCAAGTTACAATTGAAGCAGGAAGAACTCAAAGTTGCTGCGACTATGTTGAGGTAGATTGTCGTTGACGTAATACCCGGCATTTAAGTCACACTTCAAAAGAAAGTTTAATAAAAGGGAAAAGTTATTTTTGAATTAAAAAATTTCTAAGTAAATTAGTTTATAGTTTTTCCCCATATTACATCATTTGTTTACCTACTTGAGTCTCAGGACAACGTCGGAGGGGTCTAACTTAAAGCAATGGTAAAGCGATTACTCCGTTTTGTACAATTCCAGAATATTATTGTCCGGTTGAAAGTTTTTCGATTACTTTTGAAGTGACTATAATTTAGAGCTGTTTATAGTACCACCGAACAGAGGAAAGTACCGTATCGTGTTTTTTTTAAATCACGACAGTATAACAAGGTCACTGGGTGGTACCCTTGATCGCATTGATCACACGGTTATCGAAACAGCATTCTTAATCACTTGGGTTTACATCTGTAGTTGAAAATATGCTGAGTAAAAGTTGAACCCGTAACAAAGAATTGTGATATTTTTTTAAAGGTAACATTTAAAGGCGCGTTTACAGCCGTTCACAGTACTTTTTTTTTCAAAAGTACTGAAAAAAAAGTACTGTGAACGGCTGTAAACGCGCCTTAAGAATATAACTTTTTTTGGAAAAACCGAGTTTCATTGAATCCGCGTCGGCAGCGTGGTCGAGCAGTTGGAGCGGTTGGAGCGGCGGGATTGTGATCGACATGGCCTCTGCTCAAAACCCACTCGCGCCATTTTGTTGTGTCTTTGCGAAAGACACTCAACGGCACTTTCTCCTGCTTGGTGGTCTTGGCAAGCAGTTCTAAATCTCATTCATATCTCTATTAAATTCTAAGCCGACAGTAATATCTTGGTGTCTTTGGAAGCAGGTCGGGGTGATTGCTTACCCTATGTATTGGCGCTTCCGCCGCTTTCCTGCTAGTCTATTTGCTTTCCGAGGAGGATAAATATAAAGATAAAATAAATAAAAATATAAAGTATTTTTAAATTAATAAATAAGCAATGCTTGTGATATCGCTTTAAATAGTGGCAGCTTTTTCCTAAGGCTGACGTAAACATGGTTAGATCTCGTTTAAAAAATACAATTTTAAAAAAGTCTTAGTGATATGCTTTTAACTTTAAAAGCCTTGCGTGATCTCCATTAAAAAACTTTTAAAAGTAATCTAAACTTTTTTTAATTTGGAAACTCGACTTTAGGACTGCAATCATTTTTTTGCTGCCTCGAAGAATATAATTTTAATCTCCAAAAATAATAATTATTTTCAAAGCAGAATTGCTCTAAAACTAATTTTGTTTGCACTAAAATGCCTAAAATTGATTGCAATTTTCATTCTTTTTTGTTTTTAAATTGTAAGTTTTCAAGAACAGATCTCCTAAGATTGTGTCTTTAGAATTCATTTAATTGCAGCCCATCATATTTACAATCGCGAGCCACCACTGGCTTCGAACTTGATAAGAAAATTAATAACTTTAATTAAAAGTTTTAAATTTAAATGGCTAAAAAATCACAAAGGCAAAATTCACAAATTAGTTTAAATTGTGATTTGTAGACTGGTGATCCTTTTGCTAAGTAACTTGAAGATAAAGCATTTTTTAAGGGCATTACGATTACGCATACTAATTGAATTAACTTTCCCTTTTTAGTTGCTATTGTCTAACAATTAATTGATAAATTGGGGCAATATAAAGTTTTTATACATATTTGCAAGGCCTGCTATAGATATGGCCAGTGATAGAATTGAGAAGTTTTACATGTGTTGGCGCAAACCCGTTCTGGAAATGTCATGGCGTTCAGCAAACCCGTTTTTAATTTAACATAATCTCTGTGTCTCTATATTTCTGTATAAGAAACCTGTTGTTAGTGCCTTTTGTCAAAAAAACCTTGTTTTTAAAATTACATGCAATCATTGGATACATTCTGATGTTACGTTTTGCTGACGGATTCTAACAGGCGTGCTTGTCTCGATAACGAAACAAGCTTGAACGTTCGTGTATCTGCGCAATGCTTGTCAAAAGTTTTTTCTCTAAGCAGTTTATGTTTTATTCATTCACGCTACCACTTGTCGAAGAGTTTCAGTCCACTTTTACACAGAAAAAGGATTGTAAAGTAACCACTGATGCCACGCCTCGTGTTTTTGCGTTGGATCTGGTGTTCTTTTGTTTTTTTCAACTTTTGATAAAATCTTGTGTTTTTTTTTAGTCAAAACAATATTTAGATAATTTTTTGTAAAAAATTTTATTAAAAACTATAATTAGCCGAAAAAAGGTACGAGTACATACATGGCAGTCAATCCTGAAGGGTACGACATCAGGCACCCCGATTAGGTGAAAACTTTTTTCATTTTTTTTTTTTTTTTTAGTACCCAACTAAATTGCAAAGAAAAACAGCGTGAAATTGCTTACCAATTTGAGTAAAAACCTGTTTTGTAATCGTCACTAAATTTCAAAAAAAAGAATTGTAGAGAAAACTTCTTTTAGGGACGCCACCATGATTTGTGAAAGTCAGATTCTAGACGTCTAAACTTACTCTTGTTTGATTTTGAAAACTGACTCTTTTGTACCTAAATCTTCTACTTTTTCTAAATTGGCTGTGGCAGCATTGAAAGTAACTAACAGTATCTTTCTGCATTGCAACTACCGTTTTATAGCTTGATTAACAGTTTCAAAAGATTGAACAAAATGAATGAACAATTTTGGTTTACCCACACTTTACCACAAGACAATTCATCACGCGACTGTTAATCACAAACATTAAACCACTAGACATTTAATCACAGAGATCTATTAACACTACGAGATTTTATCACTTTTGACATTTTATCGCCACACAGATCATCACGTGAAAATGTAAGCACGTATGCATTTAATTAACATTACGAGATTTCATCACCCAACGCTATGGACTTTTATTAAAGGACTTGAAAAAGATATGCAAATGCAACATGCAACATTTGTGTACGGCGTTTGTGGATTACAGCCATTTGTCCCAAAGCGGTATCAATCGGTGAAACTGCGTGTTGCAAATGCAATAGCTCGATATTCGCCCTGCGAGATTTTAGTGTATTTGCTTGGTATTACGTATTTATAACATAAAAAAATAATGTCATTATAACTTTTTCTTTTTTGCTTGACTAAGTGTCTGTGTAATTAAAAATTTAAGTAATTAAACCTCTGGTGATTAAATATTCGTAATTAACAGTCGGGTGATTAAATGTTAGGTGATGAAATGTTTGTACACCGGCTATGTTTTTTATAAAAAAGCTCATGCACTTTCAATTACTTTTTTCTCCGGCATCCAAAATGGGTTTATACAACAGTAAGAGTACCAGCTAATTTTTTTGGTCAACGATTATAAAATGAAAATTTGAAGTGACCTTGCATATATATACGTAATTCATAGACACTTGTTGAAAATATCCGGTTTTCAGTTTTATGGCTACAAAATTGAAAAACGCGACTCGGAACTCGCTGCCGAGATTATGCTGGTAATCTGGCCTAGTGCGTCTTCGAATTTCACCTTCGGAAATGCCGTTAGTTGAAAAAATCGGGATTCTTGGAAATCCCAACTCGAGCTGCTGCCCCCTCAACCTCAAAAGAACTAGGGGCAAAAAAATACACTGAACTAATTCACTGTTTTCCCCAAAAATGATGATAGATGGTGAACATTATAAACAATACTGTAGTAAAAGTATTATTTTGGGCTTTACAAATGCGCAAAAAAATTAAATATAAAATTTGTTATTCCATTGTAACTATACAGTACATATAGGTCTCTTATAAATGCAATATTACGCTTTTACTACAATCTTTTACTGTATTTTTTTTTATTAACCTTTACAGAGTGATGAATTTCACTAGGATTTGGTTTAGTCTACTTAATTTATCAAGTATAAAAATATTTAATTATATCGATACCAGAATTATATGTTAAATGTGTTGACACGAATTACAGTAGATGTTATGTATTTACTATACCGTCCAGTTAAGCAAAGAAATAATGTCTAGTGCGCTGCTAGGCGCAGAATTTGATGCAACTCGTTTACACGGTAAGCTTGTTAGAATTCTTTCGGAAAATAAGACATACGAGTATCTGGCTGTAACTACAGTATTGTATGCCGTAGTATTTACACTGTATAGTAATGCTTCGGCAAAATTTTAACGTATTTTAGGTGTTTCATCAAGATAAATCCTTGGGAAGACTTAAAGGGAATATTTCTAGCCGAGTATTTAAAGGTTTGCGACAACTCAATGTCTATTTCCATTCAGACGGTGCTAATTCTTTTGACGGATTTCGTGCATCTTACAAAAAATGTATGTTAAACTAATATTAGCTTCTTGCTTTTGTTGTGATAAATTATTTTACATTTTTTATTTACTTTCTAAATTTATGTTTATAACTTTTTTATAAGCTGAAATCAAATCATACTTTTTATATACTTTGAATTCTTATAATAATTTCCATGGTTTTATACCGTTTTTCGAAATCATAAACTGTTTAGAAGAAAGCGGTTTTATTCAATTTTTTTCATTGTGCTCGTTTTATTTGCTGAAGCGAGTAATGAGTTCGCGCTGCTTATATCTCGAACCAGTGGTTTCCAAACTTTTTTCTAAATTAAAAAAAAGCTTAATCTAAATTTTAGAATAGGTTTGTCACGCTCCTTTTAAGACAAAGCCATCAACTTTATTCTCGCGGGAAAAAGGCGAATAATTATAACTCGCTGAAGGACGCTTATCGACCAATGAAAGTAATGTGATTTGTCAGGCGGACACTTATTTAGATGCTAAACAGTTGCTTTGACTAGAAAAACCGAAAAGGACGAGACTGTGTTCACAACTGCTCGAAGTTCTTGCAAAAAGTTTGATTTATTATAATTAATTGTCACCCCAGATACTAACAGATAAAAAAATACGAATGCGTTAAATATTCCACGTTTCACGATTCTTAACTTGAACACTCTCGCAGCCCCTACCCTCCGTCCGTGACTCTCAATGACTCTGTCTTTTTAAGTTTTTTTCAAAAAAACTTTTTTTTGGCGTTTATCAGAAAAGTGCTCAATGACGTCAAGTGAGACCAGTTAAAATTAATCAAATTTTAGAAAACAAAATTTATTTAACATTAATTGTATTGCCCCAATAGATGGTTTTGCCCGCCTAAGCTCGTCAGGGGGCAGTTAAAAATATGAAAAACAAAATAAATGAATAAAATGCAGTATAAACAAAACAATTGGATTCCGGCCAGGTGCGGATTTACAATTTTTTCTCGAGGGAGGGGCAGAAATTTATAAAATCAATCGACAAAAAGACATGAAAAAAAAAACAAGCAAAAGTAAAACTGCGTGATTTTGTCCATTGTTTAATAAACTTATATTGCTTAGTAGCCAGGAAATCTTTCTTTCAAGTTGAGATTAAAAGCTATAAAATGCTTTACCCTTGCAAAAGTGATAACTGCAAAAACATTAGACAAACAGCAACAAGCAAAATTTGAAACAAAGATATTGAAGTAAAATTTGTCAGTTAGTTTTTTGAGAGTATCTACTGATTATACGAGCTATTTGTCCACATCCAGAGTTGAACTACCAGCAAGTAAAATGAGAGAACTGTGGTGTCCTTTGTCATCACTTTTTATTATTATTATCACTATTCTTCTGCTAATTTGCTTGAAAACTTTAGAAGCGTTATATTACGTATAACAACCTTCAAGCAATTACCCGCACTTACTTTTGAAAATGTCAAGATATAACTGTTTAGTTGAACTATTCTCTTTTGTTTTCTATTTATTATTTAGAGATATAAATAAAATTAGAGCTGCTTGATAAGATGGCTGGGCAGAGGAAAGCGCCCAAAAGTGTTACTCCCACAACCATAGAAAGTGATGCGATTAGGTTTTAAACAGTAACCGTGTCAATCAATAACGCGTTTGCCGTCATATGGCGCCTCTACTCACTTGACCACGCTGCAGATACATAGAACTTAACTATGTTTTGAGTCATTTAAGAGAACAAAACCTTATTTTTTCTGTGGAGGTTGTTACAGGAAGAGTACCAATTAAATGCAAAGCTTTGCTGTTACTATTGAAAAAAATTGATTTCTTGCTGCAATAAATTTATTTATCAAATCAGATTTTTTTTTATCAATCTTATCTTTTTGCTGCTGAAGCGCGAACCAGCGTTTAACTTCAGCACCAAGGCATTCTCAACTTCATGCTTTTTTTTTCTTGCCTTATTTTTTAGCTTCAACAAAATATTGTGAACCTATTTGCTGCAGTTACTGTTTGCAGGTGTTGCAGAGTGGACAAGAAATTACGATTGCCTTTAATCTTAACAGACTTTTTGCAGTCCTTCTCTGACATATACACTGTGAACTATTACAACCTCGCAAACTGTCACTGCAATAATAAAGAGTACCGTAGGTTGTTGAATTGCTGATTACAGAAATGTTCCATATCAAATGTAAGAAATGCTGAAACAGCTCGAAATTTTAGTCATATCTCTAAAATCAAACTAAAAATCAAATAAAAATTTTCAATCGAATTGCAATATCTTTGCATCTCCAAAAGCATATTGGGGAAATTGCTTGGTTGTTTCCCTAAGTTTAACGCCTTGCTCGCAGATATTATTGTGACAAGGTTCTTTATTTGGAGTTGAAACGAAAAGGAAAACTGTTATTGTTTCTTGGACGTAGTAAGACGTCTCAACTAGATGAAGTTAATTGTTGTTATTTGAAGTGTTATTGTTAGTGAGGGGATTGGTGAGTCTGACCCCGCAAATTTGTTGAAATAAGAGTTTTTGGTTTGACTTGAAGAGACCAAGTTTGCTCCTAATGTTGTACAGTAATTCATATTAAATAAAAACTTTGGTTAATTTCTGCTTGTTTATCGCGTGTTGTAAACGTTACATGGAGATTTTAAGTATGGGTCTAAACTCTTGATGTAAAATATTAATTGTTAAGCAGCACCAACGTTCACGCTCACCGCAAATTTTTTTTTCATTTTTATAATTTTACTCTATCTGGTTGCAGTTATAGCTAAGTAATTTCATCTGGTTAAAGTGAAGCGATTAATTTCAAAAAGCGTGACAATATGATTTTTAAAAAAATTTAACTGATAAAGACTGACATATTGTTGTTTTTAGAGTTTTTTGATTGGCATTATCATTGGAATATTATGCTTATTATAACGTCAATATTACAAACTAAAAGATGATTTTAAACATAATTAACACAAAAAATTCTAATGGTTGACATTCTACCTCTGGCGGGGGAAGTCAATATTCGATTTTCGGGGCAGCCAAAGCGACACTATTGCCAACGACTCGCTACCGCTGTGTACTTAAAGGCTGTTTTGCTCGAACGCAACGCTACAGAGGGCAGACAACAGCACTGCAAACTCATTACACGTTTCGACAAAATGATTAAGCTAAAAATAAAAGATTATTTTGTTAGACGTTTGTGGAGGTACTTTTGATCTTTCAAATGACGCCGTCCAAACAGTTACATCACCAAACTATCCTAATAGAACAGAGCATAATCTCAATTGTGTTTACAACTTCATTGCCTCACCTGGATATAGGATAGAAATGACCCTTACAGTCGATACTGAACCTTGCTGTGATTACGTTCAAGTAAGTAGTTGATGAATTATATTTTTGTTAGTTTTAGCACTCATTATTTTTTCTTTGTTAGTAAATGATGCTATTTGCGCTATGTTTTTAGAATAAAATTAATTTGATTTGTTAAAGGTATTTCTATATCATTTCTCCTAAATAAACCGAAAAGTGTAACGGTAAACTTTTGATGTTAAAAAAACTGTATAGCGATGAGAAGTATCTCCTATTCATAATTTTAACAATCAAATTTCACTCACCTTCCAATTGAAAGTATCTTTCAAAATCACTAATTACTGTAATTAAATAATCAGACCAAAAAAGTTATTTAACATTAATTTATTAGCTCCAAAAGTCTGTTTCGCCTTTTGGGCTGGTCAATGTTCGACTGTAAACTACCATAAAAAGCACAGTTTAAACAAAGCGATTGAAGACTGATTAAGTCATGGTTTGGAGATGCTGTTTTTTCACTTTTGAATTCGTAGATGTTGAGAGACTCTGCGTTTGAGTAGAGTACTTCTTGTCAAAGTAGAATATCTTTCAAATAGATACAAAAAGGAGATAAATAAAGTAACTTAAATTTTTTTCAGTTTTTCACTTGTTTTTTGAGCTGAACCTACAAGAGGATGAAGGACTAAAAAAAAATTTTCAATTTCGTTCTAAAACAATTCCATTAATTTTTTGAAATTCTAATAACAAGATATGCATGCTATTGGCTTTGGATTTATGCAAAGCGATTTATTTGCTTGTTTGTTTTTCAGCTTTATGAAGGAAGCAAGTCTCTAGATCGACTTCAAGGTTCTCTTCCAAAATCAACAATTATTACCAGTGGACGACAACTTCGCCTTGTATATCGAACTGATGGAAGTGTGGCCAGCAAAGGATTTACTGCAACATATAGGAGATGTAAGAACATTTTTTAGCTCTAAGTTAAAGGTTATTTTTGTAAACAGCAAGAGTTGTTTGAATGTAGAAAATATTTTTTATAAATTAAACTGTTAGAAAAACACTCCTTGTGTTCAGCTTGGTTAAAGCTATCCTGCAAGAAGGTCACCCCTAAAGAATATTGAGAAAAATCAGTATAATTGAATAAATAAAAGCGCAATACAAGAGCCTGAAAAAAATTTAGGGTATTAGTTTTCAGATTAAAACTCAAATCCAAATTTAATCCTAATTTTTGTTTTATGTTATCAGTGTAAAAGAAAAAACTCTAGATTACCTTTAAATAGACATTTTCATGAGTAGAGGTATAGGTAAATACAATTTATCGAGGAAAAATCTGGCTACTTTTAAATTTTTTAAAACACCGAATTCAACCTAAATATTCATATTCCAAAGCAATGTGCATATCCGTAACATTGCACCTGGGTAACACATCTACTCACACGGACTGCTAGAGGGGCGACCAGCTATTGGCCACACAGATTCATATTTGACATGCCCGGAATCGAATCCGGATGGCCGACAGAGTAGCCAAAACTTAAAAATTCGATTTTATAGGATTTATACCTTGAAACTTTATTTTAAACTTTCGAGTTCAAAAAAATAAATTAAATTGCTAATTTTTTTTTAATTGAAATAAAAACCTTTGGATTTTTGTCATCATAATTTCCAATAACATGATAAAAACATGATAATTCCCAATAAACAATATTTATTTATATTTGCAACAGAAATAGCCGAACTTGAAAATCAAGTTAAGTCCTAAACTCGTATGTTACGCAACAATTGGGACTTTTCTTAGGCAATAGTTCATTGCTTATTACAACTACGAAAATAGGAAACAAAAACGTCATGGTTATTTAAATATTAAGTTTGCTTGATCAAAAACAAAAAAAATTTGTGACGGTTTGATGTGATTTCGGTGACGATCAAACTTTAACCAAACGAAAAAAATTAAGTTTCAAAACAAACGGGATATTGCTTACAAACAATGAATTGTCAAAATAAGAATATTTACTTTTTAATTTGGTTTGGTTACCGTAAAACAACTGTATGTTAAAATAAAAAATTCGAAAATAGTAGTGGTTAAAAATTAAACTGCTTATTCAGTTTTGCCGAGATGTAATTATCATTACATTGCGACTGAAACACCGAAAAAACTTCAATCACCAGGCTACCCGGCACTGTACCCCAATAACTACAGATGTGATTGGACGATTCACACTCAGAGTGGTTCGCAAATTGCTCTTACTATTTTAAATTTCGTCACGGAAGCTTGCTGTGATCGTGTTGAAGTGAGTTGGATAATTTGTTTTTTTCGAAAGTATTAAATTCCTTATTTGATAGCGTTATTAAGTAAAAATTCTTTTTTTTTTGTACAACTTTAAGTCGAGGTCCGGCAAATAATTGCTGGTTTTTTTGTTTTTTTTTTCTTGCAAGTCCTGCAGCAGATGTGAAATCACTGTTTGTAAGATCAATAACAAATTATTAGGTTTGAGCAAAGTTATTTTAAGTCAGCTATTAAAACCATGTGCTTCATTAAAACTTTTTTGTTTAAATTAGTAGCCTTAAAAAAGGCTGTTTTGAAAACTCGAACGTTTTCGTCTAGCTCTCTTCAGGAGATTTTGTTAGAATGAATTGAAGAATTGAATGTAGTATTTGAAAACATTAAGGCTGATTCCGATTGGCTAAAAATTAAGTTTAGTAACAGTTATCATAATATTTGAGAATATTTAATAAAGTAAAAGCAGGTTTCTTCGGCGTAAAAAATTTTTGGTGAAAAATAAACAAAATTATGCAAATTTTGTGTTAAATTTTGAAACTAAAAAGAAAAATTTTTACACTTATGCTAATAATTTATGTTGGTAAACAAACTCTTTCTGTCTAAATAAATTAGGTTTATGAAGAGTGATAAAAATAGATTTAAAAACAGTGTTCCCTTCTTAAAAATTGCCCCTTCTCTTCTTATGTATATTTACAATCTCCTGAAAAATCTCTTTGATTTCGCTTTGGTCCGGCTCAAATAGCCGAAGAAATAACGTTTCTATAAGCCTTTTAAATATTTTACATTTATTTACATGTACAAGTAAATGGCAACACTGCTTAATTTCATGATTCGTAAAGTAAAATCCAGTATATTCGTTTGACATGTGACATTGTGACGTAATAGTGGTTGCTTGTGATTGGCTTGATTTGGTAAGTTTCAGAACTTTCCAGCAACTTACGACCGATTGGTATAAATAAGGCTCGCTCGGAAGCATTATTATTATTCATTGTAACAATTGTTAATGGAAATTTGTTAGCTGTGTGAATTCATAGTTTTTTTGATCGCAAGTCTCTGGTTGCCTACGTGTTATTGTGAAGAATTAAGCTGTTGAGCTTTACCTGTTTTTGATTGTATACTATTGTGGGCTCCTAAGTGGATTGGGGCATATTTTTAATAAAGAAGTTATTGTGATAGTCTGAGCTGTGGTTTAGCTAGACTATACTTTTGCTGTTACTGGTTCCTAGGAAGGTCCAGCAAGAAGATTGAAAGAGTTTGTCTTTTGGTAGGCGGCCAAGATTGTGTTTTTCGGTGAGAGCCTTCATTACAGGCACCGAAAGGTTATAAAAATAAACAACGTACCGAGTTACTAAATCAATTTCTACAAAATTTAAAAAACTTTAACAAACAGATAAATGGAAATCAAATCTTGCTTTAAAAAAACTAAAAAATTGGTTGGCCTTGTAATGAGAATACGAATATGTATGCCACTGCGATAGTCGGTACGTGGGTCGAACATCCCAACGTTTCCAGGACAGAATCCGCAAGCATGTGCCGAAGTCTACTCGGAACAGAACAGGTCAAGAACGAAAACAACCAGAACGTCAAAGTAAATCAGCTATTCTATATCTCATTATGACTCGGCGATTGGAAATCATTTGTTGCACAATCAAAAATCTCACTACAAGAACAACCAATTTTTTATTTTTTTAAAGCAAGATCCGATTTCCATTTACCTGTCTTAGAATCGATTTTTATCACTCTTCGTAAACCTAATTTATGTAAACAAAAAGGGTTTGTTTGCCAACATAAATTATTAGCATAAGTGTAAATTTTTTTCTTTTTAGTTCTATAGTTCCTAATTTTAACACATAACTTGCATAGTTTTGTTTATTTCTCGCCAAAAATTTTTTACCTCAACAAAACGTGGTTTTAGTTTATTAAATAATTTCAAATATTATCATAACTGTTACTAAACTTAATTTTTAGCCTATCAAATTCAATCTTAAAATTTTTCAAGCACTACATTCAGTTCTTTAATTGATTCAAGCAAAACCTCCGGAAGAGAGCTTGGCCAGTGGTTTTCAAAGTTTTTGCCGCATTCCTCCCTTTCAGGACTAAGGTAACTTCTCTCCACCACCGAAAAAAATGCCTCAACAACTAGGCATACCATATTTTCAAAAGGGCATACCGGGACCCTCGTTAACAGAAAAAAATTTTTCCCAAAAGATAGTGTTTACTAAAAAAAAAGGTCTTTACTTCGAATCATTCTCGGATTTTATAATTTTTGTCCGAAATGAGAAATGTTCTCTAAAAAAAAGAAAGGTCTTAATTTTTTCTCCTACCCCCCGGACTGGTACGGCTATGATTATGAAGGACGTGTCAACTTTTTGGGTGAACTTACATTAATACCGAGATTCTCGAATTCCTCCCTAATTCTTCCCCTAGTGATTTTTGATCCCTTAAGATTTCAAATTCCTACTTACGGATCCAATAGGCCCCATTTGAGAAGCGCTGAGCTAGACAAAAACGTTCGTGTTTTCAAAACAGCCTTTTTCAAGGCTACTTATTTAAACATAAGAGTTTTAAATGAAGCACTGATTTTTAATAGCTACTCGTATTTTGAAGTTTTGTACCAGCAAAAAACTATTTATTTTAAGCTTTTTGATGGACCAATTAGCATTGGAAAATTACAAGGAAAAATTGACAAAACATTTAGCATTGTGACGCAAAGAAACTCGTTGAGAATTCAATTTAATTCCGATAATTCTGTTCAAAAGAAAGGGTTTCAATTTCGTTATAAACAAGGTAAAACTATAAATTAACTAGTTCAAATTTTTTTATTATCTATATCTTTTGCTTTTATAATTTTACTTTTATCATCTTAATTAAAAAGAAAATTTTGAAATACTGTATCACGGTTTTGCTAACTCATTTAACATTTCTAAAAATTTGTTTAATTAAAAAGGCGTTTGTACCTGAGGTGCAATGCTCCTATGTTTACGTTTCTCTTTCAAAATTCTCAGCTGTTGGCCTTTACCTATGTTTAAGCGGCTCAAATGATACAGATTAAAATATGCTGCACAAAGTGGGTGGAATTTTTCTTCAATGAAAAAATATACACCCAGCAGCATCTTTCTATCCTTTTCTATTTTTTTCCGGTGATATGGTTTGTAGTTTTTTTCTCGGAACCGTTGTGGCTGTTCCTGTTACATTTACTGAAATTGCAAAAAGGGCGCTCCCTCAAAAAAAACCTTTCCGAAAAAAATGGGCAATACCGGTTCGACGGATAAAAATATTACGTCGACTAGACATTATTTTTCTATTTATGACTACTTTTATGAAAGCCTTTCTTTGGATCAATAGCATCCTTCCATTCATGCCAAACAAATTGCTGGGTAATGTTTGCGCTGAGGTTTTAAAGCGACTTTAGCATTATGGCAGCAGTCTAAATTTGTATAAGTAATTCGACAATTAATACGTACGGTATTACTGTTTAATTACAATTAAGCTGTGATAGAATGTAAAATTCTGAAGTTTAAACTGCAAAAACATGTTTACAAAAGTCAGGGTCGCTAGGTTTTTTAGCGTTGAAACAGCATTTTCTAGCAATCTTTTCGTATTCTTCCTTGTTCTATTTGCGTTTCTTTGTGTCAGCAGTCATTTGCTCTCGAAATCTAAAATTTATCTCTATATTTATCCTCCTGACTCACAGGAAAGCGACGGAGGCGCTAATACGTAGGGTAGGCAATTACCCCGACCTGCTTCTGGAGATGCCAAGATATTGCTGTCCGCTTGTAATTTAATAGAGATATGACTTTAATTTAGAACTGCTTGCCAAGACCACCAAGCAGGGAAAAAGTGCCGTAAAGTGTCTTTTCCAAGGATACAACAGAAAGTATAAAAGAGTATTTAGAATCAAGAACTCATCATTAGTTTTCAACCCGCCAACTCCCATAAGTGTTTCGCAAACATAACTGTTATTGCCATAATTTAAATTTTACGATACGATACTCATCCACAAAGAAAACAAATTGAGTTCATTTTAATAATATATGCAAAAAAATATTAAAAGTCTAGCAATGCATTCAGCAAGCACTTACCAAGGTTTTCAAACTTTTTTCTGCGACCAACGTAAAAAAACAACTTTATTTTGCATACCACACTAAAAATTCCTTGGACTTGAATCAAAAGTAACAAGCAAAAAACAAATCGGTCGTGTTTGCGCTTTAAACATTTGTAAAATATCTTCATTCATTGCAATATTTAGTAGGCCAACTTCATCTCAAAGTAATATTACTTAATTCTTTTATATTTTCCAGACATGAACTAAGACCACGATTGTAAAAAATCAGGCCAAATAATCGTTAGCAAGTTTATTTGCAAAGTAGAATATATTAATTTAGGAAATTATTGAAAAGTGCAAAACTTTTTTTTCAAAATTTTTCGTAAATTTCGATTTTTAAAGTTTTTACTGTTTATTTCAAAAAACAAACGAAAACCCATTGTAATTGGTAAAATTCTAATGTTAAAGAAAAGTCTGTAGTCTAATTTTAAAAACAAAAAGCAACTAGCCCACTATTTTGTTTTTGTATGATGTTTAAAATATTTTTTGAATTTTCCGTTTGATACTTCAATTAAAGGATTTTGTATTTTATTTAATGCTTATAAATAACTGTAAATTGTTATTGAAAGTAAAACTAAAAAAACGTTAAGCGTTAATTTTCTCAAACCAGACTTTTTTGGCTGTCCTTTTGTTCATTAAATTTATAAATATCGTATCACCTTTAGTATTTATGTTCATGGTTAGTTGTAAACCATTGACTTTCAACCAGGGTGCCATGGCTAGCCTGGTGCCGCGAGAGATTTCCAAGTATACAGCTAAACTTTTAAAAAAGCATTAGTCTATAAATGGTTATAAAATTTAAAACGTTTTATTTTCTTTAAGTCTGAAGTGATAGAGCATTTTGTTCGTATGTTATTATACTTTTTTGAGTAAAATTCATCTTAAAGTATTTAAAATCTAAATATTTTATGATGAATTTTTAATGAAAATCATTTATGAAGAAAAAAAAATACACCAAAAGTAGGAGAACAAAAATCAAACTAAAACTATAGCATGTTTACTGTGATTGCTTTATGACTATCGGCCGTGCTGTTAAGGAGTTCACTAAAAAAAAAGTATTTTCTACGTGTAATATTTATTACCAAAGCAAGGCAGCTAGTTTTAGCAGTAATGATAATATCTGTAAGATAACTCTTGAAAATAATGCAACTGCCCCTATTTAAAAAAAGTTATTTAACAGCTGCCAACTGTGGTGACAAAATTGAGGCTTCAGCTGTACAAAAACGTATAAGTACACCTCATTATCCAACTCATAAATATGAAAACAATATGGACTGTATGTGGATACTTGAAGCTCTGCCCGGTCAAGAAATTTCTCTAAATATTTCTAAAGGAGAAACTGAAAAAGTGGTCGATTACATACAGGTAAATCTTTTTTCCATATCTTTTAGATGTTTAAGAATGATTAATACATAAACAGGGTTACCAACCAAACTGACCGAAAAATAATCACAACTAACGAAATAAAAAAAAACCCAAAAAGTCAGTTGTTTTTCTTTTTGCGCTGTCCAGGCCTTTTTTTCGATGTTTACTTGCTTTTGAATAATTCGTGCATTTAATTAAAGCAGTACTTTTCAACCTTTTTTGTGGCGACCCAAATGTTAAGCGGAAATAGAGAGCAACGATATGACGACCCATCAGAAACTTGTAATCTGAATTCCGGTTATCCCAGGAAGTTCAAAAATTAACATTCAAACGCGAATCTGCGTCGAATTTTTCATTTTCGTCCCTAAAAAGTAGTGATTCAAGTTTTACTCAACTATAGTCGTCGGCGACCCACTTTCAAGTTGCAACCCAGAAATTAAGAAGTACTGAATTAAAGACTAAAAAAAGATAATCACTTATTTTTAACTAAAAAACAACCTCTTCTTCGGACATAGAGCGAAAACCTTGTAATAAACGCGCTTGCTAGAAATTCTGAAAAAACTAAAACAAAATTAGTAAAAAATAAACACAAATGAGCACTTAATTCTAATATAAGCACGTTTCTGTCAATTAAAATTAAAAATTTTTTAAATGTTTGCTTTAAAATCCTGACTAAATTGAAATTTATGTGAAGAAAATTGAAAAAAATTAAAATATATCTAAATAATTTTTTTAAAGCTTTGAGGTTATCTACACCTCCTGCGCAAATATTTGGGGTGCTGCATGTCTGCAACTTCTTTGCACGAGCCCCACTGGTCAGAAACACGCTATAACAAAGCTGAAAATTCATCCACTGGTGTTTTTTTAAATTGTTAGGCGCCGCTGAGATATTACAGTATATGTAGATGGCGTTCTAAAGTTGATTATTACCACCAATAGCCGTTGACGCATATATTCACACCGTTCTTTATTTAATTCTATTAATTTTTAGATTTTCAGAATCTAAATATCTAAATATTAATTAATGCAAGAGCTAGCTTTTATGAAGGCCGCACGTTCCCCAATTGTAATCAATGTTCACAATGGATTACCACCTTGTGGCGTTGTGGGGGTTTGAAGTACCATAAATCATGAACGGGAAACTAAGAGTGATCCAAAACCCGGCGTCCGATCTAAAAAACCTTTTATTTCCAGTGCCAATAAATTGAACTTCTCTCAATAAAATCTCATACCGGCTCGGTCGTTTCCCAGGATAAAAAGAACTTTGATGATTCCGCTCAAAATCCGACAGGGTCGAAAAATCAGAGAGATTCTGATAACGCAGAAAGCCCCACCTCGGACAAACACGAAGACATACAATTAAACAAAAATTTTTAATTGGTTCCTAAACGTAGAGGGTCTCTCAATGACAAAATGTAAATACCTGTTCAGATTGCTTATAAAGCTTAACGTGAATCTACTAAATCTTCAGGAAATCCATCTGAGGAAAAACAAAGCTCTCTCAAGATATGAAATTCCAAACTATACCCTTGTCGCAAGCCTGAATCATGAACAATACAAAACATATGCAAAACATCTGAAATTAGTCATATTAATAAACACAAAAATAACAAATTAAAATAATTTTTACATTAATATTCCATATGGAAACCTGACAATCATTAACGTTCATATATCCCGCAACCGATTGTTCTGACCCTCCCATATCACACGGTCAACGACCAGCACTGATAGCCAGAGGTGGGAAGTACCGTGTACAAAGTACCTCGGTGCTGTACCGCGGTAATTTTTTATTACCGGAACCGTCGGTACTTGGTACCGAGCACCGGTACCGCGGTACTTTTTTATAAAGTAACGCGGTACTCCGTCTAATTTTAGGGTCATTGAAAGTTTTTTTGCAAGCATTGCGACATGTTTTTGTTTTTCTTATCGATTGCAGCTTCAAAGTAGTTTCTTGATTTATAGTAGTATTGCAGTGTTTTTCGATCTACTATAGTCCTCTACCGATTAATTTTAATCATGTGCCGATCAATTTTAGTCACTACCGATCAAATTTAGTTCTGTGTTGACCAATTTTAATCATGTACCGATCAAATTCAATCTTGTGTCGATCAATTTTAATCGTGTATCGCTCAAAAATAGTTATGTCAACAAACTTTATTTTTATTGGTAAATACATGTAAACAATTTTGAGATATAATTTTTACTACAAGTTTTTTTGTTAATTAAAGTCCTACAACTATTGCATTTTCAAAAACAAATACTGTAAGAATATCATAATTTTCTAGAATACCTCAAAGAATTTATTTGAATATTTAAAGATAGTCTAGTTACTGTATGTTACGTATGTGCTTCATTTAACAAAAAAATTAGGTTTTGCGTTTCAAATCTTACTTTAGGTTTTTAGAATACCTGTAAATAGGGTTTTTCGATCTAATTCGTTCTTTTTGCAATCAAATTCGTTGTTTTTGTAATCAAATTCTCGTTCTTTTTGCAATCAGATTCGTTGTTTTTGCAATCAAATTCGTTCTTTTTGCAATCAAATTCGTTTTTTTTGCAGTCAATTTCGTTTTGCAAAAACTTTTATATGTATACAGTATCTTTTTGCAGGGTCTCCCGATAGAATCTATATACATATATAAATAATATGAGGTCTCTGTATTAGCTCTCCATAATCTATAGTCTCTATAATTAGGTTTCTATACTAATATAGTCTCCATAATGTATATACTGTATAGATAGGTATATAGACCTATCGGAGATCCTACATGGAGACCCAATATTATAGGGACTATATTATGGAGACCTAGTACTGTATCTATTATAGAGACTACATTATGGAGACCTAATTTTGGAGACCTAATATTATGGAAACTATATTATAGAAACCTAATTATGGATACTATATACATCGTGGAGACCTAATTATGGAGACCTAATATTGTGGTGACCTAATACAGAGACCCATATAATATATATCTATATATTTGATAATATAGAATTTAATTAACAAAAAAACTTATAGTAAAAATTATATCTCAAAATTGTTTTTTTACCAATAAAAATAAAGTTTGTCGACATAACTATTTTTGATCGATACACGATTAAAATTGATCGACGCAAGATTAAATTTGATCGGTACATGACTAAAATTGGTCGACACAGAACTAAATTTGATCGGTAGTGACTAAATTTGATCGACACATGATTAAAATTAATCGGTAGAGGACTATAGTAGATCGAAAAACACTGCATCACAAATTGACATTTTTCAAAATTAAGTGTTTACCAGTACTTTCCCCATCCTTCCGGTAGTAGTTACTAGTTCATTTTAAGTAAGGTCAGGTTTAGTAACGTTTCACGCACTTCATAGCCAGTAGCCCTTTTGCAACTTTTTATTTAGGCTTAGCTTACTCAGGCTAGTAGGATAATCTGGGTAGACTAGCATTTTAGTTATGTCTGAAATAAAAACTAAAAAAGTAAATTAAAAATTCCAACCCACTACAATATTTTGGCATCTCTGAAAGCAATTATCTGCTAGATCTTCTGGTTGCTTGCGGGCCTGTATACATAGCATTAAATAAACAGGTACGATATTGCTTAAAAGTTGCCCTTAGTATAACGCCTTCAACGTTTTTTACGAGCGTAAAGAATAAATGGAGTTAAAATACGATAAAAATCAATAAAAATTTTAAATCTTGAAAACGAATGATGGGTTTATGCATGCAGCTTATTTTGTCTTATATTTTTTCATCAACCTTAATCATGTTATTAATGTGCATAGAAAAAGAAACAATTTTAAAATTGGTTGAAAAAATATTGTTTTAACTTATCCTTTTAAATATCAGGTTTTGTTTTGACTAAATTGAAGAAAGATCATTAATTGCTTATACGCTTGAAGTTTTATATTATATAATTAATTGTATCCTTTTTTTATACGCCAGCGCCAGTCTATGTCATTCGACTCTGTGTTTTTCTTGAAACTTTATTCAAACTCCATTTTTTTGACCAATTTTAACAGAATAAAAAGAGGTTACTGAAATGAAATCAACCAATAAAATTTTAATTACCGCAAAAAAATGACACAATCATTTTTCAGTGTTAATATTGAACTTAACGAAAAACGCACCAACAGAGGTTATTTGACTTGTTTTTATTTAAGCAGATGGCACATCAAATGTAGCAGAGTTAAAAGATCCCTGCTCCAGCTTTTTTCTTATATTTCTGTTTGCAACAAGAACAGGTAGTGGAAAATATTTTACAACACTACGCACCGGTATTAAAATTTAGCATAAATGACTTGGCGTAAATAGCTATTTTATTTTTATATGTTACTTTCTGTACAGTACAATATCTAGATAGGTGTGCGTTCGTTTTTCCTTCTTGTAAGTTTATGTTTGAAATAACTTTAAATAGAATAGCCTACTTTTCTTTGTTGCACTGAATGTTTTATGAAAATCACCAAAAGATCGAACTATATAGATTCATTTAAAAAGTGAAGTTTTAAGAAATATTCATCGCAGTTTGCTTGGGGTGATCGAAAATTATCAAAGGACTTCCGCCCTACTTTTGAATTAGGCTGGAAACTGTATCGAACATTTACGTAAACAAAGTAAAAAGATATTTGAATAGCATACTTGAATACATACTTGAATAGCATACATATATACATACAACATATTGTGTTACGGTTGAGTGCAATATCATTAATTGGTTGCATAGGCGTACCAGCCAAAAAAATATGGGTGGCAATGAAGTTTTGCCCAAATTTTGTGACGTTTGCCCAAATCATGATTTTCTAGCACATTACGGATAGAACAAAAAATTGTCTGAGATTCGCAAACCAAGAACAAATTTTGTCCTAAAATCATGGTGATCTCTAAAAAAAAAAGAAAAGTCTTCACTTGAATTCAGTCTCATATTTTTCAATTTTCGATCCAAAAACAAGGTGTTCTCTACAAAAAAAAAAGTCTTCACCTAAATTTGGAAACTATTTTTTGCAGTTTAATCATTGTCACTGTCCTAAAATTTTTGACTTCGCCTAAATATTTTCTGTCACTGCCCGAAAAATTTCAATTTTTTCCAAATCTTAGAAACTTGGGTGAGCATTTGCCCTCCCTGCCCCCCCCCCCCCGGCAGGTACGGCTATTAACTGTAGAAAAGCCTCAGGCTCATAGCAGAACTACTTCTTGAGCCGGAATAAAATAAAATTTAAACACAGCTTTGTTTCAGCGCAGGTATTCGGGTTACCTAGCTCAATTGGTCCTTTAGGATTCCCGAACAAAGTCTGTGACATCTGGGGACTCGTCCCGGAATAGATTTAGAATTTTGCTTAAAAGTGCTGAACAACGATTTGTAGTTTGAACTTGGCGAATAGCTCGATTGAAGAAGAATTTGAAAAACTGAGAGTGTGCGTGGAAAATTTGAAAATGTCGGAAAAGGCAAAAACTGATTTCTTCCAGAGTGAATGGAATCAACTCTGTGAGAAAGAAGAGAAAGATAAGGAGCGAAAAGCGATGCTTCAAGAGAAAGAGAAAGAGCGGAAGGCAATGCTGGAAGCAAAGCAAAAAAAAATTCGAGCTGGAGCTTCGAGAAAAAAAAAGGAACGGAAATAAGGCTTCAAGAGAAAGAGAAAGAGGGGGTTACCTAGCTCAACTGGTCCTTTAGGATTCCCAAACAAAGTCTGTGTCGGTGAAAGATTGTCGATTTTGCTCAGCTGTCTTCTCTCTTGCTTTAATCAGTATGTCTAAATCATCATCGGTGCTTGAAGTTTTGGATGAATCAGCCTCTGTACCAAATAAATTGCTTGGTAGCTCCTGTTGCAACAACTTCAAGCGGTCCCAAGTTTGTTGAAAATGCTGGGTTGCAACAATTTGATTCATTTCAGAAATAAACATTTTATACCTTGGGTCAAGATACAAAGGCGCCAAAAATAGGTCATTTTTAACAATTCTGTCTCTCTTTTTTCCATTGCTCGTCGTCGTCGTCGTTTGATGGGCATCCACTCCAGGTCAGACACAAACAGAACTGGGGCCGAGGGTTTATCCTTTTACTACCCCAGACTGCTGCACTGCCTGAATAGATGCTGGCAATGATGTCATTAAGCCAGTATCGAGTTTCGTCATCCAAAAACGTCAGACCTCGTGCTCCATGTGGTGCCCGATGTGCTGCATGTGCCAGGGCACGCCGTTAGTACATGGTCTGAGGTTTGCTCAGAGGCGCCACACTCGCAATTCGGTGAAGGAGCGAGACCCCATTTGTGCATGGACGAATGGAATCGCTCGACACCAGTCCGCAGGCGGTTGAGCTTAACCCAAGCTGCTCGGGGTAAGCCCATCCCAACATGCCTGGCACCGGTCTCGGACACAAAAGCACGGAGCCTGGAAGCATTTTCACAGTACTCCGCGTTCCATTTGTGATTTGTCCATTCAGAGGCGCGGATGCCAAGTCTGGCAAGGTTGTCCAAGAGATTCCGCGCACCTGGCACAAATGGGTTTCTGGATCTTAGTCTCACTTGGCGAGTATCTGAGGACCCACTTAATAGACCATGCAAAATATGATCGGGGTCCAGAGATCCACGGTAAACCAAGGAGAGTGTCGCTCCCATTCGGCGAAGCTCTGCTGGCTGGATGCCTGAGAGTACAGGTAGGTGGTCCGTTGGAGTGGGATGCAGGCATCCAGTAACTATGCACAAGGCGTTATTCAAGACATTGTCAATGAGGCGAGTGTGAGCACTGCGACACCAGACTGGCACGCAGTACTCAGCTGTTGAGTAAACTAGAGACAAGGTGGCTATGCGTAGTGTTTTAGCACCAGCACCCCATCCCGAGCCCACGAGTTGCCTCAGCAGTGTGACGCACGATGATAGTTTTTTGCGCAATGCCACTAAATGGTGACGAAACGTGAGCGATCTGTCCAGTTTTACCCCAAGGTAAGTAGGGGTTGGATAGAACGGTAAAAGTCTATCGTTGTTGTAGACCTTTAGCTCACGTTTGGCCTCTCGGTTATTTAAGTGAAAGGCTGCCGTCACCGTCTTAGTGTGACTGAGCTTCAACCTCCAAGTCTGGAGATACGCTGAAAGTGTAGACATGTCTTGGCTTAAGGTCCCCTCCAAGTCCTTCCAGTTTCCAGAAGAATGCAACAATGCTAGATTATCAGCATAAGCAAACTTTCTGGAAATCATGAAAGGAAGATCGTACGTATAGATGTTAAATAGGAGGGGAGCCAAGACCGATCCCTGAGGAACGCCGTTTTTAAGACGGCGTAGCCTGCTTTGTTTGCTGTCACCGGTGGTAAGGGTGAAACTTTGATTTCGGACAAGCTCCATGATCATTTTGACTATGCGCTTATCCGGAAGTAGTCTCAGCAGCTTGCAGGTAAGGCCACGGTGCCAGACAGTGTCATAAGCAGCTGTCAGATCGATAAATACGGCACCGGCCTTCTTTTTAGCCTCAAAAGAATCCTCGATGTTCTGGGTTAGCAGAACAACTTGATCTACGTTTGACTTCCGGCGTCGGAACCCAGCCTGCTCTTTAGGGAGCAGTGGATCGATTAATGGTTCAACGCGGGCGTAGATAAGCCTCTCGAGGATCTTGTAGGGGACACAGAGCAGAGATATCGGTCGATAGCTCTTTGGTTCCCCCACGGGCTTTCCTGGTTTTGGGATCGCAACCACAAGCGCTCTTCTCCAGATCTTGGGAATTTTGAGTCGGCGCAAACAGGAAAAAAGGAAGTCACGTAACCAGGACTTCAAAGCAGCTCCGGCATGGAGTATAAGCTCGGGGCAGATGGAATCAGGTCCCGGAGCTTTACCTGGTTTTAAATGTTGAAGGGCAGCAGCAAATTCTCTCTGTGAAAAATTGTCAGAGATATTTACTGCGTTTCCATTGCTGATAACTGCAACTGTGCAAGTGAGAAAAACGTAGACGTTAACTTGGCAATTTTAAGTTTGCAGTTCAATCAAATTCAAAAAAAATCACCAGAAGTAAGCTTGCCCGTACTGCAGCGACTTTGTTGCTATTTTAGCAAGCTCCAGTATTTCAACAAACACGGAAAACGCATTCCAAGAAGCTTGTGGTAAGTGCAAGTTTGGTTTGCTGGCTGCCGTATCAAGGCAAAAATCTTTCAGGAGCAAAAGACGTTGAAGCATGTCGTATGTCGAATGCCATTTAGTGGGACTGTCCAAGACAGGCTTTCTCAGTTTAAGCTTTTTCAAAAGCACAAAAACAGACGGGTTTCTAAGTTTTCTGCGGATGCATCGAGCCGAATCAATAACATCACTTAAAGAAGATTATTTTAAAGCGTCTTCTACAGCAAACTGTAAGGTGTGGACAGCACACCTAACACCTTTCCACATATTTCTTGCTTGAACTGTGCTGGTATGCGAAGAACTGAGGTTGTCGAGGAAAACTTCAACGTTTATGCAATTAACAGTACCGCTATCGTCTTCATCACTACTGAGTTCTTCTGTGTCGCTCTGCCAGTTGCTACAACTTGGCTGCTCAGCATTACCAGTTCATTTGGTTACATCCTCTTCAGAAAAGAGGCGAACACATTTTAGCATGTTGGCGATATTGTCGGTTATGATGCTATAAATTTGATTGCTCTTAATTCTGTATTGTTCAATGACTTCATCAAGAACAGTTTTTAAGTAAAAACCAGTGTGATTCTTTTTTAGTTCTTTCAATGCTAAAGTGCGTAATTATACTTTTCCATCATTTATGAACTGCAAGTTCACTCCGAGTATGGATCAATTACGACACGTTGCTACGTCCGCTTTTAAAGATACAAGCCAATGTTTCACTTCCAGTTTTATACGATAACAGACATCATTAGCCTTTACCCCAATTTTCTTTAGGATACTATCTTCTTTGATGTTAAAACTGACTCGCATACTTTCAATCAAAGGGAAATTTTTCTAAACCCAGAGTCATCTATTAGTTTGAAAGACCAGTGCCCGGCCTGTTGGGATGGGCTTACCCCGAGCAGCTTGGGTTAAGCTCAACCGCCTGCGGACTGGTGTTGAGCGATTCCATTCGTCCATGCACAAATGGGGTCTCGCTCCTTCACCGAATTGCGAGTGTGGCGCCTCTAAACAAACCGAAGACCATGTACTAACAGGTGCCCTATACATCGGGCACCACATGGAGAACGAGGTCTGACCGTTTTGGATGACGAAACTCGATGCTGGCTTAATAACATCACTGCCAGCATCTGATCCTGATTCAGGCACTGCAGCAGTCCGGGGTAGTAAAAGAATAAACTCTCGGCCCCAGTCCTGTTTGTGTCTGACCTGGAGTGGATGCCCTTCAAACGACGACGACGACGACGGCGGCCGTTTATTGTGACTAGTTCTAAACATGCATTTTCCAGTGTCTTTTCGTTCATTTTTACTCGAATCGTTTTTTAAAACATTTCATCTATGGCACATTGGTTTGTTTCACGCATTTGCTTCTTCTGGGGTTCGTTGGAGGAACTTGCACCGGCACGCTGCTAAAGAGCATTTAGTTTTTTATTTTGGAACTCCTTATAGTCCTTGTCATAAAATTGTTTAACGTGTCGTTCTAAATTAGATGCATGGTTTTCTTTAATAATAGCTTTCCATTTTCCCAACGTACAAGACGACTTATTTTCACTTTCAAAGTACTTAAAATTTTTTTTATTTGGCTAAGGTTAGTACAGACCAGGGATGGGCAAACTACGGCCTGCGAAGGCTTTAAACAAATACTTCAAAAAAGTTATTAATTGTTTTTTGTCTTCAACCAAATTTTTGGTCGTTGTGATTTTTAGAAAACCAAGAAATCCAAGGCAGAATCAGAGTGAAGACCTTTTTTTAGAGGTCACTTCATTTTGGACTTCAAAATTCAGAGATCGAATGCAGAATCAAAGTAAAAATCTTTATTTTTAAAAGATCGTTTCATTTTGAGCTCAAAAATTTAAAAATCCGAGTCGAATCAAAGTAAAAACTTTTTTTAGAGATCACTATAATGCGGCCCGCGAACAAATTCAACATCCAAATGCGGCCCGCGAGCTAAAAAGTATGCTCACCCTTGGTACAGACCATTATAATTAAATTCAACTGCTCTTTATATTATTTTTTATTAAACAAAGCGCAACGTTCTAAAAATAAAAAAAGTTACAGCACTATTGAACCAAGCACAAAATTCGATTCACGAAGCAATTTAGCCTTAAATACGCTAAAATGTCAACAATCCTAGAAATGCATGCAAAATATATTTTGTTCATTTATCAACTGCATGACCTGCTTGGACTTTCTCAACCATCCCTCAACCCCAACGTCACTATAGTGACATTGCTCAGGTCAACCAGCTGCAGCTACTTTAAATCATAGCCTACAAGCTGTAGGAATTACAGGTGCCAATTGCACATTGACAATATGTCCACAGTTCCTTAATCACAAATCTATTGGAAGACTAACTGTTCTGCCTCTCTAAACTTGAAATTAATCAGATTTACAACGAATTTTATTTAATAACGATGTAAGCAACTCATTCTTGCTTAAACTAGTTTCTGCTTAGAGAAGGCATGGCGTTATATGCAGTCATAGAAAAAAGAGTTGCCATATCATCTTAGTAACAAGTGAATCGTTTTATGGTGAAAGTCTGAACTTCAAATAAAGCTTATTTTCCAAAGTTAAAACATAAAATACTTCATCACCCACATGGATTATTTATGCTACGGCATTTTAATTTCAAACAGTTGCCAAGTGATACAGGTGACGTCACAGAGCGAACCGGTTTTTTCAACTGGTTCGGGTTCGGTTAAGGTTCACAATTATTCAAATTATTCGGTTCAGTTCCGGTTTGCTCTTTTTAATTTTTAAAATTACAGTTCGGGTTCGGTCAAGGTTCGGAAAAAATGGTGTAAAACTAGTTTATAAAACTCCGGTTCGGGTTCGGTTCGACTTCCTATCCACGAGGTAAAGGTAGATTTCATCATTCGGTTAGACGACATCGACTTGGAGGTGTGAAAAAAATCTTCCAAATGAGACTACTATTGCTATCTCATAAACTTTTATAATATTGGCATATGGTTGGTTAATAGTCAAATGCTGAGTAATATGCCACAAACTTAAGTTTCCCAAGCAGTATTACCAAAAAAATGCTGAGAAAAGATTTTCGTCTTAACTTGCTGTGATGAAGGTTTCAAGATCGATATTTTGTGGTCTCAGACTCGACCTTGTGCCGGTGGTCTCGGCTTCGTAATTTTAAAACTGGTCTCGAGACAGAATATTTTTTGATAATTTTGTAACTTAATATGATTGTGATGATTATTGCAATTTAATAAAAAATTACATTTTGATAATTAGTTTTGTGCAATTCGAAGTGCTATAAAAATAAAAGTCAGAAATTTCTTTACTTTTTCGTTTTGTATTTTTTTACTGTCTATTTCGACAACGAAAAAAATCTTGTTCTTGACTATCTGTAACACGTATCAATTTTTCATATCGGCAACACAAAGGCTAATCCAATTTTTGAAGAAAATTTATTTTTATTGTTTCTTTTGGCAATAAAGAAGTCTGGTAGTGCTTTAAAATTTTTTGTTCAGTTGCAACCTATTCCGCTCACACCCACATTAAGTATATACAAAGTTTCTGCACCGGCTTATCATACCCGTTATTGTAGTTGGCAAAACTTTACAGAAAATTACATAAATACTTTATACAATATATTTCAAATAAATACCCAGTTCTGGCTGCAAGCAAGCTCTTCAGTTCTGGCTGAAGAAAAGAGAAAGGAAAGAGGGTCGTACGATATATGAAAATCTTAAACAGGTTATAAACCGCAAAGAGAGACAAAAACTTGAGAAATTCTAGACTAATCCGATGGTAAAGAAGTAAAGTCATCCGATTTTGTAAACACTTCTAGCAGCTCATTTCTTTCATTTTAAAAAGATGAAAGCGATTTTCCTAAACAGCTTAAAATGGTTTATCCAGAATAGCTTGGGTTACAGCTCAATCGCATTAAAGAAAATTAACAGGCAAAGACAGCATGGAAAAAAATAAAAAATGAAAATACTAAAATGATCTTCAAAGAAAAGAAGAGTAAGGCAAAGAAGGCAATTGCGATGGCTAAGGGACGTGCGTATGAAAATTTGTATGCTAGATTGGAAACAAAAGAAAGTGGAAAGGAGTTGTACAGATTGGCTAGGCAGAGAGACAGAGCAGGAAAAGATGTACAGCATGTGAGAGTTTTAAAGGATGAAAACGGTAATGTTATGGTAAATTCGGAGGCAGTGTTAAAGAGATGGAAGGAGTACTTTGAAAAACTGATGAACGAGGAAAATGACAGAGACTCTAGGACAGAGGAAGCAGAAGCGGTTAACGAAGAGGTAAATTGTGTCAGTAGAGGAGAAGTGAAAAATGCACTTAGAAAGATGAAAAAAGGTAAAGCACTTGAGCCAGACGAGTTGCCAGTAAAAGTTTGGAAGTGCATGGGAAATATGGAAATAAAATTTTTAACCAAACTGTTCAACAGCCTATTAGTGAGTGAACATATGCCAGAAGAATAGAGAAGGAGTGTGCTTATCCCAATCTATAAAAATAAAGGGGATGCACAGTGCTGTGGAAACTACAAAGGATAAAGCTGATGAGCCACACAATAAAGATATGGGAAAGAATTATTGAAGCCAGGCTAAGGGATAGTGTAGAGATCAGTAAACAGCAAAATGGATCTATGCCAGGAAAGAGAACCACCGATGCCATGTTTGCCTTAAGAATGCTGATGGAAAAGTACAGGGAAGGTCAAAGAGAGCTACATTGTGTATTCGTGAACCTAGAGAAAGCTTATGACAGGGTTCCAAGAGAAAAGTTGTGTTACTGTATGAGAAAATCCGGAATAGTGGAAAAGTATGTGCAACTAGTACAGGATATGTATGAGGGAAGTGAAACAGTAGTGAGGTGTGCAATAGGAACTACAAAAAGTTTCAAGGTCAAAGTTGGACTGCACCAGGGATCAGCGTTAAGTCCGTTTCTGTTTGCAGTGATTATGGACAGGCGAACGGATGAAGTAAAGAGAGAACCACCATGGACGATGCTGTTTGCTGATAATATTGTGATTTGCGAAGAGACCAGGGAAGAAGTGGAGCAGAGAATAGAATGCTGGAGGTATGCGTTGAAAAAAAGAGGAATGAACGTAAGTAGGTCGAACATCGATATCTGTGCGTAAATGGCGGAAATGACGACAAAACAGTGAAGATGGATGACACAAAAGTGCCAAGAGTAAAGAAATTTAAGTATTTGGGATCAACGGTGCAAGAAAGTGGTAGTTGTGAGAGGGAGATAAAGAGGAGAGTGCAGGCAGGATGGAACGGATGGAGAAAAGTATCGGGAGTAATCTACGACAGGAGGTTACCAGTTAGAGTAAAAAGAAAAGTGTACAGTTCAGTGGTAAGACCAGCAATAATGTATGGACTTGAGGCGGTGGCGATCACAAAGAAACAAGTGGAAGAGATGGAAGTTGCAGAGATGAAAATGTTGAGGTTTGCTACGGGAGTGACGAGAAAAGATAAGATTAGAAACGTACAGTTAAGGCAGAACGGTTTGGAATGAAGATGAGGGAGGGCAGACTGAAGTGGTATGGACATGTCATGAGGAGAGACAAAGAGACCAGGAAAGAGGAAAAGAGGGAGACCAAAAAGGAAATTTTTAAATCTAGTGAAAGAAGATATCCGAGAAGTTGGTGCGAGGAAGACAGAGGTTGAAGACAGGACGGTTTGGAGGCAGATGATACGCTGTGGCTAGCCCTGACTGAAGGGAAAAGCCAAAAGGAGAAAGAAGAAGACAGCTCAACCACTTACTGACTGATGTTGGACGGTTTCATTCGTTTATATACAGTATAATTACATATGCATTTTAACTTTTATGTCAAGCGAGTGCGGCACCACCGAGCAAACCTCAGATCATGTCGCACCAGGGCGCCCAATTTATCGGGCGCCACATAGCACCAGGTTTGACGGTTTGGTATGACAAAACCTAATGCTGGCTCAACACCCTCGCTGCCAGCACTTAATCAGGGCAGTACAGCTGCTTAAAGTAGTAAACGAATGAACCCCCAGCTCCCAACGAGCAGAAAAATTTGGTCTTGAGACCGATCTCTTTGCAGTTTGAACAAGATAAAATAGGATGTGAAGGTGTGCTTTCATAAAATAAATTTAAAATTTATGCAGTGCATATATGTTTTTATAGATTTTAGATGGACTGAACCCAATCGCTAGACTTAGTGGACTTTTGACTCCACAGAAGTTTATTTCAAAAACAAACGTATTTCGCGTTTATTTTCATTCGGATGACATCATCACTCGTGATGGATTTACTGCCAGCTTTCAGCAAAGTAAGAAGAGCTTCTTAAAATAATTGATCTCAACAGTTTATTGCAAATATAACAAAGTCAAAGCGCTTTATATCATAAGTACTAATACCACATGCTATAATTATTGGGTTGGCAACTAAGTTCTTGCCGTTATTTAAATATATTGTGTTTTGAAAATTTATTTGTTATTTTTTATTTATTTTGGTTTTGAAAATTTTTTATGGTGGGACTAGGAGGGGATTATTCATTACGAATTGCTGGAAAGAAATTAAACAGTCAATATAGAACTCTATACTCAACAGATGGAAAGACTCAAAATGGCTATTCAGGAAAAGAGACCTAATCCACAGCACAATGTTCTTTTAATGCATCACAATGCCTGCCCTCATGTCACAAACATGACCAAAGAAGCTATTCAAACACACAGCTGGGAGGTGCTGCTGCATCTGCCATACTCGCCTGATTTGGCACCAACAGATTTTCACCTTTTTTGATCACTTTCAAATGCTATGTGTGGGGTTTTGTTTAACAGTGATGCAGAATCGAGAGGTTGGTTGGATAAATTTTTCGAGTTAAAATCAAATGATTTCTACCAAAAAGATATTGAAAATCTTGTTAAACATTGGGAAAAGTTGTAGACACGGAGAATATATCATTGATTAAATAGTTGTTAGTTCTTATTTTTTTTTTTTAAATGTAGATTAAAAAAATGGCAAGAACTTAGTTGCCAACCTAATACTTCATAAAAAACATTATCATTAAAACATATTTTGTACTAAGCTTAAATATTTTAGTTTTAGAACATCTATATAATACTTTTTTTCGATTGAATAAAAATAAATCGAGGTTTGAATGAAAGTGATTCAATTAACTTTATCCACGTTTTCAACTAACCACGTTCGAATTGATTTTCTAGTTTGCACCGAAACTTTTAATGTAACTCAGCAAATTCAATTTTTGTCCTCTCCAAACTATCCCAGCCGATCGCCTCACAATTTCAATTGCAGCTACTTTTTAAACGCCCGTAATAACCAAAGGATCCAGATTACTGTAAAAGATTTCCAAACAGAAAGTTGTTGCGACATAGTTAAAGTAAGTTTTTTTTAATTTTTTCTCTGTAAAACTATGATCATTGTGGCAGTGGTGAATATTTGGTGAGGCAAGTGAGGCAGTCGCTTCCAGCCTTCTTTTTTTTGAGTTATCGAGGGTTCTCTTTTTCAAAATATTGCGTGAAATTTTTGTGGTAATTTACATGGGTCACTAATTTTAGCAACTTTGAAAAGTATGGGGTCTTCAGCACATATGCGAAATGTGAACAATAACGAGACAAACCTTTTCAATTTAAAGTAATAATGCAAAAAATAAATTTAGTTTTTTAATATAGCACACCAGTTACAAAATGCTAACTATTCTCAATCTGAACAGTAACCAAATCGTTATAAAATCTTTCTAAAATTGAATATTTTACAGTAGCAACAACTCTACAACCGACAATATGTTTAACAAAGAAAAATCTGTTTTAAATCTAATTTTTTTATTTGATAAAAACACTCTTTATAATTAGTAGTATTTACGCGTACATTATTAATAATTTTGTATGATTGCAGCAAAATACGTATTGGCATAAAACACTAACACAATTATAAACAAATGTATTAAAACGAATACATTTTTTCGGAGCATAAAATTCGGAACGCTTAACTAATTCCAGAATAAAAAGTAAAGCCAATATATTTTGAAACATTGTTTTATTCAGGACGTTTCGGAATTATAAATCATTCCATTATCAACTGCGTTAAACTGAGATTAACACTTTAACTTAATTAATAATCGAATGAGTTAAAATTCCGAAAAGTCCGGAATAGAACTTCTTCTTCTTTCGGCTTTTCCCTTCAATTAGGGGTTGCCACAGCGTATCATGTTTCTCCAAAGCGTTCTGTTTTTAATGTCCTTTTCCCTCGCACAACTTCCCCCATATCTTCTTTTACTACATCTAGAAATCTTCTCTTCGGCCTCCCTCTTTTCTTCTTTCCCAGTAACTCCATTTCGATCACCCTTCTTCCTACGTACTCCTGGTCTCTCCTCATGACATGTCCTCATGACATGTCCATACCACTTCAGTCTGCCCTCCCTCATCTTCATTCCAAACCGTTCTGCCTTAACTGTACCCCTAATGTACTCGTTTCTAATCTTATCTTTTCTCGTCACTCCCGTAGCAAACCTCAACATTTTCATCTCTGCAACTTCCATCTCTTCCACTTGTTTCTTTGTGATCGCCACCGCCTCAAGTCCATACATTATTGCTGGTCTTACCACTGAACTGTACACTTTTCTTTTTACTCTAACTGGTAACCTCCTGTCGTAGATTACTCCCGATACTTTTCTCCATCCGTTCCATCCTGCCTGCACTCTCCTCTTTATCTCCCTCTCACAACTACCACTTTCTTGCACCGTTGATCCCAAATACTTAAATTTCTTTACTCTTGGCACTTTTGTGTCATCCATCTTCACTGTTTTGTCGTCATTTCCGCCATTTACGCACAGATATCGATGTTCGACCTACTTACGTTCATTCCTCTTTTTTTCAACGCATACCTCCAGCATTCTATTCTCTGCTCCACTTCTTCCCTGGTCTCTTCGCAAATCACAATATTATCAGCAAACAGCATCGTCCATGGTGGTTCTCTCTTTACTTCATCCGTTCGCCTGTCCATAATCACTGCAAACAGAAACGGACTTAACGCTGATCCCTGGTGCAGTCCAACTTTGACCTTGAAACTTTTTGTAGTTCCTATTGCACACCTCACTACTGTTTCACTTCCCTCATACATATCCTGTACTAGTTGCACATACTTTTCCACTATTCCGGATTTTCTCATACAGTAACACAACTTTTCTCTTGGAACCCTGTCATAAGCTTTCTCTAGGTTCACGAATACACAATGTAGCTCTCTTTGACCTTCCCTGTACTTTTCCATCAGCATTCTTAAGGCAAACATGGCATCGGTGGTTCTCTTTCCTGGCATAGATCCATTTTGCTGTTTACTGATCTCTACACTATCCCTTAGCCTGGCTTCAATAATTCTTTCCCATATCTTTATTGTGTGGCTCATCAGCTTTATCCTTTGTAGTTTCCACAGCACTGTGCATCCCCTTTATTTTTATAGATTGGGATAAGCACACTCCTTCTCTATTCTTCTGGCATATGTTCACTCACTAATAGGCTGTTGAACAGTTTGGTTAAAAATTTTATTTCCATATTTCCCATGCACTTCCAAACTTTTACTGGCAACTCGTCTGGCTCAAGTGCTTTACCTTTTTTCATCTTTCTAAGTGCATTTTTCACTTCTCCTCTACTGACACAATTTACCTCTTCGTTAACCGCTTCTGCTTCCTCTGTCCTAGAGTCTCTGTCATTTTCCTCGTTCATCAGTTTTTCAAAGTACTCCTTCCATCTCTTTAACACTGCCTCCGAATTTACCATAACATTACCGTTTTCATCCTTTAAAACTCTCACATGCTGTACATCTTTTCCTGCTCTGTCTCTCTGCCTAGCCAATCTGTACAACTCCTTTCCACTTTCTTTTGTTTCCAATCTAGCATACAAATTTTCATACGCACGTCCCTTAGCCATCGCAATTGCCTTCTTTGCCTTACTCTTCTTTTCTTTGAAGATCATTTTAGTATTTTCATTTTTTATTTTTTTCCATGCTGTCTTTGCCTGTTAATTTTCTTTTATGCTCTTTTGAACTTCCTCATTCCACCACTATGTCTCCTTGTCTCCTTTTTGTTTCCCAAATGTCACTCCCAGTACGGTTTCAGCTGTTTTTCTTAGCATTTCTGCTGTTTTTTCCCATTCATCAGGTACCCGTCATTGCCTTCCAAAATCCTGGTCACCTCTTGTCTAAACGCTTCTTGACAGCTTGTCTCTTTCAGTTTCCACCATCTTATGTTTGGCTTTACTTTCTCTGCTTTTTTCTTTTTTACCATGAGAGGCATTTTGCATACCACCATACGGTGCTGCCTTGCGACGCACTCATTCAATATTACTTTACAATCCTACATTTCCTTCAGGTTCCTCCTTCTGCACATCATATAATCTACTTGGGTACTTTTTCCGCCACTTTTGTACATTACCCTGTGTTGTTCTTTCTTCTTGAAATAAGTGTTGACAATCGCCAAATCCATCCTTTTCGCAAAATATACAACCATCGATCCTTCCTTATTTCTCGTTCGAGCACCGTACCTCCCGATTATTTCCTCATCCCCTATGTTTCCTTCGCCCACATGTCCATTTAGGTCCGCCCCTAAACCTATCCTCTTCTGTTTTGATACACTTTCTATCAGCCCATCTAGGTCTTGCCAAAAATGATTTTTCTCCTCCATACTGCTGTTAACCTGTGAAGCATACGCGCTTACTACTATATGTTTAGGATTCATTCTTTTACCCTCCAGTTTCGAAACGTCCTGAATAGAACAATGTTTCAAAATATATTGGTTTTATTTCTTATTCTGAAAATATAATTTTTTTATATCAGCAATTGTTTAATGAACAATAGAGACCATTAGAACACTAAATTTAGTCTACATATGTTTCACTATAAAACAAATTTAATATGTACAGTAAGTTCTCTTTTGTTTCCACAGCTGTAAATTGATTCAATTACAGTTTTTAAAGTCGACTTGACTTTTAAGATTTTTGGTTGGAGCTTTTATGCACTTAGTTTAGTGATAGTTAAAATGGAAAATTTGACAACCGGTTTGTTTGGTGAGCAGTTAAAAACAACTGACTAAAAAAAGTTAAAATCTTATAGCTACAGTATACTCGTATTACAATCCTGAAAGTAAATTGAAACAAAAATTTTTTGGAGTAAATAATTTAATTTTAAAAGACAATTTTAAATGTAGCTTTTCTTTGAAGAAGTTAAACTGTTAAATTGCTTCTGACAATTGATCTTAATATTATTGTTAAGATGGTATATTTTTTACAAATTAACTCATAGACCCAACATAAAAACTGTTTCCACAATATATTCCACCATACTTTTAGTTTTAACAATTTTAGTTTAAAGCTTTTTTCTATCATTTTTTCAATACTTAGTTTTGAAGAATTTGAGTTTAAAGCTATATTTTAGCATAATTGCATGCTGGCAGTGCATATTGATATTTTTCCATGCTAAAAATCTAGCAATATTCGATTACAGCAACACAAGCTAAAAAGATTAAGTAGACGATTGGTTGTTTTATAAAATATATGTCAAAACTTTATTCGGGAATCCAAAAGGATCAGTTGAACTAGGAAACCCAAATACCTGCGCTGAAGTAAAGCTGTGTTTATTTATTCCGTCTCTAGAAATAGTTTGCCGCAAGATTAAAGTTTTTTAAACAGTAGGTTCCGTCTAAGTACAAATTGATTCCCTAGAAACTTCTCTTTACGGATAAAAAAAAGCTACGGCTTTTACTATAAAGAATATATTCACAAAATTCGTTAAAACTTGATCGATTTAACAAAACTTGGCTTCCAAGCTTTATCAAACTTCAAAACAATTCACAGCGCCACAACTGCAAATAATCACTCAAAAACTTCGTACTGATGCTGGGCAAACAATTCTAACACTTAGCTTTCAAATAACTCAACTGGAATGGATCAACTGGAATTCATGATAAGAAAATGCGAAATATTTATATAAATCAAGCCACCGTTTCTAAGCAACGATCAAAAACACCAGAGCGCATAAAGAGATTTCTCCATCACTACTAAATTATATTTCCAATTAGTCAAACAGTAGGGGAGACCGGGTCTGGTTGTCCACTGTCCTGGTTGTCACACTCAATTTTTTGAGTATTTCGCAACCAGTTCAGTTCAGTTCAGTTCAGTTTATTATTTGTCAAGTAATAAGAATTAAAAATGAGTTACAAATAAATTTATATGAATGACAAGATACTTTGCAGAGCACTTTTTTAAGAAATAGCATTGTAAATGAGCAACCAGTCACTTGACAAGGAGACAGCGAAAGGTCAGGTCATCTAAGTCAGCTGCCACCCCATAATGAAGTTAAAAAGAAAAGAATTATTACTAGAAACAATTTAAGATTTCACTGAATGATTATTAAGTACAAATGAACAAGAATTTGCTGATAAAAATATATAAATAAAAAAAAACTTAACAGTGAATATGCAAAACAAAAACAAAAAGAAAAATAACAGAACAAAAAGAAATACACATGAAAAAAACAACAGAAACAACAAGTATGTACAGTCAACAACACATAGTTAACAACTAACAGTTAGATTTTTTTTATTTTTATTTTTACAAAGCAATAGTCAAGTATAACTGAATCCAAACATTTTTTATTCTTTTTTTTATTTATAAGATTGAAGTAAAAATTTTGTATAAGCTTTTTTAAATGTATGTTTCGGATAGTTCTTAATTGCATTAGGAATATCTTGCCTTATGCAATAATCACTTTAATGTTAAATCACGTGTCTTTACCTCTTTGTTTTCCAGATGTAGTTTAATTTTGATTGAGTAAGCACAGTTTGAATAAAGTTTAAAATACTACTTTTTGCTAAAAATTCAAAAAAATTTTTTTTGTTGAAGAAAAGATAGAAGCAACTAGGATAGACGTATTATTAACATCGATATGGCGTTGAAGGCGTAAAAGCATTGGCACTTTTGTAAAACAAGTCTTTATTTAGCTGGTAGTAGAGGAGACCGGGGTTAGTTAGAACAAAATTTAGAAAAATTAAAATTGTAAGGTTTGAAATTGATGAGAAAGATTTTAAGCTAGTCTGGCATAATGACCATTATGTTGCACAATATATCACAAAAGATTGACCAAAAAATTGTAAGAGGTTTATTTACAAATTACATTCAAATAAACGTACGTTACTTGTTCCAACTAACCCCTTATGCGGGGCTTGTTGAAACACGGCATGGGGTTAGTTGAAACACAAATCATTTGTCCGTATGCAGAGTCTAAAATCTGTTCTTATGGTATGAGTCAACCTATTGAGGGTTGTAACTTGATAAATCAACAGGAAAGTCAAACTTCTGCCGACAACGTTTGGTTTCCCCTTTTTTCAATGAAACTGGCAGTTTAGAGACAATTTCTTCTAAATTGTGGGTGAATTCTGATGCATCATTAGTGTCTTCTGGAAAAATAAAGGTAGGACGTTCATTCACCAATGCAGAGCGATAGGATCGCTTTAAAAATCTGAAAGTTACATCACCATCTTCAAAAACATTAATCACTTGTCCGACATAATATCGTACACTTTTTTTTGAACACAATCGGACCAGGGCAAATTCTTCTTCTTTGATTTCGCTAGGTTTGGTGACCTTGGACAATTTTTCGTTCTCGGTTGTGCTATTATCCGAACAATTCTCCTCTTCTGATAAAAGTAGTGATGATGCTTCTTCAGAGCCGGACTCAATCGACGCAGTTATTATGCGTTTACAGATTTTTTGGGTGGTTTTCTTTTTTTTTAGCGTTTGTTATAATTTAATTTTTTTCAGGAGTGTCAGTTAGAATTCTAGTTTTCCCTCTATTTGTACAGCTCTTCCTTTTTCTCGGAGCTGCTTTGGTGAATGGTCGAATGTTTTCAGGAGTCACATTTAAAAGAGATTGATTTGTAGATGATGAAGGTCTTTCCGAAACTTGAGGCTGCTCGTTGAATAATTGTTGGTGTTTTGATTGGGTAAGATTTTCAGTACCTGCACTAGGAACAAACCTATCAATAACATCTGATGGCAAGAATTCTAAATCACTAAAAATGTCACGGTCAAAAGGAAAAATTCCAGCCATCTTGAAGCCTGATTGAATATTAACGGGTGTGAATGCTCTAGGAAAAGCCCTTCCAACCATATCAGGAATATCATAAATAGTCATTGTTTTTCCTCTATTTTCTTTCATCCAGCAATCGCAAGCGCTATAGTAATAACGCTTGAAAGGCCCATAAACTACCCTATCAAGTGGCTGCAGTTTATGGGAGCAATGGGGTGGAAATGAAAGCAAGACGATACCATGCTCTTTAGCATAGTCAATGGTTTCCAGAGTGACGTGGCTGTGGTGGTTGTCCAATAGCAACAGCACTTTATCTTTATTGGTCGGTCTAACTTGTGACAAAAATGTTTCATCCAGGAAAAAAAGTTTTCCGAAGTCATCCAGTCACTCGGATGAGCTCTTACAATGGAACCAGTTCGAGCACCCCTGACAAAATGTTCTTTACAGTGTACTCTGGAAAATATAAGCATAGGTGGGATCATGTTTCCAGTTGCACTAACAGCACAACAAAGTGTGACAAGTTGACCTCTCTCTCTGCCGAAACAACAGCACCGACTTGCTTAACACCGGTTGCAGCAATAATTTTTCTAGGTTTCTGTACTGTGGTGCAGCCAGTCTCATCAACGTTCTAAATCTTGTCTGGTGTAAATCCATCCCTTTGCAAAACCGATTCATATTTGTCATAAAAAGCATTAACATTATGCCTGTTGAAACTAGTAGCACGACTAAGTGATGTGCTTTCTGGCGTCCTCAACGTTAAGTTGGGATGGCGTTTCATAAAACCATAGAGCCAATCGCTTTTAGTCTTTTTTGCTGCAACCCATGAGTTTGGAATTTTCAAGCCAAGTTTACCAGCATATTCATATGCCAAAGATTTGACTTCATTGGTGGAAAGTCCATAATATAAAGCGGATGCTTTAAGCAACTATTCCACAAGAAGAAGTTCTTGGCTAATATTAAATACTGACCGATTATTGAAATATCCATATTTTCTCAACGATACTTCTGTTATATCATCACCTTTCACGATAGCGGCTTCTTTGCGATAATTCAAACAGTATCTTCGCAAAGTCACATGTGGAATATCATATTTATTTGCCACTGTACGGAAAACTTTTTATCAATCAGCACCTCTGTCATAGCTTTTTGCATAACATTTTTTGTTTTCAATCCCCGTTGAGTTTTACGTTTGTACTGACGCATACTTTCAGCTAAGAAATACACCTATTACTTACTAAATACATGTATAATAACTACAATTAACTGACATTAACAAAAATAAATAAAGATATGAATGCTAAATAGCAATAATTGAACTGATATGAAAAACAACATCTTAAAGCAATTGTTAAGTATAAGTTATTCTTAGAAGTGTTACGTAAAACATGTTCCAACTAACCCCCTGTGCAAAGTTTCAACTAACCCCAGTAGTGCCAGAGAAATACAATTTTACTTTTCAAGTAATCATAACTAAGAAATTTAACTAGCTCTGTTTTTTATTGTAGCATTATATCTATTGTCAACATATGGCAAATAACTTTAGCCTATCTTTTTCAAGCATATTTCTACATTAAATTATCTAAGACAATCTAATTTTACTTCAAACTGTAAAATTTAAAAAATCTTACACCTTACTTACATTTTTGCTTCAAGCCATTTGAAATTAGCATGGCGTATGTAAACCAATGTTATACATCACTAGGTACCAGTAAATATTTTAGAAAATGTTGAGGGAGCAAAAAAACAGCAATGTTTCAACTAACCCCGTGGTCCAATTAGCCCCGGTCTCCCCTACAGTTTTTGAAATAGGTTTAGTCGAATTCAAGATGGCAGGTCTGTACAGGTTGTCACAAAAAAATTAGTGAAGGTTGTCACACTGTGACAACCAACCCCATATTAAACAAACTGTTTAATTACCCTGTTTTGGTGTGTTTTTAAGGATGTAGCTCATCACGTTATGTTGAAATGTTAATTTATATAACCCTAATATGCCTAACAGCTGTTTTATTAAAAGCAGAAATTAGACACCAGTGGCATGTGGTCAGGCATGCAAGTCATGCGTTGCTTGACCAAATTTTTAGGGATTGCATGACGAACTTTTGCGCGATGACGTAGTGGATATTATTGGATTTTATAAAAAATATTACTTGTTCGGGATAAAATCTAAGGCTGATCCGAGACGAAGACTTTTTTTTTAGAGATCACTGCATTTTTAGGACAAAAAGTGCATTATCTGGGAACAATTTCAAGTCATGACCTTTTTTTTAGAGATCGCCTTGCATCTAGGACGAAAATTGGTCTTAAACACCATGATATTAGGACTAAAAATTAGAATCTCACACTGAATTTTTTTCCTACCAGTAAAATATTGCATGTCTTACTCATTGACTACCCATAAAATACCCGATTGCATGACCCAATTTTGGCATGCCAATTGCATGACCAGTCTCAGAGGTCACCGCACGCCACTGTTAGACACCGATTTATTACAATAAGCGTAAGCCTACTTAAAAATCCCCACTTTTTAACGTTGGCAGCAAAAGAAATGTTAAATTCTTGCACTCCGTTTTGCTATTTAATAGTGTTTGCTTCGTTGAGAAACGCTGAAGCATATTTACAGCTTGGGAGATTTGAGACTTTAAATGACGTTTTGTCCAAAAATAAATGGTTGTTCTTGCTGGTTTGCTTTTGAGATATAGACAAACCAAGAGTAACTCCAAAATTTAACACGCACAAAACCGATAATTGTAAAAATATTTTAAATTTTCAGTGGTAAATGTTATAGTAAAAATGTTATAAAAGTTATGTAAAATAACTGAAATTGAGGAGCAACAAGTTTACCGATGAAAATACGCTTAGGAAAAAAATCTGTTTTAAATTTAAATTTTTAAAATGGATAAAATTAAATGCTTGTAATTAGTTGTACCTATGAGCACAATATCAATCATTTTTTGCTAACTAAAACTTTTTTTTTAATAATGTTTTTAACCAAAGATTTTGCAATTCTTATGATAGAAATGGTTGTAACATAGTGAAATCAGCCTAATTCTGAAAATTTAACCTTATTTTACTCAGCTGGCTTAATTGTGTTATTAATTATTTAGTGTTGTTGTTTTTATATGTCCAATAATAAATATCGCTTTTGTTGTTTGTTGCTATGTAATTAATATAAGTTTGTTTTTTTGCTGCATAAAAAGATCAGATTTTTGTCTGTGAGAGCAGCCTATCTATTAAGTCAGTCCAATTTTTAGTTTTGTTTAAATATATTTTAACAAATTTATTATTTTAATCAGTATTTTTTGAGACTATTAAGACTTTGGCATGAATGTCTATTGTGAAGTGGTGGCAGAGTTTTCAAAAAATACCTTTGATAGATGGTGTGCATGCCGACTGCAATCCAACAACTTACAACTTTCGAATTCGAATGGAGTTTGAGTTCCTTATTAAAAAGCTATAAATCAATTTCAAGTCCAATATACAGGGTGTTCATAAAGTCTTTAGATAATTTTAAAAGTTTATTACAAAAGTAGTTCATGAGATATCTTAGATAGATTTGTTCTATATTAATTAGTGTTTATTAAAGTTTTTAGTCAAACTAAAATTTTGTGTTTCAGATTAAATTTTTATGTGTCTAATAAATGTGCTAATAAACCCGTGCAAAATGGTTACTCCTCAAGAGAAAACACAACGTATATCCTGGTTTATTGAGACAAAATCTGATGTTCAGGCTCAGCGAAAATACAGAGCTAAGTATGGATGAAATCCACCATCATATCCTTCAATTTAGGGAATCCTTCAATTCAATTTAATTATTATTTTAATAAATAAAATAATAATAAAAAAATTTATCGATGGCGCAAGAAATTTATAGAGACAGGGTTAGTGTTGGATACAGTTAGAAGTGGGTGACCAAGATCATCTGAGAAAATTGTACCTTCTCTTGAGCAGTAGCCATTTTGCACGGGTTTATTAACACATTTATAAAACACATAAAAATTTAATCTGAAACACAAAATTTTAGTATGACTAAAAACTTTAATAAACACTCGTTAATATAAAACAAATCTATATAAGATTACTCATTAGCCTAACTGCCTTTCCATTAAATTTTTTAAATTGTCTAAAGACTTTATGGACACCCTGTATATTTTTAATACAAGTCTATGAAAACTCGAATCGAGTTTTCAAAATTCGAATTTACAAAACCATTTTCCTAAGTTGTTTCTATTCATTGCATATATTAGCCTATTAAGCACACCAAAACAACTCCAAGTTAACAACTGTTAATTTGAGTGGCCTACTCGGGTTGATTTCTTGTTCTTTGTAAAGAAAATTCAAATCGAGTTCAACTATGCTTTTATACTGCAAACTTCAAAGGGCACAATCTACCTCTGTGCACCCTCAATTTTAAAATGTTGCAAGGAAGGGGAAATTGCCCCCAGCCGTTGTTTACCATTGTGGATAAGTGGTATAACCCTGCTTATAAATTTGTCGCAAAATATCTTTACAAAGGTTACAGCGGAAATAACTCAAATAAACTATTCATCAAACTTGTGATCAACGTAAAGTTAAATTAAAAATTTAAGAATTAAACAAAGGAAGTATTTACTGGTACAAACAAATTATTATATTTCTAAGACGACAGCCTATCTTGTATTTTAATACCTTAGACTTGTTAGAATAAACCTTTTTGTTTCACAGATTTATGATGGTCAACGTGAAGTAAAAAAACTGAGTGGAACTCCTGAAGTTGGAGGGATCTTTTACTCAACCAGAAATAATATGCGAGTCGTCTACACAACAGACGGAACCCACAGTAGTCGCGGATTCCGATTTGCCTTTAAGCTTGTCGGCGAGTAACATTATCTTCAAATAAGAAATATTTCTACTCAGCCTACTCAATTTGGCAAGATATTGAAAAACAACAGTAATTACATTTTATAAGTTTGCTTTCAAGCACTTTCGCAAACACATTTTCTAGTGATAAATAGTTGACCTGTGTTTACCTGCTTTTCAACTAAATTAGTTTTATTGACAAAGACTTGCGGCAAGTTGTTTTTTAAGCAAAATAAATTTTGCAAATGACAAATTTTGAAAATATTTTTTTTACCTTGTTACTTAAAGATTGATTTAGACAGAAAGCGACGCGGAAAAGTAAACGTGCGGCGGAAACCGGAAAGCATAAAATTCTTTGTGCTTACCGGAAAAAGACTGAATTTGAAATATCTCAACGTTTTAACTTGGTCAAGACTGAAAGCAAAGTTTCTGCTACGTTTTCAAAAATTACACTTTTTGCTTACTTTTTTCCGCGTCTGCTTTCAGTCTGAACCGATCTCAAAAGTTTAGATGGTTTAGACTTTAAAAACTTATAAAGACGGCAGCTTATTGCGAAACATACTGTAGAAGAGAGAAGAAATTGTGCAGCATGAGTTCCAGAAGAGTTTGAACGATAAAAAGTTGTTATTACAAATATGAGTCCAATGCATTTTTTTTCTTGGTTATAAAGTGGTTTAGTAAAGATTAGTGCTTCTTAAAGAGTGTTTGCTTCCGTGATACTTTTGACTGACTCGTAGAGAAAATGTTATACGAAAATATAAACTGATTGGTAATTTTATTAACACTAGAGTGTAAATCCTTCTAAATTATCCTGCGGTGCGTTTAAAAAGATATTTTTAATTTAATTCTGGCAGAAAAAATAAAAAGTTATTGATATTCATTTTTTAATTTCGATAAATAGCGAGTGAGCCATACCATAACACCGTAAAAATATACTTCGATCATCAATTTCTTATCACTGTGATTTCTTTAAACTAGTAAAGGTCAGGATACACGATTTGACAAAAACATTCCTTGGCTGTCGCACATACTTTCGAAAAATCTTGCTGTACGCCTGTTAATGCAGCAGCAAAAGCAAAAGTTTCAAAGCGCAAATAAAAAGTATTTGAAAAAAAGTTTGCTTTCTATTTAACCGTTCAAGTTGAGACTTTCGAAAGAAAAAAACAGTGCATTTACCGGATCTCAGATTTAAATTTTTTCTAAATTAAAGTAACCTCTTTGCAGCTAAAATATGTGTTTATCGGATTGCTTGCTCTTTAACTTGCAAAAAATATCTCCTTAATTCAGAGGTTTTCAACTGCCGTTCAGATCCCACACGTAGGTAGCAGAGGTAACACTTTTTGGGGGTGGCAATACGATAATTTAATCGTTAAAAAATACCTCATAGTTTCCTTATTCACTCCCAAACAAACTGAATAAAAGATTACCCTTTTTCTCAAATAACTAAATGCTGGCATTTATCTTAAGCCCTAAGGTAAACACCCATGTTTTCTTGTTTTATTAAAAGCAATAAAAACCAAGGCGCACGACCGCGCATGTACAGTATTACAGTGAATTAAATAAAGCATTGATGAGTTTTGAAAAGTGTCTTGTTTTAGCGTCTAGCAAAATATGAAAATCAGCTAAAAAGTTAGTGAATTAACCGTTTAAAAGACATTAGCTATTTATTAAAAAATAAAAACCATGTTTCTTATATCGATAACTTTTGTTATTTTTGGTTCTTTAGTGGGTAAATTTTTTTGCAGTAGTTTTTTGCGATAGACAGTGCAAATCGTATGTTGATGGTTTCTACAATGCAACGCTAACAGACATTTGATAAAAGCGGAGTAAGAACTGAAAAGCTAGAATAAAACAGATTACATCTTCGCTAATAGACAAGAATTAAAAGAAGACCAAAAGACAGGTGTCTTTATATATATGGGTGTATGTATACTGTAACGATAAACGGCGCTGAAGTTAGCCGATTGCCAAAGTGAATTGTGGAATAATGCGCTTCTGGCTTTGATAAAAGGAAAAATCAAAATAACCAAGAATATTTAAGATAAATTAATAAATAATGAAGCAAAGCGACAAGAAGCGGTAATCTGTAGATAAATAAAACGAACTAAAAATCAAACATAAACAGAAAGCACGTAGCTGCCTTATCGAGCAGTTCACGTCGGTGCTGACTCATGGGGAAACAGGAAACGGGATCACAAAACAGCACCAAGTCTCTCAGACCACAATCATTCGCCTCACAATAGAGAAGTGACAATCCAAACAGGATTACAACGAACAGCACTAAGTCTACTCAGACTTCAACCAGCCGCTGCCAATATTGCTGCTGGTCGCCTCACAGATTGAGAAGCGAACAAAAAAGTAAAAGAGCCAGCACTAAATGAACGCGCTGCAGAAACGAAATATACTCGGAAAAGAAATTAACTAATAATTAAAGTGTTGTACTCGTAAAGTGAAAAGGAGCTGGAAGCCAATGCACGCGCAAATAATGATTAGGAAAGCAAAAGAAATAAAACAAACAGTGCCTTGGTAATTTTCTACATATACAGTACTATAATGATGACCTTACAAAAAGGGGGATCGGTACAAGAAAAGTAAGGGGGCCACTATTTAGTGTTTCAAAGCAAAGTTATCTCTAAAAGATGATTGTCATAGGGGGAGCCACTTTTTAGTGTCTCAAAACAAAGTTATGTCTAAAAAAAGTCTTTATTTTAGACATACCACCGATGCCCTGATGCTACTATAAAGAAATAGAGCAACACCTTGTGTAAGAGGACCATTTTTTGATGTATTTTTTGGGCGCGGTGCAGCCGCTTCGTTAGTACCCTATTAAAGCTATTACTAAATACTGTATGTGTAGATTGTCATATAATAGGCTTTAAACCAGATAGAGTCTCCTATTATCTGCCTGTACTTATTTACTTCACACGTGGTCAGATATGATCAAAGAATCTCTATAAAGTTTTAAACTTTCCACATTTGCACCTTCGATAACCACAACGATACGAAAATGAAAGAAAACAACGAAGGACGGACAACGTGGTAGCGACAACAAGAAAAAATGCGATTCACATGACCGACAAACGCGAACGCGGAGTCATGTGACGAAAGCGCAAGCACATATCAAAATCCGTAACACACCACCCCTTAACCCTAATTTACTTAAGGGGGATCCTCAAAGGACCCACCCTTATACAAAAACGTTATAACTCGTAAAGTTCGGATGAAAAAAACCTAAAATTTTATGACTTTTCCTAAAATTTATTCCTGAATATTTTGGTATTTTACTTGAGCAAATCCGATGGGTAGTTTTAGTGTAGCAGGCTGTTTTTTTGACTTACCTCGTAAGTCAAAAAAACGTAAGTGAGGTAAGTCAAAAAATGTTTTGAACGTCGTGCTGTGTTTGTCAAGATTACTGCGTCACGTAGTAGTTATTTGTTTTTGCAGCAGACCGTGACTAATCCAATTATGTTCCCAAACAAAGCAAACAACAAAAATTTGAAGACCTTCAACTTTATGCAGAATAGGAAGAGACTTATAAAAAATATATTAAAAGAAATTTGACTAAACTAGAATAAATTTTTTCCAACATATCAAAAATCAATTGGGCAGCTGCTGTCTGTTAAGAGTATTGGACATGTAAACTTAGGGTCCTACGAGGACCCCCCTTAGGTAGTCAACAAAAAAAAATATTGTAGGTAAGTAAGGGTTAAAAGAGCAATTCTTTTACCACAACAAAAGAATTTCGAGACGAACACAATTACAAGTAAACCCAAACTACTTACTTAATAAAACGCACGTTCCCTAGAAAGTTGCGCTAATAGCACCAAATAAAAACAAAATTACACAAACAAGCAGAAAAATTGTAAAAAATACACAATCTGGCTGTATATCGACATCTACCGAAAGTGACACAAAGTTTATTAGCTTACAAATGACCTTCAAGTAGACATATTTTGCGAATGTCCCGCAGCAGCACACCGTCTGCTGTTTGTACGCGCTAGTGTTTCCAATTCGGGGCAAAATTTTAAAACCCGGGTTTCGGGTACCTGAGAGAAAAACCCCGGGAAAACTCGGGTTTTTCGGGTTTCGATGAGAAAGCGATTTTGCACAAAATAAACTCATTATTAGTCCCACGCGCGACAATCATTTGATCGCTTTTACTTTGATGTTCAGCCAATATTTTAATCGGCGTCTGCTTAATAACGGCAAGTGGAGCTAACACTGCGGATGTTTTTCACTGTTCCAAAGTCCAATTTCGTACGCTGCGGGTGCTCAAATCGTAGTTAATATTCCTGAGTGACACTGAAATTTTTAAATCCGGGTTTCCAGATTTTAAAACCCGGGTTTCGGGTATTTAAAAAATAGCAAAAAAAAACGGGTTTCGGGTTCGGGAAAACCGGGGTTGGAAACACTAGTGCGCGCATTTTGCGAACTAGTCCGTCTGCGTCCGGATAGCATTCATCGACTATCGCCTTAGGCCAACAACCTCCTTTCACCGAATGGTCTTTAACTAGAACTAGGTCGCCAACATTGATGTTATGATAACATTGATGATATCAACATTGATGATATCACCATACACCGAATCAATTTTGCCTTGGAGTAGCATTGGCAAATATTCACTAAGCCAACGGCTCCAAAATCGGTCAGCCAAGATTTGACCCTTTCGCCAGGAACGCCGATATGAATCACCGTTTGAACACACATCAGCAGGCAAAGAAGTTTCTACGACTCCGTTCAACAACATGTTAGGCGTTAATGCAGAAAGGTCTTTAGGGTCTGTTGACGCATATGTTATTGGTCTATCATTCAAGATACGGTCGATCTCTGTAGATAACGTTGCAAGTTTGAAATCATTCAATTTCACTTCACCGGCAATGAGACGAGTACACTTTTGATTAATCGCTCCCAGATTCCTCGAGCATGTCAACAAGAAGGTTCCAATCGATTTACCTTTGACTTATATTAGCTTAAAAGTTTTAGCTGTTCCAGGCCTCAATGCCTTGGTTAAGTTCACTCTCGGCACCTCGGAAATTGGCCCCATTATCACTGTAGATCTCTGAAGGTTTTCCTCTTCTGCTAATGAATTGTTGGAGCGACTGAATAAAGGCGTATGTCTCAAGCGATTGCACTATTTTGAGGTGCACTGCACATGTTGCTAAGCATGTAAATATGATGATATAGCGCTTAATATTGTTTCTACCTTGCTTGACCAGCAAGGAATCCATCAAGTCGACGCCGATGCAATGAAACGGCCTTTGTCCGGCAACAACCCGAGCTTTAGGCAAGTCGGCCATGCGTTGTGTTCCAAAGTTTGTATTCCATACGCGGCATTTAAAACAATTGGCGAGGACATTTCGCACTGCTGCTCACCCGCGAATAATCCAGTATCATTGATGTAGCTTGTTCAGAACGTGTGACATACCGTGATGTCCTTGTTCACCATGCTCATTTTTAATTATCATTGCTGTGATTGGATGATTAGGAGGAAGAATCATTGAATGCTTTGCATCGTATTCTAAATCACTGTTCCAAAGTCTTCGACCTGCCCGCATCACTTCTTTAAGGAAGGATGTAATTTTCGGAGTAGTTTTAAATAGGGTAAATTGTTCAGATCTTCTAAAGATAAGTATCTTCTCCCATTACTTTTCTCAGAAGATAGCCTTTTTATCGCTTCTGGGAAGGTGTCCCATTGGACAAGCTTAACAATTCGTTTTGTCGCTTCTTTGGTATCTTTGGCTGAGAGGCTGCCGGTAGGGGAGTATGGTGGTTGACAATGGTGGTTCTTTGGTATGGTGGTTCCAAATTGAAACACCATATTTCCAACATACGAACGTCTTGAACCTTCATAACCATGCCAAAACGTTTATCATCTTTTGGTAATTGGAAAATCATTGCAGCAGCTAATCTAGAATTGTCAAATCTTAGAGGACATTACAGATGCCTTCTTTCGTCACTTCTTCATCGTCAAGAGAGAGTATCTCATTGAATTCGGGTTGTTCAGGCCAGGGCTCATAGTCATTGCGTAAAAAATCGGGTCCTCTGAACCATAAGTCGGCAGTGTCAACTTTGCTTGGCATTAAACCACGAGAGGCTATGTCGGCTGGATTGTGCTTTGTCTGTTCATACCGCCATTGTTTAGTATTGGTCAGTGACTGAATTAAACTTAAACGATTTGCGACGAATGTGTAAAACCGCGACGCTGTGCTGTGTATGTGACGTAAAACAATCATTGCATCAGTCCAATAATACACGTAATCAAATTTGAATCCTAACTGATTACAAACAAACGTACTTAGCTTTACAGCAATAGTGGTGGCAGTTAACTCAAGACGTGGTACGCTAACAAACTTCAAGGGAGACACTCGAGACTTTCCCATGCAGAAAGTGCAATTTGTGGTCTGGTCTGCGCCAATTGTACGGATATAACAAACGGCTCCATAATTAATGGTACTTGCGTCACAAAATACATGCAATTCTTTACGTGCGCAAAACAGACCTGGCAGCTTGCAGCTGCTGGGAACCGAAACATTGCTTAATTCTTTTAAACCACATACACACGTTTCGTATTGTCGGAAAATTTTATCAGGCAGCGGATCATCCATCCCGTTTGATCACGACAAGCCTCTTGGAGGAGTTTACGACCTGGTAGAATAAATGGTTGAACTAAACCTAATACATCATGTACCTGGCTAATCATTGAGAGGAGTCCGTTCTGTCCTGGCTGATCATTGAGAGGGCTGATCATTGAGAACTCTTCGAGTGAATGATCTTTTCTCCACATTTACTTTTACCGTTAACCGATCAGTAGTACTTGTCTTCCAATAAACTCCTAGGGCCTTTTATACATAATCTCCTTGGATACAGATGTCCTGTTCTTTGAATGCACGATCACGATCCGGCGCAGACGTTAGAATATCCTGCTTACTCGCAACAAACTTTGTTAGATGAAAACGACTATTTTCAAACTGACTAATTAAATTTTTAGCTTCTTCAACATTAGCACAAGGTTTCAACAAATCATCAACATAAAAGTTGCTCATTGCCGTTTGTAAAACATCTTCCCTTGCTCCCGTAATGTTGTCTCGAGCTGTTTGCTGAAACGCAAACGCAGCGCAACTTGGAGAGCACGTGTATCCGAATAGTACATTTATTCGGTAGTTTACAGGTGGCTTGTTCCAATCATCGTCTTGCCACCAGAGAAAACGTAGAGTATCGCGATCGCCCTCATCAACCAAAACCTGATGAAACATTGAACGTATATCCGCGGCAAAAGCCACAGATTCTTCCCTAAAACGCAGGAGGACTCCAGTCAAATTATTATTTAAGTCTGGTCTTTGAAGAAGTTTGTTATTGATAGAAAAACCTTTAAACTTAGCAGCACAATCAAATACAACTTGGAACTTATTTCCCGTGCTGTGATGCGGCAAGTACCAAGTTTTATTCGGTGTAATCTCTTTCGGCGCTAAGCTGGTATGACCGCTCTTAATATACTCGTTAATCTTATTAATATACTTGCTTCTCAGCTCATCATTAACACGCAATTTAGCTCTTAAAGATTTGAGCTGCTTTTCCACCATCACCCGGTTGGGATCTTTTTTACTATCGGCCGTCACCTTCATTTTTAACTCTTTCACGGCGAGAGACCCAATATGGGCTCATATCACGTGACTCAAAGTGAGTAGAAAAACAAACTCGGCAAATTTTTTTTGGCTAAACTTTCTGAAAAATTCTTTGATGTTTTATGAAAAAGTTTGAACAAATAAACGAATAGCTCAATCACAATTTGTAATTGAGCTACCCGTTTATTTGTTGACAATTTGTGATTGAGCTACGCGTTTATTTGTTCACTATCCTTCAAACTACACCCACTGTGAGGAAACTACAGCACTTTCCTGATCTTTTCAGTCAACGCTTTAAATCTTAGCGGGTGTTTGCGGTTTTTATTTCACTACAATTACGCGTTTTTTCATCTTCGTTACGTGATTGATAATCATGACGTCAATTGTTGTGTCCTTTGCCTTGTGTTTATTGAAGCTTCACTTTGTATCTTTGAATCAGGACCCGATAAGTATGAGTAAAGTTTTTTAAATTTTCCAAAAATTTTGTAAAAAGCACTTAATTTAATTTTTCACAGAAACTGATGATGACCTTTATGGGTCGAAATTAATTTTTCGTGATTTTAGTTGGTTTTACTTTTAATTTTTATTTTCTATATTGATATCCGGCTTTTTAAAATTTGACCGATTTTATTATTGCATTTATGCATCGCAATTTGATCAGTTAAATAAAATCGTTAATTGGAAAAAGGGTAGTAAATTTCTGTTAAAAGACTTTTAACATGTTAAGAGGGTTTGTCAATTAATTTGCAAGCATTTTGTAGAAATCAATTCTTTATAGCCCCTTTTTTCTGGTTACCATAAGCTGGAACTGTAGAGAAATTGAAGTTAGTAGTTAAAAGCAGCAAGATTTTTCAACACTTCTCTTGTATTGCAAGACAGCTACGTAGTAGGCTTAGTACAAATTCTGTATAGATTACGAAAAAGAGCGCTTTTTTCATTGATCCTCGTTACGTCAAAATTTTTATAAATTTTTGAAGAGAATAAATTGGGAAAATACTTTTTTAAAAACAAAAACACTATTTGCATTAAAGTTGCTTTAAATCAATATTGTAACGTTGAACTATTACAAAAGTAATCAAAAATGTCATAAAAATGACGGACAAACTTATTGGGTCTTCCAATTTCTAAACGGTTGATTTTCAGGATCGCAAATCATCCAAAAAAAGTTTAATGAAACTAAAAAAATATTTGTATTTTTGTGCATTTTTTCCAAAACATATTTTTTTAAAATCGTTTTTCAAAAATAATTTGTATGCTTTGTTATTTCAGATATCCGTCTTGAGCGACATAGGAGGGGTATCGATAAACGACATTGTGAAAAGAATAATGTCGTTTATTTTGATAAATGACGTCGCCATACAATTCAATTTTGTTGGACGTCACGACAAAAGGGAATTTGGGGCAACCAAACTATTTGAAGTTATATTCGGTTAGTTCTATTTATGTAAGCGCTTGTTTATTTATAGCTAGTACGTCTACAGGCAGTGTCCTTTCCAAAAGTTTGCTGTAAATGTGCGCAAAAATTTTTCTGTAGGAACTTTTTTTTGTTAAATATGTGCCAGCACAAAAAAAATTTCATATCAGCAGACCTATAGCGTAACGTCAACTCCCTCCAAAATAAAAAGATTTAAAGAAAAATTGCTTTTTAATATTAAATATATTGCCGTAAAATCATTTTGAAAAAATTCTGAATGATATTTAAAAACGCCAATATAGCGTCAATGCTATCATGGTTAACAATCAGGCATTCATATTAAAAAAGCAACCTTTTTTCAAAATAAGTATTTCTTTAAAATTTTTATTCCCCTTTTTAATTTTTTTGAGCAAACATAGAAAAAAATTTATATCATATCGAAAGCAATATATTCCAGTTCTAGATAATAAAAAAACTATTCCTTTAACCCTTACAATTGAGCTCTCTCAAAAAACTTTTATAACCTTTTTTCAGCTATCTTTAGCACAAAGTCATTCTTTACAATACGGAAATTGATATCAAATACATTTAAATTTTTTTTAAAAAAAGGATCGATGTTTCCCCCTCCATCAATTTACGAAGTTACATCCTACGCCTAAAAACCAAAAAAAATGTATGCCAAGTTTTTTCAATAAAATTGGAAGTGTATTATGTTTGCATATTCTTTTCGTGTCCAATATTGACTATAAAGCAATAAAAAAACCTTTAATTGTACTTTGTAATTACTTCAGCATTGTGCTTTATGAACGGGAGCTTATATCACACATCTGTGTGGGGTTCTTGTTACCAGCTATAATGATGAATTTTTCGTAATTCAAACTTTTGTCATCAAACTTTTATCATTTGTATACAATAAATCTCGTATCAGTAGTTATATCAAAAATAATTATTACAGTTGTCCAATTAAAAAACAATTAATTAATTTAAACACCAAAGAACATCAAGCAATGTCGAAACGTCAATATCCACTATTTCAACGAAAAATTTTTTTTCAGCAATGTGAGTAAAAAATTATTCTGATTCTGGCTATTTTAAATGTTTTTCTTTCAAATTTTTCTTTGGGCAAGTGTACAAGGAATAAGGATTTGTTATTAAACAGCTGTTCTCTTTAAAAACCACCTTACTTCCAAGTTGATCTTACGTGCCTCAATTTTCTGCATTACGTTTTTCTATCTAATTTAATGTTTCTCAACTTTTTGTGACTGTTTTAGGTTCAAAGAAAGAACACTTTCTATTTTGAAGTAATCTAAAATTAAATTTCTAAATAATTGGACTTGCGACTGCGATCAATTCGCAACGGTATAATAACTTTATTTAGTGCACAATAGTTTGTCATTTATCTGAACTCCTTTCGCCCTTATTAACTGTCCTTTTAATTTAAGGCACAATGACTTGAACTGCGACCAATTTGCAACGGTATAATAATTGTATTTAGTGTACAATAGTTTGTCATTTATCTAAACTCCTTTCGCCCTTATTAACTTTCCTTTTAATTTAAGATCAATGAATTGACAGTTATCTGTTTTTTTGTCTTTATGAATTTCTCTTCTTTTAAATTTTTTTTTATTTATTTCAAATATTAATTAATAAAAAACCCTTAAGTATAAATAACGCTCGCCAGAGAAAAACACTCATTTTTCATTTAAGTGGTAAAAGTAATTTTGGCCGAAGTGCAGCTACGGTAATTGTTTTTGAACTTCGGAATCGCGATCGTCTACTTAAATTATTTGGCTCTCCACATTTCTAAACTTTTGTGAGTACCTTTTATTTGTTTTTTTTGTATGAGTTTTCGTAGTAACTGTTTTCAGTGATTTATTCGTATATTTATTATCTATAGCAGCGGTTCCCAAACTGTGCGCCGCGAGACTTTGTCAGGACCGCGAAAGTATGCGCAAGTTGTTGTACTTACTGCTTTTCTCACAATAATTGCAGTGTGAAGGTTGTTAGCGGCAACTTCCCTTCAGAGAACGATTCCGATTGAGGACCTTTTTTAAACAGCTTGATTTTGGGAGGGAAATCAGAGATGAAATCGAAGTGAAGACCTTTTTTTTTTTTTTAGAGAACACTCTGATTTTCAGAGAAAAATAAGGAAATCGGATATAAAATCGAAGTGAAGACCTTTTTTTTTTTAGAGAACACCCTGATTTTCGGAGAAAAAAGGTTGTTCAAAAAAGTAATGGAACTGAATACCTTTTTTTTATTACGGCGCCGCGAGTATTTTTAAGTCTTCAAAGGGCGCCGTGAAAAAAAAAAGTTTGGGAACCGCTGATCTATAGGATTACAAGTACAAAATAGAAGTATTTGTCAATCAAGTTTTTACGTGGAGAGAGAGATTCGCGATAAACAATCCAAATCCAAAACATCTATTTTAGTGATCATCTATTTCTATCTAATTTAGTGTTTCTCAACTTTTTATGCTTGATGACCTCTTTTGGAAGGTGAACACAGCTTGCGACTCTCTGCTAACTGCACTATTTTTTTTACTTACAAAATTAAAAATATATTTTCTACATTTAATATCTGTTAATACAGTGCTTCTCAACTTTTTTACTGTCGCTTGCATTATTGCTGTTGCATTATTGCATTTCATAGAGGTCTTTCCCTTGTTTTTGCCAAACACAAGCATACATAATTTAAGTGAAGGAAAAAAAGAAGGTCTTCCTTAGTTGTTGAAGTAAAGTCAAGGGTGTAAAGACTTTTGTTTGATCTTTAACAAGGTTATGGTTTTAACTTCACTATTAAAATAATAATTAAAAAAAAAGTAAAATTAAAGTGAAGTCTAAAAAAAATCATCGTACCTGATTCTGCTTCGCCAGCTAACAAAGACTTTTTTTTCATCTTTACTTTCATTTCACATGTGCCTGTGACCCGCGATAAACTTGCTAATAAAAAAGGACCCACAATGGGTAAAAAGTGAAACAGGCCTGCTGTAAAAGATAGATTTAAAAAATTGGGTAAAGTATCGTGGCAAGTTTTCAAAACAGACTTGGCAACTAGGGATGGGCAATTCAGAATACCGAATCCGAAGGATTCGAATCCTAAACTATCCGAATCCAAAATGCCACTTCAAACCGGATAATAGGATGCGGTTTATATCGTGCTTACAAACTTTTTTTAGGTCGAGTCCAATTCGAAGAAAAACCCATTGAAGGAAGAGTTAATTTTAGGGAGAAACAGAGTTAGTTTTAGAGAGAAAGTAGTTAGTTAAAAAAAAGCTAAGTTGTTCTTAAGCATCTTAACAAATTTTTAAAAATTCGAAAAATTTTCGGCACGCTTTGGGCCCTCGAGAGCAATTTGCGTGGCGTTTTGTATCTTTTTATCTCTTAGAGCAACTAATTTTGTTTTTTATTCTCACTCCAATCGGTCTTTCTTCGAATTAGACTGGAACGCTGTATCACGTTGCTTGGTCACATATTTTCTTTTTAAACATACCAATTGCCAGCAACGATAAAAAAAATTAGCTTACACACACAATCGTACTTATTGGTCGAATGCGGGCGTTTTCTCGTGATGCACACGCAAGCAAGTCTTTTTTTCTCGGTCGACCACGTGCTTTTCTTTAGCTGCGTTTATTCTGAAAATCCTGTTCGACGATTCGTTACATTTACGTATTAAGTAAGAATTTGGTTAATATCACTGTATACCTGCTACATCTGCATCCTCCGAAAGATCTTTTCAAGTGCAGGTTTAATTGCCACTAGATTACGATCACATTTGACAGGCAAGCACGGAAAAAACCTAAATATATTGCACTGCAATATACTCGTGCTCTGATTGTGTTTTTGTTGTTGTAAACTTGTAGTAAATAAATGCTTCCATGATGATTGTGCTAATTGCAGAAAAAAGGATTCGGTATTCTGGATTCGGTTATAATAATATTCTATAATATGTTATTCTAGAATCTTCTAAAATAGTATATTATTCTGAATTGCCCATCCCTATTGGCAACTCTTACGAGTCGCGATCCCAGGTTGAGAAACACCGGTCAACTGGTCGAGTCTTTCAACCAATCAGGCGTTTTGTCGAAGAATTTAAATTACGAAAAATTTTAATTTGTCGTATTTTTCTCATGATTGTCGAACAAAAATTCAATAAAATGTTGATATTTTGTTCTAACCTTTTAATAATTTAACCTTTGATGCATTTTTGTACAACAAAAAGTTTATAAAAGTCCAATAATAAAAATTTTAAAACAATTAATTCTAATTTAGATTGTTGTTATTTTTTTTTAGAAGCTGTAAAAAAGCATCCTATTTCGAAAAATGCTAAAAGGAACGAAATTGAAAAATGCTTTGAAAAGTGATTCGCGTGACCGCGACGGCAGAAGAATAAAAAGATCAAAACCAAATTCAGACTGTTGATATTTTTTTTTTGTTATAATTTTTTTATGTTTAAATTTAAAAATAAAAAAGTAACTTGTGATTTGTTAAAAATTTTAAAAATGAAAAATATCAAAAAATTGGATTTGTTACATAATGCAAATCGCTTCTTCGGAGAAAATTGGATTATTTTTTGTGACCTATCGAAATACAATAAGTTGTAGCTGCCAACAGCGAGGAAATGTGATATATTTGACGCTTTTAACAGATCAATCTACTTATAGACTTTTTTAAATTAAATGTAATAACCTGTATCCGTTCTAAATGACCTAAATGCATCATCCTAATTAAATAATCTCAATGTGACCTCGCTTTGGCAGTAATCTGTATAAGGGCATAAAATTGATTTTTATTGTTAAATTTGTCGTCCGAGCCTCGTGGCATAATTCGGGTTTATTATAAATAGAGAGAGATCGCTATCATCGGACAGTAACCAGAATTTCGGTCTGAGAACGTGACCATTGTATTGTTTTATGCTGTATTCTGTTCAGTAGCTGCGCGCGTAAAACAGCAAATAAAAAATAAATTCAATCCTCTCCTTCATATTCAAGTTACAGCTATATTTCTCTGAGTATTTCTATATTTCTATATTTCATAGAGTTACGCGTATTAAATAGGGGTAGTTTGTAAGTGGGAGGGATTTTGCTGACCTTATTTAAACAAGTTCAGCACTAGACGGATATAGCTATTGAATTACGTAAATCGTCGGATACGTCATCATTCTCAAAGAAGGTGAATTCAAGAATCGCGAGTCTTTCCTTCATCAACAAAAAAAATTAAATTTATAATTTACTCCTTTCTACCAAAAAATTGAATTTAGTTTTTATAATTTGTCTTTTAACAACGTTTTAAAGTCATTTTATTTATTTAAACCAATCGTGTTAGTAAAGTAGATGATGCTGAATACAAAACTAGTTGTCGGGGTCGCAAAAGCGCTTACAATGTTAAACTTAATGGAATGCTGTCCTCCTATGTGTCGGTGCGTATGTATGTATTTGTTCAATTCCTATGTATTTGTTAATGCCACGACCGACTTTTGGTCTGACAAATGATCTTCATTATTCACAGGAAAAAATGTACTTTCGTGAAGAAGCGTTTTGTGCTTTTTACCACAGCTCTCACATGTCCTTTTGAGTTCACAACTTACCGCCCTGTGACCCGGTTTAAGACAACTGAAGCACAGAAGGTTCTGCATAGAAAAACGCTTACCTATAGATACAGATTGGTCAGCAAATTCTCCCAACAGGGGTGATGAAAAATACGGCGCCATATTTGCAAGGCGCTATGTTTTAAGAAATTGCGGCGAATTGCTAAGCCGGGGTGGTCCAAACCCAGGCCCGCGGCGTCATTTTTGTGGCCCGCCTTACATTTGGTGGAATAGGTCAGTGGTTCCCAACCGCCGGTCCGCGTAAATTTTTTGCCGGTCCGCGAAGTATCTTATTTTCTGATAAGATAATTTTAATATGGAATCATAACCATTGCAAAAATGTTACTCTCTGTAAAACTGATTTTACGCTTGGCCGATTTGCAGCAGTAAAATTGACGTATCTCGCCTTTCATCGTTGATACCGCAAAATTGTTTAATAATAATCAAGGTAAACCTTCCGATTACCTTCTAGATTCATGTTTGACCTAAGTTTTGTTTCGTCATAAGTGATTTTGTTAAAATTGCTTCGACATAAACTACACTGTTAAAAAACATCAAAAGAGAAGTTGCAAAATTCCGCAAACATCAAAAACGCCGACTGCAATGATCAAAGAACTTGCAGCAGTTTTTTTAACAGTGTACGTCAAGCGTTCTAAAAGTTTATTGATGGAATGCTGTGCAAAGTAATTTTTTACTTTTGAGATGCTGTAATAGCTTATACTGTGACACTGCAGAAGGATTAGTATGGAATTAACAAAACAACAAGGTATTATGGTGTATTTTAACAAAAAGGATAAAACTAAGACTTCTGAAACAGATAAATCTCAAAATGGAAATGAAGCTAGTATTAGTAGGGCTACTGTAAGTGTAGAGCAAACTACGAAAAGGACATGTGCAGATACGTTGAATGTCACAGTCAAGTAAGAACCGAAAAGGGGAATTTGTCAGGCAATATGATAAAAAATACTTGGAGCTTGGTTTTACTGTAGCTCCGTTTAGTGAACAATCGCCACGGCCCTTATGTTTAGTGTGCTCCCAAATTCTCTCAAATGACGCTATGAAACCTTCCAAACTTGCTCGTCACTTCCATTCAAAACACAACAACCTTAAAGACAAGCCCCTTGAATATTTTAAACGACTACGCTCTAATGTGAATGACCAAAAAAAACAAATGAAAAAGATGACAACTACCGAAAAATCTTTTCTACATGCATCCTACCTAATTTCCCCACAAATAGCTAAAACAAAAAAACCCTATACAATTGGGGAAGAGTTAATAAAGCCGTGCATCTTATCCGCGGCTAAACAAATTTTGGGTTCTGAAGCAGCTCGAAAATTTGATGGCATACCACTCTCCAACAATACAGTTCAACGAAGGATTGAAGATATTGCAATAGACATTGAACAGCAGGTAATAGAGGAAGTAAAGAAATCACCCTATTTTGCTATTCAACTCGACGAGTCAACTGACGTGAGTAATTGTGCCATTCTCCTATGTTTCTTGCGCTATAAGGGAAAAACAGATTTTAAGGAAGAACTTCTTTGTTACATTGACTTACCAGGGCGTACCACCGGGTCAGAAATATTTAGGCTTCTTAACACGTACTTTAGTGAGAAAAACATAAACTGGGCAAATTGCGTCGGAGTATGTACTGATGGAGCTGCGAGCATGACTGGTTATCGCTCTGGTGTGGTTGCAAAAATTAAAGAAGTTGCGCACAAAGAAATGCTGTTTACTCACTGCATCATCCACCGAGAGCATTTGGCTTCAAAGAAGCTTTCTCCTGATTTAAAAAACGTACTTACTAACGCTGTGAAAATTGTTAATGCAATTAGAAGTCGACCTCTAAACTCCAGACTCTTCCAAGCATTGTGTGAAAGTATGGATTCGCAGCACGATCATCTTCTTCTCCATGCAGAAGTAAGATGGCTGTCACGAGGACGAGTTCTTTCTCGCCTATTTGAACTTCGTGGAGAAACAAAACACTTTTTGAGAGAAATGAACTCCCCATTAGCAGAATTTTTGTTAGATGAGATGTGGTTGTGTAAGCTTGCGTACTTGGCAGATATATTTGGCCGTTTGAACGAGCTTAATACTTCTCTGCAAGGCCCTTGCACGAGTATCTTTGTACTGAGAAAAAAGACTGATGCTTTCAAACAGAAGCTGGCACTTTGGGATAGTCTTGTGCAAAAGAAAGATACAATTATGTTTCCCATTTTAAATGAGTATTTGGCAAGTGCTGATGTTAACTGTAAAGAGTTACTGAGCATTGTAAGTCAACACTTAAAAGAGTTGGCTAACAGTTTTGACCATTATTTTCCGGAACATGAAGATCCTCGACGTGGAAACCTTCGGATCAACAATCCTTTCATCGAAGATGTCAACACATGCGACCTTAATCCCCATGAAAAAGAAAGTCTGATTGAATTATACTGTGATTCTACTTTGCATTCCTGATACAAAAAAGAATCATTGTCGCAATTCTGGATATCTATTGAAAACAAATATTCGTGTCTAACTCACAAAGCAATCAAATTGTTGGTGGTATTTTCAACTAGCTATTTATGCGAGAAATTTTTTTCATCGCTAACTTTAATTAAAACAAAGCAAAGAAATCGGTTGGATGCCGAAGCACAGCTACGTGTTTCAGAAACTTCTTTTATGCCTCGCTTGGATCGCATACTGACAGCGAAACAGCAGCAAATTTCACACTAACATTGATTTTGTATGTAATTGAATTAATATTTCGTTGTTTGAGTTAATTTGATTTCCATTTTGTTGTAATTTTTCGTCCTAAATACATAGCTTATGCCAAAATCTTGCAGTATGTTACGCAACGACAACTTTGGTTAACAGAAAGGTTACAAATATATGTTCTACTCACTACGGATCTTTTGTTGCCGGTCCGCGAACATTTTTTACAATTTTTACCGGTCCCCGGTGTAAAAAGGTTGGGAACCACTGGAATAGGTAACAATCGGTGAACGTCGTAATTAAAAGCATCGCTTTTTGGTGTAGTTTTCTCATAATTTTTTATTGATTTATTGTTACATCACTAGCGTATTTGTTTTATTATAGTAGGCTACTAGTCTGTGTGGCTATTTGAAACAGTCAACTGAGAGTAGCCTAACTAAGTTATTTCTAATCATGCGATTATAATATAAAAAAATTTGTTATTTGAGTAGTATGAAGATATTACTGTGTGTTCAACAATACTTTAGTTATAGTGCATTGAAGGGTGCTCAATAACCAGACAGTTAGACCTAATTAATTACCAGTATTTATTTAAAAGTAATTGAAACAGATAAAAATCAATTAACATTGAAATAGATAAAAATTAATTAAAATATAGATGAGTTTGTATTTGTTTGTTTGAATTACTTTTAAATAAATAACGCTAATTGTAATTTATTCACCATCGTTTTGCAGTGGTTTGTAATTTGTTTTGTGATGAGTTTAAAAAGAAAGCTAACGCTAACCAATTCGAACAGATTTTTTAACTTGGTATGGGAGGAAAAGTACTTGTTTGTGAAAAACAAGGGTAAGCCGCAATGCTTGGTATGTCTGCAAGTTGTGTCAGTGCCAAAAGAATACAATTTAAAGCGGCATTACGAAACACACCATAAAAATCAATTTGAAAAATACGAGAGAGCTGCAAGGGAAGTGGTTGTAAAAGATCTGAAAAGTAAATATGACAGGCAAAGAAGTTGTATGAATAACTTTACCAAAACTACTTTATCTGACCAAAAAGCATCTTACGAAGTTTCTTTAATATTAGCGAAAAATGGAAAAGCTTTTAGAGATGGTGAAATTATAAAGGAATGCTCAATTAAAATGGCCCTTGCCTTTGGTGATGAAAAAATGGCCAAACAATTTGAAACTGTGCCTCTCTCTCACCAAACCGTTGCATGAAGGATGATGAAAGTAAGTGAACATGTGTCTGCAAAAACTAAAGACATAGTTCAGTAGTGTAAATAGTACTCGCTGGCTTTGGACGAAAGCACCGATGTTTGCGAAGTTAGCCAGCTTCTAATTTTTATCCGCACCATCGATGAAGAGTTACTTTAGACAATTCCACTTCATGGTACAACAAAAGGTTCAGATATTTAAAACAGTCTTGTGTCTGTCGTCAATGCGTATGGTGGCTTTGAAAAGTGTTCCAGTGTCGTGACAGATGGCGCTCCGGCGATGGTTGGGCGAAAAACTGGATTGGTTGGCCTGTTAAAAAGTAATGGTGTGAATTGCCCAACATTCCATTGTATCATCCACCAGGAAGTATTGTGCACTAAGACCTTGCAAATGAGTGACATCATGAGTAGCGTAATGGGAGTAGTGAATGTCATTAGAGGTGGAAATAAGGCCCAAAAACATAGAAAATTTGTTCAGTTTTTGAATGATATGAACGCGAAATATGAAGATGTGCTACGGCATTCAAAAATTCGATGGTTGAGTGCAGGAAACACGTTACAGCATTTCTTTGCTTTGCACAAAGAAATCTTATTTTTTCTGCAGGACGAAGTGGAAGGAATGGAAAAGTATGAAACCCTTTTGAGCGATGAAAAGTTTATCGCTTCCTTAGCGTTTATTACAGATTTTACAAGTCAACTGAATATTTTGAACAAAAAGCTCCATCAAAAAGATCAAAACATATGTCAACTTTTTGGACATATTGAAGCTTATCGAAAGAAGCTGAAGCTACTATCGGTCGACTTACAAAACAATGTTGTTACTCACTTTCCATCTTGTAAAGAGCTACTCGCGGAGGGAAAAACGGTAGAGTTTTTTGCTTTTGCAGATATTGTTATTTACACTGACTTTTTGTCCGCAACGAATTGTTATTTACACTGACTTTTTGTCGGCCATTAATCAGCCGACATCTTCAGAGACATAAAAATGTAACAACTGCTAAAAGCTCGTCATCACTAATAATGGTAGAAATGCACCGACGTGGAACAGCGGGAGGGTAACTTCATTGTTCGCTACTCAACAAAGTTGACTAATAAAGAACAAAGTCATAGCGATCATTGAAGAAAGTAAACAACTTTTAACGCATGCCGCACTCCCGAACAGCGAAAAAACCGACAACAATCAATTTTAATAGAAACAGCAGTCAATCGTACAATTGCAATATTAAAGAATCAAACCAAAATAACTAATTAAAAATTTGTGATTGTTTACATTATTAACTCGACAAGGATACAAAATAAAATCTTAAATTATAATCTAATAACTTTTTATAAGCCAAAGGGAAAGAATTACAGTCGTTTCTGTGTATTACATTCGATTTTGAATTTACAAACCAACCTTCTACAAACAATCTTTTACTATAATCAGGTTCATCTTTTAACCCTATTCTCTTCAACGGCCGAGCTTGCAACAACGTTTGTAATTACCTTATTTCTTCTGGAATTTCTACACTTTTCCTAATTTAAATTGCTGAATAAGATGGTACTATTTTTAGACGGCCTCGAACAAGATTTATGGGCTAAAATAGACCTCTTTCAGCAAATTTGTGTACTTTTGCTTGTTATCGCAATAAAGCGTGGAATTTCAATTTCAAGCTTTTATTGAATGACATAAATTTTACCCATTTATCGTATTTGCTTGACCAGCGAATTACGTCTATTGCCAAACGTCGACATGCCTGAGGCGATGAAGTAACTTATTTCACGTAAAATTGCATTTTCTTTTTCTGAACTTTGGGCGATTGCTTGGAAACAGTTTACATATTTACATTCTATTGCATAAAACAATTGTTCTTTGACTAATTAAAAGAAAGGTTCCTTAAATATCAATTGAAGGACAAAATTCAATCTTTACATTAAGCATTTTTTAGTGAACATTCTTATAACTATTCATTCATGTGCGAAAAAATTAAATAAATTACTGCACATACTAGGCCTAATGCTCACGCCATTAAAAACAGTTAAACAACACCTGACTCTTTATATTTGCATTTTACTTAAAACTTTGCATTTGAAGTTGTTTCTATGTTGAAATTTTCCAAGAAATTCGTCGTATTTTTAAAGTACAGGGTGGTCGCTAAAAAACCGAGAAATTTATCAAACGATGATTTATTTTTAAAAATAACTTTCATAAGTTTTTCAAAGACTAATACTATAATGCAATCACATTTCTATTCATTTCAGTTCACTTTCTTAGAGAATTTTAAACACTGATATTTTCGATTTATTGAGATGTAGAGCGATTTTTCGTTGTCTGAAATGACATTGCGCCGATTGACGCGGCACTCGTTGACCCTCCGTTGCACTGCATTTCACAGGCGAAACAGCTAAATCTTTTACCGTGGCACGTACTTCATCTGAAATACGTTTCTTGAACCCGTTCCTTTTTGGCGAGTAGCAGCTGATTCAGGACCTTCTCGTTTCATAGTTGCAACAACATTATCAAACTGATGCTTTGTAATCATCGAAAAAAAAGTTGGTAACATAGCTAGATATTTTGTTAGTTCCCGAGTTGGATTTTCACTTTTGAAAAGAAAAATCACCTTTGAACCTTTGAACGTCTGAAAGTTGTTTTCTGCCACCTCCGTCCATAATGTGAGTATCAAAATCGAAGAAGTGAATTAGCCAGACGCAACAGCATTTAATAAAAATAAAATTTAAACAATTAAATTTACAACCTACTAAACGCAATAAAATTGACAACCTCAACTTTCCCGCTTTTCCACCGACTACCCTGTATAAGTTTACTTGTTTGAGAAAGTTTGTCAAAAGCTTATATCTTTCGAATGTGGGTTTTGCAAGCAGTTAAGAATGCAAAATGTATCATCAACGTAGCGAATCCAAATGATAGGTGCTGAAGAAAAGGAAGTCCAAAAAAAAAACTTAGTTGCCATTTTTTCCTAAATGTCGGGGTCTATCGAAACCAAAACATTACTCTCTCGACTTCTATTTATAAGAAACCCATTCAAACAGATAGACATTTACTATTCTTTTCTCACCACCATAGATTTCAAAAACCCACTATTGATAATTTTATAATCGAGTTTAACACACACATTTCAAACAAAAACAAACAAAATTATACTACCTAAACATTCGACGAATTTTAATGCTCAATGGTTTTCCGTTGAAGAGAACAGGGTTAAAAGATGAACCTGATTATAGTAAAAGATTGTTTGTAGAAGGTTGGTTTGTAAATTCAAAATCGAATGTAATACACAGAAACGACTGTAATTCTTTCCCTTTGGCTTATAAAAAGTTATTAGATTATAATTTAAGATTTTATTTTGTATCCTTGTCGAGTTAATAATGTAAACAATCACAAATTTTTAATTAGCTATTTTGGTTTGATTCTTTAATATTGCAATTGTACGATTGACTGCTGTTTCTATTAAAATTGATTGTTGTCGGTTTTTTCGCTGTTCGGGAGTGCGGCATGCGTTAAAAGTTGTTTACTTTCTTCAATGATCGGTATGACTTTGTTCTTTATTAGTCAACTTTGTTGAGTAGCGAACAATGAAGTTACCCTCCCGCTGTTCCACGTCGGTGCATTTCTACCATTATTAGTGATGACGAGCTTTTAGCAGTTGTTACATTTTTATGTCTCTGAAGATGTCGGCTGATTAATGGCCGACAAAAAGTCAGTGTAAATAACAATTCGTTGCTGATTTTTGGTTTGTAATTGACACCGGTAGAGCAATCGAAGTTTTCAGTAATAGTGAAGCGTGTTATTATAAAGATTTATTATCTGGAATTGTTTTTAATTGTTTTTTTAATCAAAAAGTAAAAAAGTGACAGCATAAAACAAAAACCTTGTGTGATCACAATCACATGTTAGCTTATCAACGGTAGTTTTTATTTGAACAACCGTCTTTTCCCTTTTAGTGCCGCTTGGTCGTTTAAATATAAATATGTCAGTTGAGTATAAAAGATATTAATACAAATGCAAGTTATAAAATTATTCCCAAAAAACTAAATGAAACAAAGAGATGCAAAAGGTAGGCATTTAGTTCATAAAAAACAGTTTTTCAAACTATAAAGTTACAGTTATATGTCAGCTTATCTACGCTATTTTGATTCAAACGGCCGTCTGATCCGTTTCAGTTCTGCGAGGTTGTTCGGATTGAATATCATTTCAAGCGCACTACCAACTATATTCGTAGTCTCTGTAGTTCCTGCTAGTGCTTTTTCTAAAAACTCAGTTTTTTTTCCTAAAAAGCAAGAAAATTTTAATATTTTTTTTTAGAATTTCAAATTTGGCTATGCTATTTTAAAAGTAAAACTTTTAAAGTTAAAAATGTGGGCAATCAACCAAGTGACTGCGGCTGCATTTCTTGAAGACGTCGTTACATTTTCGAACAACTTTCCGAGAAAAGAGTAGAGAATTGTCTGCGGACGAAGCTGTACACAAAATGAGCAAAAAGCATTTTCAAGCCGTTCACATGCGCTATTCTGTTAAAATAATTTTGAGTTTTAAACCAGGTTGTTTATTTCAGTATTATCAAAACTGGAAAGTATTTTTTACGTTCAAAAAAAACTTCAACATAAGCATAAACGTCGATTGTGTTCGGAATAAATACCATTAGATAAAGACATAGCTTCAATTATGGGTCGTAAATAATACGTTCACTTTTTTAGATTACCCGTAAAAGCAATTGTCTAATTTAAATGAATGACACAGTGACCTTGATCTTTATTGCATAATAATATCCTTTGTTTTTATTAATTTCGTTGTAGAAATAAATAGTTTTATGATGCAAATTTCCTGTGACAACCTATAAATTCTCGAAGGTAACATAGCAATCGTAAAATTGAAAATCCTTGAAGCAACCCCTTGGTATCAAAGCAATAATGTTGGACGGACAGTTAAGATATGGCTACTGGCAAAACTTCGGTCCTTAAACAAAAAGGAAACGATCGCATGTGCACGCCTCTATGGTAGATTGGAAAGGTGCACGCAAAAGTATTTGCGCAATTGCAAGAAAAAGTAAAATACAAACAAAAAAGTGTTTATTGATTTATTTGCAAAATAACGAAAAATTGGCGAAATTCTAACTATTTACAAAAATACTGATGTTTAAGTCTTCCTATTTAAACTGTTAAGTCCAATTGAATATTTAGTAAAACAAAGTTTTTATGTAGACAGTGTAAAAAAAGACGCAATAGTTTTTATAAACAGATGGCTGTTTTATCAAAAACAGCCGTCGATTGCCGCCATATGTCGTTGACCACCAGTCGCCGACTGCTTAAAAATTCGCGGGCAATTTTTTAAGGTATGGCGCCGTAATTGTCACAATCCCGTATCTTCATATTGCCAAAGTCGATGCTCACCTTGACAGAAAAGGCAACTCGTAACTGCAACGCTCTCACTCTTTTTAGGTGAATTTTGAGCCATGGCAAAGGTCTTCGCCGTGGACTTACGGGTTTCTGGCTTTTCTGTACTTTTCTACTGATCTAGCCTCCATTCCTTGAGCTCGAAACAACTGCTGTGCCCATTCAGTTCCCGAAAACCTTGCGGCATGAGACACAAGATCAACTAAATCTAGAAATGTTGCAGATTTGTCCGCTATCTCCCTTTTAAAAAAAATTTCTGCAAACCTTTCCTGCATGCGGACAGAAAAACGATTAGCAATGCTGGTAGAATTTTGGGAGCGTTTAATTTAAATAACTTATCGTTCGCTTCAAATAAACACTTGCAACTGTTTATTTTTGTTGCTAAGTAGTTTAATTGGATGGTATCAGAGTCCTTAATTGGAGGACCCGAAACTAGCTCCTCTCTAACTTTACTTCGCAATCTAAAGCAATTGCCATAGCAGTTATTCAAAAGTTTCCACGCCCAAGAGTAACCTTCAGATTTATTTGGATAAGCAGAACAACTTTGAATTAAATTTGCCGGTTTGCCTACAAGGGGGCATTTGCAAATAAAGAAGCCGTCTATAATTATCAAAGCACTGCGATTCTACAAATGCCTTAAACTCCTGCATAAAGATAAGAAAACGTTCAATATCGCCAGTAAACTTTTGCAATTGAAGTTGTGGCAAGTCGTGTACTTGGATAGGGGTTCATCAATCCTGGGGGCGCTCTCATTTCTCTAGAGGAAAAAGAATTGTCAAACTGGAAAGAAGGTTGATAATTAAATCCCCCATTTTGGTTAGGTGCCAAATTATCTCTTAATTTATCATCGGGACAACGCTTATTAGGCGAGTCATAACTGCTTGTGGACGGTCTCGTCGTGCTAGTAAACTATTACTAGCCGAAGCAGTTGTCGGAGATGTCTCATCAACAATTAACCAATCAGTGTTTCGTTTCGTGTTAGCATGTGCCACGTGCTTTTTGCTTTCTACAGCACTGCTTTTAAGAAGAGACATTAACGCTTTTTTTCCCTAACCCTAGAACGTGCTAGTTCTTCTTCTAGTCTTTCAATTAAATCGATTTCATTCGGTTTTGATTCAGCTGCGTCAAAGCTAGCGGATGCAGTTTGACTATTGACAATTCTACTGCCCGTATTCATATTGAAAAACATAAGAGCAATTAATATAAAATAAAAAACAATTTTTACCTTGTCTTCTTAGATTCAAACAAAAACTTTAATCATGTAGTTTTTTGGCGAGTGCTTTAAACCAGATAGAGTCTCCTATTATCTGCCTGTACTTACTTACTTCACACGTGGTGAGATATAATAAAAGAATCTCTATTAAAGTTTTAAACTTTCCACATCTGCACCTTGGATAACAACTACGATACGAAAATGAAAGAAAACAACCAAGGACGGACAACGTGGTAGCGACAACAAGAAAAAGGCGATTCATATGACCGACAAACGCGAACGCGGAGTCATGTGACCACCGAAAGCGCAAGCACATATTGGTCTGCAAGAAAGATCGAATCACTCTTGCGATATAAATCATCATACAAACGGAATCATAAACAGATTTATATATACGATCCCTTTATATCCGTTATTAACGGATTTGTAGAAACGAAGTTATATATAACGCAGTTAAAATCAGTATCTCAAAAAAGTCCTTGATGACAAATGTCAAAGCAGGATATCTTGAATTAAAATCACCAAGTCAAAGCAAAAATTTTATTGAAGTCGACTAATTGTTTCATTCGTTAAAGAGATTATCAAGCAGTTGCGTGCGGTCAGGGCATGCAAGTCATGCATTGCATGATCAACCAACTTTTACTTGATGACTTTTTTTTTAGAGAACACGATAATTTTGGGATAAAAATTGAGAAATCTGAAACTGATTCCAAGTGAAGACCTATTTTTGTTTAGAGAACACCATGATTTTGGGACGAAAATTGGCCTTCATCTTAGAATCTCGGACAATTTTTTTATCCTATCCGTAAAGTACTAAAAAATCATGATTTGTGCATATGTTACATAATTTGGGCAAAACTTCTTTCCCCCAATTTTTTTGGCTGGTTTCCTATGCATTCAATGAATAGGCATACCAAATACATGACCAGCCTCAGAGGTCGCCGTACGCCACTGTTATCAGGGTATCTTAGTCAAATAGAATCAAATAGAATTTTGAATAAAGATTTTTTGAATAGAATTTATCCAAATTAAAGTTATTTAAATAAGATATCCTTCCGACACTTTAATGGATGAAACACTCTGTCGGTTTCTATAAAATTTTTGCTTTGACTTGGTGATTTTAATCCCACATATACAGTAGACCTCGGTCAATCCGAACTCGGTTTATGCGGAATTTCGCTTAACTCGAATAAAACTGAAAGTACAAATGATTTTCTATATACTGCAATTCTAAATAAAAAGTTTCAGGTTATCCGGATCTTTGCCTAATTCGTTTAACCGCAGCGTGGTTGAGTGATTAGAGCGCTGGGATTTTGATCAACATGGTCCCGGTTCAAAACTTATTCGCGCCATTCTGTTGTGCCCTTGGAAAAGACACTTTACGGCACTTTACCCTGCTTGGTGGTCCTGGCAAGCAATTCTAAATTTCAGTCATATTTATATTAAATTACAAGTGGACAGCAATATCTTGGCATCTCCGGAAACAGGTCAGGGTAATTGCTTACCCTATGTATTAGCGTCTCCGTCGCTTTCCTGCGAGTTAGGAGGATAAATATAGAGATAAAAAAAATTTGTCTATCCAATCGAATCCGGTTTAACTGAGGTCTACCGCATATGAATCAAATTACAAGAGTCACGCAAAAAATTTTATTAAAAAACCCCAACAGTCTGTTTCGCCTTTACGGCTCATTAGGAGGTAACTCTAAACACAGACAAAAAAGTACCTAATTAGAATGTAATTATAAAATAGTTAAAAATAAACATTAAACTGTTCACATGCGACGCAGAAATTTGTCGTGATGGGGGGGAGTTGCGAGTCGAAAGCACGATTATTAAAGTTATGGGCCGAAAACTTTCCAAACTTACTTTCCAAATTAGACTAAGTTTATTATGCTTTTTAGAGTGCCTTGTAGATGCATGAGTTTTTTGCCTTACCGTAAACTTAACTATTAAATATAGCAATAAATTCTTTTACGAGTTTAGCTCACTGACATAATTAAATTAATTCAGCTCAAATTGAACCCAATTTCAATAATGGCTACAATCACAAAGCATTGCTATACAAAAGTATGAAGATAATTCACCTTGTATAGCTACATATTAAATTCTATTTAAATAAGATGGTGATTACACTGGAGTGAAAAAGAGTATTGGGTTTTTTAATAAATTATATTTTAATAGCATAATAGTTAGATTCAGAAATATTCAGCTCTGACTGCCCTATCGACCACCCTATATTGCAACTAAAATCAAGTATATTCAGATCAGTGTTTCTCAAAGTGCCTGGGAAGGAATTTGTAATCTGTAGAAAGAAATAATCTTTCAGGAAAGAATTTGAATAAAATGTAAGTTGATTCTAAATTATTAAGTGATAACATAAACCGGCACGTCCTTTAGTTCCACCTTGACAATTCATAAAAATTGTTTCGCTAAAGTGAAGACCAAAAAAATAATCCTGTTGCGGAGTACAGATGTCTGGGTCAAACACAAACAGAGCCGGGGTCAAAAGTTTATCCTTGTACCACCCCAGGCTGTTGTACTACCTGAATCAGATGCTGACAGCGATGGTGTTTAGCCAGCATCGGGTTTCTCCATCAAGAATTATCAGACCATGTGTTACGATAGGAATCGAACCAACAGCGTTTGTTGACTATTGTACCATGGTGCGGTAATCTGTGTTTATTTCGTTTGTAGCCGTGCCTCGGGTAATTGTGTGTTTTGTGTAATGGTAGACAACAAACAAGTCATTGTTCATTATTCGGTTAGTGCTCGCATTGGAAACATCTTATTTTATTTGTCTTTTTTGTAAATTAATAAAAGCAAGAACAAAAAGGAAACACCATGTACTTCAGTTGTGCTCAAACTGTCGCCCACCAAGCAAATTTCATTTGGAAAGAAAACTTGATACTTTTATCATTTTAGAGAATTTTTATTGAAGATGTCAAGTGAACCAACAATTGCAATTACATAATAACTACTTACAGTACTTAATTTTAGTGTGATGGATGCAATTGTGAGCAGCTCTCTAGCAGCTTTTGATAGTCAGTGTTGACATTGTTGTTGTTTGCAACTATTAGTGTCATTCAGATGCTTATCAGTGATGGAATTTCTTTGCTTGTTCTTCAGGTGCTTCATTTTTCAGAATAATATTTCACATTGGTAAGTTGACCCAAACAATGAACTGAATTTCTTTGCAAACTTGACCAAGTTGGGAAATTGCTTTGAAGGAATGTCTCTAAAAAATTCTATCACTTTCTTTGAATCAAATATTCCCTGAAGAGCAATGTCATTTTGAATATTAATTAGTTCAGCTTGTAATTCAGGAGGTGCATCTGCTATATTACATGTGAATGGATTAGCAAAGATTTTTACTTTTAATTTTCGATGCTTGCTACTGCTTGCTTTACTTTTGATTTTAGATACTGTGATTTCGGATACATAATGCTTGCTTTACTTTTGATTTTGGATACTTGCTACTGCAACTGATTGCTACTGCTTGCTACGTCAAAGGGACGTAGCGAGTATCAAAACTCATTCAAAAACATTGACCTATTGTTACAATTTGATTTTTTGAAAAATAAGCTTCAAAGTTGTAGCAAGCTATGCAAATTGTGTTTTCCAAGAATGATGAAAGTAGGTTTTGAACAGAGATTATCTTGAGCACATTTGCCATCAAAAAAATGCTTTATTTACTCAACCAAATTGCCAACAAACTTTTATTTTGTAGCAACTCTACAGGGTCCGCCATATTTATGGCAACGCACATTTTATCAAGATTCTCAATAAAAAATAACGAAATTGAACATTTATTGCATTGAATTATAGCATATACCTAAGCTCAACAATAATTATCAACATTTATTCAACATGTCTCCCATTATTTTTAATGACAAACTCCAGTCTGGCTTGGAAAGCTTCACAGGAGGCACGCACCATATCTTGGAGGATCAAATCCCATTCTAATCGCAATTTCGACTTCAACTGGTCTACCCAATCAGAAGGTGTTCTGCAGACTCTGCTCTCAAATATGGTCCACAGAGAAAAGTCGAGAGGGTTCAAATCGGGACTCCTTGAGAGCCATTCATCCTTGCCAAGGAAAGCTGGAATGTGAGCCCTGATCCAACTTTGAGTCATTTTTGAGCCATGTGACGGCGCGGTACTTGTTGGAAAGTCCACGGAGCTCCATCAAAGTGCTGACGTGCTGAGGGAAGCAGTTCAGCTTCCAAAATATTGGAAATGTAGCGCTGGCTATTTAGTTTCACTCCTGAGGGGACAAAAACCAGGGGATTTTCCAGTAGCTGGGACTGCCTCCCACACCATCACAGAAATTGGATTTTGGTGTCGGCTAAATTTCCTGGCTTCCTCTGATCTATCTTTACTCCAAACTCTATCATTTTGATGATTTAAGCATTGCTGAACGTCAAATTTCTTCTCGTCGCTGCACACCAAATTGGGCAGCATGCCCTCATTCGTGAGATTGAGAATGTGTTGAGATCTCTCGAGTCTCATACGTTCATGAGTGTTTGAAAGTTTATGCCTCTTTTGCATTTTGTAGGATAAGTTTTAGGTCTTTATGTATATGCTATAATTTAATGTACTAAATGTTTAATTTTGTTAGTTTTTATTGAGAACCTTGATAAAATGTGCGTTGGCATAAATATAGCGGATCCTGTGCTATCACAAAAGAGCACAAACTAACTTTTTAATGCAATAAAATAATTTTAATACTAGCATCCCAGTATATACCGGTATAAAGAGCGATAGGGAAAGCGTGGCACCTGTGAGCCGGATTTTTTCAAAACGTTCTAATTTATTTTTCTTATAATAAACCTTAAGACTATTAATATCATTAGAAACCTTAGCTTACGTTCTTATGTTTTCAAGCTACCATTGGTTTACTGCAACATTTTGATAAGATTTTTTTAAATTTATTATTTTTTTTGGCTCAAATGTCTCACTCTTCTGGGACCAATGAGCCAAAGGTGTAGGACCTTTAAGCCATTTCAACTTAAAACCTTTCGTTTTCAAAACAGGATTTTTTTTCACAATCAACGAATATTTATCAACAAAAAAAGTAAAAGAAAGACAAGGAACGAAAAAATAGAGTTTGAAATTATTCTACAGTTGACAAATCCACTGCAAAACAACCTTTGTGTTGTTGCAATAGGAATGGGAGGTGACAAGACCTTCAGGATTTCTTGTTTAGAAACTGATGTTGTATCTTCTTTTTTGAGGAACACAAACTCGTTTTTAAACCGCCGGGATCGCACCAAAAATGAAATGGTGTAGTCTTTGTCACTATCTGGACCAGCTAAAACTTTTCCGACAAATTGTTTAAAACAGTGTTTGTCAGTGGTAACTTTTGCTACTACATAGCAATTCACTTCAATTGAGTCCACGTTAATCTGGCTTCTGTCTTCATTTGAACTTTGCTCTGAATCGGTCACTGAATTACTAGTCTTAGCATTTGAACTTAGCAATGAATGCAGGTCATCTTGTACCTAAACTCCTCAATAATACTGCCGCTTCTACCATTCCCTTCGGCAACATCAATCTCCCTGCTAAAGCCTGGTGGTCTCCTGAAATTGCAGAAGCCATTGCAAAACGCCGTAAGGCATTCGCAAGGGCACACTGTTCTGAAAAAGATCGCCAGAACTATATTGCTATCTCGAGGTACCATATCTCTACTGTGATTTCAAAGGCTAAAGCTGAATCATGTCAAAAAATTTGCTCTAGCCTTTCTGCTAAAACCCGTCCCAGTGAACTATTTTTTTTACTCCATTTCATCTCGGGTTCCTCTTCTTCACCTTCATCGACCTCTCCAATTTTCCAAACTGTCATACCCCGTAGACTGTGCAAACTAACTTTCCGCTCATCTACAGTCCCACTTCTCCACTTAAACACTAAAATCTTTTCAAAGTTTCGAAAAAAGCCACAAAAATAAAATTAGATATGCTCGTTGTAATAACCTACACTCCACTTTTTGCTCACCTTTCTCTTCTCTAGAACTTTCCTCAACTTTCAAACTCAATCTCATCAGGCCCTAATCAAATCATCTACCCGCTTTTAACCAACTTTCCTTAATCCGGTCTACAATTCCTTCTACATATCTTTAACCTATCTTGGTCGATTCACACCTTCCCATTAACCAAAAAACAATCAATGATTATCCCAATTCTTAAATTCGGAAAACCCTCCGAATTACCCTCCTTTTATCGGCCCATCTTTCTCACTTCGTGCACTTCCAAATTCTTCGAAAAAATGGTTCTTGGACGACTGACCTACTTCCTAGAATACCGGTACAATAACATTCTTTCACCCCTGCAAGCTGGTTTTCAGTGGTGGCACGGTACTTCTTAAAAGTACCGCGGTACCGGTACTCGGTACTTTTAAATAATACGATATAATGGTAATGACTAAAACTACATCATACATTGAATTTCATTTGACATTTAAAAAATGTATTTAACTAAACGAAAACACTATCGTACGTATTCAACTGTTCACTTTCAAAAATCAATTATGCTTTGGATGTAAAAAACATGCTGTAAATATGTTTTTAACTTGATTTTTCGGATAAATTATGCCTTGGATATATGAAAAGCCTAATGAATACGTTGTCTTCTGATTTGTTTTTTATGTTAAAAAAAGTTTGTCAGGAATTGTTCTAATTTCATTTCACCTATTACAGTGGTTTAGTCAGAGTTATTTCCAAACGTTTTAGGCCATGGACCTCTATTTGCAAATATTTTTTATCATGGGCCTCAATCTTATATCACATCAATTTTCTGCCCAACCAAGGAAGAAAAACAAAACAAACCCAAAAATAAATAACACAAAATCCGTTAAAAAATAAATGCTTATAAACAGGCATACCATATTTCCGTAGGGGCAAACCGAGATGCCTGTTTATAGACAAGAATTCGTCCCTAAAAAGAAGTGTTTTCTAAAAAAAGGTCTTCACTTCGAATCTGTCTCGGATTTCATGATATGGATTACTTTGCCAAGTATATATGTTGACAAATTTTGTCATATCGTCGCGGACTCCTTGTGCGCTAATCACGGACCTCATTTTGGGAAACTCTGGTTCTGGTAATTACTCAACCTTTGCTGGCCGTTAAATGTTTTGGTAATTTTTTTATATTTTTGCTTGCAAAGCAACAAAATTAGAATTTTATCAAATCCCTTTCAAATTGTAAGAATATGAAATTTGGTGTTTCGTGGATTTTTGATTTTATGCAAAATATTTCCATTTTTGTAATTAGACAACAAGAATGTTCCTTGCAAATGCAATATCTTCAGAAAATATTTACTACACAAAGATTAAGTCCTATAATTTCTGATATACCATATTTAGCGCCGAAAGCGCTAAAGATTTGACATAATTGCACGGAAAAATGCTACTTTTTCCAAAGCTACAATATCTCTTTTTTTACACAATAATTACAATATGCACATTGCACAATAAACACGACAATTACTCTTTTTTGAACAATTGGTGCGGTGACCATGTACAATTTTTTTTCGTACATATTATAATGTATGTAGTTTAGTTGCCGTCTTCCTATTTGCAACCTTTGCTCTATTTTGCTTTCAATTATAATCAATTGTTCTTTTGGATGCAAATAAAAACAAACTGCTACTACTAGTATTTTAATAGCCTAAAAGGTCCAGGCCTTTCTATAAAACAATTTTTTGTTCTATTGAAAAAGCTGTGGAGTGTGGACAGTAGACTGGCGCTTTTGTGCCATTATCTTAGTTTTCAACTTACAAATAACGTCGACTTGAAAACTGAAGGCAACCTGCTGTGTATTTTAGTAAAAATTCCAAGTTTTATTTATTGTACCACAATGATCGTAACATATCGATTATTTTCTTTTGATCATCTTAAAGGGATAGCTAAATTTATTTCTGTTTTTGCTATGTTCTAGATATGCAGACGTATGTCGGAAAACAGAATTAGGAGAAATTTTCTTGCGAAAGATTTTTATATTTCAGTAACACAATGCGAAAGAAAATATACTGCTTTTGACAGTAAGCTATTGCAAACCCAAACAAAATCAATAATTTTTACTAATTGTAACTTGCAAAAGAAAGCACTTTACTATCGCTTATAGCTGTTTGTTTGGTATTTAACAGAATACGCTTTGAACGGCTTTCCGATATAGCCGCCAAAAAATGCGAAATACGCGATTTTATGACAGTAAGGGTTAGCGTATAAAATGCTCCCACAGTGAGGTTAACTCTATTCAGACTGGGTTTTTTAGAAAATTTGTAGGACTGGGAGGTGGAAAGTGCCCGCGCTCTTTGTTTGCTTATATATTGACAATTAGTAGCGCTAAAAGTGTCATTCAAAGTTGCATGGAAAAAGAATTTCATACTCTTTTGATAGAGATACATAACAGGTTTTCGAAAGGTAGTAAACTCTCGTAAATTGGCCGGAAAGCAGGGATTGGTTTCAGAAAGTTAACCACTTCGGCAGTTTGATTGATCGTATGATTAAAAGTAAAATTCTTTCACACTTGGAATTCCCTTAGAGAGGTTATACTGCAGTTCACAGAACAAGAAACTTTATTTCAGCAAAATCTGATTTCATTATTAAAATGCTTCGATCTTAGCAACAACGAATGTTTTTCAAAATTCACTGGACTTTTTGAATAATTTTGGAAATAACTTTTCATACAATAAAAAGAAATATAATTTATTCCAAGAAAAAATTGAAATTTTAAGTGTCACATTGTACTTTTTTTATAATTATTTCAAAATGTTATAATAAACCTAATTTAAAAAATTTAGTTAGGATTGATTACTTTGATGAAATTAATTTTTTTGGATTTTTGCAAGCTTTCTTCTTGTTTAGTCGGTTAGTCTAGCCTACATAGTAGACTATTTTATAGTTGAATTTGACTAATGCTCTGGCGTATATTTTTTGATTTTAAATTTACCGTACATTGAATTATTTATATTTTGTCAGAGTGGGGCTGCCCAACCCGAGACCCGCAAAGTCTATTGTTGAAGCCCGCCAAAGAATTTGTAATTACATATTCGACCAAATTATTGTAATGCTTTGAATCCATTTAACGAGGTGCAAAAAACTCGGAATATATAGGCTAATTTTCGTCTCAGTAGAGGTTTTTCGCTTATATAAAAATAAAACACGTATCAAACTTGTAACTTTTTTTGTTTGGTCTTTACTAAATTTGTGGTCCAAATTCCTGTTATTAAGGAAGTTCATACAAAAATAACACATTAAAATTAAGTAAAGACAAAAAAGAAGTTACTTTGATTTTTGCACCGATTGCGACCCGCAATAAACTTTCCGACAAAAGTTGGACCATAATAGTTAAAAGATTGAGCACCCCTGCGTCAGAGTATAAAACAACCTAACATTTTCCAAAACAGTTATTATTATCGAAATGAATTTCTACCGAGACTAATGTTGGATTTTAATATTGCTTTGGTCATAACTTACGACACCGATTTTTTTCTTTCAGAATTATTTAATTCATAGTACGAATATTGACATTAGAATAAAAAATATCGGCACAACCATTTAATGATATTGCACTCAAGCATAGGACAATATATATTTTATTCGAATGTCTTTTGACCTTGTTTACGTAAATGTTCGATACAGTCCCTAGCATAATTCAAAAGTTAGACGGAAATCTTTTGATAATTTTTGATTACCTCAAGCAAACTGCGACAAATATTTGTTAAAATTTCACTTTTTAAATGAATCAATATAGTTTGATTTTATGGTCATTTTCATTACACGCTCAGTGCAACAAAGAAAAGTAGGCTATTCTATTTAGAGTTATTTCAAACATAAACTTACAAGGAGGAAAAATGAACGCACACCTATCTAAATATTGTACTGTACAGAAAGTAACATATAAAAATAAAATAGCTATTTATGCCAAGTCATTTATGCTAAATTTTAATACCGGTGCATAGTGTTGTAAAATATTTTCTTGTTGCAAACAAAAATATAAGAAAAAGCTGGAGCAGAGATCTTTTAACTCTGCTACATTTGATGTGTGATGTACTTGAATAAAAACAAGTCAAATAACTTCTGTTAATGCGTTTTCCGTTAAGTTCAATATTAACACTTAAAAATGATTGTGATTGTGTTATTTTTTGTGGTAATAAAATTTTATTGGTTGGTTTTATTTTAGAAACCTCTTTTTATTCTGTTAAAATTGGTCGAAAATTGGAGTTTAAATAAAGTTTCAAAAAAACACAGATATTGGATATATAGCCTACATATGTAAAGGTCGAATGGCATAGACTGACGCTGGCGTATAAAAAAATGATACAATTAATTATATAATGTAAAACTTCAAGCGCATAAGTAATTAACGATCTTTTTTTAATTTAATCAAAACAAAACCTGATATTTAAAGCGATAAGTTAAAACAATATTTTTTCAACCAATTTTAATTTTGTTTCTTTTTCTGTACACATTTAAACATGATTAAGATTGATGGAAAAAAATAAGGCAAAATAAGCTTCATACACAAACCCATGATTCGTTTTCCAGATTTAAAATTTTTATCGATTTTTATCGTATTTTAACTCTATTTATCCTCCAGACTCGCACAAAAACGTTGAAGGCGTTATACTAAGAGCAACTTTTGAGCGATACCGTCCTGCTTATTTATTTAATGCTATTTAATGCTATGCTATGCAACCAGAAGATCTTGAAGATAAATGCTTTCAGAGATGTCAAGATATTGTAGTGGGCTGGAATTTTTAATTTACTTTTTTAGTTTTTATTTGAGACATAACTAAAATGCTAATCTACCCAGACTACCCTACTAGCCTGAGTAAGCTAAGCCTAAATAAAAAGTTGCAAAAGGGCTACTGGCTATGAAGTGCGCAAAACGTTCCTAAACCTGACCCTACTTAAAACTAATTAGTACCGGAAAGATGGGGAAAGTACTGGTAAACACTTGACTATGACAAATGTCAATTTATGACAATACATACTATAAATCAAAAAACTCCTTTGAAGCTGCAATCGATACGAAAATAAGGCTAAAGCCAAGTCATGGCAGAACACTTGCTCTAGCCTTTCTCCTAAAACCCGTCCCAGCGAAGTCTTTTCTCTACTTCAGTCCATCTCTGGCTCCCCCTCCCCAACTACTTCTGACCTTCCCAATTTCTCAAATTGCCATACCCCTGTAGATTGTGCCAACCATCTCTCCTCACATCTACAGTCTCATTTCTCTACCCAAACCCCAAAACCTTTTCGAAGCACCGAGAAAGCCCAAATAAAGCAAATCAGAACTGCACACTGCAACACCCTGCATTCCACTTTCTGTTCACCATTCTCCTCAATTGAACTCTCTACAGCTATCTCTCAACTCTCAACCTCAACCTCCTCAGGCCCTGATCAAATTACCTACCCTCTTCTATCCCACCTACCACAATCTGCGTTAAACTTTCTTCTATACATCTTCAACCTTTCTTGGTCAACACACACCTTCCCGTCCGCCTGGAAACAATCAACAATCATCCCCATTCTCAAACCCGGAAAATCCTCTGACTCACCTTCTTCATATAGACCCATTTCTCTCACTTCATGTACCTCCAAACTCTTCGAAAGAATAGTTTTAGGACGACTAAACTATTTTCTTGAACAACAAGACATTCTCTCACCCGTGCAAGCTGGTTTTAGACCTGGTAGATCGACTGTAGACCAGGTTCTCCTTCTCTCACAGTCAATCGCAGATTCCTTCCACCAATCTAAGCCAGGCGCACGTACAGTCCTTGCCACTGTGGATTTTGCGAAAGCTTTTGACTCAGTTTGGCACTCTGCCCTTCTCTCTAAACTCCTCTCATTAGATCTTCCTCTTTGCTTTGTCGAATGGATACGATCCTACCTCTCAGATCGCCGTTCGAAAGTCCGTATCTGTAATTCATACAGTCGTCCTTTCCGTCTCCGAAGAGGAGTTCCCCAAGGTTCGGTTCTAGGACCACTTCTCTTCTCTTTATACATAAATGACCTTCCCACTTTCCTTCCTGCATCTGTTAAGACCTCTCTCTATGCAGATGACCTAGCCATCTGGGGCTCCTCCCCGAGTGTTGAGTGTGCAACCGCTGTAGTACAAGCTGCCCTCAACAGATTGGTGAATGGTCCTCAAAATGGCGCCTTCCTCTCAACCCCCTCAAATGTGAAACATCCTTCTTCAGCTTAGACCCCTACCAATCACGTACACAACCATCTCTGTACATTCTTAACACCCCTCTCAAATTCAACCCTCGTCCAACCTTTCTCGGTGTAACCTTCGACCGCACTCTCTCTTTCAAATATCACGTCTTATCCTTACGGAAAGTTTCACAGCCGATTCCGTGCTTTCCGCTCCATTGCCTCTGCCTCCTGGAGCCCATCAAAAGAATCCTTGTGTACCCTATACAAAGCCTTTATTCGCCCCATCCTCACCTATGCTTCCCCAGGCTGGTTTCCCTTCTCATCTCCTACACACATCACCTCCGTGGAGAGGATGCATAGATCTTCCTGTAGAGTAATCACAGGTTGTCTATCGTCCACTCCCATTCCTCTACTTCATATAGAAGCACTTCTACCTCCACTAAGAGTCACCCTCACCCACCAATCCCTCTCCTTCTTTGAACGAGCCCTCCGTCTACCTCCCACCTTTCCCATAGCCTCTCTTGCGAACTCTAACCCCCGTACACGTCTCAAGAAAAGCACATAGAGATCCTTTTCCAGATCACATAACCTTACCCCTAACCTACATCTTACCCGTGAACCACTAATTCTCTGCCCCATCTAATTACACAATCTCACTCCATTTCTCATCCCCATGCTCTCGCAAAGACCCCCCTCCCTTCGTAACACTGCAGCTACCTCCCAACTTTCCACTCTATCTCACAGCGATATTTCTGCCTGGACTGACGGTTCGGTACTTGGCGGGCTGGGGCAGGGTGGTGCAGGGATACACATTAAATGTACAAAGTGTATCACTGCTGCCTCGCTCTCCTTCTCGACTGGTCTCTGGACTACCAGTTACAGTGCTGAAACCTTCGCTCTCCTACATGCTCTTGAGTGGTGTATCTCTCACTCTAAGACATGTAATTTCGACTCTATCACCTTCTTTTCCGACTCTTTATCTGTCCTATCAACTCTCTCTACCCCCCTACCATATTTAACCCCCAAATCCTTATCCAATACTCAATCTCTTCTTAACTCTCTATCTCAATCCAAGGTTGTCCATCTACAATGGATACCTGCCCAGCAAACACACCACGTGAATTCCACGTTAGATTTAGGTGGAAATCGGGTGGCGAAATAACGTGGCAAAAATAACGTGACCACAACGTTGCCACAACGTAAAAAAAAAAATATTTTGAGTTTTCTTTAAATAACTTTTAAATAATTAGAACAGAGCTAAAAAAAAATTTAAATGTTGCATTTTTAAAAAATACTATTTCTAATCAATGTTATTTTTTAGTGGTATTTCGGTGGCAAAAGTAACGTGGAAAGTTTCACGTACCATCAACGTTGACGCCACGTCATATCGCAAAAACTTTTTGTCAATTTTAAATCAATCTGAAAGCAAATAGAAAAGTTATAAAAGTAGCTTAAAATATAAAGCTATTTTAAAATACAAATAAATTTGTATTTTAAAACAAACGTTGTCTTTTAGTGGAAAGTCAGTGGCAAAGTAACGTGGCCAATTCCACATGGCATCAACGTTGCCACAACGTGAATCCGAAACCAATTCAATTTTTGATTAAAAATTAATGATTTGGCATTTGATAATGTTGTAAAACTATATTTAACAATCGAGTTTGTCACTTTATTGGAGACATAAATAGTTTTGAGTAAACGTTGTAATCGGGTGGTCGTTGGGTGGCAAAGTAACGTGGCAATGTGACATGAAATCAATGTTGCCACAACGTGAATCCGAAACCATTTCAATTTTTGATTAAAAATCAATGATTTGGCATTTGATAATGTTGTAAAACTATATTTAACAATCGAGTTTGTCACTTTATTGGAGACATAAATAGTTTTGAGTAAACGTTGTAATCGGGTGGTGGTTGGGTGGCAAAGTAACGTGGCAATGTGACATGGCATCAACGTTGCCACAACGTGAATCCGAAAACCAATTCAATTTTTGATTAAAAATTAATGATTTGGCATTTGATAATGTTGTAAAACTATATTTAACAATCGAGTTTGTCACTTATTTGAAGATATAAATAGTTTTGAGTAAACGTTGTAATCGGGTGGTGGTTGGGTGGCAAAGTAACGTGGCAATGTGACATGGCATCAACGTTGCCACAACGTGAATCCGAAAACAATTCAATTTTTGATTAAAAATCAATGATTTGGCATTTGATAATGTTATGAAACTATATTTAACAATCGAGTTTGTCACTTATTTGAAGATATAAATAGTTTTGAGTAAACGTTGTAATTGGGTGGTGGTTGGGTGGCAAAGTAACGTGGCAATGTGATATGGCATCAACGTTGCCACAACGTGAATATAAGATGTTGTTTTTAATAATTTTTATAAATTACCGTTTTTTTCATTATTACTTCATTGTCGTTTGCGTTTTTAGTTAAAATAATTTGACTATTTTATCTTTTAGTAACTGCGTATATTATCCTGTACAGAAATATAAGCTTTTGTTACAAACTAATTGTTTTGAGATTGCTTCATATTAAACGTAGAAAATTTAAAAGGTTTCTTTGTCGACAGTTAGTTGGAACACATTCTTTTCGTTTCATAAAGTGTACTGTAGATGGCGCTACCGCGCAGAAAATATGATTAAAATAAACTGAGCGTGCGATGATGTTATGCCAGGCTCTTTGTAATGAAGAAAAGAAATGATATTGTACCTTGTTTTTTCACTGGCTTTCACATTAAGCTGCATATGTATATATGTCCCAAAAACGAGAGATTACCACACGTTGTGGTAGATCTGCCCTTTATTTTTTACAGTGTGCTGATAATTCTATTTGAGCAAAGCATGAGGGAGCGACCTCAAAAAATTTTCGCACAACATATGCTTCGACTGTCTTGAGCACTGAGTTGCTCTGCATGAAACGCTGACTCACTGTGGAAATCGCCATCTATAAACAGCAACGAGTTTGAGAAATGCATCAATTGACACTGGTTTTCATATCAAGCATCTTAAACAATCTTACATTTATTTTCAATGAATATAAAAACTATTGTTAGCATATGATAATATACATCAAACAATTAAATCGCTTGCGAAGAATGGAGAAAAGTACAAGAGAAAAACGAGATTTACGCAATATAAGCTAGTGCTTGTGCGTGGCACCCTATACATGTATGATATATAGGACCGCTCATAATGCTAAAACTAAAATGCAAAAATTTAAAAAAGTATTCTTAATGCGTTGTTTGGACGTGAATAACATCAATTTATAAAATGCAACAAAAAAAACTTTGCAACCTTTGACATGAATGAGTTAAAAACGCGCTGCGTTTCGAAATTAAAAGCGAGCTAATACAATACGAAGAACTTAAGACTGTTTTTAGATTACGAACGCTTTGTTTTTGTTTGTACGGTTCTGCAACTGGAAAAATTAATCCACTTATCAAGACGTTATCGGTTTATTGTCTTTTGAAGAACTGGATTAACACTTTTAAAAGCCATTTGTTTAATTCCTCGATAAAAAGAAATATTGTGAGCAGCGAGCAGAGTTTTATGATGGAACGCAGTTTATGTGGCGTTTTTCAAAAACTTTGACACATTGAAATGATCGGAACTGCAAGTTATTGTTTTTAAACAGATATTGCAAAAAATCTTTTTACTGATATCTTTTTAGTGAAAAGATATGCAAACCACACGACATCAAGAAAAAAATTAACACAGAAAGAGCAATTCTATTCTAACCCATTTAAAAATACATCTTTTTTTACGCAACCAATGACACACTTTATTAGCAAAAAACATAAAGCTACATTTGAAATCAGTGTTGTACTAACAATGCTCAAACCCAGAACACGAGACTTGAGGAGGGGGAGATTTGGAGCTAACTGGAATTGTCAAAATAAAGTCAAAACTTTGAATGAAGTCAAATTTTTTCAAACTTTTATATGAGACAACTCATTTCTTTCTTATCTTTGAAAGTTTTCGAGCAGCAATAAATACTTTTAAATTTTTGTTTATACAGTATATTTTAGGCATGCTAAAACTCTTGAAGGTTTGACTTCTTGGCACTCCTCTTTGAACATATTTATTAGTTCTCTATGCTGTTTTTGATTTAGCTTGGTAGGTTTTACAAGTTTTATACAATATTTCACCAACTTTGCAGCTCTTCTGGAGACTTTAAGCGCTTCCCCCGTGGTGTGCACAATTTTCAGTTTAAAAATCCTTGACTTTATGATAAAAATGCGTCCCAATTTAATCTTTGGTAAGAATAAAGCATTTTTATCTCTATATCTATCCTTTTTACTTACGAGAAAACATCTGAGGCGTTATACTTAGACCTGCCTTTGGAGATTCCAAGATATTGTAGCCCGGTTGAAAATTTTTATTTGGATTTTTTAAGTGTTTATATAGAAATATTACAAATTAAAACTTTGTTTTGATACTGTCAATCAAAAGAAAGTGTCGTATAGTGTCTTTCCCCAGGACAAAACAGAATGACATGATCACACCAGGAAAACTTGCTTTTAATAAAAGGCTGATTTTTTTACAATTATCGGCCCTGGTTGTACCTCTCAGAAAGGAGCAAAAATATTTTTGAAAAAGTGGATAAATTTAGCCAAAAAAGCACTTTTTTGGTAGAAAAAGCACTCTTTTCCACCAAAAATTTTTTAATTTTTTAACAATTTTTCAACGAGGATTCTGTCGGAGTAGTTCCATGCTTATGGATTGAAAACATTGTTTTTCTATTTTAATGCAATAATTCGTTTCAGCAACCACAGGCAAGTCAAACTCGAGGCCCGCAAAGTCTTTTAAAAAATCGCCCCAAACTCAAAAAGTTTGGGCAGAATCAGAATTTTTCGGGCTGCAACAAAGAATTATTAGGGCAAAACAATTTTTTGTGTACAGAAAACGAACTGCTCCTGCAGGATAAAGTTTCTTAATGCAAAAAAACAATTAAGAATGGAGATAAAGACCTTTTTTTGTGGCTCTTCTTAAGATTTTAAGTGTTTTCCTTCGCGAGTTCCGCAATTTTCAGTTTAAGAATTTTTAATCTACTCTATGTGGTGAAAATGCTTTGCAATTTAATATTTAGTAAGAACAAAGTATTTTCATTTTTATATTTATTCTTTTAGCTCACAAAAAAACGTCGGAGGAGTTATAATTAGATCTGCTATTAAAGATTCCAAGATATTCCGGCCCAGTTGAAAATTTTTATTTGTTTTTTACATTTTTTCAAAGAGATATTACAAATGAAAACTTTGTTTTAATACTTTTTAAGAAAAGAAGTGCCGTACAATATTTTTTTCTTAAGGACATCACAAATAACGCAATCACATCAGTAAAACGCGGCTCTAAATAAAAAGCTGCTGTGTTTTTGGAATTATTGGCCCAAATTGTACCCCTCAGCAGGGGCGCCAAAGTTTTTTGGCGAAAGTGGCTAAATCTAGTTGAAAAAGCACTTTTTTTGATGGAAAGGCACTCTCAACAAATGCAAACTTTTATCGCGCTAAAGGAAATGTTTACAAAAACTTAATAAAAAGCAAAATAGTCTTTACTTGTAAAATTCAGCCACGCTGTTTTTTTTATTTAAACTGCAAATAGTTTTGGCTTTGCTTTATTTAATTTTGAACAATATTATATAATTTTAGAGACAGGTATAACGAAATTGTAAGAGCTCTATCTACTTTTTTATGCTCCCGTGTTTTGGATATATAGTGCAGGCAAGGAAAACAATTACCAGTTTTTTCTCTCTTTTCAGGTTTTGTTCCTCCTAACTCTCAGCAATGAGCAGAATAAAAATTTGAGCTAGAAAATTATATACAGGTTTTGAACAGAAGCCGCCCTTGCATTGAAAATGCACAAAATGGTCATAAAATACAGTAAATAGAAGCCGCGGCTTTTATTCGAAAAAATGCGGTAGTTATTTCCAGCGTTTTCCAAACCGTTGTTTGCAGATTACTAACTAATTAAAACTTAAATGTTCGGAGTAACTTACTTGTTATTAAACTTATTTATGCTATAGAAGCAATAACGTTAGCGAAATGACAATTTTAGTTTTACTTTTAAAAAAAGCAACCGTTGAATTTTATAAGAGTTACATTTAATTGTATTTCATCATACCAAGTGAGAAAACGTAACAACTTTAATTGTTTTGACTCCAATATTCACAAAATTAATCCATCTTTGTAATTTTATGATTTTTTCGGGTAATATTCAAACTATATTGATTTAAAACTGGGCTTCACCGAAACAAGTTTTCAGTTGTTAAAAGTTGTAACAATTACTGAATGACGATTTCGGCTCAATAATAATTTCAAAAAAATTTTTTTTACTTTTTGAAATAATTTAAGTGTAAGCAATTAACAAAAGATATTCAAGAAATTTATAGCTGTAAAATCGTCACCAATTGGCTTAATCAGCAAAAATTTTAAAATTACGATCAACTGAACTAAAAATTTTAATTACTTTTTTTCATGACAATTTTAATTTAAAGTGTGTCTTTTAGCTACAAAACTTTTTATTTTACTATAATTTTTTGCATTACAGAAAAAAATTAGTACTCGTACAGAAGAAGAAAAATGAAAATAAAGTTTTGCTTTGCAATTTTAAAAGTGCTGCTTTAAAATAAATTTGTGCTTTCAAATTCTGTATTTTTTCTTGAAATACTGTAAGTTGGACGAACCCCATGAGAAAAGTTGTCGGTTAATCGAAAAGGAAATTCCATTAGAAACTAAACTTAAAATTTAAATCCAGTATAATGCAGCTACTCTAAAAAATCTCGCTTAGCGTAGTATTGTAGTTGCCTTACAAACATATACTAACTAAACGTTGTGTCAACACGATAACAATCTAAAGTGCAAAGATTGATTTAGACTTAACCGGACGCGGATGTTAAGAAGCCATATGTAGAGCGCAACTATAAACAATTTGCTGTTTTTCGGATCATCATTTTACTAGCAAATTTTTCTAGCATGACAAACAACAAGGTAAAGTTAATTAATGGCTGAGAAATAAAAATGTATTGTAGAGTATTTGAAATATATTTGTTCAACCACTAAAAAAGTTTCCATTATAAAAGCATTAAATAATCGGAAATCAATTGAAGAACATGATGTTGAAAATTTTTTTTTACAATGACTATTCCATCATCTCGCCATTCATTGGTAATATTTTTAGTTCTTTTATAAAACAAGAAAAGCGCATCAAAAAAAGTAGAAATTATCCCAATTGTAAAGAAAGGCCATAATTAGACTTACTATATTTTTGCAATTAAAAACCGGGACGCTTCAGAACAAAGACCTTTATCAGATATATGAAAAAATAATTTTTCAAAAAAACTGAAGGCTAAATTAGTAGGATAAACCAGTGTTTAAAATTCATTTGTTTTTCTGGTAAATTTAGCAAGTTAAACTTCAACAAATAACAGAAGGCGTAATAAATTTCGTGTCCGGAATTTTCGCCGCAAGAAAATTGGCCGTAGAAAAATTGGCCGCACGGGCGGGCGGACTTCATCAGGTAAAAACAACTGATGAAGTCCGCCCGATGTAACGGACGAAACGTCGTGTTAAGTTTTTCTTTGATAAATATATTACGCCTTCTGTTATTTGTTGAAGTTTAACTTGCTAAGTCTACCAGAAGAACAAATTAATTTTAAACTAAGTTATATGCCTGGTAACAGTGTTTATATTAATTACAAAACCAGTGTTTTTCAATCTTTTTCCGTTTGGGGCACATTTTTGAAACTCATCAAAAATCGTGGAACTGTTAGACCGTTTATATCAAGTTTTGTTCTAAAATCAGGTGATATCTAAAAAAAAAGTCTTCGCTTCGCTTTGATCTCTATTTATCTGTAATTCTAAAATTCACACGAAATAAGTCTTTTCAATAACTTAACAGCAAAAAGCACATGCCCTCTTACTTAGAATCTACCCGCTACAGTGACATAACAATTGGATTGTACCCAACAAAACGAAACAAGATGGCGCATCACTCTGTTTAATCAATCGGGAAAACATTAAAACATACCATATAAAACAAGTTTATATATCTGTATGGTTATGTTAGGTGGTTGAAGGGCTTAACCGGGACTTTTCGACCGACCGGCCGGAACACCGGGACAAGGCCTTAAAACCGGGACTGCCCCGGCTAAACCGGGACGTATGGTAAGTCTAGCCATAATTAATTTACTAACTATACACTTATATCGATTTTACCTCAATTTAGCAAAATATAAAAAAAACTATATTTAATAGAATTCGCTTTTACCTGGTGAAATTTAATTTATCTGCGACACAATTTGACTTTAGACGAAATTATTCGATTATTTATACAATAAACTATACTTATAATAAAATTATAAAAAATGCCCACAATATTTTATACTTTTGCTGCATTTTTTAATCTAACAAAAGCTTTTGATATTGTAGACCAGTGGAAAGTAAAAATCAAAGAGGTGCTGAAATCACAGGCATCACAAAGTTTTTAGGCGAGCTGGGCAAAATTTTAACAAGAGTACTTTTTTGGTCAAAAAGGCACTCCTCTCAACAAATGCAAAATTTAAGTGTAAGTTTAATGGAAAAAAAATTGTTAAAAAGTTAGTGAAGACAAAAAAATAGATAGATAGATAAATAAGGGTCTTTAATTTTGGCCGCTGTTTCATTTACTTAATTCACAACTGTTTTTGATTTACTCAAAAAGTTTGAACTTTTCTGTTTTAACGGTCTTCATTTTGCACTAAAAAGATTTACATTTTCCTGTTTAAACTCAAATAAAAACCTTTTTTGGTCTTCATCAATTTTGTAAAAAAATTTTGTCTCCAATTTGTTAAAATCTACGTTTGTTGAAAGTGCGTTTATATAATAAAAAAGTACTTTTTTTCTAAATTTGGTGTTTTTCGCTAAATTACTGTTACATGTCAGGTGGCTCTTTTTTGAAAAAATTTTGGTAACCCCTAGTCTAGATCGACAATTTCAAACTTTGTGGATTAGATTTTGGTCGAAATTGTATAATTGTAAAGACAAATCTAACACAATGCTTCTATCTTGCAAATTAATGTCAATACTACATTATATGTATAACATTAATTCTAGAAACCCATGGACTTCTAAATAGTATCTGGACTGGAAACGAAAGTGCAATAGAGCGAATCGGCAACCAAAATGTGGTTAAAAGAAATTTGTGGTAAAAGCGAGTGAATGACAATGTGGCTTGCTGAATGTTAGTGTACTGTGAGCAGCTGTAAGAGAGTAAATGAGTAATGCTTATGTATAAAAATAGTTAGAGTTTTCATATGAAAATTGAAAAAAATTTCATGTGTGTAAATCAATAAAAAATAAAATCTAATTGCTGAATCGTAAAAATATAAGTCCGCCTAATCTAAATCTGAGTTATTCATACGTCTCCTGGTGAACAAATACATATGCAAACTTTATTCTATCAATATAAATTAAAATAAAAACTTTATGTAAACTCAGTTACATTGGTAACCGATACGATAGCTTGAAAAAAATTGCAAAATTAAGAATAACGTTTTTTTTTTCTGTAATTAAAATGATGTACTACCAGCTATTGGAGCTTTAAATTGAATATAAAAAAATGAAGAAGCTATTGGTGACAAATAATAGTGATTGAGCTGTTCCAACTAAATATATAATCATACCAAAAATTGTGTTTGTTGCCTAATTTGAAATAATATGTTTCGCAACATGCAATCATTTCATCTGCTGAAATTTGTATTTAAAATTTTAGAATTGAAAGTCAAATTTAGCTGGTTAATGTGCATTATTTCAAGTTATAGTAGTATTCATAAATTATAATTTTTGTGAGGTCGCGACCAACGAAAAGTATTTAAAAAAATAATTAATATAGCTTTCTATGAAAACTCGTTTTTTAATTTTGAACGTGCTTCTGCTCGTTGTCACAAAGGCCATGATGTTATAGAAGGACTTTCTTCTTGTTTTTTAATTGCATATGCTAAAATCTTGTGCGTACTCTTAGCGAACAAAACAAAAAGCGAAGATTACAAAAAATCCCAAAAATTACTGGAGCAAATGATGAAATTCCGTGAATTAATGTGTTAGCTTATTGATTCTTGTGAATACGTTTTGTTTAAAAAGTTGTTTTGTCTATTTTTGGCGAATATGAGTTATATGTTGAATCATTTGTAATAAAATGTAGTTCTTAAACTATATCACATTTGAAATCCTGCAGTAAAGTCTTACAAGCTTACCACATCTTGGTCACTTCGCGAATTTCGTTTCCAGTCCAGATACTAGTATTTAGAAGTCCATGAGAAAGCCTTCTACAATTACAGTTCGACTTCTAAATAGTAAAGCAGGGACTTCCTTTTTTTAAATTAAATTATTTATGGCAGTTGTATTATAGTCAATTTTTTTATTGTTGTTTGGAAATGCACTGATTGTCAATTTCACATTATGTTTCATTTTAAACAAATTTTAGTGTGTGCTCATAATCCACATTCTGCAATTTAAAAAGTATATTGGGTTCTGGCGCGAAAAGTGAAAACCGTACTACCGTGACAAAGACCAAATTAACGAAAAAGTTTGGACAAATTAACACTTATTTAATCCGATAAAACATTTGGCACTGCCAGCTGTTGTCAAATATTTTTAATGATGAAAGTTGAGGTTAATAAGGCGTGTTTCTTGTTGGTTGTGATGATATTAGTCTAGCGGTTTATTGTTCATAGCTTAAGATAAAGTAATTGAGCATATCATCAAAGCTGATAAAAATATTGTTTTGAGTCAATCAGCAAATAAACTTACAATTTATTGAAGGTGCTGAATTCAGAAACAATAAAAAATTTCAATATGAGGAAACATTTATTCAATTTTTTTATGTACTTCATGCGAATCAGTCGAGTAGGGGAAAGTGGGGGAAAGCAGAACTCGGGGCAAAATGAAATATTGGAATATTTTACAAATTTTGAGAAATAGCGCCACCATTTTTCGTCACGTGGACAGTTATCGGGTGACAGGTTTTCCCGGCAAAATTCGTTACTTGGCGTGTTTAGTGTGTGGAGTTATGCAGAAATTTCAGTTTAAGCATGTCTTATTATAAGAAAAGGGTTGAGAAGATAAGTAATTTTTTCTTTTGCTATGCTGCTGAGCTATCATGTTTAAGGTTGAGTTTGAAGTGCATCTAAAGAGTATTCAAACGTAAGTTGAACAACTATTTTGCTTCATAAGAATTTTCAGATTTGCTACTTTTGTCTACGAAGCTAGTTTGGGGCAAAACGAAATATTGCTTTTGGGGCAAAAGGAAATGCTGTTCCGCTTTGCCCCAAGTGAGATAGTTATTTGATTGCAACCTTATCTTATTGAATTATAGCATATACTTGAATAAAATTATGCAAACTTGTTTGTATTTTCATCAAGGTTGGAATACTGACTTTACGCAGTTGCTTACATATAATTTAGGTTAGGTTAATTTATCTGTAAATTGCTAAATTGTAGGTTGGTTAGAAATTACAAATGTAAAACTGAAAACGCCAGATGGCTCGAAAACGACTTACAGCCTGCTATAAAAGGTATATAGAACAAAACAATAACGTTTTCAAAAGCGACAGAACTTTATGAAATACCAAGATCTACGTTGTTTCGACACGTGCGCAATAAAGTCTTCAATCCAGGTACGAAGAATCTTGGTTGCTTTAACCCTGCTTTAGTCCTGACCTCGAAGATGAGCTTGTGTCTCATATTAAGCACATGCAGAAAATGCTATTTGGCTTAAGCTGTGACAGCTTAAGAAAACTGGCTTATGATGTTGCACAAGCAAATGGTCTAACAGTACCGTTTAATGATGATAAAAGCAAAGCTGGTAAAGACTGGTTATATGGCTTTTTGTCTCGTCATCCTGAACTGAGTTTGAGAAAGCCGGAGGTCACAAGCCTTTTTAGAGCCACAGGCTTTTAACAAGGTTCAGGTTGAACTTTTTTACAGCAAACTGCAAGAAATTTTGTTACAAAATAATATCTCACCTGCTAGAATTTTTAATATGGACGAGACAGGAATATCAAGTGTGCAAAAGCCAGGAAAAATTTTAAGTCAAAGAGGAATAAAGCTAGTTGGCAAATTAACAAGTTTGGAAAAAGATAAAACAATCACAGTGGTTTGTGCAATGAATTCAATTGGGAACTATATACCTCCAATGTTTATATTTCCCAGGAAAAGAATGGTACAAACTTTACTCAATGGTGCTCTTTTTGGATCAATAGGATACTGCTCATTTAGTGGATGGATCGATATTGCTTTATTTCTGCACTTTCAAAGTCAAGTAAAGGCAACACCTGAAAGCAAAGTGCTGCTGATACTAGACAATCATACTAATCATGTATCATTGCCAGCTATAAGTTTTTGTCGAAAAAATAATATCATGATGTTATCAATTCCACCTTCCATATCTCATAGACTCCAGCCTCTCGATCATACTTTCTTCAGACCTTTAAAGACCTATTACAACCAGGAAATTGAGAAGTGGTTGCTGAACCATCCAGGCAGAAGCGTTTCACACTTTGATGTGGTAGGAATTTTCAACAAAGCATACCTGCGATCAGCTGATGTACAAAAAGCTGCAAAAGGCTTTAAATGCACAGGCATTGTGCCTTTCAATTCACACATTTTTACAGATGCAGATTTTGCTGCTGCAAATGTGACTGATAATCAAAATGAACAGCCTCAAGTAGATGTGGGCAATACTGCAGCTTTTTTTCCATAAGCAAGTGTTCAAGTTCCAGTTTCATCTATATCTTCAAGGGAAGCAAATGCTGCAGAAACTTCAGCTGAAGAAACTCTTGACACAAGTGACAATGCTGCTCAAGAAACAGCCGACAATTGCAATGAACTGCAGCATTCCTCATCTACTGTGAGAAGAGTTAGTGTGACAGAAATTTCACCATTGCCTAAGGCTCAGTGTAGCACACAAAAACGTCGCGGAAAAAAAGCTGAACTGTTGACAAGCACTCCCCAGAAAAAAATTATGGTGGAAAAAATGAAAAAGTCAAATAACAAGACGAAATAATCTCTGTTAAAAACAGGTAGAAGTGGTGAATGGCAGTGCCCAATGTGTAGTGAACCGTACATTAATCCACCAACTGAAGACTGGATCCAGTGTGAACTTATAAAGAGTGGTGTCATGAAAAATGCACCAGTTCTGACGGATGTGGTGGATTTGTTAGTGATTTGTGTACCTAAGCTCTACGTGCTGATAAAATTTTAGCTTTTTTATTTCTAGAATTGTGTTGGGTTAAGTTTAGCTTACTGCTGCACTGTTGCATTTTTTTTTATTTCTTTGAAGCCAAGTTAATGTATTTTTACTGTAATATTTTTTGACGAGTCTGGGTGTTTGCTTTGCTGTTGCAGTATTTCTTTGAAGCCATGTTTGTGTTCTTTAATGTGTTATTCGTTATTTCAAATCTGGCTGTTTTCTTATATTCTACAATATAAACAAGCTTGCTTGCAATGCGCTCAGTTAAGGTGGTGTTTAAATAGAATTGTGTGTGATCTTTCAGAGATGAAGCCATTAATGTCTAATAGGCCTTTCAATCTAAGATTAATTAGTCTTACTCTTTATTTTAATTCAAAATCTATTATTGGCTACGATATTGCCCAACAAGGAATCAAACCATTAATTTTGGTATGCCTAATTTTGTTGAAAGCTAAAATAAATCCAAGCAGTAGCAAACTAACTGGATTAATAATGAAATAACCCACAGAATAATGATTGGGGCAAAACAGAACAAGCGTTCTGCTTTGCCCTGAAGCTCGGGCAAAGCGGAACAAAATTTCAATTTTGAAATTGGCTTATATTATCAAGCCTAGGCAAAATTTTTTTGTGAGCTGGCATGTGAAAATACTAGACCTGGGGCACAACTATTGCGACCAGGAACCATGTCTCTAGAGTGTATATAGCAGAAGTTATGAAAAAATTTGTAAAACTGTTCTGCTTTACCCCACTTTCCCCTATTTGTTAAAATATTTGTATTAAATACATTTAAAATTGTTACTACTAGGGGCACCCGAATTTTTTAGGCGGAAAGGGCAAAAGTCAGATTGTAGCTTACAACTGCGGACATTACTTTATGTTGCAGTTAATAATTACTGAAAATTTATTGTTGCCATTATGTTGCTGCTAATGCTAATTAATTCTTCACTTTCTTGTTTGGTTGATTTACTACTTTCTCTTTTTTTTCTAAGCAAAGTTTTAGTGAGTAATTGAACTGAATCATTAAAAATGTACGTGTATTATTGATTGTTTTTTGTATCTACAATATTTATGGAAAATTACGCAATTATCTATTTAGGTTATACATTGTTAAAAATGTGAAAAATTAATGAAAATTTATTGTTGCCATTATGTTGCTGCTAATGCTAATTTATTCTTCACTTTCTTGTTTGATTGATTTACTACTTTCTCTTTTTTTCTAAGCAAAGTTTTAGTGAGTAATTGAACTGAATCATTAGAAATGTACGTGTATTATTCATTGTTTTTTGTATCTACTGTATTTATGGAAGATTACGCAATTATCTATTTAGGTTATACATTGTTAAAAATGGTGAAAAATTTTGTCATAGTGAGCTGTATTAATCAAAACTTTGTTGTGATTTGCCATGTTTTTGGATAAACAAAGTTCGGTAAGTTTTTTTTCTTTGTTTAATGTTATACCGTTACAGGCTGCTTACTTTACCACTGTACAGTACAGTATATTGTTTCTGCCCGATCATAATCTCAAAACGGGTTTTTACACTGAAAAAGGCTTGTTTCCAACAAAATAAATCACTTTTGCTTTTCATTAAACAAACCTCACAACAGAAAAAAGAACTTTTTTTAATAATTTGGCACCTTAGAATTTATCGGTCTGTAACCTAAAACAGACCAATAAAACTTATTCAATATGTTACTTGCTAAGTTAAACCTTGACTGAATAAGAAGGTAAATCGAATATGACAAAATCGTTTTTATAAGATTTTTCAATTACTGCAAGAGCATATTTTTAGACCCAAGATTAGATTTAGCTTTATATTTAAAAGAAACCATTATATTAATATATGTGTTGGTATTTCAGGAAAAAAGCAAAGCAGCCGAATGCTATTATCCTCATTTCAAGGTTTCCGGAAAAGTTATGAACAGGGCACTTCCCGATAAAGAATGGTGGACAAAACACAAAGCGCAAACCTTTTTGTTAATCCGGTAAGAAAATCTTTACAAATGGGCCTACCTGTATAGACTATGTACAAGATCGCTGAAAATGAAAAGGCAATTGCTTACTTGCCCAGCTGTACTTTGAAAACGCAGAGTTCAGGGGAATAAGATAAATGCCCTTTGAAATTGGCAAGACAAAAGCATTATGTTACTTTTGTCTCAACAATTATATAATCTCGACTTCTAACCAAGTTTGTGATGTTTCCATTTTGACCAGATTATCAAATTTTTTTTTGAAAAGAGCTGCATAATAAAAAACAGTGACAAATTTAGCAATGAGGACAAAACTTAAGAGTTAATTTTTTGTTAAAAAGGCATTTTCAACAATCGTATATTTTTGCGTATTGTGAAAATTTTTACTAGAAAATTTGATGAAGACAAAAAACGAAAAAGGTTTTTTCTTTCGACGGGGGGTTTAACTTTTTTCTTTTATTTAACTTTAATTTATTAATTTCATTTGACACGCGAATATTTTGTAAAAATTTAAACGAATTTAAACGAATTCAAAAATGTTAAAATTTAAACGCTTTTAACTTTTAGCATTTTTGATAAAAAATATTCGCGTGTCAAATAAAATGAATATTGAAGACAAATTTTGTTAGTAAAGTTTTTTGTTTGGTCTTGGCCAAGTTTGTAATACAAATGATCTTCCACACTTCCAAGTTTTTAACTTACAAAAATGTAGGAAGTTTAAATGAGTTAATTTATGCTAGAAATTTATTTTAACATTTTGTTCCAGGTTAAAGCTGGTTCATTTTCTTATTTATTCTGAGTGTGAATAACAATCTCATTGTTTAAATCAATCCTAATATTTTTTGGGCCAGTGATCCCTTTCTAAAAAAAATTTACAAAATCTGAAATGCCACTACGCCCTCTTCTGTTAAAATAAATACATACTCGTAATAAATTTAAAGATTGTTAAAAAACATTTGCAGATAATGTTAGACTTAGTTATTTATTTAGTTATTTAAGAAACAACAATGTTATTGTATGAAGAAAATCATATCAGCTAAAAAATTTTGAACTAAAAATAACAAAAAGACAGTCAAGGAATAATTTTTTATTTGACAAATGCACAAAATAACTTCTTAGGACTAAATTAAATCTTTAGTTCCATCTAGCGACTAATCTTTAGACCAATTCTAAAATTTTAGTTCCATCTAGCGACTAAAGATTTAAAAAATTGCATTAAGAAACTATTTATGTTTTTAAAAATTTTTGTATAAATTATGGTAAATATATTGTTTTTTATTGATTTATTTTTGCACAAAATTTTAGCAACGGCCCTCTTTTTTTTCATAAACATTTATAGTTCTCAAAATGTGCAAAACGCTGGTTTAAATAATGCGCGAATCTTGTTTCATAACAAGCTGTGTGAATGCAAGGTTTCTGGCAGGAAAAATACTTTTGTTTTTTATTTAGAAAAATTTATATCAAAAATGTAGTCAAGAAAGCGAATTAATATGTCAAATGTTAAGACGATATTTTTTGCTTTTTTTGCATATTCGGTCTTAATATCATAGAGATAACAAAATAGCAGGACATATTCGAGTTCTAGCACTTTAACCTGCGTTCTTGAAAAAAAAGTAACAGGGTGAGATTTAAATTACAAAAATTAAAAAAGAGAAAACACTTTACAAGGCTCAAGTATTTTTTATTTGCAGGGTGGTTATTTTATGTCACAGTTTACATGCAGCGATTTTAAATATTAAGCCGTTCGAGCCCGGAAGGGAAGGGGCATTGAAAAAATTTTGTCAAAACCCGAATTTTTTGGGTACTGGTATTAAATCATTTGGGCATAATCGGAATTTTTGAAGCAGCAGCAAGGAATTATGTAAGCAAAATCAGAATTATTTGCGCACGATAAAATATGCCAACTTAAAATGATTTAAATCAAAACGAAGACGCTTTTGTATAGGACAAAAATCGAGAATTTGAACCCTGATTAAAAGTAAAAACTTTTTTACTCTTCACTTTAATTTTGGACGAAAACCAAGAATTGAGACACTGGTAGAAAATAAGGGCCTTTTTTCAGTCATCACTAGATGTTTGAGACTAATATGTGTAGCTTTTGTCACATCTATTGCAATGCCACAAGATCATGATTCGGGCAATTGTCAATAAATATTTTGTTCCCGAAATTATTTTGGCTGGTATGGCTATGTTTATAGCCCATTAAAATTATTACGACTGGCTTTAAATTTGATCACCGTTATTTCTTTATTTTATGTACTCTTAGCGCAGTGCCTCAATGGTGTAGGCCTACTAAAACCACTTGAACTGTTTGTTAGTTTTAAAGGGATCAACTAATAGTTACGTACTTCAAAGGTTTATGCATGGTTGCTTATAGATGAGTGAAAGTAGTTAAATTTTATCTTACATATTAAATGAATGTTTATTTACCTAAATTTTGCGTGGTATTCACGTTAAACTGCGACGTGTTTCATTTTATAATCTAGAAAAACGTAACGACTTTTAAATTTGACGCCATTATTGGCAGAATTAAACTATCTTTTAAGTTGATTAAAGATACTTATTGATTGATAATTTTGGCCCAATAACAGCTTTAAAGAACTATTTTTCCACTTACAATAATAATTTTATCAAAGTGATTTTGTTAGCAATCGGCTCAATCAGCATAAATTAAGAAATTTTTACAAATAACTGAGGTGGTTATTTTAAATTAGTTTTTAGCTGACTATTTAAAATCTAGATGTGTCTTTCTATAAAACTATTATTTTTTAATAAACTTTTTTGCATTGCAGAAAGAAGTAAGTGCTCAATTAGAGATATGAAGAAAAGATTGGAAGTTGCCTTGTTTTGTTAATTGTTGCAGTAGTGAAATTTAAAATAAAATTGTGTTTTTAATTTTTGCGTGGTGGTTTACCAAATCACTGTACGTTGGAATCGATGAAAAAAAATACTAGTAGGCTTATTATGATGTCTAAAAGTTGCAATTCAAAGTAAATCCAAAAGAAAAAATCTGATTAAAGCTGATTTTTTCAACTTAATTCCAGCATAATGCAACTAATAACGTTGTAGCAATAACTATTTTTATGTGTTTATTATTCAAATATACGTGTTTAAAAATATTCTACATTTTCTCGTGTTCTTAATTTGCTTGAGCGCATTTCAATGTCAAATCATATTCTATTAAATTTATTCAATTTGCCAACGTATTGCCGTCTAGTGATTTCGTCAAGATGGGTGTTTTTTCGCATGTGTTCATTGCAATCTTGTTTTTTTTGTGTGTGTCTGACCGTCGAATTGTTTATCGCTTTCAATTACAAATACAGTATTAAAAATTTTTTCAATTGATTAAACTTTGTTGAGTTAACTACTCGCTTATTATAATTTCATCTAGTAGTTTTGTCTGGTTTTAGGTGCTATCCTTGAAATTAGCCACAAAAACCTACAATGTAAATTGTAAAAGTATAAAATATTAGAAAGTCTTGCCTATTGTGATATTATGGTTTCCTTATAAACGCGGTAGAATGCAGCGTAATATTGTGATCATCCCAAAAGTGCAACTGCACATTGTAACGTTGTTTCCACGTCGCAGTTAAACGTGGCAAGCACGTAAAATCTAGGTGAATAAACAACGTAGATACAACGTGGAATACTAGTAAATGCAACGTGGCGTAACAACGTTGTCACCACGAAACCGCGACTCCACACTTTAACGTTGTTTCCACGTGGAAATTTAACGTGGATTCCACGTAAAATTTAGGTAAATGCACAACGTGAATACAACGTGGAATACTAGTAAATGCAACGTGGCGTAACAACGTTGTCACCACGAAACCGCGACTCCACACTTTAACGTTGTTTCCACGTGGAAATTTAACGTGGATTCCACGTAAAATTTAGGTAAATGCACAACGTGAATACAACGTGGAATACTAGTAAATGCAACGTGGCGTAACAACGTTGTCACCACGAAACCGCGACTCCACACTTTTACGTTGTTTCCACGTCGAAGTTTAACGTGGATTCCACGAAAAAGTTTCGTGGTCACAACGTTGCAGCCACGGGGATGTGTTTATTGGGTGGTCACTCTTCCCTCCCAGGTAACGACTTAGCTGACTCTCTAGCTAAAGCCGGTGCCTCTCTCGATCCCTCCAGTAAATCAGTGTCCCTCGCACCCCTTATCTCCTCCCAACGACTATCCCTCTACACCAGTTGGAGACGCAGTGTCCAATCTGGTTTTTTTTAACATCAAATCCTTTCAGTATCTCCCGAGGAGCTTACTCTCCCTCGCTCCGCTCGCTGTGCTCTCTCCCGTTTACGCTGCAACGGGCACAGCACTCTCCTCAACTCTTATCTCCACAGGGTTGGTCGAGCCGAGACTCCTTCATGCAGCAACTGTGGTTTTGAACCACAGGATCTCTCACATCTCGTGCTCGACTGCCCTGTACTAGACCCCCTGCGTCGAGCCATTTTCGGCCACACCCCTTCTCTTCTGGACCTCTGGTCCCGTCCGTGGGGAGTCGCCCGACTATTGGGATTCCGCGGAATTGATCCGCGCCCCCATCCCTAAGAATGGGTCGGGTAAAATCACCACCACCACCACCATACGAAAAACAAAAACATGTCGCAATGCTTGCAAAAAAAGCTTTCAATGACCCTAGAATTAGACGGAGTACCGCGGTACTTTAAGAAAAAAGTACCGCGGTACCGGTAACGGTCTTTTGTACAAACTACTGCCCACCACTGCTGGTTTTAGACCTGGTAGATCGAGTGTAGATCAGGTTCTCCTCTCACAATCAATCGCAGATTCTTTTTACCAATCTAAATCAGGCGCACGTAATGTCCTCGCCACTGTGAATTTTGCAAAAGCTTTTGCCTCAGTCTGGCATCCTGCCCTTCTCTCTAAACTCCTCTTTTAAGTCTTCCGCTCTGCTTTGTCGAATCGATACGTCTTATCTCTCAGATCGCGATTCGAAAGTCCAAATCTATAATTCTTTCGGTCGTCCCTTCCGTCTTCGTAGATGTGTTCCCCAAGGTTCAATTCTTGAACCAATCCTTTTCTCCTTTTTATCAGTGATCTCCCTGCCTTTCTTTATCCGTTAAAGTCTCTCTCTATGCTGACGATCTTGCTATTTGGGCCTCTTCCCAAAATGTTGAACGTGCAACTACCACTGTCCAAGCTGTCCTTAACAAACTGGTGGAATGGTCCAGTAAGTGGCGTCCACCTCTTAACCCCCTCAAGGGTGAGTCATCCTTCTTCAGCTTAGACTCCTACCAATCTTTTTCTCTATCAAGTCTCAACATCCCACTTAACTTTAACCTAAATCCGACCTTCTTTTAAGCATCATGTTTTATCTTACCAAAGTTTCACAGCCTATTTCGTGCCTTCCGTTCTATCGCTTCTGCCTCCTGGGGCCCCTCTTAAGGAGTCTTTATGTACACTATATAAAACCTTTATTTGCCCAATCCTCACCCATACTTCCCCAGGATGGCCCCCACGCATATCACCTCTGTGGAGGAAATGCATCGATTCTTCAGTAGAATAATCACAGGCTGTCTGTCGTCAACTCCTATTCTCCTGCTTCACCTAGAAGTACTTCTTCCTCCACTTCGTGTCATCCTCATTCACCAATCACTTTCTTTTTTCGAAGAGCTCCATACTGCCTCCATATTTTTCTTTAGCCTCTCTCGCCTTTACAACCCACGCATACATCTTAAAAAAGGATCATGGAGATCCTTCCCCCGCTCACACCACCTTAACCCCTAACCTACAACTATCTTGCAAACCTCTAATCCTTTGTCCTCCTACACCTCCCTGGTCCAACCTTTCTTCTTACTCATACCAACTCTCTTCTTCATGCTCTCGTAATGAACCTTCCTCCGCAATCCTCCCGCCATTTGCGACATCTCTACCTGGATTGGTCGGGTCCTGGTAGATTCGGAGGGTGGTGCAGCGTTCCACATTAAGTGTACAAAGTGTCTTACTGCTCCCTCCCTCTTCTTCTCGGTTGGAGAGAAAGAGAGAGAAAGAAATTTATTTCATACGATTCAATATAAATGCAACAATGCTTACAAAACAATAATACGTTAGTAAAAATAATAATAAAAAAATCGAACTGTGGGCCACCGCCCACCAGCTATAGCACCGAGACTTATGCCATTCTTAATGGTCTTGAGTGGTGTATCTCTCACTCCTCGTCAGGTGCCTTTAGATCCGTCACCTTGTTCTCTGATTCTCAATCTGTCCTGACAAGCCTCCCTGCTTCCTTGTCTTACTTATTATCCAAGTCCCTCACCGACACCCAACCTTTACTCAATTCTTTAACCGACTCTAAGGTAGTCCATCTTCAATATAGAGTTTTTCGATCTAATTCGTTGTTTTTTGCAATCAAATTTGTTTTGCAAAAACTTTTACACATGTATCTTTGTATAGGATCACCCGATAGGGTCTATATATATATATACGATATATATTACTCATACTCGTATATATAAATTATCTAACCGCTCTGACTCGACGTCATTGAGCACTTTCCTGATGAGCACCGACCAAAAAATTTTTGAAAAGTTTATATATATATATATAGTCCATATATATATCTGTTTGCTTTACTTCGCCGGTACAGAGCTCAATAACCAAATAGTTAGAGCAGTATTTATTAATAAAAGCATTAAAATAGATTAAAAATTAACAATTTAAAATCCACGACAGCCTGTTTCATCCTAAGAATCGTCAGGTGGAAACTTATTCAAATAGAATCTATTCTATTTGAATAAGTTTGAATAGAATAGATTCTATTTGAATAAGTTTCCACCTGACGATTCTTAGGATGAAACAGGCTGTCGTGGATTTTAAATTGTTAATTTTTAATCTATTTTAGTGCTTTTTTTAATAGTCCATATATATATATATATATATAGACCCTATCGGGTGACCCAATACAAAGATATAGATAAAGTTTTTGCAAAACGAAATTGATTGCAAAAACAACGAATTAGATCGAAAAACCCTAAAAATACCTGGTCGTTCTTCCCTCCCAAGCAATGACTTAGCTGACTCTCTTGCTAAAGTTGGTGTCTCTCTTGACTTCTCCACTATGCTTTCACTCTTACCTCTTATTTCCTCCCAAGTCTATCTCTCTTCACCAGTTGGATACGCAGTATCCAATTTGGTCTCTTCCAACATTAAATCCCTCCAGTATCTTCTGAGGAGCTTACACTCTCCCTCGCTGGGCTCTCTCGTTTACGCTGCAACGGGCACAGCATTCTTCTTGGTACATACCTCCACAGGATTGGTCTAGTCGAGACTCCTTCGTGCAGCAACTGTGGTTCTCAATCACAGGATCTCTTGCATCTCGCGCTAGACTGCCCTGCACTTGACTCTATACATCTGGTTCATCCTTGGCCACTCCCTCTCTATTCTGGACCTCTGGTCTCGTCCCTGGGTGGTAGCCCGATTACTGGGACTCCGCGAAGTTGATCCGCGCCCTCATCCCCAGAAATGGGTCGGGTAAGCCCACCACCACCACAATGAAATAAATCTTTGCCAAATAATCAACCTAGACATGTTTACTGAACAAAAATTATTGTAAGAAAGAGGAATTAAGGCGTTGAGAAATCTATCACGCTAATCCGGGTCCATTTAATCAGCTTGATATCAAAACAGCAAATTAAATTTGTCGCATCAAGTAAATGTACAGATATACTATTGTAGAATAAAAAAGTGTTTTAACAGTAAAAAAATATCACTTTCCTTTTATCTCCGAATACAATGTGTAAAGTGTATGCCATCAATTGTTGTGTGATGCATAGTACATGGAGTACATTTGTTGTGTGATGCACACTAATGACCATAAACACTTTTAACAAAACATTGCAGACGCAAAGCAATATATGTCATTTTGTGTAATCTTTATAGATATTATTGTGTAACTTCAAGTCTCTGAACACTTAGCTGGGGAATGTGAAGTTTGTTTTTTGTCACTATAAACAAACTGCGAAATTCCTGAAAAAAAAATTATTTAAATTAAGAGTAATCAATAAATTGTTATTCAAATAATCATAATTATTGTACTTAAAAGTGTAGTGTACAAGTTAAAAACTAAAAAAAAAAGCTTTTTATTTCAGTGTTATAAGGTTTGGATTTGAAATCAAAGGTGCAAAAAGTGAATAAGTTTGTATTCCTCTTCAGTTAATATTATATTCATCTTTAGACAGAGTTCGTCAAGAAGCTTTCTTTTTTGTAGGTGAATATAAACTAACTCGCACGTAAACACGAACAACTATAAACTCTAATTGCTAATATATTAAAATATACATAAATTGTGATTCAAGCATTTCGCATAAGAATACAAGTATCTGGGAAAGTACGCTTTATATATTGTCGGAATTCGAAAATAACGACGTAAACCTTTCAACTTACCGTACATTAAAACACCTGAGCAGAGTGTAACAATTTGAAAATAAACTTTCTGATACAAGCAAAAATGAACGCTAATAGCAAACTGAATAAAAGTTCCGATATTGACAAGAACATTCCACAAATTGAAAGCAATTTCCGGTTGCACCGAAAAATATTCTTCGTACATAACTAAATAAATGTGACTGGTCAAACGTAAAATCGAAAACTATAAACAGAACCGCTTGACCAGTGTTTAAATGGTTATTTTGAAAACCCTCGGGTTGGGGATTAAATCTCGGGTAGATCGAACTTGACACAGTGTTAACGGTTACCACTGTTGTGTTAGCTTTACGTAAGTAGCTGTGATACAGAGGCGAACGAAATGCTGTGAAGATAGCCATATGACAGTAATACAAAAAAATGCGGTTCATATTTTGTATTTAAATAAGAGCGATTGTTTCGACTAATTAATTTATTCATCAATTTAATTTAAAAGAATGTTTTTCCCAAAATATTTGCGCGTAATATTGTTGAAAAAGTTACTAAAAAATTTTTTAAGAATATTCTAAAATAGAAATACCTAAAGATTTTTAACTACACAGCTAATTTAGTAGTCGAATCATGATACGAGTCACTTTACTTCGGCGTACTTCAAAATATTTGCCACAACACGCCAATTAACATCAATACAAACAAAAATAACTCAAGTGTATTGTTATTTGAAAAACGTGGCAATCTTTCAATAAGATAGAGCTTACCGTTAATAAGGGTCTGCCAGATTCCATCTGTGACGCCAAAGGACAGAAACATAACGTACACTATTTCCACGTTGCTCTCGTTTACAACCCAAAATAAGCAAAAAAGATAATTGGCGATATCGAAAAGAAAAGCAACTGTATAAGGTAGATTGCGACCGTATTTCCCCGCAACTTTACCGGAAACGTACGACAGCAATGCATCAGTGGTCCCAAACAGCATGGCACCAATCGCAACCTGGATAAAAGAACTTAAATTATAAGTTGAAGTCTAAAAGTTCATCTTCACGTTACATTCTTCAAAATCAGAAAAGCTTTAAAAGAACGAAAATTTTGAAAACTAATGTTTGTCAAAACCTTAAAAACACTTTTTTCTTTACTAAAGCATAAAAATTGACAAACGCCTTAATATACTGGTTACACTCGAGTTCTTGCATCATTTACCTTTAAAATCAAATCGGCAACGTGACCGAGTGGTAAGAGCGCCGTGATTGTGATCGACACGCCCGCGGTTGAAAACCTTCCCGTGCTATTTTGTTATGTCCTTGGAAAAAACACTTCACGACACTTTTTCCTGCCTGGCGGTCTTGGCTTTAAATTTTAGTTATATCTCAAATAAAAAAAATCCAACCGGGCAGCTCGACATCCATGAAAGCAGGTCGCGGTGATTGTTTGACAGTTGCTCTATGCATAGCACCTCCGACGCTTTCTTGGGAGTCAAAAAGATAAGCATAAAAATGAAATAGTAAATAAGCTTAAACAATATCAAATCATGAGCAAGTGCAATCGACACAAAGCTGACCTTGTCTAATCCCAATATGCATGACGCGTACGATCTTGTTAGTTCACCAATCACAAAACCAATTGTAAGACCATTGTAAATTGGAAGAAGAAAAACAAGAAGCTGCTTGGGCGTGAAAAAGAGCTTCAGAGAAAGGTAAAGAGAAGACTTCAAATGTGTACATCCGTTATGCTAGAAATATGTAAAGGTTAAAGAGCTCAGGTATTTGCAAACGTGTCTGAACGTAAATTTAGATAGAAACCTAAATGTCTGATCAACATTCGTTGAATAGAGTTTTATAAAGCTTTAACTATGTCACTTTAATTTGACAAGTAAACCGATAAATTTGTTTTCTATGAAAAATACAAAATAAAAATTTCGGTTACTCAAGCACATATTTTACCGGTTACTTTTATTGCTTCATTTTATTTTAAAAAATTCACGTTAATTAAAAAAATTTCATAACAACTAATTCCTACTGTTGTCGAAAAATCAAGTTTTCTTTCGTTATTTTTTATAATGAGTTCATTTCCATTTGCTATTTCGGCTTTTTTCTCATCCATCCTCTGATTTTCTAACTTTACGTCGCTGTCATCAAGATCGAATTGCCTTAAGCTTTCTCTTTTAAACGGATAATCATTGGGTAAGAACATAGCATGAAGAAATATGGCGACAACAAGAAAAAGCGAAAACATAGTTATCACGACGTATCGTGTGGCTGGAAAGGCTGGACTGTATTGTTCAAGATTGGAAAAAGTGTAATTTTGGTCTTGACAGTCGTTCACACCACAATTGGAGAAGTTGATACGATGAGTTATATTCAATCTATCAGACATTGAACGATCAATGTGGAGAATTAAAGCACCCGCTGCGTTGCCGAAAATCTAAAAAGGATAAATAACACTGCTTCAACAATACTTTTAAATGAAAAAGTAAAGCGCTTAAGGTCGATTGAGACTAGAGTGCTAAACTGAAATCGTTTGCGGAAAAGCGAAAACGAATTGCCAAAGCGCAAAATTTTTCGGGCGCGAGCGGAAAAATATTGAAGTTGAAATATTTAAACTTTTTAGCTTGGTTCATACTTAGGGCGTTTGCAAAAATTGCAAGCGGAAAACGGACCATTTTAAACGCATAATGAAAAATATGCTTTTCGTTTGCTTTTCTCGTCAACGCTTTCAGTCTTGAGCCAATCTTTAATAAAAAATTAGAACAAACAAAATAAATAAAAATAAATAAAAGATCTTTATTAGTTGGTGAAGGATAGTCAGGATGTGATGACCTTTTTTAATTTTTTTTTATCTTTATTTTAATTTTACGTGTTTTTTAATTAATTTTCTGCAATACCTTATTTGTAACCGATAAGTCCTCACACCCAAACTGTGGTTTGCCCACTAACTAAGACTTTTTTATTTATGTTTTGGTCTTCAGTTTGATTCTACTTGTTTTTTTTTCCAAAAAACTCATTAATTGAGCTGCAAGCGATTTTCGAGTTTTTTGGTCCACGGCATTAATTGATACATCTAAATATTTTTTTGCAGGCCGCCGGTGCCCTGATCAAACACTATTGTGAAATTCGCTAATAGAGTAAAATCAGAACAGTTGAGATTTAATAAAAAAGAAAAATAAAACCAATAAGCACAATATAATTAAAATATCAACGTTCTTTTAAACCTGGTGTAAATTTGAGCAAATTTGATTAATGCTACCAGCAAAAAGTTTTTCCAATCCGACTTGCCGACAATTTACGTCAAGAATTATATGATCTGAAAATCGAAATAACAATTGCATCATCATCTTTCATTTGTCTGATGAGACCTGAACTTTATTCTAAAATATCAGGGTTATCTAGTTGTCTGCAGCAACGCCTCCACTTTATTCTAAAATATCAGGGTCATCTAGTTGTCTGCAGCAACTTCCTCCACTTTTATTAACAACTTCAATAAACAAGTTCTCTGATGTCATGTTTCATCATCTCCTCCCAGGTCTTTTTCGGTCTTCCTATTCTCGTATTACTCATTATTCTCTTTTGTAAACTCTTCACGTCAAACTCGCCACATTCATTCTCTCGAGATGTCCCAACCATGTTAGACGATGCTCTTTAAAAATGTTCTTCAATATCCTCGACATCTGTCCACCCTCTTAACACACTGTTCGAGATTTGGTCCAGGGAGTCTTGCCACATATCATTCGAATCATTTGCATTTCAGTTGTCTACATTCGCTTAGTATTAACCTTATTCATTGCTCAACATTTAGCTCCGCAGCACACATCACACTTCTTACGCATGCTTCATATCAGAGATGGCCAATTTGCCTGCTGATATGATCAACTTTAAATTTTTTTATAACTCGCGATTGACGACTATAGAAATGAGATCCTAAAAAAGGGGTGATTTCTAAGAAAAAAAAATCTTTACTTTGAATCTGTCTCGGATTTCTTGATTTTCGTCCCTAACATGGAGTAATCTCTAAAAAAAAGTCTTCACTTTGCATCTGTCTCGAATTTTTGTTTAGGTCTTAAAGTTCTAAGTTTACTCAAAATCAGAAGAGACCAACCGGCTAAGACGTCGCAATCCACGTTTTGGCCGTTACTGCTTATATAGTCTTCCTTTCAGTCTACGAGAAAGCATTTTAAACACAAAGTACACTACAGGCCAAAAGTTTAAGTCCACCTCTTGAATTTTTAAAAAGCAGTTAAATCAGTCTGTATTGGCAAATAATTTTCATCAGAAACAATGAACCCTTGTATAATGAAGATCGACAAAATGTTTTAACAAAGCCTGACTAACTTTTATTGGATTTCGCTGCCATTTCAACTGAGTTTGGATATAAGCTCCTTGTGAGGGTTATCCTGACTTCTTCCTTGCTTATTGCTTATTCCTTAAATTTTTAGTTATAATAAAGTTAATCCATATTCTCTACTTTTCAGAAGGTGTTTGTCTAATTTAATATCCTTTTTTTCTTTTACAGAGATAAAAATTGATAAGAAAACATTGTAAAAAATACGACTGTATTTACAGTAGTTTTCATCTACGAGTTTATTAACTATTTACAGAGCCCTTCTTATAAAATGGCCAAGAAAAGCAGTTACCAATTGAACAGAGGGCGAGGATAGATATTCTTGCTGCAGAGGGATTTTCACAACGATCCATTGCCAAAAAATTGGGGATTTCAAAATTTGAAAATTCAAGGGGTGGACTTAAACTTTTGGCCTGTAGTGTATATCCGAAAGTTCTTTAAATTTTCTTCATCCGGCATGTATCTTTGATGACAATTGCTTTAGGCAAAATTATGTTTTAAAAGAAGCGTTGGTGTATTGTAACAGAAAGATTGCAGTCTTAGTTTATTTGGGAAGGATACGACGATATATATATTAATTTAATAACAAAATCATTCATACATATATAATTAACGATTTTTTTTTATTTGTTTTAGCTTTTTTAGTTTTATATATATATATCCATATAAATCATGTTGTGAGCGTCAGCTGCACAAATAAATTCATTAAATTGTTCATTTCTCAAACGTTTTCAGTTTTTAAACCATTTTAAAACAAACTTAAACAAAAAAGAGTTATAACAAACAATAAAAAAATTATTATTTATGCATGAATGATTTTTTAATTGAGACAATAAAGTAAAAGTTGTAAAGGAGTTTTTGTTTCGTTTAACTTAAGGACACCTACAATTTTACATAAAATAAAAGGAAAATAAATTTTATCAATCAAAATCAGAAAAATTCAAAAAAGTATCATCGGTAAAAAATTGAAGATTTGAACCAGGATTAAATTTTTTATTTTAATAATGCTTCATGAACTTTAATATGAAATTTGAATTTACACTTTTTATTTTAAAAAATTTGGATCTAATTTGAAAAAACATTATATGACCTCTTATAGGACTTGTTGCCAAGAAGTTGAAATCCAAATGTTGCCTAGTTTAAGTGCAATAAAAATGATTTCCGATTTTAAATCTCTTATTAACAGGAGAAGTTTTTACGTTGAAATTCAATTTAAAAATTTTGAACAAGCGATTCACAAGACGTCTCAAGTCAACACCAAATACGCAACGGTAAAATAATAACTACAACTACGGTAATATGAGGGTATGCCACTGGCTGACTAGACTCAAATTTGTTTTTAAAAAAATATATATATATAATAATATATATACACAAGGGACAGTGCTGAAAATTCACTTTTGACAGAGCTCAATGATTTGAAGATAAGAGCAAAATTATTGATATATATATATATACACAAAATTTATTCAATCACTGTTTAAAAACCACAACAGTCTGCTTCATCCTTAAAATCGTCAGGTAGTTACTTATTGAAATAGAATATTTGATAATAGAAATAATAAAATATTCAAATTCTATTTGAATAAGTAACCACCTGACGATTCTAAGGATGGAACAGACTGTTGTGGTTTTTAAACAGTGATTGAATAAATTTTGTATTAAATTGCTCCGATTTTTTTCATTGAGCACTCTGCGGGGAAGATCAATTCACTCCTGCAATATATACAAGAACTATGATATCTGTAACGGATGATTTCTCCTTGTTTTTTGTCCCTTTCTCTTTTTTACATATGTAAACCACCCGAATGTAGCCAGACTCCTTTCGCGCGTATAATCTCGCTAATTCAGTTTCTGCCGCAAGTAAACTCGAGGTAGATGTATTTGTGATCCACTTTAATCAATGTAATGTTGTATCATTTAATCATTTATTTTTTGAGTTACAGTTAATCGTTACTCCTAAAATGTAGTCTTAAATTTGTAACATGCTCTTAACCCTAATCGTAATCTTAAATTTGTAACGTGATTGTGCTAATGGTTAATCTATTTTTCCGGTTCGTGTACTGTTTACCCTGGCGGATTAGGTGGCTGGTGCACCTAGGATGACCTTGTGAGGTTACTTTATAAGACACGCATTTAACCCCGACCTGTCTCTTGTTCAAATAGGTCCATACATGTTGTTGGCTTGCTCGTATATATTGCATTTTAGAGTAAAGACTTTTTGGTTTGTATAGGTCAGGCCGTATTATCTTTTAATAACCTTTGTTTGCTTGTACTTCGTGTATTCAGTTCTAGTTACTACTGACAGCTAGCTTGCTTTGTTTTCTTTTGTTATCATGTTTGGCTCTTCAGAGTTAACACACTTTCTTCAACTGGTGACCCTAAAATGTGAACTCGATTTGGCTCGTAGGGAGCTAGAATTTACACGTCGTGAATTAGAGTACTTATCAACTAGACTTATCTCATAAGGTTGAGACAGTTCCTGCATACTCTGATACTACCTCTTTGCTTATTGTAAGTTAGGGTTGCCATATCTAAATAGGCAAAATTCTGGACAGACATAGGCGTACCAGCCAAAAAAATCTTTGGAGGGGCAGTTAAAATAAAATTGTCTGGATTTTAGGATGAAGACCTAAAAAAAAAAGGGTACACTTGGATTTCAGACATGGATCTTGGACAGTCCCGGATTTTTCGATTTTCGTGCCAAAACCATGGTGTTCTCTAAAAACAAAAAAAAAGGTCTTCAGTCAAACGAAGGCAACAAACATATGGGTTTCATAGTCTTTTCATATCATTTTAAAATATTTTTCTAAACCTCTAAAATTCTGGATAATCTTCTAAAAATTACAGACATTTAAGAATTTTGTCCAAAATTCCGGACGGTATGGCAACCCTATTGCAACTACAACTAATTGCTATTGTAAGTTCTACAGGTTCTTCTTCTCCACTTGTAGATCATTTTCTTCATTTGTCAGCAGCATGGTCGAGTGGTTAAAGCGCCAGGCTTGTGACCAACATGGTCTCAGTTCAAAACCCACTCGTGCCATTCTGTTGTGTCCTTGGGAAAGACACTTTACGGTACATTCCCCTGCTTGGTGGTCTTGGCAAGCAGTTCTAAATTACAGTCATATCTCTATTAAATTACAAGCGGACAGCAATATCTTGGTATCTCCGGAAGCAGGTCGGGGTAATTGCTTACCCTATGTATTAGTACCTCCGTCGCTTTCCTGCAAGTCAGGAGGATAAATATAGAGATAAAATAAATAAAAAATAAATCATAAATTAGTTTCTGACTCATGTGTTGCTAACAACAATCCCTTCTTTCTTCGGGACTGGCATAAGCCTCCACCTAAGAATTTTGCTGATCTGTACCAACTGCCATCTCAGCAGTCAAAGCCTGCACTTAATTTATTGCACATGAGGCTGGAGATAAATGTAAAAATACACAGTTATCAACCAGCACCTCTTGCAATGAATGAAAAATCAGGGGTTAAGCTGATAAATGCCTTAGCACCATGACTAATTCAATTAACTGGTCAAAAAATGAACCTAAGCAGTGTGATGATCTTTTTCTTGTGGTGATCTTATTGATCAGATGTTTCATTTGCTACTTTGAAACATACACTATAAGGGGTGTATATGACTCGGCTTGACTAAATTTACTTATTTCTTTTTGCTCTGGTGAAGCCAACGAATGCATTGTTGTTGTTAATTGTATCACATGTCATTTTCCTGATGGGGGTATAGGGAAGCACATCGTATCCTGTAAGAAAACTTTGGGAAAATGAGTGGCATAGTAAGTGCATTAGAGGTGTATAAATTTAGGTCATGTTGGAAAAAGTGCATGGTTTTGGAGCTTATATGGTGCATTGGACCTTAAAAACACCTCCCATGCAAAAAAATTCGAAAAAAATATCTCTTTGCTTTCCCTCATGAGGATTAAAATAATACACCTAATTTGCTCAAAGGGGAATCCCATGATGACATCATTTTTTATTTATTATAACTTGTGTTTCATAGCAGAGAGAAAAACAAAACCAATTTTATTTGTTTTCAACAAGCATGTGCTTCATTTTGAGAGTAAACTTGATGACGTCAATTTTGTATGATGACATCATAATTGTCACTTGTTTTTTACAGCAGTTCGTAAGGAAATGTTGAAATGATAGAAATGAATGAATTATGGTAATGATTAATTCAATTTAAACAAAAATGTGTAAGAATGTTGAAAATTGGATTTTCTTAAATAACTTGAAAAGCAATATAAATATTAAACAAGTGCATTATATGACTATAGAAAGCGCTAAACATAAAGCAATTAAACTTGGAGTTGTCACATAAAAAAGCAAGAGGGCAACACATAAAGTCAAAATTCAGACTAGTTTCAAAGATTTTGTATTTTGGCTGTTGTTGATACCAGAGTTATTTAACTGCTATAATATGTTATTTTGATATTGCATTTAGATATTTACCATAAATCATTATCATAGATACAGTAGGTGTAATAATTTACTACCATGGTAGCAACCGATGAACCATCACATAAAAAGATCAAAACTTGTTCTTCAAAGGATTACTTTTTGATTGGACAAAGTGCTGGTCACATTAGTGGAAACAAACTGCCCTTGTTAGGGAAAATACTTCAGTATGTTCTGCATTTAAAAGAATCATTACCAGTTACTACTCCCTTAAAAAACCATCTATCTGATGCTGTTGATGAAGTACTATTAATTTGGTCTTGCACAGGAATTAAAACAGTAACCTAACAAAATGCAATAATGCGATTAAAAAAAGAGTATAACAAGTGGCAACAACACTACAAAAACAAAACACGTTCATCTGATCCTGGAAAACGTGAAATATTTGAAGCTTTATCACAGCTATAGGATATAGGGCTCCAGATGCAATTCAGACAATCCAAAAAAATAAGATGTTGTCAAAGGAGAGGAAAGCTGAAGATATATTTTTTTATGAAGACCAGCAGAACACAAGAAAAGGTGTCATTGGAGGGAAAGATGCACTGTATAAGAAAAGCATACAAAAACACCAAGAAAGGTTTGCCCGATCAATTGTTGTCACTCAGTCGAGCAGTATGATGAAACAGATGTAGAGTCGTTCAGTCAGTGAAGCTTTGCTGCCTCAAATCCATGCTCAAGTTCGGAAACGGACCAAGTTAAACAAGCTGATCCAAGCTCTCAAAGTTCTTTTGTAACTTTAAATATACCTAAAAATCTTATTAACTGCACTGAAATTACTCAGGTTTTAGACAGGTTCAAAATTTCAGATAACACTGCACTATGTTGGTAGCATCGTTCATAAAAGCTTGCTGAGTTCTGTCTGTCTTTCATGCTCAACCACCTATAGAGCATAGAAAACAGACTGCAAATTTCTGATGAAATTTTTCAAGAAATGCATAAAGCTCCACATCAGGATCTGGCCCTCCATTAGGATGGTAAACTAACAAAGGTGCTTTCTGTGCTGGTTTCAGGAACATCAACTTATATAGAGGGCAAAAGCTTTTGAGAGTACAGAGGTTAGAAAAAGCAAGTGGAACAGCTCAAGCAGATGCAAGTTATGATTTACTTGAGGTGTGGAATCTGAAGCAACATGTGAAAGCTTTGGTTTTTGATACACTGCCAGCAACACTAGTTGGAACAATGGTGCTGCAAAATGCTTGAAAAAGCTTTTAGATCAAAAGCTTTTTTACAATGCATGTTGTGATCATATATATGAGCTTATTATTGGTGCTGTATATACATGCTTATTCGATGACTTATCAGCTCCAGATGATGCCAATTTCAAATGTTTTCGAGCAGAGCGACCAAAAATAGACCTCTCTAAAGTTTCGAAAATGTCTTCAGAAGGAAAAGTTTTGGAAAAGTTTTGGAAACTCAAGTTTTGGAAATGTCTTCAGAATGGCCTAAAGAAAAGTCGAAACTGGTCATATGTGAGCTGCAACAGATCATTGAAAAGGAAAAAACAACAAAAAAACCTTTGTGAGAAGATTATAGGCAATGTGCAAAACACACTTGCATTGCTAGGTTCTGCTCCTTTAATTTTTTTTATCACAAACCTGGCACTACTTCCAGCACCTGAAGGATGGGCAAAGTGTTATACTGCCAAAAAATGTTCATGTGGTCTGACCAAAGAGTTTGTAAAAAAGTTTCATCGAATAAATTTGTTTATTGCTCTTTTTATGGCTGAAATGTAATATCAGTATGGATGCTCCAATTAACGACTTAACTTTTCTGCATGACATGCTAAGGTACAAGAACAAAGATCTGACTGTAGCTGATAATACCTTCAACAAACTTTCATCATATCAATGGTATCTGACGCAAGAAACAGTGGCATTTTCTTTTTTTAGCCAGTATCCTTTGCTGACAAATGAAATGAAAAAATCCTTGGCATTCCAGCTCCTTTCAATATCACCACCAGATGAATTTTGCAGAGGAATTCCCGTTTTTAAAAAAAACATTGACAGGTGTTCTAAACTTTGCGACTTTAGTAGACCTGAAACTTGGTTTATTTTTGAATGTCTGAGAATGGACAAGGACTGGCTCTACAACAAACCAGAGCAGTGGACTACAAATGAATCATTCAAAAAGGGTCAAAAATTTGTTGCAAACATTGAAGTTCTTAATGATGCAGCTGAAAGAACTGTGAAACTATATTCAGACTATGCTGGCATTTTAACAGAAAATAAAGAGCAATGAGCTAGTCTGTTGCAGGTCGTTGAAAAACATCAAAAAGAAGTTGACAACTTTAAAAAATCAATTTTGGCTCTTAATTTATAATTCACAACTACAGCACTTACAAGCATTTCCAATAAAAAGCAATACTTCACTAGTAAAAGTACCAGTAGTCTGACTTTAAATGTAGCCTATATTTTGAACTAATGAATTACTGAAGACTAGTAATTTTGTGAAATTTATTGCATGTATCACTCAAAAAGCAGTGTCTATAGAGTTTTCTATGCATTTACTGTAAAAATGAAGTTGTCATTATGACATTATCAAACAAAATTAACATTATCAAGTTTACTCTCAAAATAAAGCACATGCTTGTTGAAAACAAATAAAATTGGTTTTGTTTTTCTATCTGCTCTGAAACACAAGTTATAATAAATGAAAAATGATGTCCTCAGAGGATTCTTCTTTCAGCAAATTAGGTGTATTATTTTAATCCTCATGAGGGAAAGCAGAGATTTTTTTTTGCATGGGAGGTGTTTTTAAGGTCTAATGCACCATATAAGCTCCAAAAACATGGACTTTTTCAACATGACCTAAATATAAACACCTCTAAAGTGCATACATTAAAAGGTTAACAAAGGGCCTTCCCATAAAAGGTCATGATTCAGATGCCATTCTTAAATTTACAAGAGATCTTCACAATTGTGAGTTGACTTGTGGTAACAGACCAGAGTTTGATCTTGATTCACAACAAGTAGTGGGTAAAGTTTTTTTTCAGTGCCGCGATTCACTCAAGAAAAATTTATTGTTTCTGTGTTGTTTCAGTTGGAAAAAGGTCTTTGAATAAAAAAACTCTTAAGAGCCTTCATTTTTTTCAACGTTTTTTTTTCTGCATTGCACCCAAAGGTTCAAGTTTTGTTATTTATTTTGTTAAATACAAGTTAAAACAACAGAAAATCGGTGTGATTTCTTTTCAAAGAACAAACATGAAATAGGTAGTAGTGGCTTTACCTTTCTGAAATGGGTAAAATGATACAAAATTTTTAAACCTTACACCATTGATTGAACTAAAATTATCCAAATGTCAGATTAGTTTACTTGAGATTTTTTTAAAATGTGTAGTAAGTTATAAAAGTTCAAGGAAAAATCTTGTTTGTCCATAGTATTGAGCAGGTCAATGTACCAAAAGAAATTTTTCTTATTTGAAGTGCATGGTATCATGGTATTACCAATAAATTGTTTAGTTACATTTGATATTACTTTTTTCACTTTTGCTGGAGCACATGCCAAGCTTTTGCTATTGAGTTTTTATTCAAATTTTGAAGCCAGCTAGGCAAAAAATCAAACTTTCTATTTGATTGAATAAATCAAAAGACAGGAGCAAAATTTTCGTAAACGGTAATGAGCAATATGGTTAAATGATATTTTTTTGACCTTGCACGTGCAGAGTAATTGGCATTATATCAAGATAAAACTTAGCTCACCAAGCTGCATTGAACAGCAGCAAAAAGATAACCAATGTAATGATTTCTATAGGTCGCAGCAGTTTTGGTTCCAATGTGTGAATGTTCCAATGCAAAACGTGAGGCGATGATTGGATAAGCTGTCCATACAAAAGCTTCACCAATTCCATAAAACAATCCACCAATAATCAAATTGTATGCTAAAAGGTGGGAAAAACAGCTCAGTAAATCCTATAATTACTGAGAAATAGAATCAATTATTAAATAGTTTCCAGCTTGACACAAGCAAAGGACAGTTTTTGAAGTGATAAATCTTAACGTTTTGAAAATTTTGCAGCAAGTTTTAACTTAGATAAAATGTTCTGTGTGAAATTTTAAAATACAAGGTAGGGGTATAATCTCCATTGCATGAGGACAATACAAGCTAAAGAAAATTTTTGGTAAAATATTTTTAACCTAATTAAAAAGATTTTCAGCTTTCAAAAAACTATTCTGGGTTAAAATGACTTTTGTTAACAAATTTTTTAACTTGGCTAATTAATAAAAAAAAAAAGTTGCAAATATGGTCAACCAGAAAAGAAAAATTGTCTGAAAATGAATAAACAAAATTATTAAACATGCAAATATAAATATGCGCTTTAACTAGAGAAAAATGAATGACCCAAATGCAGCAATTTTTTTTTACACTTATAGAATATTATAAATTTGAAAATTTTGTATTTAGTATAGTTAAAAGTCTCAGAAAACCAAAAATATGCTATAGCTCATTTGTCATTCAATTTTTTTCTTCATGATAGTAATATGCAACTTACAGGAATAAACGTTACAAATGACGTATATCAAGTATCCACACTCAGCTACAATAATAACCAAACGACACCCTATCTTTCTAATAAGAGCAGGAGTCACAAAAGCAGCAACAACAGAAGAACCAAAAGCAACAGCTAACGAACTTGTACCTGCAAATAACATACTTTATAAAATGACACAAATATTAGAATAGAAGTCAACCTTAAAAATTAAAATTAAGCAAACATCTAATCTAACCACTTCATTAACAATAGAAAATAATGATCATGTACCACAGTACCAAAGGCCTCAAAAACTGAATTTACTGTAACAGTACAAAAAAGACCACTTGGAGTTCCACATCAAAGAACATCCCAAGCTTTTATAAATTACTGTAAAAGAACACTTACAAAATCTGACCAGGAAACAATTTTATTATCATATTTTGCAAAAGGGACTAAATATTAAGACTAAACATTAATGAGACTAAATATTAAATGGCTTAAATTCTTCACCACTGCAGGCCATTATTTAATAAAAACAAGATACAGATAGTCTAAAAATATCATAACCCAAAAAGCATTTCACTAGCATTTGATGGTTTGAAGCAGGGCATGCAACCTTTAGTATTGCTAGGGCAAATGTGCACAACAAAATTAAACTGCAGGCCTGAATTGCTGTACTCATAGCTGTTTTTGAGGGGGCAATACACTTTGCCCAAATTTTTTCAATGATTGCTTGAATCATGATCTTGAAGCATTTCACAGAGATGTCCAAATGCTATCCAGATTCAATGTGAAGACTTTATTTTTGGTCTTTACCTGATTTTGTACTTAAAAATGAAGCAGAAACAATTGGTTTCTCTCTTATGAAAAACAAAAAAAAAGTCTTCATATTCAATCTGTGTGACCAGTGTTTTTTTAAGGTGCTTTAAGGGAACAAAACAGTCTCTCAAAAATTTTTAATGGTCTCTCAAGATATGCTGCCATCAATATAAACAACCCTTACTAAGCTCTGCAACGATAGGAAAAAAAGTGTAGAAACAAGTTTACCAACTTATTTTAATAAAACTTAGTTTAGTTAGTCATAAGTACAGCCTATTTTCTCTTTTTTTTATGGTGCACTTTAAAAAGTCATAAATTAAAAGTTTATTATCCCAAATTTTTGAAAGCTGATGAGGGCTTGAATAAACAAAAAACGTTCATTTCTGTCCAGTAATTTTTTTTTAATCTTCGTCTTTTTGAAAATAAAAAAATGTTAAATTTGCTTCAACAGCTGTTTGCAAATGTTCAACCTCTTTGCCAAAACTTTACTAACTGAATTTTGTTGATAAGGAAACTATTTTAGTTAATTTTTAGAGAAAAAGACACAGAATTTAGTCAAATTTGAATTAGACAAAATTATTGTACTGTGTCTCTGGTTTGGGTTACTTGGGTACAGAGCACATTGCTAAAAATTTATTCTAATTTTTTTAATTACAGAAAAATGTCTTCACATAAACACTTATGCTCTGATAATGCAAGCAATTTAAGTATAAAGCAATTTTTTGCTAATAAACAAAATGTGTCTAGCTATTGCTACTCCAAACCAGGAAAGTAGGCCTACATCATCCAGGAACACCACAAGTTTGCTGAATGACTACATTTCTACTAAAGATATTTATAAGGACCAGGAGGATTTAATTCTTCCTATTCTTGTTATGCCGTAATTAACAGCTTTGGCTAAAACACCATCAGTAGCATTCAAAAAACATAGCTATCATGAGTTAAACTGAAAACTTCGGATAAATCCCTTCAAATAAGTGTATTCACTTTGCATGCAAAAGAAGGTATGTTTGTCATCCCAGCATTCAATACCTATCTGCTAAGGAATGACTGCAGATATTACTTTCTACATGGACAGCATAATTTATATCTATATAATTAAAATAGTTTTTGGTCTTTTGAAGTTTTGTCAGCTGTTGCTAAAGTCAACCCTTAAAAAAACTGTGTGTGACATTTGGCCACAACCAATCATTTCTGTTCTACTAAAAACACTAGTCCAGACCCAAAAAAATATGTCCATTAAATCTTAGTTATTTTTCCTCATTGACCTGGATCATTATAAATTGGCATGCAGGCCACATCTGACCCACAAGACAAAGGCTGTACAACCTTACTACATAAATATTAATCAACAATTTGTGTGCAGGGCAGGCCATCACTCTATTTCAAAACCAAAGCTTTCCATGGTCCACAAAATTTAGTTTGCAGGCTTTGGGTTGGACACTCCTGGTTTAAAGCACATTTTCGATGCAAATGTCAAACTGCAACTGAAACAAGAAGATTACTTAAGCAGGCTATCTTCAATTACATCAATGCATTTAACACTTTGGCATTTATTATCACTCAGTGAATGTAATGTTGGTATTTGCTGGTTTGCAAGATTGTTATTATAATCAAAGCTTTTTTGAAATAGACTATAAACGGGCCATTGAATTTTTAGTGACAAGTCTGTATGAGGGTTCAAAGACAAAGGTTAAAGTTGGATCTGAATTCTCAGAAGAATTTTTTGTATTGGTTGGTGTACATCAGGGATCTGTTTTCTAACCTTTGTTGTTTGCAATTGCGGTGGATGCTGTGACAGAGAATGCAAGACAAGGTTTAATGAAAGAGGTTTTGTATGCAGATGACTTGGTACTGATAAGTAAAACAATGGAGGGTCTAAAGGAAAGGTTTGTAAAATGAAGAAGTGCAGTGGAGAGCAAGGGACTGAAGGTGAATCATGAAAAGACAAAGGTGATGGTGTGTGGGTCAGAGGGAAAAGTCATACAAAATAAAATAGACCCATGTGGAATATGTGGTAAAAGAGTGACAGTCAACTCAGTGCTACGCACAAAATGTGACTAATGGATTCATGGAAGGTGTTCTAAGTTGAAGAAAGTAACTACAAGTGTGGCAAAATTTTTTTGTTTGTAGCAAATGTGAGAAAGTGACAAATGGTATGGGAGAAGTGCAACAGGAGGTAATATGTGATGAAATGGAAACTGTGAAAGGATTTTGCTATTTTGGTGATAGGTTGAATGCCAGTGAAGGATGTGAAGCTGCAGTAACTGCAAGAATAAGAGTGGGATGGAAGAAATTCAAAGAGTGTGGTGAGATACTGTTTGAAAAAAGATTCTCTTTGGGATGAAAGAAAAAATATATAAGAGCTATATGAGATCAGCTATATTATATAGAAGCAAAACGTGGTGTGAGAGAAAATGAAGTAGCTATTTTGAAAAAAATAGAAATATCTATGGTGAAGGCAATGTGCAGTGTAAAGTTGGTGGACAAGATGAATATTAAGGACCTGATGGACATGTTGGGATTGGAGGAAGCAGTAGATAAGCTGGCAATATGAGGTGGTACAGTCATGTTTTAAGATGACCTGAGGAAGATGCTTTGATGAAAACAATGGCACATAAAGTGGATGGAAAACATAAATAGGGTCAACCAAGGATGAAATGGATAAAACAAGTCAAAGGAAGCATGAGAAGGATTGGTTTAAAGAAAGAAGATGCAGTAGATTGATGCAGGTGGAGAGAAGATGTAAGAAGAGTTGCAGAAGTAGTGGGATGCATCCAGCCACCTCCAGTCACAGGGGATTAAACCAGATTAAAATTGAATTGATGATGATGACGGTTTAACACTGTTAAATAAAGTTGGTAAATATTATGGAATTTTAAATTAGATTAACAATATTGAAAAATTTTTAGCAAGCTAAAATTGCATTGAAAACTGATGCAGTCCACAGGTTGCAGTTTGGACTACCCAGACAAAAGTAAAGTTAATTTTAAACTTGAAGTTAGATATGCTTTTTGTTCTAAACTTGATAAAACTCTACCAAATTTTATCACATTATGCAATATTTTCAAATAAATTTGGGGTTCAAGCTTACAATTTAGCAATCTGTATATGATAAACTGACCAAGTATTTTTAGTACAATCAACTGGATTTTTTTATAGGCGTTTTAAGCTCATGCAAAGTCAAATAAACTGCCCCAAGAGTAGTAAATTGTATTGTTTACATTTAAAACAAAACAAAATTTTTTTATTTTTTTGAAGACATGTAAAAATTTTTCCAAATAGAAAAATAAGTGTATGATTATTTTCTCTTAAAAAGAAATACTAAAAAAAAGTTTTTGCACACTTTTGAAAGAACAAACAAGTGTCAATAATCAATTTAACCCAAGGACCCCAAACTTTTTGTGAGTTGACCATCCATTATGAAATGAAATTTTTTATTGACCCCCTAGCCTAGCCTAATAGAACTTTACTAATAACAAAAAAATAAAAAATTAACTAAATGATATATGTTATTACATGCACAACATAAGTTTTGTGTGGTTGCCATACCTTTTAAATAAAGTAGTTACTGTATGTTAATTTCTTTTTTAAAAGAAAGAAAGCAAATAACATAAATTTTTTTAAAAAATAAAAAAATAAGTGCATACCAAAACACAAAAGGTAGTAAAAATACTGTATCACGATAAAATATACACATCTGAGCTATATAAAGAGAATGTTGCATAATCATGGGTGGGAGAAACAACAAACTCTGTGACCAAAAGGGTCAAGACCCAAAAGGGGTCAGGCAGGCAAAGAAACCAACCAAAAAAAATCCTTTCTTTATTCCACTATTTAAATCAAAATTGGTAATGAAAAAGCTATCATTAGATGATGAAGGTGTTCTAGTAAAGCTTTATGATGATACCACCAAATCAGTTTTTCCACACTTGCAGCTCATTGAAAATGATTTATATCCTGGAAAATATGTTGCTTGCATTTATGACCAAGATTGGTACATTGGTGTAATAACTAAATGTTCAAATGAAAACAAAGATGTCTATATCAAATTTATGAAACAAAATAATTTGGTTTTAACATGGCCACAGACCCTAAAAAATGAGTGTTGGATCCCATTAAATGATGTAATATTTATAATTAATCCACCTGAACTGCAAGGACAGAGTGGACAACACTACAAATTAGCAATCACAGACTATGATCAAATCAAAGCAGTGCTTGCTGCCAGACAGAATGCTTGAATCTTTGGTTTAAGCAAATGTTAAAAATTTTATAGCAGCTGGTAAAATATTGAATTTTTTCGGTTTGCAAAATATCTTTTGACATGCTGTGGTCCAAACTTATCCCTGTTTCTAGTTAAAATATAGCTGTTCAAATAGCAAAAATGGATTTAGCATCATCATGTACTCCCAGATAAAAATTTGTTCTATTTTAATGTGGTTAGAAATGGTTTTGCAAGCCGAAAATATATATGTGCATGGAAAAAATATGCCACCTAGTGGCAGTTTTTCAAAAAATTTAAAGCCAAGCTATAGCAGATAAAGAGTTGGAATTTTCTTTTATCAATTCAATTTTAACTTTCTGATTAATATACAAAATTATAGATAGAAGGTGAAATTTTGCACTTTTTTGGATATGGTAAAAGTTAAATTTCTCACCTACATAATGACTAATATCTCACTCCCTAACAGTTTCGAAACAAAGTTGAAATTTGGTGTGTAAGTTCCTTAAGAAAAGCTCTTTAACATATTAAAAAACTGTTTTTAAAAACAATGTTTTACAGGGCTTTTTTTTACCAAAAGATGGTGCATTTTTAGCAATTTTACAGCTGGTCCATACTTTAAAATGGTATAACTTTTTTTTTAAGTTTTTTTTTCTTTATATTTGGTGAAGTTATAGACCAGTTAATAGGGAGTACCCATATTAAAAATTGGAGCAGTACTATGCTTTGTATGGCAGCTACAGCTTTTTTAAAATAGCCTAAAATTTGTTTTTGGTCAAAATGTGGACATTTTAGGACTCAATATTTTCATTATGTTATAAGCTAATATCATTTTGACACTTGATCCATTTAATATACCAGAAAGTTGGTCAATATACCAAAAATCAGCTTTCCACAATTATTATAATTGGAGAAATGCTTGTTTGAAAATGGCTGAAAATGACCAAACACTAATTGCTAAAATGGGGTACCAAATTTCCATACATCACATTTCATAAAATACAATAGATATTGAGCTAAAATTTTCAGTTTCCTGGTTAATTATGATATACAAGATTTTGACAAATTTGGAGGGGTCAAGCTGGAATATTTCTGAATTTCAGGACATTTCACATGGAATCACCCATTTTCTAAAAATTGCTTGTGATTTCTAAAAAAATTTGATTGTTGTTTGGCAATAAAAGAATGTAAAAAAAGTTTCACCAGTTTGGTCATGAGCAATTTAAGGTATTCCATTGACTGGAAGTGTTTGATTAATTATTTCTATTCTGTCTGTTGTTATCCATTGTGCAAAGATAATTTCTTCACAAATATCTTCATATTTACTTTTGGCAATTTCTACATTGCTGAACATATAACCTTTGTTATTTATATCAAATACCATCATTGAAATTAAATCTTGATAACTTTCTTCAATTTGAACTGACTTTAACATTAGAATGACATTTTGGTAAATTGTGCATACACAAACAACATGAGTACCAGCAGATCCAGCTAGGACACACCATTTTGGCCTTAATGCTGCAAAAATGTGGAAAATCCAACTTAATTCCTGGGTGTCTTTCGTTAAATTATTGGTACAGTTCTTTTAGCATACATAAAACAAGCCTTTTCTGTTCACAAACATTAGTTGCAATGTTGACTTTGTCACGAGCACCTGGCATGATTCTTTTATTTTCATTGTCACAAAAAAATTAGTAATAATATTTTTGATTTCACTATTAAAGTTTTTCCTTTTCTTGTTGGTGGTTTGCTGAAAATTCCTTGGGAAATTGCCAAAGGGAAATGGGAAATTACATGGTCGAGCTACTCTAATCATGTAATCATTAACCAGAAAGTAATTTACAATGGCATTTTGTAATCATCAATCTAGAATAAGTGTCAATAACTGTATTTTTTCTGAGCATGTTGTTCCTGGTTTGCTTATTTTTTCTTTTACATTTTCCATTAAGATATCAAAATCTTCAGCTATTTTCTTGCTTTTATATTCAATTAATGTATTTTTGCTTGTCACTTCATAAAGGAAACTTTTAAAGCAATTGCTACTCTTTTTGTTAATTCATTATTAAACAAAAAAAGTTTGGGCTTTCCATAACGAGATCAACTACATGAAAGCATGCTGTGTAATTTTATTGGGGACTGACCAATTCCAGATAGACTTGTGTTTAGCTAACTATTAGACAAACTGGCCACACAATTATTTTCTTCACTGTCTGTACTGTCTCCTGCTCATGCAGCATCATAAACCATACCTGAAGCTTTCTCACACCATTTGTTCAATGGCGATTTAAAGTTTCCACAAACTTAACAATCTGGGATAATTAAAAATTCTTTTTCTTTTAGTTCTTTAGCAAATTCTAAACTGATTACCAGCAAATTTTGGCCAATTGTGAGTTTTAAAAGGGTTACAACAATATTTTTAAACAAATTTATATCTATTGAGAATAAGGGCTTTTTGATGTACACACACAGTTACGTAGTTTATATAAAATTATGTTCATTTTAATAATTTTATATACACCTTTTTTATCACATTATAACACTTAATATTGCTAGTGAAATTAATTAAAGGGTCATTCTATGCCAAATGAGCAAATGGGTTACACCAAATGTTTCATATTTTTATAAAATTTGGCACACTTGTAGATCTCACTGAAATAATAAGAATGCAAAAAAAAGTTTTTAAAAATTTCCATTATTTTTGAAGTTACAGTCATTTAAAAAAACGCCATTTTTGCTTGTTCTACTTCAATGCACATGCTTAAAATTTTATTTAATTTCTATTTTCTTAGCCTGTAATCATAGGAGGTTGCTGAAAACTGCTAGGCAGGTATTTTAAGACCCAAGGAGTCCAAAAAAATAGTTTAAAAAGTTGTAAAAAAACTACTTCATATGATAAAAGAGCTTTGAATTTGTTTTTTACATTTTTCAGAGGTCGAACTTTAAAGGCATATAAAAAAATGGGTATAAAATTTAAAAGCTGAAATTCAGCCATTCTATTCTTATACTAATACACTTTCATGCCAAACAAAAAAGTTGAATTAATTTTGATGTTTACTATAAAAAAAATTTTTTTTTAAGGGTAACACATTTTTTTTCCAAAAAAATAGCATTGAATCAATTAAGACAGGCAAAAATAACACAAACCCCATGGGAAAAAGGAAGCAGTAAAAGACATATAAAAGCTGATGCATGCATATCAACCAAAGTTTTATCTAAAAAAAATCAAGCTACACAAAATTTGCTTTAATGAGTAGTTCTTTTTAAGGCCAAGCACATTAATCTCACAAACATTAATCTCACGAACAATAAGTGTATACAATAAGTCACGAACAATATATATACGTTAAATGTGACTTTAACTGCAAAAATTAAGATGTTACTGTGGAACACTTATATTAATAACTACAGAGCACTCTTTAACAAAATTTTTGATGTCTACAAATAATCATTACAACTTCAACTTAGTCATGCAACTTTAATTGCAAAAGAATAAGTTGTCACTGAGGAGCACTGACCAATAACTATATAACAAAATATAGAACAGTTCAACAATGTCTACAAATAATCATTACAACTGCAACTTAAGTTAAGCCACTTTAATTGTGAAACATAATGTGTCAATGTAGAGCTTGATACCAATAACTACAGAACACTATTTAACAAAATATAGAGCAGCCAGTGCTCAATGACTAAAAATAATCATTACAATTCTAACTTAAGTTAATCTTCAAAGTTGTAACGATAATTTATGGAGGCCCTGGATCATACTGAAAAGAAACAGTGTAAAACATGCAGATCAAGTAAACTCTTAAAAATCTATTTAAATGCTCACGTCAGAAAATATTGACGGCATTATTTTAAAATCCTTATCTGAAATTTTGTATTGTTGTTGGCTAGAAGTTAAACATGTGCCAATGCTGAGCAGAATATGGTTGCATAACACAAAGCACAGGTCTTATATGAAGCAAAATATGCTTGTATAACAGAAATTGGTGGATTGGTATCAGGCTTGCAAACTTGAACTCTAACTCAAAGAACTTGGTATTTTTTGCCAAATTTGAAAAATTAAAATTGCTAAGCTCGAACTTGAACTCAAACTCAAAAAATACATAATTAAATTTGAATTCATTAATTAAACAGTTTTGAAAAGAGAATAAATAACATTTAGGATTTTACTTTTGATACTGTTATTAAATTGTTTAATTTCAAATGCAGTCGAGTTGTATTTGACTCAGGAAATGTTTGGGCAAAGTCAGAATTTTTTGGGCAGTAACAAGAAAATGTTTGGGCAACAAATAATTTTTGGGCACAGAAAACCAACTACATTTTAGGACAAGGTTTTTAAATTCAGAAAAAGATTATGGTTTGAGGTAAAAACTTTGTTTAAAGACTTTTTTGGAATAAAAATCAAGAAATCTAAGACAGATTTCAAGTGAAGATCTTTTTCTTTCATCTTCACTCTAAATTTGAGGCAAAATTTTTTCTTATATCTGTAAAATATTAAAGATAATGATTCCAGCAAAGTCATAAAATTTAAGGAAAACTGTATTTCATTCCCACAAACATTTTTTTGGCTGGTAAGCCTATATAATGGCCTGTTTCATTATTTCCTTTACTTTGTTTATTTTTTCGTGGTAGCCTTCCAATTTTTTTAAAAGTTATTTTGTAGATAAGCTTAATTGAGCTTTTGATTTTTACAGCATTGAACAGAACTTGAAAAATTAAAAATTAAAGAACTCGAACTTGGACTTGCAATTTTTTATGAACTTGAACTCAAATAAAAATCTATTAAGTTTACAACCCTTATTAGTATGGTGATGACAGTGAATGATTAAGAACATGATGCAGAAGTACAATTTCTGCACCCATATGGGCCTGCAATATCTTTTTGTTTGGCCTTCTAGAGAAAAAATGTGTTAATAGAAACCAAACTGCTTAAAATGAGAAGCACCAGACTCGAGTTTCGCTCTTATTAGAGCTCGTCAGTGTTTATAATATCATCAAGAAAAAATGTGCTTTATACTATACAATCATATTCTGCTCAGCATTGGCCTGTGTTTAACTTCTAGCCAACAACAATGCAAAATTTCAGATAAGGATTTTAAAATAATGCCATCAATATTTTCTGACGTGAGCATTTAAATAGATTTTTAACAGTTTTTTGATCTGCATGTTTACACTGTTTCTTTTCAGTATGATCCAGGGTCTCCATAAATTATCGTTACAACTTTAAAGAATGACTTAAGTTAGAGTTGTAATGATTATTTTTTAGACATTGGACACTGGCTGCTCTATATTTTGTTAAATAGTGTTCTGTGGTTATTGGTATCAAGCTCTCTACATTGACACATTATTTTTTACAATTAAAGTGGCTTAACGTAAGTTGCAGTTGTAATGATTATTTGTAGACATTGTTGGACTGTTCTATATTTTGTTATGTAGTTATTGATATCAGTGCTCCACAGTGACAACTTATTCTTTTGCAATTAAAGTTGCATGACTAAGTTGAAATTGTAATGATTATTTGTAATCATTAGACATTGGACTGCCCCATATTTTATTGTTCTTGTTGCTATTGTTGTTGCCCCTCCTCCAAGAGTATCTTGAAGTAGCAATCCCTTAATTTCTCAAAGAAGCCAATGTAGATTCCCATTCTTGGATTACCTCTGCTGCTGCTAAAGGCTTTCTCCACAGACTGGTGATGGTGATGCTGGCTATATTTTGTTAAATAGTGTTCTGTAGTTATTGGTATCAAGCTCTACATTGACACATTATTTTTTACAATTAAAGTGGCTTAACTTAAGTTGCAGTTGTAATGATTATTTGTAGACATTGTTGAACTGTTCTATATTTTGTTATATAGTTATTGGTCAGTGCTCCTCAGTGACAACTTATTCTTTTGCAATTAAAGTTGCATAACTAAGTTGAAGTTGTAATGATTATTTGTAGACATCAAAAATTTTGTTAAAGAGTGCTCTGTAGTTATTAATATAAGTGTTCCACAGTAACATCTTAATTTTTGCAGTTAAAGTCACATTTAACGTATATATATTGTTCGTGACTTATTGTATACACTTATTGTTCGTGAGATTAATGTTTGTGAGATTAATGTGCTTGGCCTTAAAAAGAACTACTCATTAAAGCAAATTTTGTGTAGCTTGATTTTTTTTAGATAAAACTTTGGTTGATATGCATGCATCAGCTTTTATATGTCTTTTACTGCTTCCTTTTTCCCATGGGGTTTGTGTTATTTTTGCCTGTCTTAATTGATTCAATGCTATTTTTTTGGAAAAAAATGTGTTACCCTTAAAAAAAAATTTTTTTATAGTAAACATCAAAATTAATTCAACTTTTTTGTTTGGCATGAAAGTGTATTAGTATAAGAATAGAATGGCTGAATTTCAGCTTTTAAATTTTATACCCATTTTTTTATATGCCTTTAAAGTTCGACCTCTGAAAAATGTAAAAAACAAATTCAAAGCTCTTTTATCATATGAAGTAGTTTTTTTACAACTTTTTAAACTATTTTTTTGGACTCCTTGGGTCTTAAAATACCTGCCTAGCAATTTTCAGCAACCTCCTATGATTACAGGCTAAGAAAATAGAAATTAAATAAAATTTTAAGCATGTGCATTGAAGCAGAACAAGCAAAAATGGCGTTTTTTTAGACGACCGTAACTTCAAAAATAATGGAAATTTTTAAAAACTTATTTCAGTGAGATCTACAAGTGTGCCAAATTTTATAAAAATATGAAACATTTGATGTAATTTTTAAAAAAATTTGCTCATTTGGCATGGAATGACCCTAAAATAAATTCTGCGTAAAAAGACCTTTCATATGATACTTCACTTGAAAAAATTGAGATATCTAGAATTGAGTTATTAAACTTTGAACTTCTGTCATGCTCGACTGATTTTAAAAACTACTTGATCTTTGCTGCCATATTGGAGCTTTGACCCCTAAATAAATACATAAAAATTTTATGGTACGTAAAAATTATTAGCAATCTTTCTGAAGAACTTAATTTCAAGTCTTATTTCATTTTGTAACAAAAGTTATGGCTGTTTCAAAATGGGTTGTATCAATCATTAGAGGTTATGATTGAATGAGCACAAAAAGTGGCTATTTTGAAAATGTTGTGATTTTAAAACCACTTATCCAATTTTGAAAATCAAATTTTTTTTAATCAAGATTAAATTCTGTTTAATCTTACAATCAATCTAATTTAATATTCTGTATAATCTTACTTACTCAGTAGTGTGCAAATTGGATCACTCGTATTTTTCAAACACTTTTTTATTTTGTATTATTTGTATATTCAAACACTTTTGAATAGTTGATACTACATAAATATTTATTTTTGAAGGGTGTTCTGTAACATCATGTGTTCTAAAGTATTTTGCAATGATACAATAAACTGTATGATGACATAATAGGCAAAATATTCAAATAATCTTAATCAGTTGGTACTTGCAAGTGGTGTTTACAAGCTATTACTAAATGGCAGATATTAGCCCTAGGAAGCATGCAAGTATTGTGACACTTCATCAATATAACCAGGCATCAAGTAGAGATATTTCTAAAAAGATTGGTGTGCCAGAAACCAGTATATGTAAAATCATTAGGCAGTACCAAACTACAGGGTCAGTCAGTCAGTCCAAAACAGAAGTGGAAGTGTGGTTGTAAAAGGAAGACCACAGCAAAAGATTATGCCTACATTCTGAAAAAGAGCAAGCAAGACCCATCAAAAAGGTGTTGGGTGTGATTGAGATTACAAATGATTTGGCTAGTGCAGGAGTCAAAATAGGTGCATCTTGAGTACGAAAGCAATTGGTTGAAATGGGTAGAAAAGCTAAAAGACCCTCCAAAAAGCAGCTTTTGACAGGTGCAATGCAAAGAAAACAAGTGGGCAAATACAAAAATTGGACTGAAAATGAATGGAAAAAAGTGCTGTTTTCCAATAAAAGCCATTTCTTGGTCCAGGAACAACACAGATGTTACATAAGGAGGAGTGAAGGAGAAAAGGTTACAGAATAGCACATTAATCAGTCAAGTACCCTCAGAAGAAAATGTTTTGGGGGTCTTTTAGCTTCAGTACTATGGGATCACTCTATTCCTGCTTGGGAATAATGAATGCCAACAAGTACATCAATGTAGTTAATCATAAGGTTATGAGAGATATGCAAATTCCATTTTCTGATGGTGGGGGCATATTCCAGCATGATTTGGCCCCTTGCCATTCTGCTAAAAAAGTGCAAAAAGTGTTACAAGAAAATGGAATAAAGGTTTTAGAATGGCCAGAGAATTTGCCAGACTTGAACCCTGTAGAAAATTTATGTGGTATAATTAAAAATTAACTGAGGTCCAGAGACTGTACAACTATCAACAAGCTGATTGAGGCCATTATTTTGGTCTGATACCATGATGACAAAATTGCAAAAAGTTGCCAGAAATTGGTCAGTTCTATGTCCAAATGAGTGAAGGAAGTTTTTAAAAACAAAGGAGGCCATATATCATATTAAATGTAAAAATTGTTTTGTGTTTTGAACAATAAACCATTTAGAGTAAATTTTCAGCCATTTTTTTTGAGTGAGCCAATTAATTTGCACACTACTGTAATTTAATTTTTACAAAATCTGAGATGTTGGGTTAAATAGCCTGGTTGATTTGACATGACATGATTCATACCATATTTTTCCAAAGATAATCCACACACCATTTTCAGACATAAGATTAAACTTTTATCTCTGTATATACTGTAGTATGCCCACCTGCTTTGAAACCACAACAGTTATTCTAGTCAGTGTAAATGTAAAAACATATCTATGACTGTTTGTTGTGAAGCAAGCAACAAAGTGAATCTTGAAACACTAGATTGGATTCATATTGTAGTTTAACACTATATTTTCACTTGGGAAATGACTTGAACATGTCTTTATTATTTTGACAAAAACTAACTTCAAACTTACTGTCCCTGCAAATAACATGGTAGAATATATGCCAAGCAGGGCTAAGGTGTAGTGGTGATTTTGGGGTTACTCCTATTCTTACTCTGGAGTAAGTTTTTTTTTAAATTTCTCTACATAGAATCAGTCTCAAAATTTTTTTATTTTTATGACAAAACCATGGAGTTCTCTAAAAAAAAAAGTCTTTAGTTGGAATCAGTCTCCGTTTTTCAATTACAATGTTCTGAAAATTCTAGACAGCATGGCAACCCAATAATGCAGTGGAGGAGTAATAATAAATATTTTTTGTTACTCCTACTCCTTGGAAAACCTCCGACTCCTCTTACTCCTACTGCAATTATGTAACAATTTTCATGATTAAAAAGACCATGTTTCTGTCCAGTAGCAGACACTAAAGTTTGCAGGTGAGGGCACAGTGCCATACAGTATTGTAGGTTGCTGTGAGGTCAATAAACACAGCACCAGCCTTCCTTTTTAACCAAGTAGCTAACCTCAATTTACTGAGTTAAAGAATTGACTTAGTCTACGGTTAACCTTTCACATCAAAATTCAGCCTGCTCCCTAGGTAGCAGTGGGTCTATAATTGGTTCAACACATGTGTAACTCTGCAAGATCTTCAAGGGGGTACACAGCAAGGAGATTGGTTTATAACTTCTTGGATCCCCTAATGGCTTCATCCAGCCATGAGCCTGGCTGACTTGTAATCCTTTGCCTGAAACATCCCATTGCTCACAAACTTGGTTGCAATCGAGTTTGCTGAAATAGGGCAAGGACAGTGGGTGTTTCTAGACCTGCCAGTTAAGTTGATAATATATTCCCCCAGCTAGAAGAGTGTGTGAAGTTAATGGTATTGACAGCTAGGGATAGGCATTCTAAAATTTTGAATCTTTGAAATCCAAATCCTGAAAGATTCAAATCCAAAAAGTCAATTTATTTTGAATAGTTGGAACCAAAATGATAATCATATCTAAATAGCGAGTGAACAAAAAAAAAAAAACAGAAGCATATTAACACCTCAGACAATTCAAAATTTAGATGCGCTTGGTCTTTTAACTAGCAATTTTGCAAATGATGCTGCTTACTCTCTTCTTTCTAGTTTTTTTTTATTTATTTAGATGCGCAAGTTCTCTTTTTTGATTCACATTTCTCTTCTTTTTATGTTTCTCATTTTTTATTGTGATGTGCTAAGTTTTTCAATTTGCATACAGTACTGCTTTCTCTCTTTTTTATCACACATGCAGCCAGAAGCACAACCAGGGGGCTGATTTGGAGGTCATGTCCCTTTTTACACAAATTTGTCATCCCCTTTTCTCCTGATGTCAGTTTCCTTTGCGTGCTGATATGTAACAAGATAAAACTTTAGCACTAATAAATAACGTTTTGTCCTAATTTAAATATAGTAACTGGTTACCATTTTTCTTTGAATAGAGATAACCACATTTTCACTATCTTTCTTTAAGGCCTGTTTCCACTATGAGCATGGAAAAGAGCATTCTTTGTTTTTTTATTGATTTTCCGCACTTAAAATTGAAGCGACCGCCAAGCAAAAAAAAAATCAATAAAACAAACAAAAAATAATCTTTTCCATATTTGTAGTAGAAACAGGTCTTTAGTGTTTTTTTTCGAACATTGTTCAAATTTTTAGCAAAATATCCAAACATTTTAAGCAATTTCAGCAAGATGTTAAAAAAATTTAAATGGTTAGTTCAAAAGTTTGACCTATAATTGTGTTTGCTGTTTTTAGTAACTACTACATAGAAGAAAAATTTCATGTGATGCTTTAACTATACACTAAACAGCATTCACTCTATGTCCGACTTCCCTATCGTCATCGTTTGGAAAGGTATCCACTCCAGGTCAGACACAAACACTAGGACTGGGGCCAAGGGTTTATCCTTTTACTACCCCAGATTGCTGCACTGCCTGAATCAGAGGCTGGCAGTGGTGTTATTAAGCCAGCATCAAGTTTCATCATCCAAAACCATCAGACCTCATGCTCCATGTGGTGCCCAATGTATAGGGCACGCTGTTAGTGCATGGTCTGCAGTTTGCTCTGAGGCGCCACACTCGCAATTCGGTGAAGGAGCGAGACCCCATTTGTGCAGGGATGAATGGAATCGCCCAACACCAGTCCACAGGTGGTTGAGCTTAACCCAAGCTGATCAGGGTAAGCCCATCCCAACAGGCCTGGCACCAGTCTCAGGCACAAAAACACGGAGCCTGGAAGCATTTTTACAGCATTCTGCTTTCCATTTGTGATTTGTCCATTCATAAGTGCAAATGCCAAGTCTGGCAAGGTTGTCCAAAAGATTCCGTGCACCTGGCACAAACAGGCATCTGGATCTTAGTCTCATTTGGCGAGTATCTGAGGACCCACTTAATAGACCATACAAGATATGATCAGGGTCCAGAGATCCACGGTGAGCCAAGGAAAGTGTCACTCCCAGTTGGTGAAGCTCAGATGGCTGGATGCCTGAGAGTACAGGTAGGTGGTCCGTTAAAGTGGGATGCAGGCATCCAGTAACTATGCACAAGGCGTCATTCAAGACACTATTGATGAGGTGAGTGTGAGCACTGCGACACCAGACTGGCGCACAGTACTCAGCTGTTGACTAGAGACAAGGTGGCTATGCATAGTGTTTTAGCACCAGCACCCCATCCCAAGCCCACGAGTGGCCTTAGCAGTGTGACACACAAGGATATTTTTTTGCACAATGCCACTAAGTGGTCATGAAATGTGAGCAATCTGTACAGTTTTACCCCAAGGTAAGTAGGGATTGGACAGAACAGTAGAAGTCTACTGTTGTTGTAGACCTTTAGCTCACATTTGGCCTCTTGATTATTTAAGTGAAAGGCTGCCGTCATTGCCTTAGTGTGACTGATCAAGCTTCAACCTCCAAGTCCTGAGATACGCTGACAGTGTAGACATGTCTTGGCTTAAAGTCCCCTCCAAGTCCTTCCAGTTTCCAGAAGAATGCAACAATGCTAAATTATCAGCATAAGCAAACTTTCTGGAAATCATGGAAGGCAGATCGTACATATAAATGTTAAATAGGAGGGGAGCCAAGACCGATCCGCCAGAAACGCCGTTTTTCAGACAGCGTAGCCTGCTTTGCTTGCTGTCACTGGTGGTAAAGGTGAAATTTCGATTTCGGACAAGCTCCATAATCATTTTGACCATGTGCTTATCTGGAAGTAGTCTCAACAGCTTGCAGGTAAGGCCACGGTGCCAGACAGTGTCATAAGCAGCTGTCAGATTGATAAATACAGCACCGGCCTTCTTTTTAGCCTCGAAAGAATCCTCAATGTTCTGGGTCAGCAGAACAACTTGATCTACGGTTGACTTCCCACATTGAAACCCAGCCTGCTCTTTAGGGAGCAGTGGATCAATTAATGGTTCAACGTGGGCGTAGATAAGCCTCTCAAGGATCTTGTACGGGACATAGAGCAGAGATATCAGTCAATAACTCTTTGGGTCCCCTATATGCTTTCCTGGTTTTGGAATCGCAACCACAAGCGCTCTTCTCCAGATCTTGGAAATTTTGAGTCGGCGCAAACAGGAAGGAAGTCACGTAATCAGGACTTCAAAGCAGCTCCAGCATGGAGTATAAGCTCGGGGCAGATGGAATCAGGTCGCGGAGCTTTACCTGGTTTTAAATGTTGAAAGGCAGCAGCAAATTCTCTCTGTAAAAAACTGTCAGAGATATTTACTGCGTCTGGTGTTGTGGCCCTCCAAAGGTCAGACACTTCTTGAGAGACAACTCGAGATGACTTACGGTCAACAGCCTCGTATTTCCCATTTCTAACCAGCTGAAATGCAATAGCATCGGCTGAAGCGGGACAGTGACGAGGAGAGTGTTGTGACCTACCAGTAAGGTTGTTCAAAATACTCCATGCTTTTTGACTAGAGTGTGAGAAGTCAATGCTCTGAACTGCTTTGAACCATTGATCCCTCCGCTTTCCGTCAAGCTTGGCAAGCAGAGCTGTAGCAGCCAAACTCGAGTTGTCTCCCTGAGGAGACTGCAGAAAGGTTTTATAGAGGGATTCACACTCTGCATCCCAACACGGAATATAGTTATTTTGATACTTGCATGGGATAGTCTTTTTGACTGCTTTCTTAATGGTGTTACAGAAGTCCTGGTAAGCCGCATTCACATCAAATGAATCAGGCAGCAACAAAGTCTTCGCAAATTTATTTGTCAAAGCAATGAATTGACTCCATTTGGCCTTGCGAAAGTTCCATCACTTAACAGGCATGCTTGGCACTGCCATAGCAAACCTTGGTGGTGTAATAAGCAAAGGTCAATGTTGTGACCTGGGGAACTTTTCAAGAACACATCTATCCGGTAAGCGACTGTTTGGACCTACACTAGCAAAAGCTAGATCTGGATTGGTACCAGTGTTCCAGCAGCCGGAATAAAAGCTGGCAGCGTCCTTGGCATTATATAGGAGGGCAAGACAATTAATACTTGCCCAGACAGCCAAGCACTCACTGCCCAGACTGTTGCCATCATAACCCCAGTCAGCATGACAACAGTTAAAATCGCCAGCGTAAAGACAGGGGTGAGGAAACACTGGGATATCCAGGGTTTGCAATCGCGTTGGCAGTGGTTTGTAGACGTTGACTATTTTATAGCCATCAACGTCCACACACAGCCACTCAATCTCCGATGTTGGTGGAGATTGGTCCAAAAGCATGTATCTCAGTCGCTCATGAACAAACATGGCAAGGCCATGCTTCCTGCTTAAAGAAGATCCAGCTAGTTGGTAGTTTGGTAGTAACAACTTCTCTGCATCAGTACAGTGGGTCTCCTGCAGTAGGATGATGAGTGCCTCAGACTGCATAGCAAGGTGATGAAGAATGATCATCTTGCTTGCAGTGAGGCCTTTGATGTTCAGCTAAAGAATAGTGGCTCTTCAGAACTTGTTGGCAATGTGCCCTGAAAAGGGCAGTTTTATCCTGGCATTGCCCCATCCTGAAAAGGACGTTTGCCAATTAGCAGACCCTCACTGAACATCGGAGTGGGTGGATACCCTTCCGTTTTGGTAGGTTCAGTTTCGGTCTGTCATCATTAAAATCAATGAACAGACTTACTCACAGCCCAGGCTGCGAGAAAGCACCTACCATTTGGGCCAACTTTGCTTGTAAAATTATGTCTCCCTTTTTTGTCAGCTAGTAACTCCAACTTTATTCTGTATGCTCTTTGTACTCTGAATCATTTCGTTCTTGGATGGTTCAGGCCACTCAGAATGCAGACGACCAAGTGATGGTCTTTTTTATTTTTATTTATTTTATTTTTATTTTTATCTCTATATTTATCCTCCTGACTCGCAGGAAAGCGACGGAGGCGCTATACATAGGGTAAGCAATTACCCCGACCTGCTTCCGGAGATGCCAAGATATTGCTGTCGGCTAGTAATTTAGTAGAGATATTACTGTAATTTAGAACTGCTTGTCAAGACCACCAAGCAGGGGAAAGTGCCGTAAAGTGTCTTTCCCAACAACACAACAGAATGGCTCAAGTGAGTTTTGAACTGAGACCATGTTGATCATCAATCCGGTGCTTTAACCACTCGACCACGCTGGTCGGTAGACAGTTCAGCTCCTCTTTTGACATGAACATTGACCAATATTTATTTTTCAATATATATAATCTTTAAATTACAATGGTTAATGGTAAACAACATAAGATAATTAGGGTAGAGGAACTATCTATTAATTATCCAACTGATTAAACAAGATGCTTAAAAAGAACTAGTTAAACAAGATGCTTAAAAAAAACTAGTTTGTTATAACAACAAAGTGAATTTTAAATAACAAGAATCGGAATCAAAATTGGAATTGGAAATGAAAAAAAATTGGCAATGTCCCATCACTAATTGTGGCCTAGAAAACTTTTGAAGAACACATCTATCCAGAGACCAGTTGTCATGACAAACACTCACAAAGGCCAGATGAGGATTAGTATCAGTGGGCAAATGGCCAGAGAAGCTAGTGGCATCCTTAGGATCATGCTAAAGTACAAGATTACCCTGAGCTTCCAAGTTAGCCTGGCATTCTCCATCTTAACTGATGAAATTGTATTCCCAGTGTGTATGTCAGCAGTAAAAGCCACCAGCATAGAGACAGGGGTGTTGAAACACCACAATGGTGTTATTGTGAGATGGATATTTTGTAGATGTTGACAATTTTGCAGCCACTGACACCCACACATAACCACTCAATTCCCAACTCTTCAAGAGATGATCAGTAAAAGTTCTTTTGGGTTGCTTATGAATAAATATACCAAGGCCATGCTTGTTGCTTAAGACCCAGCCACCAAGGTTAATTTGGTATCATCAATCAATTGGCATTGGTGCAGTGAGTCTTTTGAAGGATAATAAGGACGTTGTATATGTCACCAAGTGGCTGACAGACAGATCTTATTTGCATTAAAGCCCTCTATTGAGCTGTAGTGTACCAGGCAGAAGTGGTCATTTGCCATTTGGCCTGCAATTGACATCAGGTCTTCTCTTTTGCTTCAAGAGCTGAAGGTCCATTTTTTACCACCCCAGAAGCTCTTAGATATTGTATTGTAATTTTAAAAATACACTATCTATTATGCTAAAATTTTTAAGACATGCCTTAATCATGCTAAACAACATTTTGACAAAGTTTCAGAAAATTTGGAGTGGGTCAAACTGGGAACTTTAACCCTTTGCAGTCCAATTAATTTTACCAAATTTTGCTTATCTGGTCCAAATCTTTTTAATTGAGAAACTAATCAAGTATATTTACGCTTATAATTATCCCTGGAATAGGGTTTGGACTTGCTGTAGCGACTGCATACTTATAATCATCCCAGGGATGAGATTAAACCAAATTACATAAATTTATTTATCATCCCTGGGATGAGGTTAGACTGCAAAGGGTTACAAATTTTAGGAAGCTTGACATGGAATGACTTACTTATTAGATTATTTAAATTGTTTCTTTAAAAGGTGTGGATAGTGTTAATCACAAAATTAACTAACTAGGTTACATATATTTTCTATTACCTAATCCATCTTCAACATTTATGCTTGAAACCAAAGTAATTGTACCAGCAATTCCACAGAATAATAAAAACACCCCAAGATTAAACAACAAAAAAAGTTTTTTTACAGTCATTTATACAGCCTATTATGAAATGAAGAAAATAAAAAAATATGCTAATGATTATTTTAAACAATGCTGTTTTACAAAACAAGTAAAAATGTTTTTTCCTCTTTAAGTGCCTAGACTATCCAAGCTTTTGGGGTCTCAAGAAGTCACTGTAAGTGATATTTGTTCATGAAACTACCCCAGATCCTCCTGTGGTTTATAAGGCTTCTCAAAAAAATTATTTTCCTCTTGGTTTCTTTTTTTTATTTCACCATGATGCTGTAGGGGGATTCCGGGTTAGTTTCACAGAAAAAAATTGCTTATCTAGCTTCTTGAAAAGACCAGCTTTTCCAACCTTTCTATCTTCTGTTTTTGACAAGATAAATACTTAAAACAGTATTTAGATCTGTGTATTGTTTCAGTAAATCCAAATAAGTATACCAGACAACAATCGAGAAAAGCAGCCATAATGGATTCAGCATTCTTCATTTTATTAAAAAACATTAAAAATCATTTATAAAGACGAACGTTTTCGGCTTACTTCAGCCCTCATCAGGTTTCTACAATTCTTGATCTTCTCGATTGTTGTCTGGTTGAAAAAAACAACCTCTTTACCGAAACTTTACTCCAAATAAGTATATTTCTGTCAATCCTATGCATGTTTTCTAGGGTACCTGCAAATACTACAAGAGCCGCATGGAGCCGCATGAAGCCGCATGGAGCCGCATGAAGCCGCATGGAGCCGCATGGAGCTGCATGGAGCTGCATGGAGCTGCATGGAGCTGCATGGAGCTGCATGGAGCTGCATGGAGCTGCATGGAGCCACCGTGTAAATTTCAAATACTACAGGAGCCGTATGGAAACCCTTTAAATTAAGTCTAGAGATGCATGGAGCCGCATGGAGCCACCTTGTATACTTTAAATAGTACAGGACCGTATGGAGAGCATTTAAACAAAGTCTAAAAATGCATGGAGCCGCATGGAGCCCCCGCGTAAACTTCAAATAGTACAGGACCGTATGTAAACCTTTAAAATTAAGTCTAGGGATGCATGGAGCCGCATGGAGCCACCTTGTATACTTCAAATACTACAGGAGCCGTATGGAAACCATTTAAATTAAGTCTAAAGATGCATGGAGCCGCATGGGGCTGCATGGAGCCGCATGGAACCGCATGCAGACCTTTTAAATAAAGCCTAAAGATGCATGGAGCCGCATGGAGCCACCTTGTCTACTTCAAATACTACAGGAGCCGTATGGAGACCCTTTAAATTAAATCTAGAGATGCATGGAGCCCCATGCAGTCGCATGGAGCCACCGCGTAAACTTTAAATACTACTGGAGCCGCATGGAGACCGTTTAAATGAAGTCTAGAGATGCATGGAGCCGCATAGAACCACCATATAAACTTTAAATACTACAAGAGCCGCGTGCAAATTTTTTAAATAAAGTCTAGAGATGCATGAAGCCGCATGGAGCCACCGTGTAAATTTCAAATAGTACAAGAGCCGCATGGAAACCCTTTAAATTAAGTCTAGAGATGCATGGAGCCTCATGAAGCCACTCGTATACTTCTAATACTACAGGAACCGCATACAGATCTTTTAAATAAAGTCCAAAGATGCATGGAGCCGCATGGAGACCATTTAAATGAAGTCTGGAGATGCGTGGAGCCGCATGGGGCCACATGGAACCCCCGTGTAAACTTCAAATACTACAGGAACCGTATACAGATCTTTTAAATAAAGTCTAAAGATGCTTGGAGCTGTATAGAGACCATTTAAATAAAGTCTAGAGATGCACGGAGCCGCATGGAGCCGCATGGAGCCGCATGGAGCCACCATGTAAACTCCAAATACTACAGGAGCCGCATGGAGACCATTTAAATGCAGCTCCATGCGGCTCTATGCGGCTTATGCGGCTCCATGCATCTCTAGACTTTATTTAAAGGATCTGGATGCGGCTTCTGTACTATTTGAAGTTTATACGATGGTTCCATGCAGCTTTATGCATCTGTAGACTTCATTTAAAGGGTTTCCATGCGGCTCCTGTAGTATTTGAAGTTTATACGGCGGCTCCATGCGACTCCATGCGGCTTATGCGGCTCCATGCATCTCTAGACTTAATTTAAAGGGTCTCCATGCGGCTCTTGTAGTATTTGAAGTAGACACGGTGGCTCCATGCGACTCCATGCGGCTCCATGCATATCTAGACTTTATTTAAAGGGTCTCCGTGCGGCTCCTGTAGTATTTGAAGTTTATACGGTGGTTCCATGCAGCTCCATGAATTTCTATACTTAATTTAAAGGGTCTCCATGCGGCTCCTGTAGTATTTGAAATTTACACGGTGGCTCCATGCAGCTCCATGCGGCTCCATGCGGCTCCATGCGACTCCATCCATCTCTAGACTCAATTTAAAGGATCTTCATGCATCTCATGTAATATTTAAAGTTCAAAAGTGGCTCCATGCGGCTCCATGCGGCTCCATGCATTTCTAGACTTAATTTAAAGGGTCTCCATGCAACTCCTGTAATATTTAAAGTTTAAACGGTGGCTCCGTGCGGCTCCATGCATCTCTAGACTTAATTTAAATGGTCTCCATGCAGCTCCTGTAGTATCCGAAGTTTATACGGTGGTTAATGCAGTTCCATGCATTTCTAGACTTTATTTAAAGGGTTTCCATGCGGCTCCTATAGTATTTGAAATTTACACGGTGGCTCCATGCGGCTCCACGCGGCTTGTGCGGCTCATGCATTTCTAGACTTAATTTAAAGGGATTCCATGCGGCCCCTGTAGCATTTGAAGTTTATACGGTGGTTCCATGCGGCTCCATGCGGCTCCATGCATCTCTAGACTTTATTTTAAATGTTTCCATGCGGCTCATGTAGCATTTGACGTTTACACGGTGGCTCACTGCGGCTCCATCCAGCTCCATGCATCTTTAGACTTAATTTAAAAAGTCTTCATGCGGCTTCTGTAGTATTTGAAATTTACACGGTGGCTTCATGCGACTCCATGTATCTCTAAATTTAATTTAAAGGGTCTCCATGTGGCTTCTGTAATATTAAAAGTTTATACGGTGGCTCTATGCGGCTCCATGCATCTCTAGACTTTATTTAAATGGTCTCCATACAGCTCCTGCACTATTTGAAGTATATATGGTGGCTCCGTGCATTTCCATGCAGCTCCATGCCGCTCCATCCATCTCTAGACTTCATTTAAATGGTCTCCATACGGCTCCTGTACTATTTGAAGTATATAAGGTGGCTTCATGCGGCTCCATGCATCTCTAGGCTTTATTTAAAAGGTCTGCATGCGGTTCCATGCGGCTCCATGCATCTCTAGACTATATTTAAAAGGTCTCCATGCGGCTCCTGTACTATTTGAAGTTTACACGGTGGCTTTATGCTGCTCCATGCATCTTTAGACTTAATTTAAATGGTCTCCATAAGGCTCCTGTAGTATTTGTATTATACAAGGTAGCTCCATGCGGCTCCATGCGGCTCCATGTTTCTTTAGACTTTATTTAAAAGATCTGTATGCGGCTCCTGTAGTATTTGAAGTTTACACGGTGACTCCAAGCGGCTCTATGCGGCTCCATGCATCTCTAGACTTTATTTAAAGGGTCTCCATACGGCTTCTGTAGTATTTGAAGTACACAAGGTGACTTCATGCGGCTCCATGCAGCTCTATGCGGCTCTATGCATCTCTAGACTTAATTTAAATGGTCTGCATACGGCTCCTGTAGTATTTAAAGTTCACACAGTGGCTGCATGCGGCTCCATGCGGCTCCATACATCTCTAGACTTCATTTAAATGCTCTCCATACGGCTCCTGTACTATTTGAAAGATATAAGGTGGCTCCATGCGGCTCCATGAAGCTCCATGCATCTTTAGATTTAATTTAAATGGTCTCTATACGGTTTCTGTACTATTTGAAGTATACAAGATGGCTCCGTGCGGCTCCATGCAGCTCCATGCATCTCCAGACTTAAATTAAAGGGTCTCCATACAACTCCTGTAGTATTTGAAGTTTACACGGTTCCATGCGGTTCCATGCGGCTCCATGCTCTCTAGACTTAATTTAAAGGGTCTCCATACGGCTTCTAGAGTATTTGAAGTTTTCATGGTGGCTCCATGCGGCTCCATGCATTTCTAGACTTCATTTAAATGGTCTCCATGCGCTCCTGTATTATTTGAAGTATACATGGTGACTGCATGCGGCTTCATGCATCTCTAGACTTAATTTAAAGGGTCTTCATACGGCTCCTGTAGTATTTGAAGTTTACACAGTGTCTCCATGCGGCTCCATGCGGCTCCTGTAGTATTTGCAGGTACTGTGTTTTCTATGAATTGTGACACTGATAATATTTGCAATATGCTTAAATTTTTTTGTGATGAAAATGAATATAGTCAAACTGGCCAATGCGCAGCTACCCATTTTTTACGGCCCAATGCGCAGAGATTTTTTAATAAAAAAAAAAATTACTCCAAAATTTACCTTACTACCTTTAAAAGTATCAATATTAGAATGAAGTGAATCCAAGTGTTTTTTGAAATTAAACTGCGCGTTCGAGAAACCGCTTCATTTTTTTTAACTTTTAATTTTGCTGTTTAACCTGCTAATTTTACTTAGGCCTACATCATGAAAAATACTGAACGCTTTGCGTGACCTGTAGTTTCTAGTCAGTTTACTAAAGGTCAAGAGCATATCTGAGCAAAAAGCCGCGAATAAAAATGTTTTTTCTTTTTGTTTTAAAAAAATACTCTTTACCCATAGTTTCTTCATTATTATTTGTCTATTGCGCAAAAGAGCAACAACGTGCTTACAATTCGCATCTTTTGTCAGGAAAACAGTTAACTTAGTTTAAAGTTTTTCTGTTTATTATCAACGGCAGGGAAAGAGCTAAGACTTCTTTAATGTATGATGATGCATCATTTTTTCTTTTAAAGTCGTATTTAATGTATTTATATTCGGAGCATAAGATGTTTTTATCTAAAATATTATGGTTGTTTAATTAATAACGTATAAATATAGATCAAGAAAAAATCTAAACCATTTTAAAAAAAAACCTTTATACATATACAAAAAAAAGTTAAGTGGTCTCTTCTTGTGTATGACAATCATTTTTTTGTAAAATTTTAGAATTTATGCTTTTAACCTAATTATAAATTATACCCTATACATAAGGGGTTTCCCAAACTTTTAGCTCATTGATACCCTTTGGACACTGTAGCAGGTTTGTATGTACCCCCAAAATTTTGTGAGGTTTCTCTAAAAAAAAAGGCTTTCAGTTAGAATCAGCCACTAATTTTTCCCCAATTCATGCCCAAAATCAAGGTGATCTCTGAAAAAAAAGGTCTTCACTTTAGAAATTTTCCCAATTTATGCCAAAAATCAAGGTGATCTCTAAAAAAAAGAAAAGTCTTCACTTTACAGCAGCCAGAAAATTTCCCCATATAAACCCAAAATCACGGTGATCTTTAAAAAAAAGTCTTCCCTCTTAATTGTTCTTTTTGACGTAATTACAATCGACTGGATTCGAACATTCTAGACATTTTAGTCTATTATTTCTTCCGGACACGGAATTTAACTTAAATAAAAACATTCTGTCACATAATAATGTCCCCCTTGAGAAGCCTAAATGTACCCAAGTTTGGGAAACCCTGCTATACATATATAGTAAACATTCGTCTTCAATTTTTATTTTTAATTACGCCTTGTTGGACCGAAAACGATATTTTAAGCGCACTTACAGATGTAAACAAAGGTTTTAGCATTAGAAGTTTTGCAAAACACTACCGAATTCCCGAAAGCAGCATTCGTCTTCGTCGCTCAAAGGAACAAAGTAGCGTAGCTGTGCCTTTGGGCCGATCTCCAGAGTTCGATTCAGAAATTGAGACAAAATTAGCACAATGTATTCGTGATTTATGCCAGCATGGATGCTAAAAATAAATAATAAGCTTACTTGTTTTAAAAATGGGAGGCCCAGAATAGATTGGCTTAACAATTTTATGAAGCGAAATAATTTGTCGCTAAAAAAGGGTAATCTTCTTTCGCAAAATCGAAGAAACGCAACGGAAAACCCATTTATTATATTTCATTTGTATGACTTTTTGGAAAATATTATAGCAGACCATAATCTTTCTTCTCAACAAATTTGGAATGCCGATGAGACGGCATTTCCATTGGACGCTTTCGAGTGCAAAGTTATTGCAGCTAAAGGCAAAACTGCTTTTAGAATTACGAAAGGACCGGGCGGGCAAAATATAAGTGTTTTGGCCTCTATTAATGCTGGTGGTAGAGCCTAACCTCCACTAATCATTTTTCAAGGAAAGAATTTGCAATCCACTTGGAAAGGCAATAATGCTCTTCCCGGTACTACATACGCCGTAAGCGAAAATGGGTGGATGAATTGTGACATCTTCCTGGCTTGGTTTCAAAATTTTGTAATATTGGTTAAAGAAAGGCCTTTATTGCTCATACTTGACGGCCACATTAGTCACTTGTCTGGAAAACTAATAAAGGCTGCTCAAGATAACAGTGTAATACTTTTAAAATTACCAGCGCACGTTACAGACGTGTTGCAGCCACTAGACGTGACATGCTTTGGGCCAATTAAAAGAAAATGGCAAGCAGTATTGAACCAAATTGGCAGTTTGCACGGAACCCGCAATGCTCTGAACAAAGCTACATTTGTCGATGAGCTTTGTTCTGTATGGATGGAGCGTTTAAACACCCGAAATGTTTCCAGCGGATTTCATGCCACTGGTATATTTCCACCAAATAGAAAACAATACCCCACTTCAAGATTTGATCCACGACTACTCCAAAGATTCAATATTGGAAAGTCGATGGAAAAGAACTAGACGTAATTACCATGGCAACTAGCTTTGCTACACCTACAAAACCTAGTAGCTCCTTAGAGCAAAGATTGGATGCTGGAATTGAATTAACTTGTTTCAGTCCAATTAAAAATACCTCCATTGTCGCCGAATGTGTGTGCCATCAGTTAGGGCCTAAACCATCAGTTTATCCAGGACTTGGTAAAGAATGGTACCCTACCTGGGCTATTAGGGATATATTAAATGAGGTTCCACAAACTTCCACACCAACGGACAACACCAAAAATTTGAATCAAAGCAGCTTTCAAGAAATTTTACTATGTAAAATTAGAGAAAACAAAACTAGACCCAGTAAAAACCGGCAAAAAATTAATTTTTTGGGTGCTGCTATAACGGATGAAGAATACCAAAGAGAAATAGCAAAACTTTCTTCTCCAAAAAATAGTTCTGAAAAAATGGCACCACAAAAAATAAAATGAAATCGAAAAATTTCAAAACAAACGCAACATTAAAAGAACAGCTAAAAGTTACATGGAATAAATTATCTCCCCCGATACCAGAAGAAGATGTTATCAGCAATTGGTGTGGATGTTTATATAAAACAAAAGGTTGGCTATATCTTTATATTGGCCGCATACTAAAAAGATTTTTGGCAGATAAAAATAGCTTTGTAACTCAACTACAAATTGATTGCTCCGTAAAGGAAAAATATGGTGCCGGTGATGGTGTATATGAAAACCTACCAGTGCATCTAGGAAAAGATATACTGCAGAGTTGTTTGAGGCTAAGCGTGTACTTGCCTTGGCACAAATGACTCTGATTCCAGGAGGGAAATGGAAGGTGGAAAATATTGTTGCAATTAAACATATTTTTAATTCTATTGTTAACAATGAACTAAACATTGATGCTGTATATGAAGAATACAAATTAAACTTTTAATTTTACGTATCGCTTTAGGTTGTTCATTTTGGCAGTCTTTTTAGTGTTGCTTTTACATAATCGTTGGTTGACTTTGTTCATTGTTAAAATAACATTAGTGTGTCTGTTCACTTCAATTTTCTTTGTGATGTTAGCCTTTTACTTAAATATTTAGTTTGTTTCTCTCCGTCACGTTCACGTTTATATTGTGATTTGCTTGTGTTCTTCGAGGTCTTTTAATCGACCTAAAATTTACACCATCTTATTTGTGTAAGCCAAAGCTATTATAGTATTTTGTAATATATACACATATGTATATTTAGCAGTGAATTGTTGACGAGGAACATCACAAATTATCCACGACTTATGGACTGTTTGAACCTGCTTAGCGAGTTATATATATCGGTGCCCAAACTTTAAACTCGACTCATCTCAGATTGCTGGTTAAATTCTTAATACGTATAAGCTATGTGCTGAAAAAAATTGACAAGTATAGGCGCTCGCATCAACACGGTTGCGATTTAAAAGTTATTTGGGTGATCTTGTTGAGTCCTTGGAAAAGAAATTTTACGATATTTTTCTCTGCTTGGCAGTCATATCTACATTTCATTTACAAAAATCTAATTGAATAAATTTATAAAAATCCAATTAAAAAATTTTAACCGGACAGCAATATTTTGGCATAATTGGAAGCAGGTTGAAAGAAATCGACAGTAGACAAGAAAAACTTAATTTAAGCAAAATAAAACTGGCAAGAAAATTCTTCAAAAAAGAACCCAAAAAATGTATTGAAGTTGACAGAAATTTATTTAATTATAACACTAGCTTTTCTGAACTACTGCTTACTTCGTCAGGCGCTACGGAACAACTTAAAACACACTAAATGCTGAATTGAATCGATATCTGTAAAAAGCAGACGCTACAAATAATAAGAAGCTGAATATATCGTAATCTATAATGATCTAATAGTGCTCTACTCTTCATTGTCCACTTGAACTTGTTCTTCAAAGGTAATTTCAAGTTATTCTTCCGTGATCGCACATCATTCTAATATCAACTTCTCTAAAATAACAAAATCTTATTAGAATTGCAATAATTTTTTTTTTATAATCGCAAAATAAATTTTTGCACATTTTGTAGTTCCATGCGTAGCCTAACTATTTCTATGCCTATCTTATCCATCTCAGAATTTCATAATTGCAAAAAATCAGGTTAGGCTCTTTGTTCGCATAAATAATTGCACATAGAACAATTGCTTGGAAGATGTAGTTTCATAATCAGAAAGAGAGAGTTCTGTCTCGTAATCAGCGCTCTTAGTCATCCCCTACTAGTTCTATGTAATGCCTTGATGAAACAGAAACAACAATAAGTTGCTGAAAGGAGAAATTAGCCAAAAAATTTAGGCGAATTTTCGAATCGCAAAAAAGAATTTAAAGCTATTTTTTTGTTTAACTAATGGGCTTTGGCTCCTTAGTCCCTCCTCGGATAGTCTTTTGCATATTATTAATTTTTTAAATCATTCCACCTAAGTAAGCCCTGTTTAACTTTTAAAATATAAAAAAATGCGCAATAATCGCGATCGCCTGCGCATTAGTCAAAATTGTGCTGCATTACGCGTATCTTCTAAAAAACTACGCCGGCTCCGGAAACGGAAGCCAATTTTGAAAAAACAGTTTTGGGATATACCTCTATAATTTGTTAATTAATATAGACTAAATTCACCGCATTAATGCATTCCTATAGCAACCTTTTTAAACAAAAGTTAATTTTTTGCACATTTTCGCTGCGCATTCGGTACTTTGAGTATAGCTAATTTTTTTAATTACATTAGTCATAGCAAAGATTCAACATCTTTGGAAAAACAACATACACATAGCATTTTAAAATAAAAAATGCAATCTTAAAACTCTTTTTTTTAAATATACACAGGGTGTCTTAAAAAGATTTATTATTGTTAACTTTAAATTATTGTAAACAGTGAATACAGTGACACCAAATTCTCTATCCTTGCCCATGGATGTACTTCTTTCCACCTTTCCTTTCTTGAAGCTACTTTTATCAAATCTTTTCAATCTAATCTATAGCAACAGAAGGAATTTTACAGTCTAAAATTCATTTATTAACGCTCTTCTTTTGCTTCTGATTGGCTGCCTTTCTTGACTAATTAGACACATTCTCGTTTTCTTTTCTTTTCTATTCCTTATTGGACGTCTTTTTTAACCAATTAGACTCCTTCTCTGTTCTTGTATAAGCACAATTAAATTGCTCTGAGTTCATTCTGACGATTCCTCCCAATGAGTGTCAGATGAAAAGTCTTCAAGGAATAAACACGCTTTTTAAAGCTAATTTAGGAAGCTTTAACCTTAATGCATTTTAGTAAAAGATCTTTAATGAAAAATAAAGGTAAAATAAAATTCTTGCTTTTTGAAATTTCTTCTCTGCTTGCTCTTATTGCTGCAACAGAAACTAGATTACATTCATTTATGGCTCATCTAACTCCTATTTAAAACTATACTTTCTCTCATGTTAACTCCATGTCAAATGCAGCATGTAAAAAAAGATTTAAAATATAGTCTAGGAACAGACATAAAATGATTATGATGACTGTGAAAGTATGTTTATTGAAATTGTTAATAACAAAAAGAAGACTATAATAGGTGTAATCAATACACATCCTTGCAACTCATATTTATTTATTTATTTTATATACAACGCTATGGTGATCACCCAAGTACTCTAACAAGCAAGGAAAGACAAGATATACAGCAATTGAAGAACTCCTTTGAGCAATGAAAAAAGTAAATAATTGTAACACTCCACAAAAGATGTACAAATCACAACATATGCTGGTGACATATCAATCAGAGCGTCTCGCAGCAAACACTGTAAGGATCAACAACTCATTCAACCATATCTTCACAAAATATGAGGACCACTCTTCATGTAAACACAGACAAAACTACCATCATACTTTTTAAATCACACCCAACTGAATATGGCACAATTCTATCACTTAAATTAAACAATCAAACACTACCAACAACAAAACAACCCAAAATTCTTGGAATCATTCTTGACCCAAAACTGAAATTTTTACAACATATAAACATCACCATAACTAAAGCAAAACAAATGCTTAACATTCTGAAAGCACTCACTTCTATTAAATAAGGTAAACAAAAGGAATTGATCTTTTTTACATTTTAAAACTATCACTTACCCTATTTTGGAATATGTGAACACCATATGAAGTCCTATAATATCAAACACTAACATCAAGAAACTGCAGACAACTCAAAACATAGCTTTTCAAATTGCTATTGGCTGCACCCAAGATACAAACACTAAACACCTACATGATGAATGGACATCTATCTCAAACTTCATGCTACTTAATGCAAACAACTGACTCAAACACAAACACATCCTTTACATAATCTTAATCCATATTTAGACTCATCCAGAAACATGAAAGACACAATCTTTCATAACAATGAGCACACTAACATCATCATCTCAAAACTAGAAATAACACCAGAGGAATGCAGAGAAAACCTCAAACACATTTACTCTACTATCATTTCACAATACCTCAATTCCAGAAAAACCAACAAAGTTACTAACACCACACTCTATGACATTCATTCATCAGCAACAAACATTACCACGACATATACAAACAAAATTAACACAGCTTAAAGCGAACATTACCGTTCTTGCAAAGCGTGATACATGCAGTAAACCTTGATACTTACATGCCACAATGCCCACAATGAATGACACACACACACACACATGACACTAATCACCTCTTTAACTGTAGTCAAGTATCAACATAACACAACACCACTAGTCTGTAGAAAAAGCCTTTAAAAGCAGGAGAGATTTTTAGTCGGCAGCGTGGTCGAGTGGTTAAAGCACCGGACTGATGATCAACATGGTCTCGGTTCAAAACTCACTTGCGCCATTCTGTTGTGTCCTTGGGAAAGACACTTTACGGCACTTTCTCCTGGTTGGTGGTCTTGGCAAGCAGTTCTAAATTACAATAATATCTCTACTAAATTACTAGCCGGACAGCAATATCTTGGCATCTCCGGAAGCAGGTCGGGGTAATTGCTTACCCTATGTATAGCGACTCCGTCGCTTTCCTGCGAGTCAGGAGGATAAATATAGAGATAAAAATAAATAAAAAGAAATAAAAGATAATCCAAGAGCAGGAATCAAGATTGGCTTCTTTGTGGATTTAAGGGATGGCTCCTGCAAGATATTTTTGGAGGAGTGCAACAAAAACAACAACAATAATTGTAACTGCTCTTTTTGTATAGCAGGGAATTTCAATATTGATTTGGCCAAACAAAATATAGATGAAAAAGTTAGTAATTACTTAAATAATATTTTTCTCCTCTGGGTGTTGTATATTAATTGATAAACCAACAAAAAATACACCAACTTCATCTGCCATTTTATATCGTATATATATATATATATATATAGATAATTAACTTACAGACCACAAAATTTTTTAATTTAACATTAATTTTATTTGCCCCAACAGACTGTTTGGCCTGCCTGGGCTCGTCAGGGGGCGGTTAAAAATCTGAAAAACAAAATAAATAAATAAATAAATACAAAAAATACAGTTTAAACGAAGCGCTTGAATTCCGGCGAAAAAGCGTAAAACAACAACAAGAAAAAACAAGAAAAAAACTACGGTTGTAAGGTTAATCGATAAATGAGTTTTATTGCCAAAGAAAAAGTGTTTTTTACGTAGCTTGCTCTATTGTTTGAAAATAATGGGTAAATATAAAAAGTTTGCATTAAAAATGTGTTAAAATTAAATTAAATAGTCTGCACATTGGAAATACGATAAAAAGATGCTAAAGAAATGCGTTTAAAATGACAATTATTAGGATATGAATAAAAATTAAAACAGTAAATTTTTTTACAGGGTATAATTTAAGAATATTTTTAGTTCGATAAGTATGTAGTGTAGAGATGGATTGATTTATTTGTTGATCAAGTAAGTGGACAAAGGTGCGATGTAAAAATAAGGTAAACCGAGTTTGTAAATATATTTATTAACTGCCAGCGTAATTAAAACTTCGTAATTTAAATTTACTTTGATGTCGACATTTTGAGACCAACTCCGAGCGTTTATTTAGTAATTTATTTGGGTCAGCCTGGAATATTTGTAATTTTTCTGATAAGCATAAGTTGCATGTTTTTGAACCACATTGGTATGGAGTTGCGTGTTGCACAATTTTCCATCTTATTTCCGGCGATAGTCCTGATTGTTTTAATTTCCAAACGGCTTTAGATAGTTCGGTGGAGTTAATTTTTCTACTGTCTTTAAAAGATTGGTTATGGTTATTGTATCGGAGTTTAAATGATGTTTCGCAGCTGCCGTAATAAAACTTGTCAGTTTCATCAGTTTTTAGGGAGGCTTTATAAACTACTGAGTTTCTGCAACATTTTCCGTTAAGTGGGCAGTTTTTATCTGATCTGCAATTGCATTGTTTGGCGTCTACTTTGTTGTCCGAGTTGTTTAGGCGTGAAGTGTTTTGCTTATTTATCATAGATTTCATATTTGGCATGCAACTACAGCTCAGTTTTATGTTGTTTTTGTTAAAAATTTTGTGGTATTTATTGCTTCGTGGAAAGTGTTTATTGAGAAGGGTAAAAAATTCTTTGCCAATATTAGTGGTGACTTCATCATTGAAAGGAGGGTTGAACCAAATAATCTTTCTTGTTCTGTTTCTTGATCGGTTTTTTGAGGTTGAGTTGAATTGATCTGTTTGTTTTGGTTCTTCTTTTACATAAGTTAATTTTTCTCTGTATCCGCTTTTTTCAAGGGCTAGTTAATATTCTGGGATTGTTTTATCAAATTCTTGTAAGCTGTATGAATTTCTAGATATTCATACAGAGAAAAATTACTAAGTTAATTTTTCTCTTAATTACTAATCTTAATTAGCCTCTGAGCAAACCGCAGACCATGTACTAACAGCGTGCCCTATACATCGGGCACCACATGGAGCACGAGGTCTGACGGTTTTGGATGACGAAACTCGATGCTGGCTTAATGACATCACTGCCAGCGTCTGATCCAGGCAGTGCAGCAGTCTAAGGTAGTAAAAGGATAAACCCTCGGCCCCAGTCCTGTTTGTGTCTGACCTGGAGTGGATACCTCTTCAAACGACGACGACGACGACGACGACGACGACGATCACGGAGCTTGTCCGAAATCGAAGTTTCACCCTTACCACCGGTGACAGCAAGCAAAGCAGGCTACGCCGTCTTAAAAACGGCGTTTCTCAGGGATCGGTCTTGCTCCCCTCCTATTTAACATCTATACGTACGATCTTCCTTCCATAATTTCCAGAAAGTTTGCTTATGCTGATGATCTAGCATTGTTGCACTCTTCTGGAAACTGGAAGGACTTGGAGGAGACTCTAAGTCAAGAAATGTCCACACTGTCAGCGTATCTCCAGACTTGGAGGTTGAAGCTCAGTCACACTAAGACGGTGACGGCAGCCTTTCACTTAAATAACCGAGAGGCCAAACGTGAGCTAAAAGTCTACAACAACGGTAGACTTTTACCGTTCTGTCCAATCCCTACTTATCTTGGGGTAAAACTGGACAGATCGCTCACGTTTCGTCACCATTTAGTGGGATTGCGCAAAAAACTATCCTCGCGCGTCACACTGCTAAGGCCACTCGTGGGCTCGGGATAGGGTGCTGCTGCTAAAACACTACGCATAGCCACCTTGTCTCTAGTCTACTCAACAGCTGAGTACTGTGCGCCAGTCTGGTGTCGCAGTGCTCACACTCGCCTCATTGACAGTGTCTTGAATGACGCCTTGCGCATAGTTACTGGATGCCTGCGTCCCACTCCAACGGACCACCTACCTGTACTCTCAGGCATCCAGCCAGCTGAGCTTCGCCGAATGGGAGCGACACTCTCCTTGGCTCACCGTGGATCTCTGGACCCCGATCATATCTTGCATGGTCTGTTAAGTGGCTCCTCAGATACTCGACAAGTGAGACTAAGATCCAGACGCCCGTTTGTGCCAGCTGCGCGGAATCTCTTGGACAACCTTGCCAGACTTGGCATTTGCGCCTCTGAATGGACAAATCTTAAATGGAAAACGGAGTACTGTGAAAATGCTTCCAGGCTCCGCGATTTTGTGTCCGAGACCGGTGCCAGGCCTGTTGGGATGGGCTTACCCCGAGCAGCTTGGGTTAAGCTCAACCGCCTGCGGACTGGTGTTGGGTGATTCCATTCGTCCATACACAAATGGGGTCTCGCTCTTTCACCGAATTGCGAGTGTGGCGCCTCAGAGCAAACCGCAGACCATGTACTAACAGCGTGCCCTATACATCGGACACCGCATGGAGCACGAGGTCTGACGGTTTGGATCACGAAACTCGATGCTGGCTTAATGACATCACTGCCAGCATCTGATCCAGGCAGTGCAGCAGTCTGGGGTAATAAAAGGATAAACCCTCGGCCCCAGTCCTGTTTGTGACTGGCCTGGAGTGAATACCCTTCAAACGACGACGACGACGATACCCTCAATTGGCATAAGAGATACTACCCCAGCAAAACTCAAACTGCCACAGAACGTCTTTTTGGGGGGTGTTTTACTACCACATTGAAATGGGCAGAACTTAGATGTTCACCCCTGCTGATTCGGGCGAATCGGCTGTGCTTTCCTTGAACAAAAAAATAACTTTCGTCCGAAAACATCACTTTTTTCCAGTCTTCAACCGCCCAATTTTTATGTGCTCTTGACCATTCTAATTTTTTCTTCCTCATTTTTTTTATTAAAAAGATGCTTTTTTAGAGGTGTCTTAGCCTTTCTATCAGCCTCTAGCGAGCGGCGTTTCACTGTACTTGAGGTTATACGAACTCCAGCAAGCACCAAATCCTTCTGTAAGACAAGAGACAAGAAGTTTATTTTTGTTTGTTCAACAAAAAAAAAATTTTTTTTTCAGTAAACACAGTACATGATACATTTGAAGAAGAATATTAAGAAAAAGTCTGATCGAATATAAATTTGTTTTAATTTCAGTTAAACAAACAGGACAGTGAAAGACCATTAAATGGTCATCAAGTCAAAAAACTGCCCTTTTTTTTAAAAATACATATTTGAGAGTAAAAAAACTAAGTTGATACAAAAGCAATAAAAATAAAAATAAAAATAAAAAAAAAAACACACACAAAAAAAACTATTCACATTATATACAAGTAATACGTATTACATTGTTACAATAAAACAAAAAAAAATTTACGTATTTGATGGTAAGTAAAATTTTTTAATCAATATGCTGACATTAAAAAAACACAAACACAAACAAACACAAAAATAAGAGATGAGAGAAAAAATATATATATACATATATGTTTAGTGTCGAAAAAGCAATTTTAATTAACTAGAATAATATTTCACATGCTTTTATGGTGTATATAATTTTATGTAATTCACATCAGAGACTAAAATATTTAATACAATTTTAGCAAATTATTTTTAAATTGCTTACAGAAAAGAGGTTTAGATAAATTTTTTAGCTCAAAAGGGATTTTATTCCAAAGTTTTACTCCAGTGAAATTGCAGGAAGTTTGGCTACAATGAAAGTTTAATCTTTCCAAATAGTAATTTTGATTACTAATTGATCTAGTTGTGTAGGAGTGGTGATTTTTGGCTGATTTAAAATAATGATTAAAATTTTCAGGTAGTCTATTATGATGATATAAGTACATAAATTTTTCCAATTCAAGTTGATAAATATCATTAACTTTTAGTAAACTCATTGAACTGTAATAGGTATTCATTTTAATGCAGTCATTTATGGATTTAAAGTTGATATTACGAATTATTTTATTTTGTGCTACTTGTAGTTTATGTAGTATTGTTTTGTTAGTATTACCCCATGCAACTGTACCATATTTTAAATGAGGATAGACAAAGCTATAATAAAGCTTAACAAGAATTGATTTATTGACAAAATGTTTCACTTTCGACAGAATTCTGGTTGCGTTAGCAAGCTTCCATAAAATGGATTTTATTTGGTTTTGCCATTTTAAATCTTGATCAAATACTACACCTAAAAATTTTGTGGAGTATGAGTAGGGAATTACATGTTGTCCTACATTGATGCTAAATTTATTTAAATTTTTCTTCTTTTGTTTTGAGGCTGTTACAAAATAGGTGGATTTTGAATAATTTAAGGATAGACGGTTGGTTTTCATCCATTCATCAATAATGCAGAGTTCTTGGTTAGCTAATTGCTGAAGAATTTCAATGTTTTTATGTCTGATTGTTAGAACCGTATCATACGCAAATAAATTGACATGAAATTTAGTATGCAATGGTAAGTCATTGATATACAAAGAAAAGAGCAAGGGGCCCAAAGTAGAGCCTTGTGGCACACCACACAAGACTGTACTAGTGTTAGATTTAGCATCATTGCATGTGGTAAATTGTTTGCGGTTGTTTAGATAGTTGCTAAGAAGAGTATACATATTACCTCTAATACCATATTTTTTTATTTTCTGTAATGTAAATCAAAACTGGTCTTTCTTGGATCTGTTTTGCTATTTCTAAGAAGGATTGTATCATTTTTTGGGGTAGTCTTACGCTTTTTACCGCATTTACCTTTGCATCTAGGAGTAACACAGACTGCTGATTCCTTTTGTTTGATAATTTGTAACACAGACTTTTGACCAGTGCGCTGCGGTCAGGGCATGCAAGTCATGCGTTGCATGACCAAATTTTTAGAAATTGCATGACGAACTTTTGCGTGATGAGGTAGATATCGTTAAATCGGATGGGAAATATTACTTGTTTCGGATGAAATGTGAGGCGAAGACCTGTTGTTTTTTGTTTTTTAGAGAATATTGTGAATTTAGGGCGAAAAGTTAGAAATTGGAGACTGGTTAGAAGTGATGACCTTTTTTTTTTAGAGCACTGCATTTTGAGGACAAAAAGTGCATTACTTGGAGCGATTTGAAGAGATGACATGTGTTTTCTTTAGAGATCACTGAATTTTTAGGACGAAAAGTGCATTACTCAGAATGATCCCTGATTTCAGGGGATGACTTTTTTTTTTTTAGAGATCACTGCATTTCGAGGACCAAAAGTGCATTACCTTGAATGACTTCAAGTGATGACCTTTTTTTGTTGGAGATCACTTGAATTTTGGACGAAAATTGGTCTTGAAAATACCCAATTTTATGACCTGGTTTTGGCTTGCCAATTGCATGACTAGTCTCAGAGGTCACCATATGCCACTGCTTTTGACTAATCCCTACAATATTTGCAATGGCTGTTTAGGTATAGTCACAGTGTTCTGAAAGAGTAAGAATGCGATTTGGCTTCCTAGGAGTGATATCTGCCATTATAAATTACAGAAATACAGTACCAAGATGTCGAAACTATCATCTTCAAGCAACAGAAAAAGCAAGCTTTATTCAGCAAAACTATTGAGCTACTCCAAGCCCTCTGTAACGGCATAAAACCTATTTTTCTGCTGTCTCGCCGCGTCTAACACGACTTAGTACGTTGGTCTAACAATGCAACAGCATCGATTAAAATATTTCCAAACACACACAGAAAAACATGGAGATACATAGCATAGGAATTCACAAAACAACTTTAGTCAATTAATTTGCACAAGACTGTACTTTTTTTTGCGACACCCTGTGTATCCATAGCTTGTATAAGAATGTCTTTTTACCAAATAATGTTAAAAATGCGAAAGATTTTCTTTTTCCATGATCATAACCTGACTCTATTTAATTTTTTTAATGTTAAATTTAAGCTAGTGCAAATTTACTGGTATGTTTTTGTGATATTTGCCAATGTACAGTTTAAGCTGTTATGTTCAGATCTAAGATAAAAATATTATTACATTTAGTTAAATAAAGTTGATATACCTTGGTTATTCATTTTGGGCAGTCTTGATTACTTTTTAAAAAAGCATGAATTTTTCTTCCAATAAAGCTAGCAAACTTTTAACAGATAACAAATTACTAGAAATACCCATCACTTCTAAAAAGTGCACAGTTTGACCAAATTTTTCAAATTTAAATCATGTTGAAAGCAAAGATTAGGTTGGATATTTAATTTGTAAAACATGTAAGCAGCCATTAAAACATAAAAGGTTGACTAGTGAACAATGCATTTAAATGATCACTTAAAAAGATCCAGGTATAATGCAAAAATATCTCCTAAAGTTACATCATATTTTACCAAGTCTGAATTAAGCTTGTCAAAAACTATAAAAAATACAGTGCTAAATAGTTCAGTTTCATTTGTTGTTCAGATGTAAGACCATTAACTGCAGTGGAAGGTGATGGATTAATGCAGTTTGCAAATGCAATGATAAAGGTTTCATTCTAACTGATCTTGTTAAGCACTGTGATAACAATGTGAGAACCAAAAATTATAGGATGTAAATTACTCGGATTTAGTTTTTTTAGTCGAATTTAATTTGTTTGAATTTTAGCATTCACTTGTCTTTGTATGTATTTATTCTTCTGTTATGCTTGTTACAAATTTAGTTTAAGAGTAATATAGGCAGACCAAAAAATGGTGAGATTCTAACTAAAATGAAATCAACACGACAACAATCAAATATGAACTGAGACCGTGCAAAAGACTGTAAAAGAACAAAAGTCTGCTGATGCATTGGCCAAGGCATTTTATTCTGATACTTCTCTAAGGCCTTCTGGCAAAACATTAAAAAGCTTAAAAAATCAGGCCCTTTACCAGCTGCTGTTGGGGGTGTTTCAGGATCCCAAAAAATTGCAGAGATGTGGAAAAATCATTTCAGTAACCTACTTAACTCTATCAGAAAAGAAGAATATAAAAAGTTTGTTTACAACAATATTACTTGTAAGAATAGTTGTATAAACTCATCCCAGTACATGTGTGATGCCTACTAGGTATTCAATCCTGAATTTTTTATTTATTTATTTAAGTCAGACTCACGGTCCACAAAAAAAAAAAAAAAAAAAAAAAAACTACACAGAATAAGAGACACATACTAAAAAAAACACTTTAAAAAAAAAGGTTACCAAATATCAATTGCAAATAAGCTAATGCGTTGTAGTGTTTATAGTATGATGAATTAATAACACATTCCGAGGCCATTAAAGAAATTAATTTATTATTAGATTTGTAACAACAATAAACAAAAGAGCAGGACATTTTTCTTAAAATTGCATCAAATGTTCTAATCTTATTCTACACCTACTGTTCACGGACACTTACATACCTAGCCAATCCATGTAAAAATTGAAAAGAATTATTGTAGGCTACACGTATTTTTTTCGAACTAGAGGACAAAAAGTTATTCCATAATTGACCTTAATGTGTAAAATGTCTTTTAACAGTGCTATTGGTAGTAATGGCATTTCTACTGAGCATATTTGTTTTGCTGATTCCATTGTTGCCCTTTACTTTAAGTTTATTTTTTAATATGTGTATCCTGCATGACTATGTTACTAAACCCTGCATTAATACAGTAATTTTACCAATTTTAAAAAATAAGAATCGTAATCATCAAGATTCTGGTAATTATAGACCTATAGCAATTGCAACAGTTGTTTCAAAGCTGTTTGAGCAAGTCATCTTTGTTAATATTAAAAATTTCTTAGATACCATTGACAATCAATTTGGTTTTAAAACTAAGCATAGTACAGACATGTGTGTTTTCCTATTCAAACAAGTAATTACTTATTATATTACTCGTGGTAGTCCAATTTTCTGTGTTTTTCTGGATGCTTCAAAGGCATTTGATCGGGTAAATCGCTTCAAAGGGTAAATACATGGTACGTCTTGCTTTGTCGCGCTTTTCTTTTTGTCTCTTATTTTGTTTTTTCCTGTCTTATAATTCCTTATCTACTTTTCTATGTAAGGTGTTGCAACCATGCATCATTCTTCTAACTACTATGTCAAATATTACTGTGTGCATGCTATAACAGAGGCGTACCGTGACTTTTCAGGTCAGGCATGCAATGATGAAATGATGACGTCTCAGTCTCAAAATTTAGCTCAATTTTAATATTTGATAAAACAAGCAATTTTTTAAATTTTGCGATTTATAGTCCTAGTAAATACACGAAGTTTTTTCATTAGTTAATGAAAGGTAAAAACAATAGTTTCTACTTTCTAGGATTTCTCAATAATCACAAATATAAAATGTTTTTCCTGTATCGAAGTTGTTTATCGAAGTAGGCAAAAGTGCTGAGTAAGCTTGCTTTTTTCTATAATTTCTATAATTTGCATCTGAATGTGAGTACTGAGTAAACGTAAGCAGTTTGTAGCAAGCGATACTAGATCAGTTCTTCGACAACGTCACGCTCTATAAACATGGGCGTGCATGCAATATCAAAACTGCATGCATAGATACGATATCAAACTGCTGAATAATCGGAGATTTAGATTTTAATTTAAGAAAAATTTCGCGAAAGAAAAGAAATATTCGGATAAAACAATGTCTGCAATGGAATATGCATCTATAATATTTCTTAGAACTACCGGTAGGTCTCGTAATTCCTTTTAGCAACAGAGTCAAAAAATGCAACTTAGATTTTGCATGCGTGTTTCCAATTTTATTTTGCATTTTAGTGATAAGCTCTAGCTGAAGCTGTACTGAATGATCCGAGATGCAATCGATAAAACGTATCTATGCTGTTATACCAAAAAAATAATCAACATAATATCATCAAAATTTTTATATTTTGAGAATTTTTTCAAGATTATTTTTTATTTTTTTTATATAATTATTTTTTTATAAAATTTCTAGGTATGCAATGCATGCCTTGCATGCATGGAAAATACGCCCCTGTGCTATAACGTTTAACGTTTTGTTGCTTCTTCCTTTTTCTTCTTCTGCTATTGTCCTCTATGTTTGTTTATTTCTTTCTGTTTTTATTGTGGCGGAGCAGAAATAAAAGATACTGATACTGATACTGAAAAATCATTAATTGCTTTTTCAAAAGCAGGGGGGTATTTTCCATGCATGCCTAGAAATTTTATAAAAAAATAATTATATAAAAAAAATAAAAAATAATCTTGAAAAAATTCTCAAAGTATAAAAATTTTGATGATATTATGTTGATTATTTTTTTAATATAACAGCATAGATACGTTTTATCGATTGCATCTCGGATCATTCAGTACAGCTTCAGCTAGAGCTTATCACTAAAATGCAAAATAAAATTGGAAACACGCATGCAAAATCTAAGTTGCATTTTTTGACTCTGTTGCTAGAAGGAATTACGAGACCTACCGATAGTTCTAAGAAATATTATAGATGCATATTCCATTGCAGACATTGTTTTATCCGAATATTTCTTTTCTTTTGCGAAATTTTTCTTAAATTAAAATCTAAATCTCCGATTATTCAGCAGTTTGATATCGTATCTATGCATGCAGTTTTGATATTGCATGCACGCCCATGTTTATAGAGCGTGACGTTGTCGAAGAACTGATCTAGTATCGCTTGCTACAAACTGCTTACGTTTACTCAGTACTCACATTCAGATGCAAATTATAGAAATTATAGAAAAAAGCAAGCTTACTCAGCACTTTTGCCTACTTCGATAAACAACTTCGATACAGGAAAAACATTTTATATTTGTGATTATTGAGAAATCCTAGAAAGTAGAAACTATTGTTTTTACCTTTCATTAACTAATGAAAAAACTTCGTGTATTTACTAGGACTATAAATCGCAAAATTTAAAAAATTGCTTGTTTTATCAAATATTAAAATTGAGCTAAATTTTGAGACTGAGACGTCATCATTTCATCATTGCATGCCTGACCTGAAAAGTCACGGTACGCCATTGTTCAAAAGCTAATCGTGCGCAATGTCCCAATGTGTTTTGTTCGTTTATTAGTTGACTAATATACTCAACAAAGTATGCAAACTAGATGGGGTAGATGTTATTCTTTCTTATTTTCAATAACTAATGGTGTTTGGCAAGATAGCATATTAAGTCCATATTTTTTTGCAGTCTGCAAAGTGATTGTTGTAAAATATGACGTAACAATCGCCTCTAGACCTTTTTCCTTTTCTTTGTAAGCAAACCACTGTAAATTAAAGTGCCTTTACAGTTAACAAAGCTTCGTTTATTGCGTGCGTTATTCGTTTTGTTGTATTAACTGTGCTTGTTTTGTACAGATTTTAGCGTTGTGTTTTATAAGTTGATTAAAGCCATATAAACAGTTATGGTAATTAGTTATCTTAGATTATAAGATAAGAAGGACAATCACAACAGTGATCTATCGAAAGAACTAAAAAAAATGAAAGTAGGAGGTTTTTATTGCAAAATCTCTTATTAACCATTTATTATTTGCTGATAATTTGTGCTGTTTTTGCCCTAGCATTCGTGGTTTTCAACGTATCATTAATGTATGCCACTCGTATGCTTCCTCTCATAATATAATATTCAATTGTCAAAAAACACTAGGCTTATCTTTTGCATCTAGCAATTTTAAATCAAATGTTAAACCAAATGTCGTAGTTGGTGACTTCAAGATACGGTTTGTAGATGAAGTAAATACCTTGTGGTATTTCTTAACTCCAAGTTATGTGATGATGAAGATATAAATAGACAGGTTCATTATTTATATGGAACTACAAATAGGTTAAAAGCATGCTTTTATAAGTGTTCGACAAAAATAAAAAATGTTTTATTTCACACATATTGCTCGTCTATGTATGCATGTCAAGTCCTCTAGTTTAAAAAAAATACGTGTATCCTACAATAATTCTTTTCAATTTTTACATGGATTGGCTATGTATGTAAGTTCCCGTGAACAGCAGGTGTTGAATAACATTAGAATATTTGATGCAATTTTAAGAAAAATATCCTGCTCCTTTGTTTATCGTTGTTACAAATCTAATAATAAATTTTTATTTATTTTATCTCTATATTTATCCTCCTGACTCGCAGGAAAGCGACGGAGCCGCTAATACATAGGGTAGGCAATTACCCCGACCTGCTTCCGGAGATGCCAAGATATTGCTATCCGCTTGTAATTTAATACAGATATGACCGTAATTTAGAGCTGCTTGCCAAGACCACCAAGCAGGGGAAAGCGCAGTAAAATGTCTTTCCCAAGGACTCAATAGAATGGCGCGAGTGGGTTAATTTCTTCTTTAACCCGTTAACTGCGGAATTAAATTTTCACAAACCGTTTCTTAGTGCGTAATTAAAATGTGCCTTGCTTTTTAAAATGACTCTTTTCTTGCTATCGCGAGCTCTGTGAGGATTTCCCTATTAATTTGTTTTAGAAGCCGTAAAGTCGGACAGATGGGAGTTAATCCTTCTTCAAATAATAGCCGATAATTAAAGCGATATGTACCATACACTAGCACAAATATAAACTTATGATCATATAAATTTAATATTTCTGGATGTTTCGATGCATTTATTTAGTTGTTCTGTGAAAAAAATTATACAAAAAAGTAGTTGTATTTTTAACCAAATTGATAATTAGATTCTAGGTTTTGATCATAAGAAAATGTTGGATGCAATGTTCAGGATAGAAATTTTTTTTTTCATTTTAGCTTTTAGATTTGTTAGAAGCAAAGTGGCTTTATAGAAGATGCCAGGTGAATGGAGGAACAGCATACTTGTACCTGTGTACAAAGGTAAAGGAGAGATCAAGGAATGTGGAAACTACCGGGGGATCAAGTTGATGAGCCACACTATAAAATTGTGGGAGAGGATAATAGAAACAAGGATAAGGAAGGAGGTGACAATCACTGAGCCACAATTTGGGTTCATGCCAGGAAGAAGTACCACCGACGCAATCTTTTGATTAAGGATACTGTTGGAAAAATGGACTGAAGGACAGAAGGCAGTGCACTGTGCCTTTTTTGACTTGGAGAAAGCATACGACAGGGTACCCAGAGAGGAACTGTGGGAATGCTTGCGGTTAGCTGAAACATCAGAGTGCTACATAAAGATTATCAAGAATATGTATGACGGAGCGACAACAACTGTGAGAAGTGTAGCAGGGTTGACTGAAGAATTCAAGGTAGGTGTTGGACTCCACCAAGGTTTAGCACTCAGCCCATTTCTTTTTGCCATCGTCACAGACAGGCTGACGGAGGACATCAGGAAGGACGAACCATGGGATATGCTGTTTGCAGATGACATAGTCCTGTCTAGACAAAATCATAGGGAGCTAGAGGAGGATCTGGAGATTTGGAGAAATGCACTGGAGAGAAGAGGCCTGAAAGTGAGCCGGAGCAAGACTGAATATTTGAGGGTTGGGGGTGTGGAAGATGGAGAAGAGTTGAAGCTACAAGGAGAAAAGGTAAAGAGAGCAAAAAACTTCTAATACCTGGGTTCAACAGTTAGCAGCAATGGAAGATGTGAAGAAGAAGTAAGGAGAAGGATCCAACAGGATGGATGAGTTGGAGGAAGGTGTCTGGAGTTCTGTATGACAGGAAGTTATCAGCAAAGGTTAAGGGTAAAATGTACAAGAGTGTTGTTAGACCAACCATGCTTTATGAAATGGAAACGGTGGCAGTGACGGAAAGACAGGTGGGAAAAATGGAAGTTGCAGAGTTGAAAATGGTGAGATGGGCACTGGGAGTGACAAAAAAGGAGAAGATAAGAAACGAATACGTGAGAGGGACCGCGAAAATTGCAAAACTGGGAGACAAACTTCGGAATGCAAGGCTACGTTGGTATGGACACATAAAAAGGAGAGAAGAAGACTACGTGGGGAAAAGGATGATGGAGATGGCGGTGCCAGGCAGAAGGAAAAGAGGAAGGCCAAGGAGAAAGTGGATGGATTTGGTGAGGGAAGACATGGAAAGGGTTGGAGCTAGGAAAGGAGACGAAGTTGATCGAGTGAAATGGAGACTACTGTCACGCTGTGGCGACCCCGAGTAGGGAGAAGCCGAAAGAAAAAGAAGAAGAAGCAAAGTGGCTTTATGACAACTACAAGGCTTTTTTGATTATCCGCACCTCGTTTATCTGGCATTCAATTATCCGGCCACTACATTTTGTACAATATATTTTGGTACATCACAGCTGAAGTGCATACCACAGTACGTTATTTCAAAATTATTTTAAAATCTATTGAGAAAACGTGAATCTACTGGCAAACAATCCAAAATTAATTCATTTTTTAGTACAGCGTAAATCTAAAGAGCAAATATATACGTACTGTATACTTTTGTTGCTTTGACAATAGAAGTTGACCAAAGCGGTTTTTTGCTTATCTGTAAGTGCAATTCGGGAGCTCACTTTACGGTGTGAATTTAAGAACACGCCGTTTAAATCTTTCTTCTGCCTGGGGGTTGTATAAATCCAGACTATACAAATTAAAACCAATGTTTCAATTTGAAACAGTTTACTAAAAGAAAAAACACAAATTAAACAATAAAAAAAACTTTGATGGACAAATGGGACAGATCTGGCACGTTTCAAAAAAATGGTATTTAATGAACCTTTTTAGAAATTTTTTTTAAATAAACGACTTCCTTAGATTTGTCGTACCTAGTTGGTGTAGTTTTGAATTGGAAACCCTAAAACTTCAACCACTGTAAAAGTAATAGTCAGTTCTTTGCTTATTTGGCATGGTTAGTGAAAAATGCAGATACGTAATATTTTGTATTAAGTAGTTCTTGATAAGCAAGCAAATTTTTTTACTTAATAAAATTTTTTTGTATTTAGTAAAAGTAGTTCTATCATATCGATACTAAATTTTTAATGTTTGCTTATTGTGATTAATGTAGTATCGATTGGTTTAAACGTGCCAGATCTGTCCACCTGGTCCATAAAGTTCGATTTATATGCAAAAGATCTAAATATAATCTTAGTGCTATATTGCAGTTTTTTTTTAATATTTTGAGTAAATATAGTGTAATAATAAATTAATTATGAATGTTAAAAAATTTTATGGCATAAAGAATTGAGCAGCTGTTGCTAAGGGTGAAAATGGGGAGAGTGAAAATGAATTTCTAGGAGAAAGTGACTCTGATGATGAATAAGTTTATTGTGAATCCAGTTAAAACAATCCTCAAAGTGAAGAAAGTATCTAGATTACAGAGAAAAAAGAACTAGAAGCAAACTGCCTGGGTACACAAGCAAAACCTACATTTTTTGCATAAAATGCCAAACGTTTCTTTGCCAGAACAAAAATAAAAACTGCTTTAAAACATTTCACAAAAACTAAAAGTATTCAAATTGTAATGTAAAATTAATTGTGTACTCGTTTTTAACTTTTATGGTTCTGTTATTGCATGATATATAACGTTTAATTGCATGATATATACGTACTATGGACGAGTGGAACAGATCTGGCACGTTTAAAAATATCAAAAATACATAAAAAATTTTTGAATATTTTGTTAAATATTGTATAATAGAAAGTTACTTTCACCAAAAAACAGTTGAAATAATTTTTATCATGGCCAAAATTAAATCTGTCCATATAGGGTTAAGCAAATACTCACAATTTTGTGCGAACTCCAGACAAAAGACAAGAGTTTTTGATTTATTATTATTTTATTAATTACACGTTTTTATTTTATTTATTTTCTTTTCTGATCTCTTTGTTCTTTTTTAATCAACACGCGCGCAAAACATTGATTGATTCAAGTAAATTAAATTCGTCGTCGTCGTCGTCATCGTTTAAAGGGCATCCACTCCAGGCCAGACACAAACAGAACTGGGGCCGAGGGTTTATCCTTTTACTACCCCAGACTGCTGCACTGCCTGGATCAGATGCTGGCAGCGATGTTATTAAGCCAGCATCGAGTTTCGTCATCCAAAACCGTCAGACCGCGTGCTCCATGTGGTGCCCGATGTATGGGGCACATTGTTAGTACATGGTCTGCGGTTTGCTCTGAGGCGCCGCACTCGCAATTCGGTGAAGGAGCGAGACCCCATTTGTGCATGGACGAATGGAATCGCCCAACACCAGTCCGCAGGCGGTTGAGCTTAACCCAAGCTGCTCGGGGTAAGCCCATCCCAACAGGCCTGACACTGGTCCCGGGCACAAAAGCACGGAGCCTGGAAGCATTTTCACAGTACTCCGCGTTCCATTTGTGATTCGTCCATTCAGAGGCGCGGATGCCAAGTCTGGCAAGATTGTCCAAGAGATTCCGCGCACCTGGCACAAACGGGCGTCTGGATCTTAGTCTCACTTGGCCAGTATCTGAGGACCCATTTAACAGACCATGCAAAATATGATCGGGGTCCAGAGATCCGAAATTAAATTAATTTTTTATAACGAGGGAGCGCGCTTACATATCCACTCATATTTTTGGAAGTAACGACCCAATTATAATCGGGGAAGCACTGTACTAACTATAATGCTTTTATGTTTACGTTACTTTTAGTAGCCTATTTACCCGACAATAAAAACTTCTAATGTTTACCCATTCTACTTTTCGCACCTTTGAATAATTGTAATTGAAAATGCTATTGAATAAAAAACAGGATTGGTAATTCTACGTTATATTTGTGAATTGTTTCTACCACTTAACAAAACCTTATTCTAAAGCTCATAATCAGTGATCGTCTTACAAAAAGGTGGGCCCGGTCCAAGAAAAATTGGGAGGACCACTTTTTCGTGTTCCAAAACAAAGTGATTTCAAAAAAAAGTCATCACTTTAGGAGAGGCCGCCGTTATGGTGCTACTATAAAGAAATAGAGCAATATTTCGCTTAGAGGGTGCCAATTTTGGACTTTTTTTAGGGGGCCCGGTGTCGTCGCTCCGTTCATTCCGTACTAAAGACATCACTGGTCAGAATCATCCGAAATATGCACAACAAAAAAAAACAAAATATGTCTTCAATCTTGCAATAAAATATTTCAAAATTTGTAGGAAAACCATATGGTACTTCGAAAAAAACTGGAGTTTTGAAAAAATAAGAACAATAGCCACAAAATGCTAACCTTCATCTGAATAATCGGCGGCATGGTCGAGTGATTAGAGCGCCAAGATTGTGATCGACATGGTCTCGGTTCAAAACTTGCTCGCGCCACATTTCCTTGTTTTGGTTGTCTTGGCAAGCAGTTCTAAATTTTAGTCATATCTTTATTAAATTTCAAGCGGGCAGCAATATCTTGGTATATTTGAAAGCCGGTCGTATACTCTATGTATTAGCGCTTCCGTTGCTTTACTGCAAGTCGGGGGATAAATATAGAGATTAAAAAAAAAAACGTTTTATCTTATAAATGTTGTTCTATGTCAACTGTATTCAACCGTTTTATTCAACTGTATTATGTTTTAACGCATCGCATTGTTTTCAAAAAGTTGTACGTTTTTTCAAAAAAATTCGTATTCCAAACCAATTAAAATATTAAACGAAGTAAATCTCAAGGCCTGATAATACTGAGTTCAACCCCGAGCAGCTTGAGTTAAGCTCAACCGCCTGCGGACTGGTGTTGGGCGATTCCATTCGTCCATGCACAAATGGGTCTCGCTCTTTCACCGAATTGCGAGTGTGGCGCCTCTGAGCAAACCGCAGACCATGTTCTAATAGCGTGCTCTATACATCGGGCACCACATGGAGCACGAGGTCTGACGGTTTTGGATCACGAAACTCGATGCTGGCTTAATAACATCACTGCCAGCATCTGATTCAGGCAGTGCAGCAATCTGGGTTAGTAAAAGGATAAACCCTCGGCCCCAGTCCTGTTTGTGTCTGACCTGGAGTAAATACCCTTCAAACGACGACGACAAATATTGAGTTACGTCATAGAACTTGAGAAAAGAGGTACCGTAAGCAAATACAATTCTTATAACGCATTCAAACACTGGCTATGAATTTTTTCAAACACATTCTCATAAACTAAGCAAAACAATGAATTTTGTTACTAAAGCTTGATTTTTTCAATTAAAAAGTATCAAAATCAAGTTTCAAACAATGAGTCGACGTAAAAAAATTTTAAATTTTTATCTAATTTTTTTTATAACACATTTCTAAATTGCAAAAAGCTCTTGTGGACGTTGACTGTAAAAGTTACGAACCAGTAAAACCTAATCCGTTCCAAGTTGATTGAATGGCGTTACAAACAAAGCAATGATGGAAGCTGTCAAACTGTGTCTGTTAAGCTGTCGAATTGCTTCTGAACATAAACACTTGCGCCATGAAACAATGCGATCGCCAAACGAGAATTCTCGTTTTACGCAGGGAACGGGTTAAGTATTGTAACTTTTTGGTTAGATAAACCTAAATCAGTTTAAAAACAGAGTTTTTTGGAAGGAAGCAAAGAATCATGTTTTTATTTATACCTTTAAACTTTTTTCATTACTATTGCTAGTATGATCTTTATTTTTATAGTTTAATATTGCTGAATTATTTCAGCAACTACTGTAATAATCAAATGTTTTGTTTAAATAATTAGTTTCTCTGTTAAATTGCAACAAGAAGCCAGTTAAATGATGAAAGCCAACTGCATTGTCTTATAATCATATGCTAGCTTTACTCTTGCATAAATAGGAAGCAAATGAGCATCACTTAGTATCATTTTTCAAATAAATTTTCTGTTATGTAGTAGGCTACACATACTGGTAATTTGTATAAAAATAAATATTTATTATACTATGTTATGACAACATTAAATTTAATATGCAATGGTGCACAAATATAATGATCAGTAATTGGCTGCAATTATTTGGCATTTGCTGTTATATTATGGCCTATTAATTAGTAAGTTACGACCAATTTGTTGTCACAACATTTGTTTTTAATGTATATATATAAAATTTTATTAACGTGGAGTCCGATCATGGTTTAGAAAAAATTCTTGGAGTCGAATCGGAGTTGGAGTTTAAATCAATGGAGTCGGACTGGACTTGGGTTCCAAAAAAGTGACTGCATTTAAAGCCGAACTGGAATTGGAGGAGCGGCGAGTAGACAAAGGTAGTATATTTGACATACTTCAAGCATTAACTGGGATTTTGGATGACACTGCACTTGAGCAAGCATTCTCCTAATTAGTGCACAATCACCTAAGTTTGCTTTTACAAGAATTCAAGCGTTACTTTCCAAGCGCAAAAGATCCACAAACTGCAAATGAATGGTTTCGTAATCTATTTGTGTTCAAAGAAGGTGAATCAAGTATGTCTCTACAACAAAAGGTTAGCTGTTTGACTTTGCAAATGATGATAACCTTAAAGACTCTACCAATGTTCTGTTGGAAATCAACCCGGGATACCCTGACCTCGCCATAATAGCACTAAAAATTTTACCACCGTTTTCAACATCTTATCTATGTCGGCAGCGTGGTCGAGTGGTTAAAGCGCCGGAATCGTGATCGACATTGTCTCGGTTCAAAACCTACTTGCGCCATTCTGTTGTGTCCTTGGGAAAGGCACTTTACGGCACTTTCCTTGCTTGGTGGTCTTGGCAAGCAGTTCTAAAGTAAAGTCATATCTTATTAAAAATTTCAAGCGGATTGCAATATCTTGGCATCTCCGGAAGCAGGTCGGGGTAATTGCTTGCTCTATGTATAGCGCCTCCGGCGTGAGGGACAGACTGCAGGTTTTATTGACTAAAACAACCGCTAGGTGGAAGCGTCTTATTTTGGCAAAACAAGCGCATATTTTTCACTGAATCTATGTTGGGATGTATTATGAGCAGTTAAATTTACATTACCAAAAATTTGTTATTTTTTTTGAGGGGCCAGTCTATGCTAATAAATTCAGGCTTAAAACGATCCGTAGTGCAAAAATGTTTGCCGACCCCTGTTGTAAAAGCTTTTGGCATTGCAAATAAATTGCTTTAAAAAAAGTGCTAACAATAAGGGTGCATCGAAACTCATGTGGTGAAACTTTTAAAATCCAAAATTTTGTTTTCATTTTTTAATGCGTTGATTTTATCAAGATGCTGATTTCGGATTTTTAGGGAAGTTTTCTCTGTTAACCTTGCTGATGAAGTGTTGGAAGCAAACTACGTTTTATACAAGTAAATGCAGACGGAGGAAGTCTTGGTCTTAGCTTGCCGTAGCACTGCATAGTCTCATAACCTTTTGGCCAATGTCTTTCGCAAACAACTGTTTCTTTCGAATCTGGCGTGTTGTCGAATGGTATTATTTTTAACCACTTTTCTCTTTCTTCTTTGTTTTTGGGAAATCACTGCCATAAGTACCATTGCAATTTGTAACACAGCACTTCCTATCTATTATATCTTTATGTGGACAATCTGTATATTTCATGACGCTGAGAACACATACAAATTTAAAAGGTTAATTAACTCTAAACAAGCTTAATTAAAACAGTAAAAATTGCGCAGCTCTGGTTATAATCAGACCTAACATTAGTAAAAGCTCTTACAAATTTAAAAAAGTTATTACTCTAAATCAGTCAACAAACCTATATTCACAAACCTAAATTCTATTTTTCAAGAAATAACTTGGTGTAGTTTGCGTAAGGTTTGTTAAACCAGGGGTATCTAAAATTACTTCTTTTTTAAAAGACCTTGGATTAAACTTGACTAAAGCTGTCAAACTAAATTTATTAAACCAGCGATATTTTTTAGTAAATTATTTATTCATTAAATAGTTTCAACTTTTTGCTCAACGATTTGGTTACTTAAATGCTTACGAATAATTTCATTTTCTTAAATTTCACTTTAAGTGTGCTTTACAAACTGATAATAGATTTTGAATAAAGTTGGTTTGAAATTGCTATTACTGCTCCAGCCGGCTTATGAAGAATGTTTTTCAAACCACTTTCATAGCGCCACAAAGATGTGGACTCGTCAAAATTTTGAAGCGAGTCCGAGTCTAGGCTGAAATAACGAGTCCGCATCCCTGGTCCGCACTCCTGTCTAAAACTACGAATTATCCTTTTGATTTCTATCGAAGAAGCCAGCCAAGAACGTTCACATAAGTTGCACAAAAATCTAGCTGGCAATATTTTTGTTCTGTACAAGTATTGAACACAGGGTTGCTAAAAGCGAATAGGAAGAGGGCAATTGCCCCCTACTTTTTTGACCCCTTTAAATTGCCAGCCTGCCTTTTCAAAAAGGGAGAGCACAGGTGCGCAGATACAGAAGCATTGGGTCAGATTTTTTCTTTCAATTATAGAAACTCGACCAAAATATCAGTTCGATCAAAAGTGAATGCTATAATTTTATGTTATAGTCTGCGTCTTAAAATTAAGACAAATCGGGGATCATGAACTCAATTGAAAGCGATGACCTTTTATAGTTTTCACCTAAAATTTGCAAAAAATGAAGATTTTGAACACTTGGAAGTGATCACATTTTTTTCGCTGAAAACGGTAGCAATACGAAATGGCAACTTAGTAAAAACAACCCTGTAGAATCTTTTTTTTAATAAGGTGTTTTTTTTAATTCTGCCCCACTGACAAAATGGCTTTCCAGCGCCACTGTTGAACACTTGGTATTACAAAACAAGTGACGATCTGGAGCGCAACAGAGTAAGAAACGTTAAAAAATTTAGAATAGTGAAGAGGAATATTATAAAAGAAAGTCTGTTTTAACTTCTCACATCATTTTTTCAGCAAGTTTTTTCTTAATAACTATTGATAACAATAATTTGGGAAACCTTCAAATCATTGATGCTGCATGAAATCTAGATGTCCGACTCGCCGGACTTACTAATTTTTTGGCGAGTCCGAGTTCGAGTCCAGCTATATTGCACCGAATTGACGAGTCCCGAGTCCGCATTCTTGTAGTGCCAGTTGTAAAAACGTTTGGCTCCAGTTTTATAATAAGCGTGCATGATGAAATTACCTGTAATAAAGTTCGCCATGATTCACATTCACAAAACCAGCCAAGTAGGAAATATCGCTTACAGACGAATCATTTACATTTTCCTGAAATATTACTTACAAACCACGGAGCTAGTAAAGATAGCAATTTTTTTATTTTCAGGGTTACTTATGTTTACCTGGACTCAACATGTTTATCTAACTTACATGTATGGTTGAAATAACAGCCCTAACCATATATAATATTTTCAATTTCATTAATTATTAAATAAAAGTAATCTTTTTGTATTTTGTTCAATAAAAATAAGTGCAACTTTTAAAGTCATTTAACTTTACCAAGCCAAGATTTTGAGGTTGTCTATCTTTACATGGCTTTTCTAGGGCAGCTTATCTTTACCAGCTTCTAAACCAGGCATCAATAAATCAATCGGAAAAATCTACTCGTGAGCAGAGAAAACAGTTTATAAATTGAAATTAAATAACTTAATAAAAAAAGTTTGACTGGTATTCTTTCAAAAAACAATTTAAAAAGCCTTTAATTGATACCTGCAATGATTTATAATTTTTCACTTTTGTTTTATTGATAAACTTTTCATCACTTCCATTGAAATTTTTAGTTTTGAATATATATACTGTATATATTTTTTTTGATTTATTTGATTTAAAAGAAAGTGTAATCGTAAAAATATGAACTAGTTTAAACCTATCACATTTCGAAATTGTTCGACACATAAGTACATCTATGTCAAATCGTTATTTGTGTGTTTTTTGTTTTTGTTTTTGTTCTGCTTCAATTTTAATACATTTACAATTTTCATTAATGCATCATTACAATAAATTTTCTACAATTGCTGTCAATTCAATTCAGGGAGCATTTTGACTTGATAACCACACAGTTTTTCGAAGCCCCTTGCCATTGCACATGGCAAGGGATATACTTACTTACTATACTTACTACTATACTTACTACTATACTTACTACTATAGCGCAGGATTTTTTTTTTTAGTTTTTCTTTTCTTATTAATCTGTGTTTTTTTTTTCTGTAATTAAAAATTTTTTTTTTTTGCGTGCGTGTGTGCATTGGCTAAATAAATAAACTCTCTCTCTCTCTCTCTCTCTCTCTCTCTCTCTCTCTTTCTTTCTCTCTTGTCAAGATTCATTGTACCGTCTACATTTAGTTGCAATAGGAACGCTATCAGGGAAATAGATAGAAATATTTTTCTTCGTGATTTGATCTCAGCAGCCATCACATAGCGAGGCTTATTTAAGGGAGTTTTAACCGTGATAGATTCTTAAAGGCCATGTTTTTTCAAATCTGTTTCGCTGTGCAGTTTCATAAAATCTATTCCTAAAATTACGTCTGCGCATAATTCTTCCGTAGCACCAAGTTTATGTTTGGTATACAGTAGGTATTGTTGAATACTTCAAGAAGTGTTTTTTTACTTGAGCGGAATGTGAAGTAGGCGCCAAAGTGATAGCAGAAAGCTCCCCTTTAAGAGAAAGTTTAAGTTGATGATTGCTGTAATATTTGGAAATTGCTGATGATTGATTGATATAACATCCCAGTGGCGTGCGGTCAGGGCATGCAAGTCATGCGTTGCATGACTAAATTTTTAGGAATTGCATGACGAACTTTTGCGCGATGAGGTAGATATTGTTGAATTTCATGAGAAATATTACTTGTTTCGGATGAAATCTGAGGCCGATCCGGGACGAAGACCTATTTTTTTGTGTTATTTTTAGAAAATATTGTGATTTTAGGACGAAAAGTAAGAAATCGGAGACTGCTTAGAAGTGATGACCTTTTTTTTTAAAAGATCACGGCATTTCTAGGACAAAAAGTGCATTACCCGGAACAATTTCAGGCGATGACCTGTTTTTTCTTTAGAGATCACTGCATTATGAGAACGAAAAGTGCATTACTAGAAATGATTTCAGGAGATGACCTTTTCCTTTTTTTTAGAGATTATTGCATTTCGAGGAAGAAAAGTGCATTACCGGCAACAATTTTAAGCGATGGCCTTTTTTTTACAGATCACTGCATTTCTGGGACGAAAATTGCATTTTACCAAGGAATGACTTTAAGTGATGACCTTTTTTTTTAGAGACCACCTTGAATCTAGGACGAAAATTGGTCTTGAATATACCCAATTTTATGACCTGGTTTGTCATGCCAATTGCATGACTAGCCTCAGAGGTCACCGTACGCCACTGTAACATTCGATAATTGATATAATTTTTTATTTTATTTTTATTTACTTTCATTTTTACCTCACAATCAACTTGAAATTAATCATTGTGCATGTAGAAATAAAGATTGTGAATAAGGAAGCAGCGACTAAACGAAGTACGTTATTACATGGGAGAAACAGCAAACTCAAAGACCAAAAGGATCTGCACCAAAAAGGGTCAGGCAGGCAAAGAAACCCACCAAAATAAATGGGAACCGGAAGTATCTCGTACCGGAATCGTAATACTCGGAAGAATCTGTTCCTATGATTATTTCGACAGCAACTCCATTAAGAGTCTCTTTGAGGATAGAGAGGTTTTTGGGCACTTAGAAAATATCACGATAATGCTTGAAACGATAGGATCGCACGCTGAGACGCTGGTATCGGCATTTTCTCGGAAGTCATACTCAAAATCAGTGTCCAATTTTACTGCACAAAAAGCACTAAATACCTGTTGCAGAACATTTATTTTAATTGTGACCTCCACAAAAGAAACATGTTTTTGAGCAAAACTTTCTTTTCACTGCAACCGAAGTAGCGGAGTTTGGTAATTTTGTTGAGTAACATTGTGCCCGATATCTTGTGTAGTCGTGAAGTGTTCGGCACAATTATACCGTGTGACGTGTTCTTCTGCTTGATTGATGGACAAAGTAAGACCAAACATCGCTGAAGAGTGATTTTTTCTTGTTTGAACAAATACTCGCAGATACCAGCCTTTTAATAAACGCATTTCGATCATGTTTTTCTGATGCATCTGAGTGTCCACAGCCTCGAAGTTGCAACTTTTGTCACACCAGTTCAAGTCGTCGAGAATTCGTTGATGCTTTCCCCAGGTATTTCTGTTCGCGTTGACAGTAGACGCCTGGCCATGATTTTATTTTGAGGTTTTTTCATAGGTTTACAAAGGTTATCGCTTGTCTGTAATTAATAGTTTCTTCAATATAATTATATTTGGATGAGCAGTCCGTATTTTTTAATGTCAAAATCATACTCATCGCGACCATTCTCAACGACTGTGACAAACTTCTCGAAGGTTTTTGCCAATGCTTGTCTAAAATAACGAGCATTCGGATCAGTTTCTAACTTTGCAGACCTCAATAAGCGATCCATTTTAAGTTAAATTAAATTGTCGTGTATTTACACAATAAACAAAGTTAACTTTAATTAACTTAAAATCGTAGTACTCTAAATTACAAAATAAATTAACATTTTAAGTAGAACAATGTACACTATCTAGCAATTAAACTAAAATGTATTAAACTGAAAATATATAGACCAGCTAAGGACATTACGTGGTTTAAATAAGAGCAGCAAACGACTTATAAGATTACTACTATCTTGATGCAGATTGTCAAGGATTCGAAGCTTATGACAGTTAATAAAGAGTAGTAACTGCTAAAATTTTTCGTGGGCTCCCGCCAAGAGCAAAAACTAAGGACAATCAAGTTTTTTTAACTTCTTTTATACATAAAAGCATTTTATTAAATGATTCATAACAATCACTTTAACTTGCGTGACGTCAGGGAGCTGGTAGCGACGAACGACGTTTTAATTTCAATTAAGTAAGTATCGATGATGTGGTCAGGGGCGGGACCATTTTTTGGACGGGAGGGGTAAAATTTGCCACAAAGGCACCATTTTTGGACAGAAAAAATTATAGTTAAGGTTTCAAAACTAAATGGAATGGTCTGAAATGGAAAGTTAAGTGTTCGAAATATAGTGGAAGATCTAGCCGTACCAACCCAAATAATTTTGGGGAGCAACAGAGTATTGCCCGAATTTCATCGACGATTGCCCGAACCATAATCTTGTAACAATTTACGGAAAAGACGAAATGCCACACATTTTCGTCGAAAAAAACTACTGAAGACTAAAAAAAGATCTTCGCTTAGAATCTGTGTTCGATTTTGCCCTTTTCATCGAAAAAACGCAGTCAAGATACTGTTATTTGCTGTTTTCAACTGTTTTATGGACTTGGTAACCTTTAACTTTGATCGAATTTATATGATTATTGAGACACATCTAAACCAATACTTCTATCCTTTAAATTTCAAAGGAAACTATTTTCCCCCCTGTGCCTCTACATTTTGAAAATATTACAAGGCAGGGGGCAACTGCCCCGCTTTCGGCACCCCTGATTGTCATCATTAGATTTAAAGTTCCAGAACAGCTGAAGAACACATGCGAGAGTCTACGCGCTAATAAACTGGATTGAGCAGCTGACTGAAACATGACGAATCCGTCAGCTGATGAAGCTCGAGGTCCCTAACGTAGACAACTGTCGGTATATAACTTTCTTGTTATAACGCCTAATTTCAAAGTTCTAAAGTTAGTGCGCACGAATATCAACATTCAAAATTTTACAAACTTGTAAAAACCATTTAATTTTACCATATTTTGTGATGAATATTTTGATGAATCGCTGGAAAATCAGCGGACGCTTCGGCGACTTAAGAAAATTTTCATGACGCAACTAGTATTTCGTACTTTAGATCAGAAGCAAGTTATTTCTACCTAAAGAGTCTATGATAATTCAAAGGCTGCGACGACAAGAAAGGATTAATTTTTATTGAGTTAAATCGAAGGGAAAGTGTTTTGCTTTTTTTTCTGTTTAATTTAGGGTTACCCGAATAAACTTTTTTACAGATTAGCTTGAGCCAAGACTTAGAGCAAGATAGTAAAGCAAACATTTCTTTACCCGGTGGGCTAATTATTTTAGTTTAATTGTTTCAATTCCATCTTCTTGTCCAATTTTATCTTCAAGTTGTCAATTTATGTTTTTAGTCCATAGGTCAGCAAGAGTGATTTTTTTGAGTGATTTTTTTTCTTGAAGTCGTTCCAACGGACTTACTTCTCTGCATTATCATAGATTCAATGGTAGCAAAAACAGCTGAGAGAGGAAAGCATTAGCCTTAAATCAGCTTTCTTTCGCTGCCAACTATGGAATGTAAAGAAGTATGTGTGGTGGAGAGACCCTTACTTCTGCTATGAGACGGACAACAATGTCGTGAGCTAGAAAATCTTTATTACGGCAACACTGCGTTGGACTATAGCCGGTGAATGGCGACCACATCAAGTAGATTTGGTCCCCTTCAACCAGCCATGGTTTATTGCGCTTAACAACGATTTCTTTTAAATTATAATTTGTTGCTAAAAGCTCAATTGTTAAGTTAGAACGGGAAAGATCGGCTTAGTTGACAGCCTCGCCGAGTAAGATCCCAGCATTGATTGCGAAAGCTATCAACACAGAAGAAGTTTAACTTTTACTCAAGTTATTCCTTTGTGTCCTTTAACAAGATGCTTTTAATAAATCAGTGTTTACGAAAAACAGATTCACAAACGCAAAAAAACTTTTTGTAACTTTTCGTGACAAGATGTTTTTACTTATTTGCTTTGTGCTGAGCCAGCAAAGTAAAAAAAGGTTTAAAAATTGCCCGGAAAATAAAAAATTAAAATAATTAATTTATACAATCCGGTTGATAAAACAGGAGTTTTTGTATACAGTGATGGTTTTAAAAAAGTAAGCCTGGTGCAAGAAATGAAAGGGGAGGACTTTTAAAGATCCATTATTGGAGAAAAAAGGTAAGTTAAATTGAAGACAGTTTTTTTTGGTCTTTATTGTCTTTTTTTCTTTAAAGTTGTGTTGGAGGCCAAATAATGAGCATAGGATTAAATTAAAAAAAGTATAGCCAACAAAAAAATGTTCCACGTAAGAGATGACCAAAAAAAAAGAAAGATTGAAAACCAAAAAAAATTGTTTTCCACAACCAAAAAAACTTCGTTCATAAGAAATTAATGGTTTTTATTGGATTGTTGTAAATCTTCATAGTTTTTGCAAAGATTTTACGTTTTAGTCAACGTTTATTTTTGCCCAAAAAAAAGAAACTCTTTTACAAAACAAATTGAGGGGATCTTATAAGATTAGGATTTAATACATAAAATTCAAGAAATTGAAAGAACTTAACTTTGTTTTTATAATTGATCGATTTAATATTGCAATAAATCTGAATAATAAACACAACAAAATTTCTAAAAAAAAATACAGTTTTTAAAATTGTATAATCATAGCAAAATATTACGGTTTTATTAGAACAAAAAGATTATTTTTAAAAAAACGCTACTCAAAGGTCAAAAAGGCTGTGCTGTTGGTGAACCGAATTCACTCAATTATTGGCTGCTTCATTTTTCTAAAAAATGAAAACGGCCCTATATCCTATTTATTTATTATATTCCGTTTGGTAGCGTGGTTGATATTTTGATGAGTATGAAAGTGAGTGAAAGTTTATTTATTTAGCCAATGCACACACACACAAAAAAAAAAATAAAAAACATTTTTAATTACAGAAAAAAAACGCAGATTAATGAGAAAAGAAAAACTATATTGCACACTGTGACAATCAGCAATGTACAATGGTAAGGGGCATCGAAAAACCGTGTGGTTATCAAGTCAAAATGCTCCCTGAATTGAATTGACAGCAATTGTAGAAAATTTGTTAAAATGACGCATCAATAAAAATTGTAAATGTATTAAAATTGTAGCAGAAGAAAGACGAAAAAAAAACACACAAATAACGACTTGACATTGGCCTATATCAAACAATTTCAAACTGTGATATTTTAAAACCAGTTCGTATTTTTATAATTATTATTTCTCTTAAATCAAATAAATCAAAAAAAATTATATTCAAAATTAAAAATACCAATGGAAGTGATAAAAATTTTATTATTTAAAAGTGAAGTCTCAGTTAAATTTTAAATTTTTTTGAAAGAATACCAGTTAAACTTTTTTATAAAGTTATTTAATTTCAATTCATAAACTATTTCCTCTGTATACGAGTAGATTTCTTCCAATTGATTCATTGATACGTAATTGTAAGTAAATGATATTTTCTACTTGTCTGGTATTATGAATGTGAATTGATTTAATTTTGGTATAAAAATTCAATAAAGATGGCGGTAAAACGCTAGGTACAACTGATACATATATTTGCCAAGTTCAAGTTTATAAATATATTTTAATTTAAAAAAGTTTAATTTTTTGTACAATCGAGTAGTTGGACAATACTTAATAGTTTGTAGCAAACTCACCTTCTATAAAGCATTCAAACGTAATTATCGTGCAAAATATTATTCGCTCGCTGTATTACGTATTTTGTCCGTAGTTCGCAAAGCTTGGTTTCTCAGACCTTGAATCGTAAATTGTTATTTTTCCCAAGCTTTATTAATTATATTTCCTTCCTTTGTACGCGTTGGCTGGTCGTAAGCTCGGATTCGTGGCGCCTTTGTTGCTTAGTCAACCCATTAACGCCCAAATTTTTTAAAGTTTCTTTTTATAATAGTTAGTAAGATGTATTTATATGCAAAAAAATATTTTGGACAAAATATGTCAAAAACATGAAAATTATGACAAAAAACAGGTGATCTTTTAAAAGATTATTAGACAAATGTCAGTAAAAAAATATGATAATTCAAATTTCTTTTAATAATTTTCCAATTGATCTTTTAAAACAGGAGTGGCCAACCTGCGGCGCATTGGACGGTTAGTGGTGGCGCATTGCAGTTGGGGAAAATATTTCATATAAAAAATGTTCCACAACTTATATCTAGCTATATCAGGAGTGACCAACCTGTGGTGGATTGCACCCTGATATCAGGCGATGACTTTTTTTTTTTTTTAGAGAACAGCTTGATTTCGCTATGAAATATTGAAATCTCTCGTTTGTGTGGCGGATATGAACTGGGCTTGAATAAAATTGGCGGTTTAGGAAAAAAGCTTGGCCACCCCTGTTTTAAAAGATTAATGGGCGTTAATGGGTCAGGCCGCATATTACTAAGAAATTACCGATCGCTTATTACGAAAATTCGTGATTTTCGTATAGAAAAAAGATAAACGTCACCATAGAAAATAATAACTAAATCGCTTGTTTAAATGCCATAACTCAGTCGTGACCGGGCAGAGTGCAGAGCAGAGAAAGAAGCTTAAAGACTTAAGTTCGGGCAAAGTAACTGTGACGGTCAGACTGAGCCATCTTTAAGAATCTCTATTGGATTACTAGCGGACAGCAATATCTTGGCATCTCCGGAAGCAGGTCGGGGTAATTGCTTACCCTATGTATAGCGCCTCCGTCGCTTTCCTGCGAGTCAGGAGGATAAATATAGAGATAAAAATAAAAATAAAATAAAATAAAAATCTTGTTCAATTTCATGCTTCTCGTGCCGTGATTATTGTTCTGCTGCAAGTTATTTTATAAGACTCATTTTTTAATAAACGAATTCAGCTTTTTTAATTTGTATGCCAAAACGAACTTACTACAAATGATACTACGTGTTTTGGGTTCAAACCAAGGACATTTGAAGCGATCTAAAATTGCATTTCTATATAGCTTGACTTGCGATCGCAATCAATTCGCAACGGTATATTAACTCTATTTAGTACACAATAGTTTACCCATTTATCTGAACTTCTTTCGCCCTTATTAACTTTTCCTTTTTATTCAACTAACAATGACTTGACACTTATCTGTCCTTTTGGCCCTTATGAACTTGGCCCAGATGGTAGGTGCTTTCTCGCAGCCTGGGCCGTGAGTAAGTCTGTTTATTGATGTTAAAGATGACAGACCGAAACCGAACCTACCAAAACGGAAGGGTATCCACCCATTCCGATGTTCAGTGTGGGTCTGCTAATCGGCAAACGTCCTTTTCAGGACGGGGCAATGCCAGGATAAAACTGCCCTTTTCAGGGCACATTGCCAACAAGTTCCGAAGACCCACTATTCTTCAGCTGAACATCGAAAACCTCACTGCAAGCAAGATGAACGTTCTTCATCACCTCGCTATGCAGTCTGAGGCACTCATCATCCTACTGCAGGAGACCCACTGCACTGATGCAGAGAAGTTGGTACTACCAAACTACCAACTAGCTGGGTCTTCTTTAAGCAGGAAGCATGGCCTTGCCACGTTTGTTCACGAGCGACTGAGATACACGCTTTTGGACCAATCTCCACCGACATCGGAGATCGAGTGGTTGTGTGTGGACGTTGATGACTATAAAATAGTCAACGTCTACAAACCACCGCCAACGTGATTGCGATCCCTGGATCTCCCAGTGTTTCCTCACCCCTGTCTTTACGCTGGCGATTTTAACTGTCGTCATGTTGACTGGGGTTACGATGATAACAGTCCGGATGGTGAGTGCTTGGCTGTCTGGGCAAGTATTAATTGTCTGCCCTCCTATATAATGCCAAGGACGCTGCCAGTTTTTATTCCGGCCGCTGGAACACTGGCACCAATCCAGATCTAGCTTTTGCTAGTGTAGGTCCAAACAGTCGCTTACCGGATAGACGTGTCCTTGACAATTTCCCCAGGTCACAACATCGACCTTCGCTTATTACACCACCAAGGTTTGTTATGGTAGTGCCAAGCATGCCTGTTAAGCGATGGAACTTCCGCAAGGCCAAATGGAGTCACTACATTGTTTTGACGAATAAATTCGCAAAGACTTTGTTGCCGCCTGATTCACTTGATGTGAATGCGGCTTACCAGGACTTCTGTAACACCATTAAGAAAGCAGCCAAAAAGACTATCCTACGCGGGTATCGAAATAACTATATTCCGTGTTGGGATGCAGAGTGTGAATCCCTCTATAAAACCTTTCTGCAGTCTCCTCAGGGAGATGACTCAAGTTTGGCTGCTACAGCTCTGCTTGCCAAGCTTGACAGAAAGCGGAGGGATCGATGGTCCGAAGCAGTTCGGAGCATTGACTTCTCACACTCTAGTCGAAAAGCGTGGAGTATTTTGAACAACCTTACTGGTAGGTCACGACACTCTCCTCGTCACTGTCCCGTTTCAGCCGATGCTATTGCATCTCAGCTGGTTAGAAATGGGAAATACGAGGTTGTTGACCGCAAGTCATCTTGACTTGTCTTTCAAGAAGTGTCCGACCTTTGGAGGGCCACAACACCAGACGCAGTAAATATCTCTGACAATTTTTCACAGAGAGAATTTGCTGCTGCCCTCCAACATTTAAAACCAGGTAAAGCTCCTGACCTGATTCCATCTGTTCAGAGCTTATACTCCATGCTGGAACTGCTTTGAAGTCTTGGTTGCGTGACTTCCTTTCTTCCTGTTTGCGTCGACTCAAAATTCCCAAGATCTGGAGAAGAGCGCTTGTGGTCGCAATCCCCAAACCAGCAAAGCCCGTGGGGGATCCAAAGAGTTATTGACCGATATCTCTGCTCTGTGTCCCCTACAAGATCCTCGAGGGGCTTATCTACGCCCGCGTTGAACCATTAAGCTCCCTAAAGAGCAGGCTGGGTTCCGACGCGGGAAGTCAACCGTAGATCAAGTTGTTCTGCTGACCCAGACATCGAGGATTCTTTCGAGGCTAAAAAGAAGGCCGGTGCCGTATTTGTCGATCTGACAGCTGCTTATGACACCGTCTGGCACCGTGGTCTTACCTGCAAGCTGCTGAGACTACTTACGGATAAGCACATGGTCAAAATGATTATGGAGCTTGTCCGAAATCGAAGTTTCACCTTTACCACCGGTGACAGCAAGCAAAGCAGGCTACGCCGTCTGAAAAACGACGTTTCTCAGGGATCGGTCTTGGCTCCCCTCCTATTTAACATCTATACGTACGATCTGCCTTCCATGATTTCCAGAAAGTTTGCTTATGCTGATGATTTAGCATTGTTGCACTCTTCTGGAAACTGGAAGGACTTGAAGGGGACTTTAAGCCAAGACATGTCTACACTGTCAGCGTATCTCCAGACTTGGAGGTTGAAGCTCAGTCACACTAAGACGGTGACGGCAGCCTTTCACTTAAATAACCGAGAGGTCCAACGTGAGCTAAAGGTCTACAACAACGGTAGACTTTTACCGTTCTGTCCAATCCCTACTTATCTTGGGGTAAAACTGGACAGATCGCTCACGTTCCATCACCATTTAGTGGCATTGTGCAAAAAAATATCTTCGCGCGTCACACTGCTGAGGCAACTCGTGGGCTCGGGATGGGGTGCTGGTCCTATAACACTACGCATAGCCACCTTATCTCTAGTCTACTCAACAGCTGAGTAGCCTACTGTGCGCCAGTCTGGTGTCGCAGTGCTCACACTCCCCTCATTGACAGTGTCTTGAACGATGCCTTGCGCATAGTTACTGGATGCCTGCGTCCCACTCCAACGGACCACCTACCTGTACTCTCAGGCATCCAGCCAGCTGAGCTTTGCCGACTGAGAGCGACACTTGGCTTGGCTCACCGTGGATCTCTGGACCCTGATCATATCTTGTATGGTCTCTTAAGTGGGTCCTCAAATACTCGCCAAGTGAGACTAAGATCCAAACGCCCGTTTGTGCCAGCTGCGCGGAATCTCTTGGACAACCTTGCCAGACTTGGCATTTGCGCTTCTGAATGGACAAATCACAAATGGAAAATGGAGTACTGTGAAAATGCTTCCAGGCTCCGTGCTTTTGTGCCCGGGACCGGTGCCAGGCCTATTGGGATGGGCTTACCCCGAGCAGCTTGGGTTAAGCTCAACCGCCTGCGGACTGGTGTTGGGCGATTCCATTCGTCCATGCACAAATGGGGTCTCGCTCCTTCACCGAATTGTGAGTGTGGCGCCTCTGAGCAAACCGCAGACCATGTTCTAACAGCGTGCCCTATACATCGGGCACCACATGGAGCACGAGGTCTGACGGTTTTGGATGACGAAACTCGATGCTGGCTTTATAACACCACTGCCAGCATCTGATTCAGGCAGTGCAGCAGTCTGGGTTAGTAAAAGGATAAACCCTCGGCCCCAGTCCTGTTTGTGTCTGACCTGGAGTGAATACCCTTCAAACGACGACGACGACGAACTTTCTCTTTTTATTTCAAATATTAATTAACAAAACACTCTCAAAATATAAATAACGCTCGCCAGAGAAAAAACATTCATTTTCATTTAAGTGATAAAAATATTTTTGGCCGAAGTGCAACTAATTGTTTTTGAACTTCGGAATCGCAATCGTCAACTTAAGTTATTTGGCTCTCCACTGTCCTAAACTTTTGTGAGTAACTTTTATTTGGTTTTTGTATAAATTTTTTGTAGTAGCTATTTTCAGTAATTTATTCGTATATATTATATATACGATTACAAGTACAAAATAGGAGTATTTGTCAATCAAGTTTTTAACGGGGAGAGATTCGCGATAAACAATCTAAATCCAAAACACTACGATAGGCCTACGTTAGGACTAACGATATTATCAAGTTGTATTGGTAACTCAGGTAGATGAGTTTTTTTAGCTGAACCCCATTTTGCAATGCCATATTATATTTTACTATAAATTATGCTAAAATATAATAAGTTGAAGTTTTTTTACGAAGAAATTTATGGGTCCTGTAAAGTAGGTTAGCATATCGCGAAAGTTGAGGAGCGTTACTACTTTACTCGGGAATCCGAAAAAAATTAATTGGACTGGGTAACACAAATACCTGCGCTGAAGTACAACTGTGTTTATTTTCATTTATGTCAGCTCTAAAAACAATTTGCCGCCAGACTGAAGTTCTTAAACAGTTAGTTCTGTCTAAGTGCGACTGGATTTGTTATATAACTTCTTGTTTCGCAATACAAACTGCCTTTCCTATAAAGATTAAATTACCGTCGTAAAGAATATCTGCAGCTGGCTGATTGCGAGGATCTTTTGCAAGTTTGATATTTTTGACGTTTTTAAATGACTGATGCATTTGCAACTTGATTAGAGTTTGTAACTCCTTTAGATTTCAGGTGTAATGACATGTCTTGCGGTTAATTAACGTGTCCCGATGTAAGTGCATCTTTCTAATTGAATAATAATGATGCGACCTTGCTTTGGTCAATGATTTCTACGTAATTCGTGAAAATAATTTCCTTAAAAAGTTTGTTGTCTAAACTATGTGGGCCGAATCAAGTTTGTTTTAAATAGGAAGGCATCGCTCCCATCAAAACAGTGATCATAACTTCGGTGAAGAAACAGTGACAATAATTTTGCTACATGGTCAGTAACCATAGTTTTGACGAATGGTCAAGTGATCATTATTTAGCAAAAGCTATGTATATTATGACCATTATTACGCTATACATATAATTTAGCAAAAGCTACTTGTTAAAAATTGAAAATACTGGAACGGACAAGATTTCTTAGTTTAATTATAATACCAAGTTCAGCAATCGGATAAAGCAATTTATGACGACACAATACAATTTTAAGATAAAAGTAGTAAATATGTTATGTAACTTATAAAATCGAGTAAAACAAAAAATTGTGCACTAAAGTTGACTATTTTTTAGTTTTTATTTGGGCACAAGCTTTCGTGGGCTACTGCTCACTTCATCAGGTGCAATGGGTACAAGCTACGATTATAAAATCGAGGAATAGAATTGGGGGAGCCGTGTCAACTTTTCAAATAAAATGAGTAAAACAAAAAATTGTGCACTAAAGTTGACTATTTTTTAGTTTTTATTTGGGCACAAGCTTTCGTGGGTTACTCCTCACTTCATCAAATGCAATGGAATTGCACTGATGAAGTGAGCAGTAAGTATGAAGTGAACACGAAAGCTTGTGCCCAAATAAAAACTAAAAAATAGTCAACTTTAGTGCACAATTTTTTGTTTTACTCATTTTATAAAATCGAATTAGCTCAACAGTACTAGACCAGCTGTAAGCAAACTTTTAAGCTCGCGGGCTGCATTCGGAAGTTGGCTTTGCTTGGGGACAGCAATATAGAGATCTTTAAAAAAAAGGTCTTTATTTTGAATCTGTTCTCGGATTTGTTGATTTTTGTACTTAAAAATTAGTGATTGCTAAACGCAATAACAAAGAATTCGGTTGAAGACAAATAACAATTAAAATTTTTTAAAATTATTGTTTGTTTGAAGTCTTTTGATTAATTATTATTTGTTTGATATTTGTTTGAAGTCTTCGCGGGTGCGCAGAAGGTTGTTGCGGACCGTAGTTTGCCCCCCTGGTGCTAGAATACAGCAATCTTTTCTTGAACACTCTAGGTCGAGGTTACGTAATTGGTGGATTGCATCCGGACCTCCGCATCCGGACCTCCGAAGTACTAAATGCTGACCTCAGTGGTTTCTGGATTTTGGCTACAAATTGCGCATTTACAGCATAGCAATGTGTTAATTGTTTAGTTACGGTTTGTTCTCATAACTACTGTTATTTTCATTAGAGGTTATTGTTGCCAAATGTATTGTCATTGTTATACATTTGTCACCAATAACTATGGCAACCTGCCTAATGGAAACATATCCAACCATTTAGTGGATTGTCCAGCTCCCGTCCATCTTACCCAAACGAAGAAAGACTGCAATACAAAAAAGTATTTCAAAAGTTTTGTGGTCATTTTAGCTCAATAACATAAACAAACCAAAAAATGCAAGTGGTCTTAAACTTTAATTTGTCCCAGGCTCTATATCAACGATCTACCGATGGCAAGTTTGTTCCAAACCTTTCTCTTTGCAAATGATCCTTTTTTAACTCTATCTGACGAAAATCCAAACTCTTTGCGAAAAAGTGTTAACGATAAATTTATTAAAATTGACCGCTGACAACGTACAAGCAAATTTATTATCATTAAATTACGTGAAATCTTCTTATACGATCATAAATAAATATCCAAGAACAACTTTTACAGGAAACTTTCAACTATCGATTCATTATGCTAAAGCACGAACGTGTTGTTAAGTATTTCGATATACTTATTAATCAAAATTTAAATTGGTAATTTTTATTTAATAATTTTATCAAAATTTAAATTATTACATATGTTTGTTTTGTATTTACAATATAATAATTTACTACCTGAAGTTTTTGCTGACTATTTTACATTAGTTTCAAAGCCTCATAACTAGTAACACTACTGTTTCGTAAAGCAAATTGCCGCTCAGGCGAAAAATTAAATTACCGTCGTGACCTTTCACAACGTGAATTCTGCAGCTGCCAATAGCAAGGGGATTTGATGTGTTTGACGTTTTTAAATGATCGATCAATTTGTAGCCTGTTTGATCCAGATTTGATGACCCATTTCCGCTGTTAATTATCGCGAATGCATCTTTCTAATTGAATAGTAGTGATGTGACCTCGCTTTGGGCAGTGATTCTGCGTGGTGCATAAAATTGATTTCTTTAGAAAGTTTGTCGTCTGAGCCACGTGACCCGATTCAATTTTGCTATAAATATAGAGACATCGCTCCCATCAAAAGTGTGACCATAACTTCGCTGAAGGAACAGTGACCACAATTTGCTGAATGGTTGAGTGACCATTGTTGTGCTGAATGATCCAGCATTTTTTAATATTTTGCTGAAAAATTTTTGCGGTATTTTGCTAGTTTGCCGCGCTTGTAAAACCCAGATAAAAAATAAATTCAATCCCCTTTTCTCGAAGTTACAACTATATTTTTTCTTGCTTGAGCGTCAGAGATACACATTTTTAAATATAAGAGTATAGTTTATAACTTGAGGGGATTTTGCTGATCTTATCCAAGAAGTTCAGCACCACGAGGACTGAGAAAGCAATCGAATTCCGTTAAATTATAGGACGAACCAGCTTCTTTTTAAACAATTGTATTTAGCCCGTAAACCAAGAATTCAGTTTATAATTTCTTCTGAACTTAACAAAAATTGAGTTTACGAGTTTTTATTACCAACTACTAATACTAATAGCTACTAATACTAAAACTAATACTCAAAACTTAATGATTTATTGAAGTATCTACAGTTTTCTATGATTCCTACAAAAGGATGATGCAGACAAAACCAGGAAATAAGAAACGCTAAAACTAGAGGGCATTGGTCAAACTAGGCGGTCAAGGAGAGCACTTCGAAAGTTGTTTAGCAGCTACACAGATCAGTCATCAAAATTTTAGTCAGACCTTCTGATCATCCTTCAGCAAGTAAAGCACTTGATTTTAGAGGATCCGTTCGCTATGAAGCACAGAAATTGAATAAAAACGTGGGCAGATTTGAAACTATCTTAATCGCACTTACATTCATCCGAACTTCAGATTACCTGCAGACATCAGGTCTGGATAATGGATATTATGCAAGCTTGGCACATGATTAACAAAGACACTGAAAACGTTGAAAAATTCTTAAGAGATTTTAGTGGCATTTTTGAAACAGCATCTAATTATGTTATTCAGGCAAATTTAAAATTTAAAGAGGTAAACATTTCTGTCCCTAAGAGCTTCTCAATCATCGAGTTTTGTCGCTCAGCACCAGAAGGTATCACAGACCAGAGTACAAATTTTGAGGTTTTATACCATAATGCGGTAACCTATGCTGTGCTCACCAGCATGCGAGCTATATTTTCGTCTCATGAGAAACTTTATAAGCAGATTTTCTGCTTTAACCCAAACAGGTTTTCTGAAATGTTGGCATCTCCACAAAACTTGGAGCTAAGTTTGAGTACTAATACAGTACTAAAAATTGACAGAGTGGCACTACAGGATGAGCTAATTTCATTTGCGTTAAGCTACAAAGACCTGAAGAAGGGACTGCTAGAGAATATGAATAACAATACAAATGATTCAGATTGAAGTCAAGAAGTACACAGAAGTTGCTAAATCATCTGAGAAGACAACATGTAAAATTGTTCCTCATGTGCTTTTAAGTTGTTATCAGAGTACAGGCTGTGTGCAGCGGTACTACGACAGTTGATCGAACGACAGTTGATCGAAACGACACTTAATTGAACGACATTAGATCGAAATGACAGTTGATAAAAAAAAGAGTCACTTTTGTATGTTTCTGCGATTAAACAATTTCTTTTTGTAAAATTAATTCATAAAAAGCAGAGGCCATCAGTAAGAAGACAGTTTGTTTTTATTTTTTATAATTTTTTATCAATGTCAAGGCAAGGGCTTTTTAGCAAGGTTCCGGGCAAAGCATTTTTAGGGGGGCAACAAGTAGATTTCTTGCAATGGTCATGTTCTGGTAGATTCCTTTTGCTGCCATTTTTTGCATTCTTTCTACATTGTAGTCAGTTATTTAGGGAGGGGCATTGTGCCATGGTTCTACGCCTGCAGACCCCTTGCAGAAATCAGAGACAGATTAAAAGGGAAAATCTATTTTTTTTTCGAGATTATTGTTTTTGGGACAAAAAATCGACAATACCAGGATAGATTTAAAAAACCTTTTTTTTTAGGGATTACTATGTTTTTGGGACGAAAAATTGACAAAATTGCGTCAGATTCAAAATTGTAAATTTTCTCTTTTATTATTCGATCAAGTATCGTTTTGACCAACTGCCGGGTCACGGTGGGCAGCTGCATATGAAAATTTATATGCAGCATATACATTCATTGAAACACTAAGTGTCACACAGTGCACATGTGAAAGATGTTTTTTGAAACCAAGACTGTTGAAAACAAAGCTGAGTTCTTCACTCATCCAGAATAACTTGGAGTCACTTATGCTAATTGCTAATGAAAAATTTATTGCAATGAAAATCAAATCAAACAAAAACTAAATCATTGATAAAATTGCAGAATCCTTTGCTGAAATGAGTACAATGTTGTTAATGTAATCTGTGAACGTTTAATATTTTGCAACTTTTGGCTCAGATTATTGTAAAGCATCGTAAATTATATGTTAGGGGTGTTAAAATGTAAAAATTTTATTTTAAAGAGCGGGAGAGGGCCCATTGTATTTTCTGCCCGAGGGCCTATGACACTCTCGCTCCGGCCTTGGTGGCCCCCTAAAACAATAACCTTTTTTGGAGATTGCTTTGTTTTGGAACACTGAAAAGTGGCCCCTATTTTCCTGGCACCAGGCCACCTTTTTGCAAAGCCATCACTGGTGTAGTTGAAGCATTTACCGATAGAAAAACAAAATAAATTTTTTTATGGCATGTGTATGTAATTTCCTTTTATCTGTCATTATTTTGTTTCAACAAAACAAAATCGGAATTTAAAACAAACTTTCTTTTTGTTAAGCGTATCTTTGGTTGTAGAGTTGTTGCTGCTAAATTTTAATCGATTTTAGTCAAGTTTTATAATTTGATAACTGCTAAAAATAAATCACATTATGCAACTGATGTGCAATACTAAAAAACTGAATAAACTATAATGTAGGCTACTATCGTTTAAAATCTAAGGAATCTTCACTTTACAAACTACTTTTTTAAACTGCCATGGTACTACTATAAAAGGAGGGAGCAATATTTTGCAAAGGAGGGCCAGGTGCAGCCACTCCGTCCACTCCATATTAAAGCCATCACTAGTCGTTTCCCTCGAGAATTGAACTTAAATTTTGTTTGGGAAATGCTTTTACTTGTTACTGTTGTCTGTAACTGTAAAAAAAATGAAAATCACATATAAAAGTCTTTAATTTTTTCCCATATACTACCAATAAAAAATCCACTTGGTCATGCAAAAGATTTACGAAGAAAGCACGAGTACAAATAAATATATCTTTAAAAAAAACAATTTATTTCAAGTATTCAATTAGATTTACAAAAAAAAAAAGAATTAGGTCATCGCACTTTCATTATTGAAAGAGAAACATTAAACCATAACAGAAAGTAAAAAGCTTTTATTTTGCCGTAAACATAGTAATAAATATAAACTAAGCTCATTTCATAACATACTGGAAAAATTCTTATAAATACATTTGAATACATAGAAATAAAAAATTAAAGCACGTCTACACCTAAGGTACACTTTGCATACTTTTCCTTAAGTTTTAGCGAACATCTACACCAGTGGTTTTCAAACTTTGGTGGTTTGTGGTCCCTTTTCAAGACACTCTCGAACACCCGTGGGCCTTCCTACTTAAAAATGTAATCCCAAAAGTCAAGCGAAGACCAAAAAAAGGTCATTACTTTGAAACTGTCTCTGATTTCTTCATTTTTGTGCCAAAAGACTAGTAAAGACTAAAAAAAAGCTTCTGTCGTGTCCCTCTTGGGAGACCATATGGCGCCTTTGAGAACCCCTGGTCTACATCAAGTTAATATTTTAAGTATACACGTTGTAGACTAGATTAAGTCCTAAAGCATAGCACTGAGTTCGGTAAAAAATGTGTTTTTGAAAGCCATTATACATAAAAACTCGAAAATGTCGCAGCTAAAAAATTATTACCATTAAATTTAGAAATCGCAAAAAACAAAGCTTGCTTAATTTCTACTTTTGAACTTGACTTGGCATGTTTTTGTACATATTAATTTATTTATTCGCTCAAAATCCCAGTTATTATTACTCAGATCGTTAAAACTTTCACATAAATAAATTGTTTGCATAAAGTTGTTTACAATTTTAGTTTAAGGGATTAACGCTTGACAGAAGTTTCAAAAAAACCTTACAAAAAAAATAATGAACAATTTCTTGGCCAAAAAAAAATTAAACTAAAAAAAAGCTACCCTACACCACATTAAAACATCAACATTTACAGACGCCCCCAATCTTGAAACAGTAACATAGTAAATGAAAATGCGTAGAGATGACACCGGAACGATAGAAATTAAAGATGTTAAAGTGCCTAACAATATAAAAAGTCATTCACATCAACCGAAAAAAAACAAAACAAATTGACCAAAGTCATTCGATTAAAACACTATTTACAATCGTACACAATTATCAGACAAATAATGTGCAATATACGATTTTTAGAAAAAGTTAGAATTTTAGATGTAATTTGCTGTTCGAGCATGCTGTGATATTTCTTGCTTCCATATGTGAATTTAAATATTTAGTGGAAAATTTTTTAAAAGGTTTAATTTTCACACAACGACTGACGGGATGAAAGCATCGGAATCTTGTATTTGAAACTAAAAAAATAGTTAAGAACTAAAAAAAAAAACGCTCCCAAGTGTCGTCAGCGTAGTCGAGTGATTAAAGCGGAATTATGATCAACACGGTCTCGGTTCAAAACCTACTCGCGCAATTCTGTTAAATTCTTGGGAAGAGACTTTTTGGGACTTTCCCCTGCTTGGTGGTCTTGCCAAGCAGTTCTAAATTAAAATTATATCTCTATTAAAACTTCCAAGCGGACAGCAATATCTTGGCATCTCCAGAAGCAGGTCGTGGTAATTGCTTGCCCTACTATGGCGCTTCTGGCACTTTCCTGCGATCAGGAGGATAAATATAAAAATAAAAATAAAATAAATAAATGAACACAGTATTGTAACCAACAGTAAGACGTTTAACCGTATTAAAAGATACATTTTGATCATCTTTCTATAGCTACATACATATCTTCTTTTAAATATTTATTGACTAGTTATCCAAAACAATATATAAGCGTTATCGAGAAAAACAAAAAACAAAAAATTAATTACATAAGTTTCTCAGTTTCATTTATAACAAATAGATTGCACAAATTCAAAAAGTGCTTGTTTGTTGGCCCGATGTAAAGCAGCATAAAGTTTGCATAAAACACTAACTGAAGGGAACCTGCTATAAACGGTTTTGTTGAAAAAGGTTTAATTAATAAAAAGTTTATGTGATTGCAAAATTAAAGGAGAGGAAAGAAAATAAAGACGAAGTATAAAACAAAATAAAAAAAATTAAACCAATGACAATTTTAAACAGAGTTGTTTAACATTTAAACAAGGACTCAGCATTTACACAACCATACAGCATAAGCATCAGAGCTTCAATAAACTCATTGTGCAGTTTCTCATCAGTCGTTGGATACCAATTGCTTATTATTCACCAGGTGTCAGCACCATGCGCTTACACCTGTAAAGAAAAGAAAGTCGTAACGTAGACATAACTGGTTTGAAAACAACTGTGTATTTTGATTTCCTGTTTTCAACTTTTTTTACGACATAAGATTTATAAACTACGAAAATTACAAAATAGAGTATAAGCTGTTTCTTAATAGATATATACTCTGTGAGTCATTTTCGAAAAAATGTAATCAAGTCTTTATCATTTTTTTTAAGTTGCTGTGCGCTTCACGCGCAGCAGTTTTGCCCGTCCGCTCACTTTTGCTAAATTGCTCGTAAATTATCTGTTTAAATAGAAAAAGCTGTTTTAATGCCTTAATTCAGAGTTAAATTAAAACAAAAGCACAATTTAACTATCTGTATCTAATTGTGAAAATTGTCTTTTTAAAATCTTTTTTCTAATTTGTCATTAATTTTTATTCTATTTAAATCAAATTAATAAAGGTTTTGACTTTCAATAAAATTTAATTGTTAAACAAACAAATTCATAGTAAAGAATGATTTAAATATTAATGTTTATTTGAGTTGTGCTGCTTCTTCCTTTTCTTGATCTTTTTAATGTTTATAATTTTTGTGTTAAACTGTTTAATAATGATCGAGAATAAAAAAAACACTGACACTGAAGTTGAATAGACTATGTCATTAACGGTGGAAATAAATAAATCTCGACCTGCTATAAAGACGTTTCTGGTATAAATGCTCTAAAATGGGGGGCTTAAAAATGAGACTCTCAAAATTTTATGGTATAATAGTAAAAATTAAGAATAAAAGTACTCTTTTTACTATATTTGCAAAAAACTGCCCCTCAAAATTTAGTACAGGGGAGACCAGGGCAAGTAGTAACATTTGTATTTGTCAAAATCTAACATAAACGAACAGAAATTTTAATAGCCCCCCCCCATAGCAGTCATATTAACACTGATTACAAGCCAATAACATTGTTTAGTTCAAATGACTAAAAATAGGTTTATAGTTAAAACAAGTTTTTTGATTAGGCAAAGTAAATTTTTTGAAATTCAATTTTTGTCATCTGGAGAGATAGCAGATGTGCTTTTGTTAAAATTTTTTATATCAGTCGAACTACAAAACAATCGGCTATTAAATGCCTAACAAGATTTAGCAACTAAAACTTAATTTTTTGAGATATTAACAAAAACTGAAGTATGAGGTGGGTAAATTGTAACATAGGCTGATGGGGCAAGTAGTAACACATATTTTTGTGTATAGGTTTAACTAGCTTACATTAAAAATAACTTCAGCAACGACATTCGTAAATAACATGAGAAATTATAAAAGACTAATAGGAACACCAGCTCATCATTACAAGACAACTTAAGAGCTGCTGCAGCAGTTGTTATATCAATAATTTAAAAGAGATCAATAAGGGGCATAGCAAAACAATGGTGTTAATTTAAAAACATAAAGAAAAATTCGGCAGTGATTAAAAAGTTAAACCGGTTACAAATATTTTTTTGATTAAATGTCAATATGTAAAGTTTTTTTCAGGGTCAAAACATTAATCACGATATTGGCCATAATAAATTCATATTTCGAAACATTAGCGTAAGCAACGGAAAAAAACTTTACACATAAACATTTAATCAAAAAAATATTTGTAACCGGTTGCCGACTTTTAATCGCTTTGTTTTAATCCCTTTTTGTATTTGTTTTTCAGATTTTTTATTGCTTTCTGACGAGCCCCATAGACGAAATCAACTGTTAGAGCAGCTAATAAAAAATAGTTAAAATAATATTCATGGTTTGATGATTTAATAACCGCTTGGACTTAACCATCATTTAGTATTTTTCTGATACGCCGATCTGAAAAAAAATGTTTATGCGCGCCGACCAGAAAGATTTGTAGAAAAATGTTTATATACAGTATATGAAGGGTGGCCAAGCCGTGGCTCTTCGGAACCTTGCTGGCAGCTCTTTGAACCTTTTGAAAAATGGGAAAATTATATGAGAAATCGAAGAATGATTTCATGCGACGATTTTTTTTTAGAGAACACTATAAATTTGGGACGAAAAGTCGGAAATCTGAGGACGATTTCAAGTGAGGACTATTTTTTTTATCAGTAAACGAGGTAAATAAATTCATGTTTTTAGATTTTTGTGTTGCGGCTCTTCAAAAGCGAAATAGCTTTCAAAAGTTTCAACTCTAAAATGCGGTTCAAACATGGCATAGGCTTGGCCACCCCTGGTATAATGCTTCTTATGACGTCAAAACTTTCGTACGCCCGCAAAACTTCAACTTTGTAAATGATATATGTTAAACGATCTTGGTTCAAAAATTTAACTACAGTATTTAAGTACTTTTTTTCATTAAAATATTCGAAATTAAGCTATTGTAAATTCAATTAGATGGATATTCAATTAGGCACATACCTAAATTTAACGCATTTAAAAATTTTAAATGCGAATTTTCACTTTTATCAACTGAACAATTGCAATTGCCTTAGTGATAAAACAAAACTTTTTTGTTGTCGCTTCAAGCTAGTGAAGGTAAATTATTTTTATTTATTTTACGTAAAGAGCTTCTTTGTGGTACAGAATTTTAATATCGCTTTAAAAATCGACTTTGTTTAAAGCGATATTTATTTATTTTCCCACCAAATTGGCTCGCCGACAAATTGACTTGCCGACGAATTTGTCCCGTCGAATCGTCCCCGCCAAATTGTCTTGCTTCGCTGAAAGTAAATCGAAATTATTTATTTTCCCGCCAAGTTCGCTTGCCGACAAATTCACTCGCCGATAAATTTGTCCCGTCGAATCGTCTCCCGCCAAATTACTTCGACCACATTTAGCTGCTATTTCAGCAAAATATTGGTATATTTCAACTTCAGTAATATAAGCTCGATAAACAATTAAGAATGGCAAAATGAAAGAAAACATGAGCTTTACGCGGAGTAGAATTGATAAGCACCATTGCTTTAACAGTCGAATGTAAACACCTTGAAGAGTATTTTCTGAAATAGTCTTAATTTTGCTGGGGCTTTAATTTTAATTCAGGGTCGTGTTAGAAAACGATATCTACAGTTATTTACGTGTTTGACATGTAGAGCAGTGCATTGCAAAACGGTGTACAGCCTTGACGCTGGTTCATATTAAAACACTTTTTTTAGTAATTGATAGATAAGAATAACCAATTATAGTTCTACCTGACAATGGTGAAAATTTATCTGCAATGCAGGAAAAAAAATTTAAAACATGTGTCAAAAATGATTCATGAGAAAATCCAAACTTGTTAGTTAATCACAGCACCACATTTTTAAAAAGTACAAGAGGCCATAATTAAATCTGCAACAAAGGCTCTTAGAGTTAGTTATTTTTCGTCGTCGCTGTATGGAAGGTCATCCATTCTGGGTCAGACAAATTTGGATTGGGACCAAATGTCTTTTACTAATTGAAACTGCTGTACTGTCCGCCTCAGATGCTGGCAGCAAGTATTAAGCCAGTATCAAGTTTTGTGATCCAAAATTATTCGACCTTGTGCTCCGTGGCTGGTGTTGTTAGCAGAGATGATCGATTCGTGGATTGATACAAGACAATGAAGGCTGAAGAGTATCCCCAACTGTTAGCAAAGACTATCAATTTTTGGACTTATCATAGTCTATTTTTTTAAATGCTGTTTTAAATAAATCGTATGCCGAGCAAAAAGGCAAGATTTTGTTAAGAACCAAATTAGAAAAGATTGGGTAAATTTTTCTTGTTCTTATCCAGAAATCATTTAACCAAAAAAAATTTGTTTTTAAAATTTCTACTTTCTCACCATTGCCGCTGCGCCGTGTGCACAATCTCCAACGCAATTTTTTCGGCTGTAGATCTGCAGTTGTAAAACTTTATCAACTTACAGAATATATCTTCACTTTTGGTATGGCTTTTCAATGGTCAACAAAAGAGCAATCATTTTTTTACGTTTTCTTAATGAACATACCGCACGTACAGTCAAGGCCGTCCCCAGGAAACGAGACGTAGGAAAAACTAAAATTAGAGACAGGTAACGCATTATGATTCTACAAAATGTTGGGGACACGTGTCGCGCAAAAATTGATTTGCCATTATTGGGTGCAATGGCTAAAAAATGGGTTTTAGTGATTAAATGCTACAGAAAAATGGGGCACTGATCGTAATTATGTAACACGTAATGATATTGTTCTTGTTTATCAGTTTATGCCCTATTGCAGGGGTTCTCAAAAGAGCCATGGAGCATTTACTGGAAGAGCCATGAGCAGAAGCCTTTTTTGGTTTTCACTTGACTTTTAAGACAATATTCTAAGCAGGGGGCCATGGGTGTTGGAGAATCTGAAAAGGATCCAGAAACCACCAGAGTTTTAGAGCTACTGCCATAGAGTTCACTGGCTTTTAAGCTAAAGTAACGGAGTGCAACCTGGTTAAGACAGACTTTACTATTTAAACCGGAAAAAGTTATTAACTCGACGAATAACAAAATCTGTTCAATCTAATTGTAAAACTTGAAATGTCTTTTTTATTTCTATTGTAAATTGTGGCCGTTTAAATGTTTCATAAATGCTTTACAAGTCCAAATGTTTGCTTGCACACATTTTCCTGACGAAATTTCAATAGCCTACGTAACATACAGTATGTTCTGAGTTATCTTTTTTTAATATAACCAGATTTTATTAAAAAAGGGTATTTGATTTGAAGTGCGCTTTAAGTGGCCGTCAGCTCGCTTTCGCCAAATTGCTCGTAAATTATTCGTTTTATCAAAAAAGAAGTGTTTTGTGCCCTTAATTCAGAGCGAAATAGCTTTAAAGTAAAAGTCCAATTGAACTCTTTGTACATTAAGTTGTCTTTCTAAATTATATTTTATTCTCATTCGTCATCAATTTTGATTCTATTTAAATAAGATTGATAATGGTATTTACTTTTAATATATTTTAAGTGGTTGAACTTCGTTAAACGATTAGGGACCTACAAATGCTTAAACTTCACGTTTACTTTGTTTATTGCTTGACAAAATATTTTTGCCAATGAAAAATGAAACAAGCTTTAAATTTCTTTTACTCCATAAAATTTCGCATAAAAATTATATCGTTTCAAAGTCAAAATATGGAAATAAAAAGTAGCATTTACAAAAATTTAAAATACTATTATTATACATTAAAAGAGAAATGGACTCACCTTAAGATTTGACAAGATTTTTTCAGTGCTGCAACTATGCGATCGAGCTCGGGGTAGGTCACGAGTTTATGAACAGGAAGATAGATCACGTGATCCATCAAAAACCTATAAGAAAGTGATTCAAAAATCTATTCATTTAAACAGTTGATATAATGAGTTACTACTTTGCTGACGGTGTGGGGCATATCTTCCTTTTATTTTTCTCCACTTTACCGACAACGTCGTCGGTTACCAACCCTAATTGGGTGCTTCCCCGAGTAGCATCAACTCCCATTTGATTTAATTCTGCAACTACTTTTTCCGGTTCCTCCTGCAAAACAGTAAGGATTTGCATCACTTGAGATAGATAAGACTCATAATTGTCCCAAAGACACCGAGCTTTTATATAATTATAAATCAACAATACCGCATCTGTCGTGTATGTAAGAGCACATTAAAAAAGTTGGTTAATAAAATAAGGCGAAAAATCGGTTCCGGTTTAGTATGTGATCTAACTACATGTTTCTAGTTTAGCTTGTGATCTACCTAAAAAATGCCACGATGAGAGAGTAGGTGATAAAATAATGATTAGAGAGATTAACTGAAAATTCGTTTAGACAACATTAGAGAGATTATTTGCTGGAAAATTTTACGCTCAAATGAAGAAAATCTTTTTGTCTCTTTTTTAAATGATATTCACACTGTACATAGATCATAATTTAGTTAAATATTCTTATGTATGATTGTATTAAATAAATTATTTTTTTATACTTTTTGAACGTACTAGATGTTGGTAGAGGTAGATCATATTTCTTGGGTAGATCACATGCTAAACCGGTAACGAAAAATCTTTCTATATTTGTCAGCTACTTGAAATCAAATTTCAACCTATGTTTCATCAGCAATTAACAAGGAATTTGTTAACTTGGAACTAGAGAGCAGCCAACTGGTGATCATATCACAGTTATTACCAAATCGCCACACCCCGTCGTTTATTGAAGTGCGTTTGCTTATAACAGTATTATTTGAACAGGTGTAAAATTCGAGCAACTTTTAAAGTCAGTCGAAAAACAAATTAATTAATTTTCTATGCTTCAAAACAGGTAAAGTGTTTGTCAACGTGATTTAATTCAGAACATACCACGAGGACGGGATAAAGCCAATAACCAACGTGAAACGCTTGCGTTCCGACCGCACGGGCTTCAAAAGGCAAGGACTTGGTCACATAATCGCCTTTGTGTCGAACAATTTGCATTTCCGAGTCGCTAGCTGCCAGCAATCTGTACGCACAAAACGTCATTTTTACGTCAATGTCACGCACGAAAAGATTTCTTGTTGTAATAACAAACTATAGAGGTAAAAACTTAACCATTTCTCTTCGTAGAAAAGACTGCATTTCTTTTTGCAATGATAAAGAAAAGAAGTTTTAAGGCAGGAGGTTTTTTCGACTGAAAACAGTAGCAGAAAAAGTAAAGCGGCGGAAAGAGCAAAAATAACAAAGCGGAAAGACTGTTTAAAAAAAGCGGAAAGGGTAAAAAATTACTAAGGTACAAAGTTTTTTGTGCTTGGGGGAAAATTTAAAATTTTTTTTTTTTATTATTTATTTTATTTTATCTCTATATTTATCCTCCTGACTCGCAGGAAAGCGACGGAGGCGCTAATACGTAGGGTAGGCAACTACCCCAACCTGCTTCCGGAGATGCCAAGATATTACTGTGCGCTTGTAATTTAATAGAGATATGACTTTAATTTAGAACTGCTTGCCAGACCACCAATAGGGTGCATCATTTCCCCCTCATTTTGGAATTCAGATTTGTGCCATTGAGAAATAGTGTTCCATTTCAAATATAATTGAACCAAAAAAATATGGGGGCCCGGGGAACCCCCTATCTACTCCCACGAGTACCCCCTAAATCAGGCATACAAAAATGGCCATATCTCAAAAACTAATTAAGAAAAACATTTAGTGTTTGGTATCAAATTTATTTTAACTATCTGATTTAATTCAAATAAACACAAAATTACACTCTAGCACACCTTTGAATTTTTCAAATGTTATCATTTTATGCAAAGTAATATCTTCCAATTTATACGAATACAAATAAGCAAAAATTGCGGATGCGTCTAATGTAAGTAGGAAAAGACTAGACAAATAAGTATTTTTACAGATTAACGGTGATGAGATGCAACAGCAAGAATTAAACTGATATTCAGTTTAAATAGGACTATCTATCATGTTTTGAGCTGTCCAACTTTTGTGCTTGCCAAATTTGGCTATTAGGAATATTATTTAATCCGTAAAATAATTAAATCTTGATGTTGCATTTGCATCTTACCCTAAAATATGTCATTAAGAGTGTGGCCTCTTTCTCAAATTTGGTCGACTTGATCTGCTTTTTTCAACCACTTGGAGATTGCTTTCAAAGTTTTTTTGAAACCGAGCAGATGTTTGAAAATCTGTTGCCAATTTTATTCCCCTTTCAGCACAGTCATTCACAACTGTAATCATGCTTGCTTGTTTTTTTGCTGCAAGATATTGTTCATCATGTGACCATTCTTCCACATCCTTCAGTAAGAAACCTGTTTCTATCTTCATTAATTGAAAAAAGTACCAGGAGTCTTCTCCTGTTAAGTCAGCCAATGATGAATTTTCATTCACATCAGCATGAAAAATTGGTTTTCCATTTCCCTTTCTCTTTTTAGGGACTGAAACATCACCCACTTTAGTTTTAAGCAAAGCTGATGCAATTTTTGCTTTTTCCGTATCTGTAACACGATCATCAAACAAAGAAAGGGAAACCATCTCCTCAGTTAAATACCAAAGATGGAGCTGTAGCTTTTTCAAAGCACTTGATGCAACAGTCGCATCAACTTGCTTGAACTGGTGCAGAGTTTTGACCAGCATTAGGTCAGAGAAGGGAGCAGAGATTGCAGAACTGCATCGAAACCACCAAGGAATGTATACATATAAGAGGAACATAGCAAATCATCTGAGTTTTTTAGTGTCCTTAGATTGTAAAATTAAAGGTTTTTTAACATTATGCAGATCCACAACTTTTTCTGCCTCTGTTGATAACAATGACAGTTTTAATGCATACGAGGGCTGTTTGAAAAGTAACAGGACTGTGTAAATAATTATTTTATTTGAAATGCCACGTAAAAATTACAACTTGTCCCCTTCAAAGTAATCTCCTTGAGCTCGAATGCACTTTTCTAATCTCTGCTGCCATGCTTCTATGCACTTCTGGAAAGATTCCATTGGGATTGCTCGTAGTTCCTTCGTTACGGCTGTTGTTATGGCTTTTGAGTCTTGAAAACGGGTTCCTTTAATGACTCCCTTGAGCTTAGGAAACAAGAAAAAATCACAGGGAGCCAGATCTGGCGAGTAGGGTGGTTGCTCCAGCACAGCAATGTTATTTTCTGCAAGAAATTGTTGTATGCTTAAGGCATTGTGAGCAGGAGCATTGTCATGATGAAGCAGCCATGACTTTGTCTCCCACAATTCTCTTCTTTTCTCCCTTACTGAATGCATCAAACGTCGCAAGATGTCTTTGTAAACATTCTGGTTAATGGTTTGGCCCTGTGGCAAGAATTCTAGATGAACAATTCCGTGAACATCAAAGAAAACAATCAGCATCACCTTAATTTTGGACTTGAACAGCCTTGCTTTCTTGGGTCTTGGTGAGGATGCACTCTTCCATTCAAGGCTCTGCCGTTTGGTGAGTGGATCGTACTTGAAGATCCACGACTCATCACTGGTAACAACTCTACTCAGCAGATCTGGTGTAATTTCAAGTTGTTTCAGGATGTCTTGACACACTTGCACACGATTTTCCTTTTGCCCATCATTCAGCAACCTTGGTACCATTTTCGCACAAACCTTCCTCATCCCCAGATCTTCTGTAATGATCCTCCACACCCTCTCACTATTCATGCTCAACTCATCTGCTATCATTTTAACAGTAAGGCGGCGGTCACTGCGCACTTTTTCTCTCACACACTCAACATTTTCGTTTGTTCTGCTTGTTGTTGGCCTTCCACTCTTAGGATCATCTTCCACATCCTCTCTTCCCTCTCTGAACCTCTTGTGCCACTCAAAAATCCGAGTTCTTGACATCGTAGCATCTCCGTAAACTTCTTGGAGCAAATTGAATGTTTCAGTTGGAGTTTTTCCAAGTCGAACGAGAAACTTCAAGTTGATTCTTTGTTCAATGCTCATTATTTGTTAACAAAAGAAGAAAAAAAAAGAAAAAAATATTTACTAAATAAATTATCCCAAAACGAACTACAGTAAAGCACCTTTCAAGAAAAGCCTGTAAAAAAGCATATGGTTGTCACAGAATGCTGAAACTACATTTTTACAACCACAAGACATTGCGCCATCTTAAAAAACAAAGCTTTTATCACTGTTGCAAGTGTTGTTTGTGCAAAGCATACAGTCCCGACACTTTTCAAACACACCTCGTAAATGACCTTTGCCATCCAGCAAGCTTTGTGGATTGCACCTGCTTTTTTGAACTTGAAAGATTTTTGAGGAAGGGGGACTTTAAAGCTAAAAAGAAGTAGCTCCAAAAGCTCTTTATAATCTTCCCTGGGCAGATAAGAATTGTCCTTTTTTGTGAGCAGTTTGGTTGCAAGGTCAGTAGCATCCTTTCTCAGCTCATTTAGAAAACTCAATTCAGAGTCTGAATAACAGTCCAGTTCTTCCAAATATGGAGGATAAGATATGTCATCTTGGCAAATATGGCTAAAATTACTTCGAAAATTTTTGAAGATCATAATTTCCAGGGACTTTGACGTTTCAATTTGTAATGCATTAAAAACACTGCCCACAATTAGTTCTCCTATGTGCTTTCGACAAGCACACCATAATAACGACTTATTCAATCTATTTTGCAGCTCCACACAGCCTCCAGACCAAAGGCCTGTGTTTGTAGATGTAGTGTCAAATACCATGCTTGTTGCACTATCTATAGTACAATTCCATTCAATCAGCAGGTTGTATGTGAAATCCCCAATGATGCTTCCAACTGACTGCTCAGCTCCTGGGCAAAAGGATGGCACTCCCAGGAGTTTGGTGTTAGAACCGTTAGAAACCAGAACTGGCATAATTTCAATCTTGTTATATTTGTCTTGAAATTGTGGAACAAGTTTAGAATCCCAGTGTATATTGTATATCATCGGTGTTGTCCAACTCTCTTTGATGATTTCTGACATACTGTAATTCTGTTTTCTTTTATATCGATTACACGAGGCATATGATAGAGTGAATTTTGATAACAACTGTGATTCTGTGAGCTCTTCATTTCCTGAATACTGAGATTCCAATAGAATACTTTGCAAAAAAGCAGAGCCAGTTGATAGAGATATTCCACACCTTGTCATAACTTCAACTACTGAACTTTTTGACAAAATATCATAAGGTATCTCTAAAATTGCTCCCGTTTTTACTGTTCTTCGGTGTGCCGTTGGTGTTGCACTGCAGCCTGGGATTTCATCTTGTGAATTTCCACTGTCAGATGTCGATGACGAACAAGAAATGTTTTCTGATGGTGTTACTTCAAACTGTGCTCTTGCTTAGCTAAGCTCTACTTTTTTTCTTTCTTCCACTTTATGCCTCTTTTGCTGCTTAAGTTAAAGTTTTGTCAAATTCTTACGGTCATGACTTCCAATGGTTGCCGACTGATCTTCCAGCATAGAAATTAAAAATTTTTTGTCGTCTTCAAATAAAAATGGTTTTGAAAGTGCATCAAGAGTTGTAATGATAAAGGTTTTGTTTAAGAAAGCTTCATGTTCTTTCAAAGATTGTTGATATTTTTCAGTTTTCCGTAATGTTACACTAGTCTTTCTTGTAAAATTGTCTTTCGTTAAGTATCATATCAGTTTTCTCTTTGCTGAAGAATCCGAAATGAGTCTATCTTCCAAATTTGCTTTAGCATAGTACAATTTAACTTGTTTCAAAACAACTTTTGCACTATCCCATTGATTTAGATTTTTAAATTGTTGATGATATTTCATGCATCAAATTACTTGCAAATTTGTTGGGAGTTTGGCTCCTTTCAAAATTGCATCATCACTTGTAATCTTTCCACCAGTGATATTGCTTGCTGATGCTCTAGTTGCAGTCATATCACTATCAGCTTATTAAGCTGACTAAGATTAGTATTATTATTTTTATAATATCTATACTATCTCTCTAAGGGCTGCAAAACAATCAATATTTCTATTTTATCCTATATCCAACCTCTACTAACAGAGCCAACATTTTACCTAATAAATGTCAGATGGAAATTGAAACATACTTTATTGTTTCAACATTCATGCTCACTGCACATGTGCTAAATAAATACAGTATCAAGTCCTTGAAAATAAAAACTTGTGTGAAACTTTGTTCCCTTCCTAATCTCATTATCTGACAATAATAAACAATGCCAAAACAAACACCTTTGTCAAACAAAATCTACATCTGGTGCCACTCAGTTATGGTTTTTATCAACTTGTAAATACAACCAAATTTTTTTGATGCAAACAAATTTTATCATAACTTCTTTTTTTCTGCATATTTGAACTAGATCAGGTAGATGCAATAAATTTGATACCAAACATAACATGTTTATCTTATTTAGTTTTTGCAATAGAGCGATTTCACAAAAGCAAAGTTAGGGGGTGCATGTGGGAGTGGATGGGGGGGTCACTTTGTCCCCATATTTTTTTTCGTGAAATCTTATCTGAAATGGACACCATTTCTCAATGGCACAAATTTTAATTCCAAAAAGGGGGGAAATGATGCACCCTAACCACCAAGCAGGGGAAAAGTGCCGTAGTGTCTTTCCCAAGGACACAACAGAATGGCGCAAGTAGGTTTCGAGCTGAGACCATGTTGGTCATGAGCACAGCACCTTAACCACTGGAACACGCTGCTTTTAAACGTTTAAACGACAAATGTTTTTAAACTTGTTTTGATGAAAACAATAAAAATATAGTCAATTTATACAAATAATTCAATCAATCCATTAAGCAACTGTTGCTAATAAGGTTTACTACTAACTGAAGCTTGCAAGCCAATATTTGAAATTATTTGCCATAATTTTAGGAGTACAAGGAAAACTTTTGTTTACCTATCAAGCAGATTTCAAAGCTGTTTTCAAATCATGTTTTCAAAGCTTGATCACAGGCCAAGAGCCCTAAATTTTTGTGAAAATCAAGACGACCGAAAATAAAGTTTATCAATTTATGAAATTCTACACTTCACACGAGTTGAGACTTTTTTAGATATAAGATAGAAAGGGTATATCAACAAAAATAGAAAATTTAAATACATAAATATTCTATATCAGTGGTTCTTAAACCTTCTCTTTATTACCCACTTTCAGTTTCAAGCAAATTTTTACTATGAACTATTTGAAATCTTAAAACTAAACCAACAAAACCACTTTTACTACAGCAGAGGGTAAAATTCAACCGTAAAAACATTACAATTAACAAAAACATGAAAAATAGTTAAGAATTTATATAACATTACTGGAAAATAATTTTCTTGTTTTTTGACAACAATCAATGCAATATCGGGTTTGATTTTTGAAATTTAGTATTGTCAATTAATTTAGTGGAACAGTGATGAGGAGAGTGTCATGACCTATGAGTAAGGTTATTCAATAAAGTGTAAAAAGTTGATGCTCTAAACTGCTTCAGACCATCAATCGCTCTGCTTCTTGTCAAATTTAGCAAGTAAAACTGTAGCAGCCAAATCTGAGACGCCTTTTTGCAGACACTGCAGGAAAGCTGTATAGAAGGATTCACACTTTGCATCCCAACATGGAATTAGTTATTTTGATGACTGCATGGGATAGTCTTTTGGGCAGCTTTCTTGATCACGTTACAAAAGTGTTGGTAAGCTGCGCCCACATCAAGCAAATCAGGCAGCAACAAAATCTTTGTGAATTTGTTTGTCAAAGCAATTTAGTGACTCCATTTAGCCTTGCAAAAGTTATATCACTTAATCTGTTAAGCGTCACGCTTTAAAAAATGCATTACTTTTGTATCATCACTTTTTTTACTGAATATTGCTTTAAGTGTAGACGCTTGCAAATGTCTGTGCTCATAGTGATAATATTTTAATTTTCAGAAGTTATTTTAATTTTTCTTTGCTGAACTCATTTTAAAACAAAATTGCTACTAAATCATTTCTAAAAAATAGTGAATTATTTATAAACACCTCTGTCAGAAAATTACCCTGACTGAAAAAGCACGCCTGAGAAAACAAGAGCTTATAATGTTGCCGTTAAAACAAAGGTTTTTTTTACTGCCAAAATGACTATGGTATTCAAAAACAGTTTTCTTTCTTCTTTTTCTATCTTCTTAATACCAAAAACGAGTTATCTCATGGCTGACAGTTAGTTGTTAAACATCTCTGCTTGAAAACAGCATATGCCATTGATGATGATTCCAAGTTGCCATTGATGATGATTCCAAGTAGTTAACACCAAATAGCATAGGCCTATGCCATTGGTGATGCTTAACAGGTTAACAGGCATGCTTGGGACTAACAAAGCAAAACCTTGGTGAGGTAATAACCAAAGGTCAATCAATTGTAACCTGGGCCACTTTTTAAGAACATATCTATCAGGTAAGGAACTGTAAGGACCTATGCTAGCAAAAGCTAGATCTGGATTAGTGCCCGTGTTTCAGTGACCAGAGTAAAAAGCTTGTGTATCCTTGGCATTGTATCGGAAGGCAAGACAATTTATACTTGCACAGCCAGCCAAGCACTCACCATCTACATTGTTATTATCCTAATCCCAATCAATGTTGTGACAGTTGAAATTGCTGGCATAACAACAGGGGATGAGGAAACACTGGGAGATCTAGGGATCACACTTGCATTTGTAGAGATTTGTGAATGCTGACTATTTCATAACCATCAACTTTCATGCAGAACCACTCAATCTCCGATGTCAGTGGAGATTGGTCCAAAAGCAAATACCTTAGTCTCTTATGGACAAATGTGGCAAGGCCATCTGAGCTTACAAAAAGTTCTGCTATAAATAATAGCTCTGTATTTCAAAGCTGTTTTTGTCTTGTATATCACTTATCTAAACCTAACTTGTGCTCTTTTCATTGTGATGCCATATGCTTCAGTGAAAACATTTAGGATTCCCTTAGAGATATGTTTTTTTTTATAATTGTCTTGTAATTATTTTGCAAATGGTTCAAATTATACTAGAAATTTGCTTAGAAATTTTCTATGTTGTTGTTGCCTCTCCTCCAAGAACATCTTGTAGTAGCCATTCTTTAATCTCTTAAAGCCAATCTAGATTCCCACTCTTGGACTACCTCTGCTGCTTCTAAAAGCTTTTTCCACAGACTAGTGGTGCTGTGTTGTACTTGACTACAGTTAAAGAGGTGGTTAGTGTCATGTGTTTGTGACAAGTATGGTGGACATTGTAGCATGTAAGTTTCAAGATTCATTGTATGTAGATAACTTTGCAAAAATGGTGATTTTTTTGCCCTGAGCTATGCCAGTTTTGTATGCATATAATGTATTAATGTTTGTTTTGATAAATAAATGTCATAGGGTGAGGTGGTAGTAACTTTGTTTTTTTTCTAGAACTGAGGTATTGTGAGGTGATGGTAGTGTGAATGTGTTCGAATTTTTCTCTACATTCTTCAGGTGTTATGTCTGGTTCTGAGATGATGATGTTAGCATGTAAAGGGTGTGTTTGTGTTTGAGTCAAGTTCAAGTTGACTAGCATGAAGTTGAGATGAGTGTCCATTGAAACAACCTTAATTTTGTCATGCAGGTGTTGAATATTTGTATCTTGTGTGTAGCCAGTAGCAATTTGCAAAGGTGTGTTCTAAATGGTTTGCAGTTTTTGATGTTGGTGCTTGACATGATAAAGCTCAATATGGTGTTTGCATATTCCAAAATAGGGCAAGTGATATCTTTGAATGTGGAAACTATTCATTCCTTTGTTTACCCTATTTAGTAGATGTGAGTGCTTTCAGAATCTTAATTGATTGTTTTGCTTTAGTGATGTGCAACATTTAATATGTTGTGAAAATGTCAGTTTTGGGTCAAGAGTAATTTCAAGAATTTTTGTGTGTTTTGTGTTATTGGTAATGTTTGGTTGTTTAATTTAAGCGATAGAGTTGTGCCATATTCAGCTGGGTGTGGTGTAAAAAGTGTGTTGGTAGTTTTGTTTGTGTTTATAATACGATTATTAGTGGTGACCCATTCATATATTTTGTGGAGATGTGGTTGAATGAGTTATTGAGACTTACAATGTTTGGTGTGAGGTGCAGTGATTGATATGTCATCAGCATATCTTGTAATTTGTATGTCTTTTTGGGGAAGTGAAATGTCAGAAGTATAAATGCTGAATAATGTTGGAGACAGAACTCCATCTCATGGTACTTAGTGTTGATTTGTTTGAGTTTTGAGAATGTCCCATTGTATTAAGTGCATGCTTATTGTCCTTTTATGTAATTTGCTATGACCTTGTTATTGATGTTTGGAATGTTTGTTAGTGTGAGTTTGTGTACAAATTTTTGTATGTTCAGTGTTTGTATGTTCAGTGTTTTTGCTCATGTCCAAAGCTACAGCTACAGTGCATTGTAGAGGCCTTGGATTGTTGAAGCCTTTGGTTATTTGGTGGCAGATGTTGTGCAAAGCAGTGTGTGTGTTGAGTGTTGATTTGAATCCATGTTGATGAGAAATGATTGGAATGTTTTTTATTATGTATGGTAATAGTGTTTTTGCAATGGGTGATAGAAGTGATATGGGTCAATAGTTTGTGCCAATGTTGTAGTCTTATTTGGTTTTTAAATGGGGATGATTGTGACACATTTCCAAAGATAAGGTATTGTGTTAGTATTGAGGGTAATGTTGTACATGTTTGTGAGGTATCTAATAACAAGTGACCCCAGGTGTTTGAGGTGTCTGTTATTTATGCCATCAAGTCCAGTGAAATTGTTGTTTGTGCTGTTTCAGATGGCTAATTGCACTTGTATAGTGGTCAGTCATATTTCCTTGGTGGAAAGGGTCTTGATTGTATGGCCTATCATTCCATTTGCGCTATATGGAGTGACATTTGTAAATTGTTTATTAAATGCTTTTGCTTTGTCTATGTCAGTGATGGCTATTTTAGTTTCAAAGTGAATGCTTTTGTTCTGTTGTGCACGTGGTTTTTTGTTGGATAGCTTTGCTATGGTGTCCCACAGGGTGTGTAGATTGTGTTTGTGATCAATTTTGTTAAGATGTTTCCAGGTGTTTGTTTTGTGTTTATGTATTTGTTTGTTTATGTGATTGCTAAGAGTAATGATTTATGGGTCTGATCTGTTTGTTTGCAAATATGGTTACAGTAATGGATAAGCTTGTTGATATGCATGGGTGAGTGTGATTTGTGCTGCTGTGATTTTCTTTAGGGATGAAGTCTGTCAGCATCCAAAATTGCCTTGATAAGGTTTGTTTGCCTCATGAGCATTTGTGCTGTGGGGTCTGTGCAATGGAAAAGCTGATGTTGGTATAAATATACAATGATACCATGTCTCACCAGATTGATGCCATAGCAGAGGACATTTGACCAACTGATTGATCAAATGAAACAGCAAATATTTGGTCTGCAATTAAATGGGGCAACTGATGGCAGTCGAAATGCACATTTGATTTGTTATGTTCGGTGTTGACTTTTCTGAACAAGGGATAATAGAAGAGCTGCTGCTGCTTACCAAACCTATTGAATGAGGATGCCAAGAAATTGATCTTTTCAATATAATCAACAATTTTATTTTAACAAACAACTTAGATTGGAAAATGTGTATCAGCATATGCAGAGAGGACACCAAAGCTATGTTTGCCAGCTGCAGTGAACTGCAAAGTCTAATTAATAAATGTGCACAGGCAAAGTGAATGTATTGCATGATTGATCATGAGGCGTTAATTGGTAAAGAACTGCTGAACTTGGACACACAATCAAAGTTGTTATCAAAATTATTATTTCATTAAAATATGGTCATTGAAGTCAAAAGGTTTTGAAAAACTCTGTTCAAAGATAAATGCACAGCATCAACTTTGCTATTTTATTGTTTTCCCAAGTGGCTTTCGCTAGGAAAATCTTTTGAATGAGTCTACAAACTGGTGGATAAACTTCTTTTTTGCAGCAAGAAAATAGTCTTGCTGACTGCTTGCTGATTGCTTCACTGAAAAGAAATTTTTATCAAATTTGGCTTACTTAGGTAATATTTTTGTCAAATTGCATAAATTCACTATTGCTATGCAAGGACTGGATAAAAATGTCCTTGACATTTCAAATAAAATTGCAGTGTTTATAAAAAAACTTTATTCTGAAGGGAAGATACAGCAAGCATGTATGGAAGTTGTCAGTATTTTACTTTATTGCTTAATTTTATTGAAAAAAAATGTATGATGCTATCTTCAAATTTATGAAGCACATTTTTGCAACATCTATCCAAACTCAAGTCAAAATTTACAGAGAATTTTGCAGAAAATTTATGATGTTATACATGTGATTTTTTCATCCAACTTGCCCAATTGTCCTTTACTCAAGAAAATAAGGAAGACTACATTGACCTTACCTGTAATAATTCTTAAAAAGGACATTTAATTTAAAAAATCCAACAAATCTTTGGATTTTGTTGTATGACGAATAACCAGCTTTGATGAAAAAAGCATGTTAGACCCAAAGTAGATATCCTTCCATATGACAACAATTGAGAATAGAAAACATGTGGTTTCACAGGTCAACTAATTAAACTTGTCATAAACTCTACGAAATATGACAAATAAAGTAAGAATCATTTACAAAAACCTTTTGAAGAGATATCCACAATTTGGCAAGAAACAATTCAACTTAAGAGTTAAATTATTTTTTTAATTATAAACACTCACTTGAAAGTCAAGTTATTTAGTAAAAGCACAGATGGTCTGTGACGTATTGCTTGCATTAAATTGTTTGGAAAACCTCTTAAAATAGGAATAAAAACTTCTTTGTGATCAATGCCAATTGCTCGAAATATTCCCGTAACAAGTCTAAAATATAAGTCTGAAATCAATCATAAAACAAGTAAAAATTGTGAAAAAGCAATAACTTGCAAAACTATTTGGCATAAAGCTGTGGGAAATTATTTGTCATGAAGCTCAAAAACAAATCAAGGAAATTACACTGATAAATATAAAAATTGTGATAAATCAATAAAAACTTAATCAATAATTCATGGATAAACTGCCTATTGAATAACAGCAAGAATTTGAAAATCATAACGAATTTTCATTGCACAAGTCACATGTATTTTAAAACCCAAAAAAAAAACATCTGATTTTTTTCTCTGTAACCCTAAAATCAATATACTTTAAATTTTGTACAGAATTTGTAAAGCAAAAAGCAGATTATAAAAAGTTAGAAGTACTCTCAAAATTAAGCTATAAATGTCAAATAAAAATGTCTTAAAACAGTTTTATTCAATTCAACAAAAATAGCACACTACATCATTGCTAGCTAACCAGGATTATGTTGTAATATGTATACAATTCAATGGCTTAAAAAAACAAATTAGTTTTGTAGATTTTCAAAAAAAAAACTCTTTCTTTCTAGTTGATGGGAAAAACATTATTGCTACAAAAGTACATAACATAAAAGCATGGCAAATTTAAATATTAATTTTGAGCAACACTGAAATCAACAGTATACTTTTTTTATTTCTGCATCATTAAATGAAAGCTGATTTACAACACTACATAAAAAACAAGACAATAGTTTGAAAAGTTGAAAAGAGTAATATTGTGTCATTTGAAACAAGTTAAGTCATGGTGAATTAAAAGTTTTTTTTCAATAATTACATAATAGTAACTATACAACAGCCATCTCCACTTTCTTAGATAACAACTCTTTAAAAATGAAACATACAGACAAAGTGCTTATTCTATTTGAACAAGTACCTGAAAAAGTTTTAATAAAAAAAGCTATTAGAGTTGAGTGTATTTAGCTGAAATTTTTTGTTAAGAATAATGTTTCATAATATTTTTCCCAGTCTATGTATCCTACAACAGATCTGCAGCTCATTGCAAGTTTGCACCTTGTTTAGTTAATAAAGTGTCTTTACTTGCACTTTTCAATATAAGAATTGATAAATTTTATATTTTTATCTTTTTTGACTAACACTAATCAAAGTTGGCAACTTCACACAAAAAATACATACTTGAAAGCATAAGGGCTATTGAATGGTAGAAAAAGTAAGGCATATTTGGTTAGTTTAATGGCATATTGTCGTTTTGTCTGAACAGGATAGGCATCATGATAGGATTTCATTTCTTTGTATAAACATCTAAAAAACACAGATCTTCATTTGATGAACAAAAATTGACTAAAATTAAATGCAGAGTTATAATACGAGGAGTGTCCAGAAAGTAATGCAACTGATTTAATTTCTTGCAGCATTTATTTAATTAACATCCAATTCTTTACAGATTATAGATTGGTAACTAAGGTTTATAGATTTTGTAAAAATAAAGGTTTAAATTACTGCAATCCGCAATTCAAATTTTAAGCATTCCCTCTATGTCTTCTTTGTTAGAAGGTAAAATTTTGCAGAAAAATTTATGATTGCTCCAAAACAATCTCAGCAAAACCAAAGAGTTGTTACTGAATTTCTACTGTCATAGGGAGAAACAGCTCAGAACATAAGCTGAAGGCTAGAGCAAGTTTATGGTGACAGTGTGGTAGACTACAGCACAGTGCAAGGTGAGTGAAGCAAATCAGGTAAATCAGGTGGACAGGAAGAACCTGCTGAACCTGCAATCTTTGCAATAGGCCAAGAAGTGGTAGGCCATCTTCTGCTCACAGTTCTGCTAACATTGATCAGGCAGATGCATTGATTAAGGAAAACAGACATATCACTATTAATGAGCTTGCTAAGTCATTAGGAGTAAGAGAAGGGAGTGTTGTAAGGATCATGGATACCCTGGGGTATTCAAAAGTGTGTGCAAGGTGGGTCCCAAGGAGCTCACAGAGGCTCATAAACAATCCTGCCTAGAAGCTTGTTCTGAGCTTCTGGAGTATTGCCATAGTGACAAAACCTTTTTGCAGTGAACAGTGACCAGAGATGAGGCTTGGATTCACCACTTCAAACCAGAGTCAAAGAGAGCATCAATGGAGTGGCACCATCCCACCTCACTACACTTGAAAAAGTTCAAATCTTAGCAGTCTGCAGGAAAAGTGATAATGAGTGTGTTCTGAGATAGTGTTGGTGTGATACTGGTAGATTTCGTGTCCAAAGGAGCAACAATCAATTCAGATGTTTGCATAAATACATTAAAAAAGTTGAAAGCAAGAATACAAAGAATTCAACCTGCTTTGAAATGTCTAAGGTTTTATTGCAATATGACAACACTAGGCCTCACACCAGCCTCAAAATCTGTGAGGTCGTCAGCTCCTTTTGGCTGGACAATTTCACATCCCTCATATTTGCCAGACTTGGCACTGTCTGACTTCCATTTGTTTGAGCCCCTCAAAGAAAGTTTAAGGGAGTGACATTTCTCCAGTGATGAAGAGGTCAAACTGCTGTTAGGAAGTGGTTAAAAACACAACCTGTAGAATTTTATGATGAAGGAATATGTGCACTTGTGAAAAGGTGGGAAAAGGCAGTTTGGAAAGTAGGAGATTAAATTGAGAAGTAACTATGAAATGCTCATGCCACATACTTTCTTGTGATGCATGATTTGTGTACCTTTAAAACTCAATGTCATGAAAAGAAACCTGGTTGCATTACTTTCTCAAGGCTCCTCATATTTAACTTATAAAATATTCAATTAAACAATATCTATTTCCAACAAAAAAATTAAAACATTTATGATTTGACAAAAAAAATACAGTGTTTTTCGATCTACTTTAGTCCTCTGCTGATCAAATTTAGTTCTGTGTCGACCAATTTTAGTCATGTACCAATCAAATTTAATCTTGTGTCGATCAATTTTAATCATGTACCGACCAAAAATAGTTATGTCGACAAACTTTATTTTTATTAGTAAATACATGTAAACAATTTTGAGATACAATTTTTACTATAATTTTTTTTGTTAATTAAAGTTTTACAATTACTGCATTTTCAAAAACAAATATTGTAAGAATATCATAATTTTGTAGAATACCTTAAATAATTTATAGGTTTTTTCGATATATAATTAGGTCTCCATTAGTAGATCACCACAATATTAGGTCTCCATAATTAGGTTTCTATAATATAGTTTCCATAATATTAGGTCTCCAATATTAAGTCTCCATAATTTAGTCTATATAATAGATACAGTATTAGATCTCCATAATATGGTCTTCATAATTCTTCTTCTCCTTTCGGCCTTTTCCTTTAGTCAGGGGTGGCCACACCGTATCATCATTCTCCACATCTTTCTGTCTTCAATATCCGTCTCCTTTGCACCAACTTCCCCCATATCTTTGTTCACAACATCTACAAATCTTCTCTTTGGTCTCCCTCTTCTCCTCTTTCCTGGTAACTCCATTTCCATCATCTTTCTTCCTGCATACTCTTGGTCGCTCCTCATGACATGTCCATACCACCTCAGCCTGCCCTCCCTCATATTCATTCCTAACCATTCTACCTTAACAGTCTTCATAATATAGTCCCCATAGTATTGTGTCTCCATATAGGATCTCCGATAGGTATATACACCTATCTACGAGGGTAAATCAAAAATTATCCGTAATTGCTCTATAGCGCACTCTTGCTTTAGCTTTTTCAAAATTTTTTTTGCACGTGTTGTCTACTGTGTCACGTGATCACGATCTGCTAATCTAATTGTTCGTTCAGTTTTAACACGTGTTATTTTCTGTTGATAAAAATGGACGCTCCACTGGCACAATGCACCAGAGAAGAACAACGTGCTGTGGTCCGATTTTTGTGGTCAGAAGGTTCATCGGGGACAAAAATTCATCAAAGACTCTTAGCACAATATGGAGACAATGCACTATCGAAAACAACGGTATATGAGTGGATTGAGAAGTTTAAAACAGGCCGGACCAGTGTAAAACATGCAGAAGGAGCAGGACGTCCATCAACCTCCACCAGTGAAGAGAAGATTGAGCAAGCTCAACAAATGATTTTGGCTAACCGGCGCATTACCATTGATGAGGTAGCACAATCTTTGCAGATCAGTTTTGGCTCTGCTCAAGAAATCATTCATGAAATCCTTGGGTACAATAAAGTTTCTGCAAGGTGGGTGCCAAGACAGCTTACAGAAGAGCACAAGCGTAGACGTATGGAGATCTGCCAAACGTTACTGAACCGCTACAACAATGAAGGTGAAGCATTTTTGAGTCGAATAGTCACTGGAGATGAATCATGGGTGCATCACTACAGTCCTGAAACCAAGAGGCAAAGCTTGGAGTGGAAACATCCGTCCTCCCCAGTAAAGAAAAAATTCAAGAGTCAACTTTCTGCAGGAAAGGTTATGCTAACCATTTTTTGGGATTCAAAAGGGCCTATTTTGGAGGATTTTCTGGAAAAAGGGAGTACAATCAACAGTGCAAGTTATTGTGATTTGCTAGCCAACCGCCTGAAGCCTGCAATTCGCACCAAACGCCAAGGATTACTGTCAAAGAAGGTTTTGCTGCAGCATGACAATGCACGCCCACATGTTGCCAAAGCAACCATTGAAACCATTAACAAACTAGGTTTTGAAGTGCTGGAGCATCCTGCATACAGTCCAGATCTTGCTCCTTCCGACTATCATCTTTTTGCCCCACTCAAAGATGCATTACGGGGTCGTAAATTTTCTTCTGATGAATCAGTGCAAAAAGCGGTGCATCAATGGTTGTGTGACCAGCCAAAAACTTTCTTCTCAGATGGCATTTATAAGCTTGTAGACCGCTGGAACAAGTGCATCGAAATGGGTGGAGATTATGTAGAAAAATGATAAATCGTTTTCGTGTTTTGTGTTTTTAAAATAATCCATAAAAATAAAAGTCCGGATAATTTTTGATTTACCCTTGTATATATACATTATGGAGACTATATTATAAAAACATAATTATACAGACTATAGATTATGGAGACCTAATACAGAGACCCCATATTATTTATGTATGTATATAAACCCTATTGGGAGACCCTATACAAAGATACTGTATATATATAAAAGTTTTGGCAAAACAATTTTGATTGCAAAAAGAAGAATTTGATTCCAAAAACAACAAATTACGTAGATTCAAAAACCCTATAGATTATTTGAGATATTCTACAAAATTATGATATTCTTACAGTATTTGTTTTTGAAAATGCAGCAGTTGTAAAACTTTAATTAACAAAAAAAAATTATAATAAAAATTATATCTCAAAATTGTTTACATGTATTTACCAATAAAAATAAAGTTTGTCAACATAACTATTTTTGGTCGGCACATGATTAAAATTGATTGATACATGACTAAAATTGGTCGACACAGAACTAAATTTGATCAGTAGTGACTAAAATTCATTGACACATGATTAAAAATGATCGGTAGAGGACTAAAGTAGATCGAAAAACACAGTATTTTACTCAATTTTGGATCAACAAAATGGTAAAAATCTCAAGAAATTGAATTAATTTGGCTATAACATTTGTCATTAGGTAGGTGACAATAATATTATACAAATTATAATTCTATCATTAGTTAATCTGCTAATAGTTAGTTAATCAAGACAGCCATATAATCTGCTTTGTAAAGAAAAAACTAAGGCAACTTTTACTATTTCATCTTGCCCAACTTGAAGGTATGCTGTGAAAACAATGTTTTTAAGCACAATTGACTTTTGCATAACATCATCATCAACATTTATTCAAACCAACTTATCTGACATGAAAGAATAAGTTACATGTAAAATTTTACAAATAAAAATAGAAAAGATAACCTACCAACTACATATTGTACAAGCATCAATATATAGAGAATGTTTTCTAAATTCCAAATGCCTAAATTCAAAATGTGGCCAACGTTGCCTAAAAGAAGTACAAAAAGCCTCACATATGGCCACTTGAGTCAAGCACTCCTGACATAAAAATTAAAAATTCATTTCCAAAATTACAAGCATTTACAAAAAGAAAAAAACAAGAAAAAAGCAGAGTAGATAAACAGTTTTTGTACATAATATATGTGCACAAAAAGAACAAATTACACAGACTAAAAATAAGAAAAATCAATTTCTGCTTGAAAAAAAATTCCCAACTAATGTGCAAAAGCAAGCAGATACACTATTTATACTTGCATGTATTCACAGACACAAATTTAGCAAACAAATATAGTTTTTAGTGTTAGCAAAAGTATCTGAGTAATAATAAATGAACAAAGCTTTGGGAAAAGGTTGCTTTTTTATACTACAAAATTGCTATGATAAGCAGACATATTAGATTTAGCATTTTTGAATTTATTTATCTACATTATTAAAGAAAGAATAAACAAGACAGATTAAAACAAATGTTTTTGGCTAAGCCCTCATCAGATGTCACAATGAACAGTCTTTCATGACTATAGTTTAATATAAGCAAAGATACAAAAATCATAGATGCTGACATATTAATTTTTTATAGGTTATGACAATGATAGATTTTCTCTAAATACAATAAACACATTGGTGGTAAATTTATTTAATGAAACATAAATGAAAAAACAAGCAGATTTTTAATTTATGTTTAGTAAAAACAATGTCTCTTCAGCTTATATAGTCATTGTACGAATGTGCAGGAGACTGTAAAGAGTTATAAATAAAACATATTAAACATAGAATTAATATCTTTTTTTGCAAAACTTTGTTCATCTATTACTAGGAGTTTCTCATATAAAAAATTAACTTTTCACGTTTCTGAGTTATATGCATCCAACAAAATTATGCATTGCATGCGTTTTGCATGTTTGCGCATCATCTTGTACGAATGTGCATATTTTCAAAAAACTCCAAAGAAATTAAGATGCAAAGTACTATCAATGGCAAATTAATTTGTATAAATGTTTTTACACTTAAATTAATATTTTTTTGTAATTGTTTTGCAGTAATATATATAATTATTTGAATGTGGTAAATGCACAGAAAATTTGTAGTTCGAATTCGACTTAAACACTTGCTGATGTTGAAAAGAAGTAGTTGCCTAAGCCCTGAGTATTTATTTTAGGAAAAGTTATATGACTAAAAATCTTTTTCTTTTCAAATGTCTTTTTAATAAACAATTATGTTTATTTCCAAACACCTGTATGTTCGAAAATCATATGATCAAACCAGGATGTACCCAGATGTAGGTCAAGCAAAGACATAAATATACATAGTTGTATCCTCCATGTGTAGGCTACTTGATTCTAAATATTGTCGACCAAAACTTACCATTATAATAAAGCCAACCTCTTAAATATAATAATAGTTAGGCTTACCATATTTATAAAGTGGCAAACCAGGACACTCGTTAAAAGAAAAAAATTCATCAGTGTTCTCTCTAAAACAAAAATGGTCCTCACTTGAAATCAGTCTCAGATTTCCTACTTTTTGTCTCAAAATCATAGTGATCTCTAAAAAAAAAGGTCTTCATTTAAAATTGGTAAAACTGGGACATTTTGGTCAACTGGGCAGGATGCCGTGACAAGGCCTAAAAAACGGGACATAAGGTAAGCCTAATAAAAGTCAGCTTCTTTATTTAAACCTTCTATTTTTCGCCTTAAGCATGTTTTTATATTTTTCAAAGCAAAACATTTAGTTAAATTCATTATTAAACTTAAATCTTTCAAAGTAAAAAAAGCATAAATCACCATTTTTCTGTGGAAACATTGTTTATTGCAAATCGTTAATGTGTGTGTGCATTCATTGTTTAAAGTTTTAAACAAGTACGAATGCCCATATTGCTCTGTACAATTACTAAAGTAGCTCTGATTTCATTAGTTTTCAGCGAGTTAATTGCTCTTGTCAAGTGGAACAAGATAATAACAAGAATTTGCAATGTAATTTCAAACGAACTGATTTAGCAATGAAGTTGAAGAAAGTTTATGTAACCTAAAAGCGGTACATATTAGTTATATCAAAATTACAGTTAATATTATTTGACAGAATTATGATATTGATATTCTTGGACTGTTTTTAGGTTTTTGCATAGTTCCTTAACATATTTTTAGTTTTACTTCATTTTTTTTCATTTATTTATTATAAATTAAGCAATGTGCATTCGTACTCAATAATAATTGATGCGCATTTGTACAATTGCTATAATGGATGATTTAAATTAGAATTTGACTTCCTTAACAATAAATAGTTGTGTAATCCAGTATGAAATTTTGATTTACATTTATTAAATTTAATACTTAAAGAGGAATCACATAATAAAATATGATTTTTATGGCATTTTCTTAAATACTTCACAAATTCAGGTGTTCCTGGGCTCTTGTGACCCAGTGTTTTTGATATATAAATGCATGTCTTGTTCATGTTACATGAACCTGTAAATTCATAAATGACACTTGAACACAGAACCTTAAGAGTTTTTAATTTTAATAAAAAATAATTTTTTACTACTATAAGAGCTTTAAAATTTAGGAAGAAATATAATTTTTAAAATCTATTTATGAAATAATTGCAAGCAAAATCTAACATTTTAAAATTAGTTTGCAATATTTATTTAAAAACAAAGAAGATGAACATTTTTGACATTCATCAGTCCTTATCAAAGCATCTAAAATTTTTAGCACAATTTAACTATTAACCGTAAACAACAAGTACATACAATTGCACTAAATAAACAACAGTTTTCTCAAGTTTATGCTCACACTAGTATTACTAATTTAACTTAAAAGCAATGAAAATTACATGAACAATAACACTAGAGTTCAAAGGAAAAAAGAGAAAAGGAATAAGAATCACAAGATTAAATTAGAATAGTTGTGGTAAAAAAGACAAACTATTTTCATACAATCGTTTATTTATTTTTAGTTGATGTTTTTTAATTAGTAAAGCTTTATAGATTTTATAATCGTAATTTGATATACATTTCTTTATAACAACAAAATGATTTTTTTTATTACAGGAATTGCATTCAATAATATATTTTTTTATTTTACTTTTGACCGAAGAACCTAAATTTAAGTGTTCCTTTGCTCTTATTACTATATGATGAGTTAACTTACTGATGTAAGTCAGACAGATATTATTACAATTTAAAATCAAACACACCTGTGCTTTTGTTGTCAAATGTTGTTCATTGCTTTTTGTGCCCATATGATGCCCAACTTTTGTATATAAACATTCCTTGATTTATTAAGTTTCTCAAAAAATTCTTTTTTAATTTAATAAGTCAAATCTTAAATTAAATAAATAGTTAATTATATGTTAATGAGACATCATTTTTACCAAACATACATTAAAAATTTGCTTGTTTTTTCATTTATGTTTCATTAAATGAAATTAACACCAATGTCTTTACTGTATTTAAAGAAAATCTATCATTGTCATAATCCTTATAAAATTTTGTCAGCATTTATAATATTTGCATATTTGTTTAAATTAAACTATAGTCATGAAAGACTGTCCATTGTGACACCTGATGAGGGCTTAGCCAAAAACATTTGTTTTAATCTGTCTTGTTTATTCTTTCTTTAATAACGTAGATAAATAAATTCAGAAATGCTAAGTCTAATATGGTTGCTTACCATAGCAATTTTATAGTAAAAGAGTTTTTAATTTAATTAATAAGGAAATTAAATCTTTATTTAAATAGTCAATTATATGTCAAGGTGACATCATTTTTATAAAACATACTTTAAAAAGCTGCTTGTTTTTTCATTTATGTTTTATGTAATTTAATTTACTGCCAACATTTTATTGTGTGTGGAGAAAATTTATCATTGTCATAACCCTTAAAAAAGTATTTTGTCAAGATTTATAATATTTGTATCTCTGTTTAATTAAACTATAATCATGTAAAACTATTTATTATGAAACCTGATGAGGGATTAGCTAAAAACCTTTCTTTTATTCTGTCTTGTTTATTATGGTTTTATAGTGTAGATCAGGACTTCTTAAACCTTTTTGTTCTGCAACCCCATTTTAAAAAATAATTTTTGTGTGACCCCAATATGTGTAGGCTAATTTTAAGTTAAATTTTTTCTATGGAAAACCACGTATGTGCATGAAAAACCATGTAATAACAACAAGAAATGGAAAGAGTAACCTAAAGCAAATTAACAAAATTACAAAAAGACTTTATTTAATAAAAATTATCAAGCACTTTAATGGGATGAATAAATTACTCTATATTCTTTTACATCTACCTTATCAGGACAAATATATAATTTGATTTTTTTGTATTCATCTATAACAGGGGCGTCCAACCTTTTATTTATTGAATAAATATTTGCCTTTAAGTTTAACTTGGGCAACAATCACTGCAGTAATTAAAGTGATATTCTCATGCTGGATTTCCTTCTTCAAAATCATGTGTTCTTTAAAAAAAAAAAAAAGGGGTCTTCACTCTGATTCATGCTTTATTTTGTCAATTAAATGCTTTAAATGCCTACTAACAGCAGGTTGGTCATTACTGGACTAGTGTTTTTTAAAACATTTCGCAGCACACTTAGGAATCTCTTGCAGAACATAGGTTGAGAAAGGTTTAGAGGCACTGTGATAATTCAAGATGATTGAGCATCTGATTAAAAACTCCTTGGCAGGCCGCAACAAAGGCTTTGGGGCTGCGAGTTGGACATTCCTGATCTATAAAAATCAATCTTGACTTTTGACTCAGTTAATAATTTTTTCAGCTTTTGTTTCTTGCTGTTTTCTTGATTACACCACATGACCCACCTTCTGATCATGTCACCTTACTACTTTATAATGCAACAATGGTGTAATGACACTATACCTTTTCTAGTTTTTGATTGTCAATAAATATTATCATAAAAAATCCAATTTCAAAAGCACAAAAAACAAATTTGTTAACAAAAAACACACAAAAATTCTTGAAATTACTCTTGACCCAAAACTGACATTTTCACAACATATAAATGTGACACATCACTTAAGCAAAACAAATGTTTAACATTCTAAAAGCACTCACTTCTACCAAATGGGGTAAACAAAAGGAATGAATAGTTTCCACATTCAAAGATATTACTTGCCCTATTTTGGAATATGCAAACACCATATTGAGCTTTATCATGTCAAGCACCAACATCAAAAAACTGCAAACCATTTAGAACACACCTTTGCAAATTGCTACTGGCTACACATAAGATACAAACATTCAACACCTGCATGACAAAATTAAGGTTGTTTCAATGGACACTCATCTCAACTTCATGCTACTCAACTTGAACAAATGACTCAAACACAAACACATCCTTTACATGATCTTTATGGATACTCAGATCTGCCAGGAAACATGAAAACCACAACTTTTCATAACAATAAGCACACTAACATCATCATTTCAGAACCAGACATAACACCTGAAGAATGTAGAGAAAAATTCGAACACATTCACACTACCATCACCTCACAATACCTCAGTTCTAGAAAAAAAAAACAAAGTTACTACCACCTCACCCTATGACGTTTATTTATCATTATATGCATACAAAACTGGCATAGCTCAGGGCAAAAAAATCATCATTTTTGCAAAGTTATCTACATACAATGAATCCTAAAGTTTACATGCTACAATGTCCACCATGCTTGTCACACACAAATAACACTAATCACCTCTTTAACTGCATTAACTATCACCTCTATAACTACATCAACTACCAACACCACTAATCTGTGGAAAAAGCCTTTAGAAGCAGCGGAGGTAATCCAAGAATGAGAATTCAGATTGGCTTCTTTAAGAGATTAAGGAATGGCTCCTCCAAGATATCCTTGAAGGACAGGCAACAACAACATGAAAGAAACTCAGAGAGTGTGATGAGATACTGTTTGGAAAACCATTCTCTTTGCAGATAAAAAGAAAGATATATATCAAAGCTCTGTAAGACCAGATACATTCTATGGAAGCAAAACATTGTGTTTCAAAGAAAATAAAGTGGTTATTTTGAAAATAGCAGAAGCATCTATGGTGAGGGCAATGTGCAGTATAAGTTAGTGGACAAGAGGAATACAGCAGAGTTGATGGACATGTTGGGGTTGAAGAAAGCAGTAGATAAGCTGGCAAAGGTGAATGGTGTGAGGTAGTATGGTCATGTTTTGAGAAAACTTAAGGAAGATGTTTTGATAAAGACAATGGTACATAAAGTGGATGGAAAATGTAAACAAATGACCAAGTATGAAATGAAGGAAACAAGTTGAAGGAAACATAAATTCAATAGCTTTGCAAAAGGTAAATTTTTGTTGCTGTAATTTTATTCATCTTAGATGCAAAAGAATACAAGCTTTGATTACTGAACAATTACAAATTAGCAGTAACAGACATCAAAACAAAACAATTACAAATTAGTAGTTACAGACATTGAAATCTTTTTAAAATAAAAGAGAAATAATAATTTTTTTACTAATAAAAGTAGATTGTGTTGTTACCAGACAGTTAGGGTAAATCAAAAAAACTCAACAATATAAAATTAACAAATTCTGGATTTAGAAAATAAGACACTTAAAAGACAAGAAGCACCAGACTTGAGTTTTGCTCTTATTAGAGCTTGTCAGTGATGCTTATCTCACTGTGAATTGAACTGACTACCTGTGGTCTTCCATGCAGGAGACAACACCACTAGACCACACAAGCCAGACAACAATTCGACTCAAAGCAGCAATAAACTATTCTGGTTTTCTATTCCATTTGTTTTCTAACTATTTGGCTTGTTTCTTAAGTAATTCTAAACCCTCATTAATGTTAACTATAAAATTCTGGATTGTTCAAGAAACACCATGCTTTGATTAATAAAATTTTACTTCAAGCATTTCTGCCTACAATAATGATGGAGTGCATGTATAATCACTAATTGGTCAAATTAATTTTCAAAAATTAGCAATACATGTAATAAATAGGTCTTGTAATTACTATCTACTGTTTCTCATTAAAACAAATTAAAACTTTGCATTCCTTTTATCTTTCTGATTCATGCATACTCACAAAAATGACCTAATCCATTCAATTATTAAGATAATCCAAAATCAATTGAAGCATATTTAAGAAAGATCTAACTATCAGCAGCAAATACAGAAAAAAAATCAACAAACCATAAATGTCTTACTATAGTTAAACACCATTGCCATTATTCAAACATTTTTTTAAAACATGGAACTTAAGACTTACTTGTCTTTTATCTTCAAAATGGCACCACCAAAAGCTGTGAAAAATTTAATGGTTCCAAAACTAAACATAGCAATGTCACTATCAGGATGTCCTATAAAATGCAAAAAATCTATTTTTATAATATCTAAATAAAATTTTTAATTAAACCAACCTGTGTAATTCAGGCCACAAAAAGCCTCGGCACAATCTTCTAAAATAACAATAGAGTGACCCTTGCAAGCTTCAACAACATAATCAACATTACATCGCTTGCCATAAATGTGAGCGACAAGAACAGCGACTGTTCTGTTGCAAAATAAACAAATTACTTCGCTATATTGACACAGTTGTAACTTTATATTCTAAGCTAAGTCACCATTGTAGGTAAGCAGCATGAATTCATTTTATAACATACAAGAAATTTTTCCAATGGCAGCACAAAAGTTACTCAGGTACTCTGGGCATCAAGCATGCATCCTTTTGCTTGGAAATTAGCTTTATCAAACAGAGCTAATTTACCAACAACCTGCTTATCTTTCTTATTGTCATATGGGGCATCCACACCAATCAGACTAATAAAGGACTCAGCCAAAGAGTTTTACCTTTATGACTCCAGGCTGCTGCAATGCCAGAATCAAATTGTGACAGCAACTGTTGAGCCATTATTCAAATATCAATAGAATTCTATTCGAATAAGTAACCATCTAATAATTTTATAGAATGAAATGGACTATTGTGGTTTTTTAAATAGTGATTGTATAAATTTTGTATTAAATTGCTTTGATCTTTTCATAGAACACTCTGCATTGAAGATCAATTTACTCTAGCAATATATATAAAATACACAATAAAAGTCTGTCCTACATTCTTAATTTACTCATAACATACTTTAACTTATATCAGCCTTTTTAGCAATACGTAGTAAGTCTGTTCTACTGTAAATTCTTAATTTACTCATAACATATTTGTAACTTTTTGCATTGCATATTTTATTTACACATAATTACTAATAACATAATTTGTAACTTTTTGCATTGCATTGAAGTTTTTGCTAATTCTCTCTTTTATACAAGTTAAACCTTGTGCTCTTGTAGCTCTAAATCAAAAAACTCAAGGCTGGCTTAGCACTTGCTGACAGCATTTGATTCTGGCAATGCAGCAGCCTGGAGTCATAAAAGATAAAACCCTCTGCCTGAGTCCTCTTTTTGTCTGACTTAGATTGAATGCCTCATATGATGATGAGGAAAAGTAGCAGGTTGTTGGTGAATTAGTTCAGTTTGCTAAACACTCCTTTTTCCAACTTCCAAGAAATGTGTTTGCATACTATGCATGCTTAATGGTTACAGACATGCTTACAGACAAAATGAGCAAAAAATTTTGTGCTGCAAGCTAACACTTTTAAAAACTACAAAGTGTTAATTAACAACAACAAAAATTTTATAGAAAAAGGAAATTAGCTTTTTTTTTAATAAATTAGGTTGAGGAATATGTTCGTAGAGTTTTTATCAAAGATTTTTATATGAACAAAAATGCAAACTTATGGCTATAAATTAATAAATTATGTATTCTCCGTTGCTGTTTATAACCTCCTCCCACCTCTCGACCAATTTGTCGATGCCATTCCACCAAAAATCCCCAGGTCTGGTATGGAAGAATTTGTTGAGCCAGTTTTTAAGGTCCTCTTCATTGTCAAAGGTAACACCCCTCATATGGCTCAACAAAGAGCAGAAAAGATAGTAATCTGTGGGTGCAAGGTCCGAAGAATACTGTGGATGCTGAAGGACCTCCTATTCAAGCTCTTGGAGTGCAGCTTTGACAACTTGTGCAACATGAGGCCCGGCATTGTCGTGAAGAAGTATGGTTTGGCCTTGTCAATGGGGTCTTTTCAGTCAAATAGCCTCATTCACGCGATGTAGCTGGGCTATGTAGAGCTCCTTGTTGACCATGGCATTCCTTTCAAGCACTTCCCAGTGCACCATGCCCTCCCAGTCCCACCAAACACAGATCATGGTCTTCCTTGGATGGAGGTCAGGCTTAACTATCAGCTTTGGCGTATCTCCAGGAGCCACCCATTCCTTTCTTTGTTTCATATTTATATATAGGCACCATTTCTCATCTCCCATGACAATTCGGTACAAAAAGCGCTGTTTGTGACCACGTGTTGCTCAATGGCGGCGAGATGTTGAGAAGCAATTTAAAGGTGATTTTCTTTGTTGTTTTTGCTAAGCTCATGAGGCACCCAGACTCCCAATTTTTTGGCAAACCCTATTGAATGAAGATGATTGAGAATCGTTTTTTGATCGCAGTTCGTTTTTTTGGCCAATTTGCAACTTGTTTGGCAACTATCCTCCTTCAAAAGTGCTTTGAGATGGTCTTTGTCAAATTCAGAAGGTCTTTCGCTGCAGGGCGTGTCATTGATGTCAAAATTGCCATTTTTAAACTTTGCAAACCATTTTCTTGCCGTAGATTTGCCTATGACACCTTTCCCATATACCATGCAAATGTCCTGGGCTGCTTCAGCAGCTTTTTGGGCCAATAAAAAGTGAAGAATAGCAGGTGTCGAAAATGTTGCTTTTTACCCCCTGAATATTCCATATGTAAGCCTCACAAATAATAAAATCTCAAAACACTCAAAAAGATGATTAGCACAGTTTTTTACAGTAAAAAGAGCTCTATCGAATAAATATATACATTTTGCCAAGTAATAAAAAATCATTGTAAAATAAAAATATAAAAACACTACAAACATATTCCTCAACCCAATCAAGTATATTAATGATTTGTTTGCTGCTGAATATTTCTGGAAATTTCATACCAATCAGGCATAATGTCTTGCTCCAAAGCTTTCTATATTCGTCATCAAGTATTTCATTAAGAAGACAGCTATCAAGTATTTCATTAAGAAGACAGCTCCTTTCTTGTTTTGATGTCAACTAGTACAGTAAACCCCTTTTTAGCCAAGTAGCTAGTGGGATTTTGCACAAGAATTTGAGTGCTTCGATCAAGGGTTCTCAATTGGGGGTAAATTTGACCTGCCTTGGGGGTAAATTTTGTTTGCAAAAAATTCACACTTTTATTTACTACACAAATAAGCTATCAGTTTCATTTCAGCAGGGTGAGTAATCTGTGTTATTCCTGTACATTAGTAAATGTGCATGTTGACCACAAAGCAGATGGCAACATTGTTGGGATTGCAACATCTTCTGTTGCATAATATTGTAAATGTTATTATGCAGTTAATAAAATTTATTAACTTAATAATATCTATATCAGTTAATAAAATTATTTATTTATTAAATAAGGATAAATTATTCTGCAATTATAATGTCAAAGAAAAGAACTTCAAGAATCACATATAGACTTTGAGTTTGATTTCATCAAAAAAGATGATGTTCAACAGTATTTTTTGCTCTAAGTGCTTGGAAATGGTTCTATGAAACTGTAATTTTAAGAGCTCATTTTACTTCATGCCATTCCACACATGTGCATGACAATCATAGGTCTTTGATGGTCAAACATACTCAATTCCATGCTGCATGAACACTGCAAAGTCTAGGATTTGTTTCTGAAGACAAATCAGTGTTAGAAGCATCCTATCAAAGAGAAGAAGCCTCATACAATTGGAGAACGACTTATCAAGCTGTGCGCTATGGACATGGTTGAATTTGTTTATGAAAAAGAATAAAAGAAAATGGAGAAAATTTCTTTGTCAAACGATACAGCATGTCATCATATAAGTGATATGTCCCAAGATATTTTAGATCAAATAGCAGAGGAAATTCAAGCTAGTGAGGCAAGGATCAGCCTTCAGTTAGATGAGTCAACTGATGTGTCAAACTGTGCATATTTATTGGTTTATTGTTGATATGTGCATGCCGGTAAGTTGAAGGATGAGTTTTTAATGGAAAGTTTAGAGACCACAACAAAAGTGGTTAATATTGCAGAAAAAATGGATAATTTCTCGCAACAAAATAGTCTCACATGGAATCATGTGGGCTCCTTTTGTTCAGACCATTCCCTTTTATGATCAGTGCTAAGTCAGGTTTTAAAATGTTATCAAAAAAATATGCACCACACTTTATTTCTACCCACTGTGTCCTTCATTATCATGCACGGGCAAGTAAAATCCTTCCTAAATAACTGAAAAAAAGTTTTTTAAGAAAGTGATTGAATGTATGAATTTTATCAGGGCACATGCTCTTAATCATTGGCTTTTCAAAAAGTTTTGTGATTAGATGGGATCAGAACATACTGTTCTCCTTTATCACATCAAAGTCCAGTAGCTTTCTAGGGGTCACATTTTGTCTCAAGTTTTTGAGCTTCGTGTTGAAATCAAGATTTTTCTGCAAAAACACAAATCCCTGTGTGAGCAACCAGTTTAGCAACAAGAAATTTATTGGTGCATTAGCTTATTTGACAAATATTTTTTCCATTTTAAATCTGCTAAATGTGCCAATGCAGAGAGAGTATTACCATTATTGATGCACATGATAAAATTCAGGACTTTTAGACAAAACTAGATCTGTGGACTTGGAGAATTCAAAAAGAAATTTATGCAAACTTTCCAACATTTAATGACTGGAAAGTCAATATAAAAGTTGCAACAAGATTTCTGACCTCTAAATTGAGATACGTTGGCACCTAATCATTTTGAAAACCACTTTGGTGCTTAGTTTGATGATGCAATTTTTAACAAAAATGCTCCTTGGATTACCCATCCCTTTGAAACCAAGTTGGAAAGTATTGCTGACAACGATATGCGCAAAAAGGAATTGATTGATTTTCAATCTTCAATAACACTTGGTTCAACATTCATATCATGCAATGGTGATTTTTCAAAATTTTAATGTGGATTAGTTGAAAGGTTTCCTATGTTGACTAAGCATATGTTGGAAGTTATTGTACCTTTTTCAACAATTTATCTGTGTGAGGCTGGGTTTTCCTGATTGATGACCATGAAAACAAAATAAAACAATGATCTTCTTTAGTTGCCAAAGATGACATCCATATAGCTCCAACATTTTCAGAACTTATACATAAGAAACAAGTACAAAAGTCTCACTGATTGGTTGAAATTGTTTGTAACTCATTAATAAAAAAAAATAGCATTGTTTGCATGATTTAACACTTTTTAGCCTCTTGACTCATATAGGCATTTGTAGAAGCGAAAATATTAAAAAAATTTGGGAGTAAATTATACTTTTGAAATTTGCCAAGGGGTAAATGAGAGAATAAAGGTTGAGAACCTCCGGCTTAGATCGCCAGGTTTTTGAAATCTCCATCAAGCGCTCCAACCCAAAATTCAGCATGTTTTCCACACTTAAAAACACTTGTTGACAAAATCATTTTTAAGAATACGAACCAAAAATCTTGGAGGCTTCTGTTCACCAAAAGGATTCCAAATCAAAGAAAGTAAGCTTCAAACCTATCAAACAGAGTGTGGATATGAGAGCTTGCTGCCTTGATAGCACATTGCTCCAGATTCTGTTCTGTTTCCACCCATTTAAATGTAGACATGAACATCTGCAGTGTCTTCAAGGTTTTAGATTGTAACTGCAGATATTTTTTTTTCAGATTTTGAAGATTTGCTTTAATGGTGTAATTTTAGAGGTCATTTCAAATATATCAATTCCACATTCATCTAGAGTGATGTTGTCAAGCATACTAAATATGTCAACAAGTTAGCCTGGCAAATAAATCTTAAACCTATGATCTTCATTGAGCACTATGATCTTCTTATTCATAAAACCACACAACTGCCAGATTTTCTCCATCACTTTTCCACAAGACCACCACCTAACTTCACAGTGACAAAAAAGACGCCCATCTGACAAGTTCCTACAACATGCAATTTGACTTTGAGTGTCTTAGTATTGTAGTCATAATTTCAATGTGACTATTTCAATGTCATGTTGGTTGGTTGTTTGAAGATTGATTAGTGTCTTGGTGCTTTATTAGTTTGTACTATTCCATTGATGAATTGTTGTTATATATGAACTGGAAGAAAACAAAGCGAGTCAAAGGGTAATTTTGTGAAAATCTTTGACAAATCCCATGTCTCATAACTGCATTGTTCCATTTTTACCTTTTGCTCAATCATTGCTTTTTTGTTTTAACTGTTAACTGTTTGATATTTTCTAATTTTTTTTCCGTTTCTTGCTGTACTGTTGCATCTTGCTCATCAGGTAAAAGATTAAGTGCAAAGTGTAAAGGTAAAAGTACAAAGTGTACCAAAAACATTGTAAAGTTTGAAGGGAGCAGCATTATGGTATTTGAAATGTTTTTAAGTCAAGGTACAATGTCTCTTATTCCCTTACAAACTCATTTGAAGAGTCAGATGTACAAAAATATTCTTCAAGATATTGTAGTACCAAGAATAAAAATTCAGGTATAGATAGTCAAGATCAACCTGCAAGTCAGGAGGATAAATATAGAGATAAAATAAATAAATAAAATACTGGTAAATTTACAATAAAAATTATCACTATTTTAAACAGGAAAAGTTTAAACTATTTACCTGCTATTAATAAGAGACTGCAAATGCTTGATTGAAGGACCTAGAGTATCAAGTTCAACATCGCATGATCTTATTTTTAGACCATGATGATGAATAATATGAACAATTGTAGGAATATTAATTGCTGTCAAGATTATTTCTGATCCAGGCGGATATGATTTTACCTGATAATATTAAAAGTTCATTGATACAACCTTGAACAGCACATCACTATAAACAATATGGTATTTGAAATAGCAATCAACAAATTTTTAACTGTTCTAAAATGATTATGCACATCATTCATTCAATATGCTCAGTCCAATGAAAAATGTAACTATTAACCATGAAGTTAAATTAAATAACATGCATAAGATCTCATTTCCTGCAGACCCCACACCACAAATGTACCCAAGGCAAACAAACATCTTGTTAAAGCAATTTTACATGCCGAAAGAGAGCACCAAACCAAAACTATCTAACAAAAAAACCACCTACAAAACAAAATAGAAGCATTTGCTTTGGAACTAAAACAGCCATCAGTGACACAGATAAAGCAAAAGCTTTTTATAAACAATTCATGAACATCACTCCATATATCACAAACAAAATCAACAGAATCATAGGTCATACAATCAAGATCTTACCCATTGACAAAATATGACTGACCACTACACAAGTGCAACTTGCCATCTAAAACAGCACACCCAACAACTCCACTGAAATTCATGGCATAAACATCAAGTACCATAAACACCTAGAGTCACTTACCATTAAATACCTCACAAACATGTACAACACACTCTCAACGATAACACAATTCCACATCTTTGGAAATAAGCCACAATCATTCCCATTCAAAAACCAAACAAAGACTATAACATTGGCAAACTACCAACCCATATTGTTTTTATCAGGCATTGCTACAAAAACTAGAAAAAATGCTATTACCATACATAACAAATAACATTCCAGTCGTTTCCCATCAACATGGTTTCAAATATAAACACTCAACACACATTGCTTTGCACAATATCTGTAAGCAAATCACAAAAGGCTTGACAATCCAAGGCCTCCATAACACATTAGCTTTGAACATGAGTAAGGCATTTGATACAGTGAATACAGGATGGAAACGATAAATTGGGACTGATTTTAACTATTGTTTTCTTTATTTTTGATGTGAAAGCAGTAAGTTTTTAATTGTAAGGTTGGAAATTTAATGTTTAAATTATATAATCACACAGTAAATAAACCTTGAAAATGGTTAAAGGTGAAGAATTCAATCATAGAAATGTTATTGCTGAATTGTACCATGCTGGTAACTGTGCAACAGAGATCATTGAAGATACTGGATATGCTAAAAGTACCATTTAGCTTATTGTTTCATGCTTGAAGGCTGAAAAAGGAGTCAAACGCAAACCTCATGATTCAAGATGTGACATTAAACGCACTCCTCGCTTTCTTGCAAGTCTAAAATGCTCCATCAAAGCCAATCCGTTGAAGTCAATGGCTTCATTGGCAAAAGGTCGTAATGTTGGCAAAATGACCATATCCAAAGAAATCAAGTTACTGTAAAACCTCTAATTGAGCGCCACCCTGTTTTTTCAAAAATCGTCGTAAGCAATTTACTAACCCAGATTCCCCTGCAATTACTATCGCTTCTTCAGAGATCCATTTTCTCTTGGCTTTTTTTTATTCCATGCTAATACTGATGCTGAAAGAGGGATTTTGGGTTAGTTTCACGCAAAAAGAAATCGCTTACGGCGACTTCTTGGAACACAGGCTGCTCACAGGCTGCTCACAGGCTGCTCTGGGAGCCATACCCCATCTGTGCACTGTAGAATGGAATAAATTAATGCCAGTGCAGAGGAAATTAAGCCTGACTCAGGATGGTCTAAGTAGGTACATTCCCAATGGTTTAGGGTTGATGTCAGAGATGAAGTACTTAGCAGAAGGTATTGCATGATTCCATGGCAGCAGGCACAAATGGGTGTCTTGATTTGAGCTGTCAGTGTCCTCTTTAAAGAGGGACAAGAGCCTCTTTTTAAGTATGTGTTCAAGCCCTTGTACTTGGCATGCTAGAGACAGCATAGCTCATTTGCAGGGTTGGAAGGATATCTGCCAAGACAAACAAGTTGTCTATGGTATAGGGCACAGGAATCCAGTCACAATACATAAAGCATCATTGAGAGGTTTGTTAATAAGGCAAGTGTGGGCACTGTGGAACCAGACAAATGAGCAGTACCCTGCAGCAAAGTGCACCAAGGCCAGAGTAGCAGCACACAATGTTGTGGCACCAGCACCCCAGGTTGACCATGCCAGTCACCTCATAAACCCAACTCTTGTTGTTAATTTTTTTGCGCAGTGATTCAAGGTGTCAGCAAAGCGTGAGTCCCCTATTCAATTTTATGCCAAGGTACATAAGGTCAGCAGAGTAAGGTAGGCCTCATTCTTTGACACTGAGGGAAAGCTTGCACCATGCCTCTTTGTTATTAAGGTGGAAAGCAGACGATACTGTTTTGATTGTATTAACCTTCAGCTTCTATTTCTGGAGGTACAAGAATTAGTTGCCATGTCCTGACCTCAATTCTATTTTAATATCTTCCAGTTGGATGTTGAGTGCATGATTACCAAGTTATCAGCAAACACAAATTTTCTGGCATTGTTACTGGCAGTTCATGAATGTAGATATTAAGTAAGAGGGAAGGTAGGACTGATCTTTTGGAGACACCATTCTTGAGGTGTGGAACCTGCTTTGTAATCCAGTACCAATGGTACAGGAAAAACTGGAATTTCGAACAGGTTTCATGATCAAGGATACCATATGCCTGTCCAGCAGCAGATGCAAGAGCTTGCAGGTGAGGCTGCAATGCCATACAGTATTGCAGGCTGCTGTGAGGTCAATAAACACAGTACCAGCCTTCTTTTTAGCCAAGTAGCTATCCTCAATTGAGGATGCCACATGATGAGAAGTGTAAATAAAATAGAAAACCTTTTTTTAAATTTTTGTAATTTAGAATACGTTAAAAATGACTCGATATAATTTACTGTGATGCAATTAAGTTAAAACTTTTGTTTACTAATTATTTTTTATTTCAACATTATCTATAGATTGATAAAAAGGTTACTCAAACTTTTAGTAGTGTGACAAAAGTCTGCTTGTCAGCAATTTTTATTTTTGTTGCAAAACATCTGCACATTACCAAAAAATTACAGTATACTTTGACTATTAAAAATTAAAAAAGTATACTTTGATATATAATAATTCAAAATGTAAAGTTTCAAAATAAAGTAATTTGAATTTCAAAAAATTTGAAAACCTTATGTAAACAGTTTTTTGGTGCTTTTCTGATTACACCCACATTCTTGTTTCTAATTCTCTCTCTTTTCATTGCAACATGGCATTTCTCTTTCTGATCAACTCCTGCCTTTTTTAGTATTTCTTTCTTGCTTCTATTGTAATGTGCTTGACAGCAAGTATGACAATGAGTTAGGGATCAGAGGTCAGGATTAGGGTTGTCTACTAACCCTTAAGTATGCAATAGACAGCAAAGCATGATACAAAAAAAAAGTAAAAACAAGAGAGTGGTAGTAATCAGAAAAACACTGTTTTTTATGTGCAAAAGGCATAAAATGTATTAGCACACACACAATAACACAGCTTAATGCAAACATAGGTAGATAAGTACATTAAAACAAAACAAAATGAAATGGCATGGATAACCTTTTAAGTTGCATTTTCATAATAAAAGGATACCTATGCCATTAAATTTTGTTTTGTTGTCTTGGCAATAGGTTAAATGCCAGTGGAGGATGTACAGCTGCCGTGACTGCAAGAACAAGATTGGGATGGAAGAAATTCTGAGAGTGTGGTGAGATACTGTTTAGAAAATGATTCTCTTTGCAGATGGGAAAAGCAGAAATATCTATGTTGAGTGCAATGTGCTGTGTAAAGGTGGGAGACAAGAGGAATATAGTAGAGCTGATGGACATGTTGGGATTGAAGAAAGCAGCAGATAAGCTGGCAAGGGCAAATGGTATGAGGTGGTATCGTCATGCTTTGAGATGACTTGAGGAGGATGTTTGATGAAGGCAATGGTACATGAAATGGATGGAAAATGTAAACAGGGATAATCAAGGATAAAATGGAGGAAATAAGTTGAAGAAAACATGAGAAGGATTGATTTAAGAAAGCAAAATGCAGCAGATCAATGTAGGTGGAGAGGTGTAAGAGAGTTGCAGAAGTAGTGGGATGCATCTGGCCACCTCCATTCACAGGGGATTAAACCAGATTAAAAATTTCATTGATGAACCTAAAACTGATTATGCTCATTTCAAATTCTTTTGCTTACAGATAAAAATAAATCCAATCCAGAACGAATTGATAAACATGGAAGAACATAAGCTTGGCTATTTCTATCAATCCATAATCTTGTTAGATCTTCTTCTGCCAACTCTCTTTGCTTTAAACATTCTGAGCTATATGCCATGAGCTCAAATCCTTCCAATGCTGATTTGACATTGGAGTCTAAAAATAAATAAAGCTTAATGATAACAACAACTATAGGGCAGTGGCTATTTTTACACAACCATAACAAATTTGTCATCTGCTATTTTTACAGCACTGGATTTGAGTGCACATCTTTGTTTTTCTAGAATTTGAATCATTAGATCATGCAAAAAACCCTAGGATTAATTCTCAACTATTACATTTTTTTAGTTTTTATTAGAGTGGTACAATCTATATATTTTAGTTAAAGAGAGTATTATAACTAAATTTAGGTTTGGTTAAGATAGGGTTAGGTTTGAGTTAGTTAGGCTAACTATAAAACAACAGCAGAAAAAACCAAAGCTATTGTGTATAATGTGATTATAATTATAATAATTAGTGATGGGACAATACCACTTTTTCTTGATTTCAACTCCATTTCCAACAAAAATTTTTGATTTCAATGCCAATTTCGATTCTAATTCTTGTTAACTAACAAAATATTTTTTGCTTTTTTTAAAGCATCTTGTTTAATTAGTTGGATGATTGATGTACAGTGCCTCTTCCTTAATTGTTTTAAATTGTTCACCATCACCCCTCCTCCAAGGATGTCTTGGAGTAGCCATCCCTTAATTTCTTAAAGAAGCCAATCTAGATTCCTACTCTTGGATTACCTCTGCTGCTTCTAAAGGCTTTTTTCACAGACTAGTGGTGTGGGTAGTTGATGTAATTATAGAGGTGATAGTTGATGTAGTTATAGAGGTGATTAGTGTCATGTGTTTGTGACAAGCATAGTGGGCATTGTGGTGTGTAAGTTTCAGGATTCATTGTATGTAGATAACTTTGCAAAAGTGGTGATTTTTTTGCTCTGTGCTATGCCAGTTTTGTATGCATATAATGCAGTGGTTTTCAACCGGGGTTCCATCAGAACAGTTCAGGGGTTCCGCAAGTTGTCTGTGGAAGATGAACTTTGTGTGTATTTATCAAAAACACGACCCGATTTTAAAGAGTTTTGCAAGAAACATTAGGCTCAAGTTTTTCATTGAGTTTTTTACAAGAATAAATGTAATTTTTTACAGTTTGTATTAATAATTTCAGAGACTGATTCCGAGTGAAGATCTTTTTTTTTTGGAGGACACCCTGATTTTGGAACGAAAATAGGAATTTCAGAGACCGATTCTAGGTGAAGACCTTTTTTTTTTTAGAGAACACCCTGATTTTGGGACAAAAATAGGTGTTTTTAGCCGGTTACGGCCTGCAAACTCGAATAATTTTGAAAAGCTGCCCACAAGAGTGCAGAAGTTGGACCACCCTGGCATAAGACAATCAAATTACTGCACAGGGGCTCCTCAAGCCACTGGAATGTTTCATTGGGGTTCCGCTCCACCAAAAAGGTTGAAAACCACTGATATAATGTATTAACGTTTGCTTTGATAAATAAATGTCATAGGGTGAGGTGGTAGTAACTTTGTTTTTTTTTCTAGAACTGAGGTATTGTGAAATGATGGTAGTGTGAATGTGTTCGAATTTTTCTCTACATTCTTCAGTGTTATGTCTAGTTCTGAGATGATGATGTTAGTGTGCTTATTGTTATGAAAAGTTGTGGTTTTCATGTTTTTGGGCAGGTCTGAGTATCCATAAAGATCATGTAAAGGATGTGTTTGTGTTTGAGTCATTTGTTCAAGTTGAGTAGCATGAAGTTGAGATGAGTGTCCATTGAAACAACCTTAATTTTGTCATGCAGGTGTTGAATGTTTGTATCTTATGTGTAGCCAGTAGCAATTTGCAAAGGTGTGTTCTAAATGGTTTGCAGTTTTTTGATGTTGGTGCTTGACATGATAAAGCTCAATATGGTGTTTGCATATTCCAAAATAGGGCAAGTAATATCTTTGAATGTGGAAACTATTCATTCCTTTTGTTTACCCCATTTGGTAGAAGTGAGTGCTTTTAGAATGTTAAGCATTTGTTTTGCTTAAGTGATGTGTCACATTTATATGTTGTGAAAATGTCAGTTTTGGGTCAAGAGTAATTTCAAGAATTTTTGGGTGTTTTATTGTTAGTAATGTTTGGTTGTTTAATTTAAGTGAGAGAGTTGTGCCATATTCAGCTGGGTGTGGTGTAAAAAGTGTGGTGGTAGTTTTGTCTGTGTTTATATGAAGTTTATTAGTGGTGGCCCATTCACATATTTTGTGGTTGAATAAGTTGTTGGGCCTTAGAGTGTTTGGTATGAGATGCAGTAATTGTTATGTCATCAGCATATATTGTGATTTGTACATCTTTTGGGGGGAGAGGAATGTCAAAAGTGTAAAGGCTGAATAATGTCGGAAGCACAACTCCACCTTGTAGTACTCAGTGTAGATTCGTTTGAGTTTTGAGAGTGTGCCATTGTATTGAGTGCATGCTTGTCGTCCTTCTAGTTAGCTATGTAATTTGCTATGAACTTGATGATGATGTCAGGAATGTTTGTTAGTGTGAGTTTGTGTAGTGTGTTTACTGTATCAAAACCTTGCTCACGTCCAAAGCTACAGATACAACGTGTTGTGGAGGCCTTGGATTGTTGAAACCTTTTATGATTTGCTGTCAGATGTTGTGCAAAGCAGTGTGTGTTGAGTGTTTATGTTTGAACCCATGTATATCTTTCACAAATTTTTCTCAAATATCATTAACATGAATTTTTTACAAAATTGAAGCTTTGCTGGCATACAAAAGTTATGATGTCATAATAACATTGTACCATATATATAAGCATTTTTCCACAAAACTATTCTGGTTGGCATGTATAAACATTTTTCTGCAGATCGGTGCATAAGAAAAATACTGAATAACGGCTAGGTTCACAGTGGTTAATAAAATTAAACTATCAAACCATGAAAATAATTTTAAGTACATGTATTTTTTATTAGCTTCAACAGTTTGTTTCGTCCAAAGTGCTTATCAGAAAGCAATCAAATATCTTACAAAGCAATAAAAAGTCAGTAAAAAAACTTAAAAACAAAAAGAAAAACACAGATTAAAAAGTTAAAGGGGTTACAATTTTTTTGATTAAATTTCAATGTGTCAAATTTTTTTCATTGCTTATGCTAATGTTTTCAGATATGAATTTATTATGGCCAGTATCATGATTAATGATTCTAGCACTGAAAAAAACTTTAAACATTGAAATTTAATCAAAAAAATTCATAACTGGTTTAACTTTTTAACACTGTTGTATTTTTTTTGTTTTTGAGTTCTTTTGCCAACTTTTTATCACTTTGTTAAGCTTTCCTTTTTTTATTTGTTTTTCAGATTTTTGGTTGCTTCTGACAAGCCCTATAGACAAAACAAACTATAATAATACCAAACTATAAGAATGAAACAAGCTAATAAAAAATATTAAAAATAATTTTCATGGTTAGATAGTTTAAAATAATAACCACTGTGACTTAACCGTCATTTAGTATTTTTTTGTATGCTGATCTGCAGAAAAATGTTTATACTGTATATAGCAGGGGTGGCCAAGCAGTTAAAGACCAAGAGCCACATTTCTTCTTGTGTTACTGTAAAGAGTTACATGATTCACATAAACACAGGCTAGTCATGTTGTTCTTAAAAGGTCTTCATTTGGAATCAGTCTCAAATTTTTTTGATTTTGTGAAAAAATCATGGTTGTCGTCGTTGTTTGAAGGGTATCCACTCCAGGTCAGACACAAACAGGACTGGGATTAAGGATTTCTCCTTTTACCACCCCAGACTGCTGCACTGCCTGAATCAGATGCTGGCAGTGATGTTATTAAGCCAGCATCACGTTTCATCATCCAAAACCATCAGATGTCGTGCTCCATGTGGTGCTTGATGTATAGGGCACACTATTAGAACATGGTCTGTGGTTTGCTCAGAGGCACCACACTTGCAATTCGGTCAAGGAGCGAGACCCCATTTGTGCATGGACGAATGGAATTACCCAACACCAGTCTGCAGGCAGTTGAGCTTAACCCAAGCTCATCAGGGTAAGTCCGTCTCAACAGGCCTGGTACTGGTTCCAGACACAAAAGCACGAAGCATGGAAGCATTTTCACAATACTCCGTTTTCCATTTGTGATTTGTCCATTCAGAAGCGCAAATGCCAAGTCTGGCAAGGTTGTCCAAAAGATTCCGCGCAGCTGGCACAAACAGGCATTTGGATCTTAGTCTTAGTTGGTGAGTATCTGAGGACCCACTTAAGAGACCATACAAGATATGATCGGGGTCCAGAGATCCACGGTGAGCCAAGCCAAGTGTCACTCTCAGTCGGCAAAGCTCAGCTGGTTGGATGCCTGAGAGTATAGGTAGGTGGTCCGTTAGAGTGGGACGCAGGCATCTCATAACTATGCGCAAGGCATCGTTCAAGACACTGTCAATGAGGCGAGTGTGAGCACTGCGACACCAGACTGGCGCATAGTAGGCTACTCAGCTGTTGAGTAGACTAGAGACAAGGTGGATATGCATAGTGTTTTAGGACCAGCACCCCATCCTGAGCCCATGAGTCGCCTCAGCAGTGTGACACGCGAGGATAGTTTTTTGTGCAATGCCTCTAGATGGTGATGAAACGTGAGCAATCTGTCCAGTTTTATTCCAATATAAGTAGGGATTGGACAGAACGGTAGAAGTCTACTGTTGTTGTAGACCTTTAGCTCACGTTGGACCTCTCGATTATTTAAGTGAAAAACTGCCGTTACCGTCTTAGTGAAACTGAGCTTCAACCTCCAAGTCTGGAGATACACTGAAAGTGTAGACATGTCTTGGCTTAAAGTCCCCTCATGGTGTTCTCTAAAAAAAAAGTCTTCACTTGGAATCAGTCTCAATTTTTCAATTACCAGGTTCTAAAATTCCAGACCATATAAGAGCTGCATGAAACCAGGCAAAGCCAGGCATATATGGTATAATGCCTATTATGACATCACAACTTTCATATGCCTGCAAAACTTTAATTTCATAAAAGATATGTGTTGACTTTAAGTACCTTTTTAATTTAAATATTTGAAATTAAGCTATTGTAAATTCAATTAGAGGAATATTCAGTTAAAACTTATCTAAATTTAATGCATTTAACAACTTTAAATGCAAATTTTCAATTTTATCAGTTGAACAATTGCAATTGCCTTTTCAATTGCCTTAGTGATATAACAAAACCTTTTGTTGTTGCTTCAATGCCAGTAAAGGTAAATTATTTTTATTTATTTCCCGCCAAATTGGATCACCAACAAACTGGCTTGACAACAAATTAGTCCTATCAAATTGTCTCCTGCCAAATTGGTCAAACCAAATTGTTGCGTACCCGTTTTGCAGACTCCTAGAAAACACATGTAGAGCATAAGATGTATTTAAAGTGGTCTTGATGTTTGTTGCAACAATAGTACACCTTGAAAAAAAATTGTGGGTGTCTGCACTGATGGTCATCTGACAATGTTTGGATCTCGAAGTGAATTCATTGCAAAGATACAGGAGGAACCCCGATGTGGTTAGATCTCATTGCATGATTCACCAAAATGCTCAGGGCTCTAGAACTTTACCTATTGCCATGAAAAGCAGGTTTGCAACAATCATACGAGCTGCCAACTATGTTAAAGCAAGTGCAGTAATTACAAAACTTTACCAATTTATTTTTATTTTTTTAATTAACAAGTTAGCACACATGTATGAAATAAAAGATTGTGATTTTATTTTGTTTTGTTGGTATTATCAGGGGGGTGAGTTTTATTTCCATGACAAAAGGGAGGCGCGTCTCAAAAAGTTGAAAAACTCAGGTTTACACTGACTTACAGCAGTGGTGTGCAGTCAAAACCTACAAGTCATGCTTTGCATGAGCAACGTACTTTTGCATGATGACCTTTATTTTTTTACTTAATAAAGAACACCACGGTTTTGGAACAGAACTAGAGAAATCTGAGGTTGATTCGTGGTGAAGATCTTTTTTTTTAGAGAACACTATGATTTTGATACGAAAAGTCAGAAATCTGACACTGATTTCAAGTGAAGACTTTTTTATGGGAGAAAACTATGCTTTTTGGGATGAAAAGTCAGAAATCTGAGGTGATTACAATTGAAGACTTTTTTTTTTGGAGAACACCATGATTTTGAGACAAATTTGGTCTTTGTCTGAGAATTTCAGGCAATATTTTGTCCCATCCATAAAGTATATCATGCCAACTACATGTCCAGCCTCAAAGGTCATTGCATGCCACTGAATTACAGTTAGCCTCACTTTGTTCCATCTTTCCTTCTGTTGTGCTGGCAGTAAGCAAGGACTATGGCAGTAAAATGCCCAACCTTCAGATCGATAATAATGTGTGCTATGTTATCACTGTCTAAACTTTCAATTTGTAACTTTCTATGGTTTTAATATAAAATTTAAACACTTCTTGCATGTCTGAGTGCTGACAAAACATTTGATGTAAATAATGTTGTTTTATAAATGGCCTGTAGCTAATTAATCATATCTAAAGTGTATACTGTATTATATAATTGTTATAAACAATTGCATCTTTTTAAGTGTATAAACATTATCATGTTGATCATTGGTGTTTCAGATCTGAGCATTAACGATATGGAGAACTAAGCTAATCATTATTTATAATGCCTAAACAAGGTGAAAATCCCTTATACGAGATACTTATACCTAAACAAGGTGAAAAATCCCTTATCAAAACTGCCTAAACAAGGTGAAAATCCCTTATACGAGACTTCCCTTATACTCATAGGATTACTTCAAAATAAGTAATGAGGATGTTAGCATAGGCCAAAGCTTTGGCTTTGGCACATCCCTAGTTTGAAGTTGTCATCTTGTGAACTACATTTTGTCTGGTCTCTATGTGCAAATCTCTTTGGCATGGATATTCCTAGCAGGAAAGGTCAAATCTCTGGCCAACACAGCTTTACAAGTTACTGAGACACACAAATTTTCCTACCATGGTAAGGTAGTCGTTCATAGGAATCGAAGATTATGAAAAAGTGAACCAATCTTCCTTGAGGAGTGCTGAATGAAAGAGCTTAAAAATATTTTGTATTAAAATTTATTTTAATACAAAATATTTAATACAATCACTGTTTAACCCTTTAAGGGATATAAAAATTTTATTGTAAAATAAAATGACAATGATTTAATAATGATGTCACAAATACATAAAAATTAGAATTATAATGCCTTTACAAAAGTGTTTTTGTTACAATCACAATCATGGTACACATATGTGCCACTGTCCCTTAAGGGTTAAAATACAACAAACATCTGTTGCCTCTTTATTTAAATAGAATCTTGATCTTTATTCAATTAGAAAGGTTCTATTTGAAAAAAGATATGAATATATCAAAATTTATTCACACTTTTTAAAAAACCAAAACAGTCTGTTTTGTTTTATAGAATCATCAGGTGGTTACTGAAAAAATAAAAGAATATAATCATTAGTATTGATAAAACAGTATGTCAAGTCAATCATATTTTGATAAATAATACATAGTTCTGTAAAACATAATTTATAAAAAGTGATTTTAAAATTTTAAGTCATCTCTAAAACAAGAAATATTATTTAAGCTTTTCAAATTTTATGCTCTGAATTATGCAGTTTGTTAAACTAATCAAGCAAGGTAAAAGGGTCCATCCTAAATATAGTAAGCACATATGCTCCACAGGTTAACAACAGCGTCGAGGAGAAAAATGATTTTTGGGAAGACTTGGATAGGTTGATAGAAAGTATATCAAAAGAAGAGAGGATAGTTCTTGGCACAGACCTTAATGGACATGTGGGTGATGTAAACATAGGGGATGAGGAAATAATGGGGAGGTACGGTGCTGGAACAAGAAATAAGGAAGGATCAATGGTTGTGGATTTTGGGAAAAGGATAAATTTGGCGATTGTCAATACTTATTTCAAGAAGAAAGATGAATACAGGGTGATGTATAAGAGTAGAGGAAAAAGTACCCAAGTATATTATGTGATGTGCAGAAGGAGGAACTTGAAGGAACTGTGTGATTGTAAAGTAATATTGAATAAGTGTGCTGCAAAGCAGCACCGTATGGTGGTATGCAAAATGGTTCTTATTGTGAAAAAGAAAAAGGCAGAGAAAGTAAAGCCAAAGATACGATGGTGAAAACTGAAGGAGACAAGCTGTCAAGAAGTGTTTAGACAAGAGGTGACCAGGATTTGGGAGGCAAGGATGGATTACCTGATGAGTGGGACAAAACAGCAGAAATGCTAAGAAAAACAGCTGAAACTGTACTAGGAGTGACATTTGGAAAACAAAAACGAGACAGGGAGACATGATGGTGGAATGAGGAAGTTCAGGAGAGCATAAAAGAAAAGAAAGAGGCAAAGAAAGCATGGGACAAAATAAGAAATGAAAATACTAAAAAGATCTACAAAGAAAAGAAGAGTAAGGTAAAGAAGGTAGTTACAATGGCAAAGGGACATGCGTATGATGATTTGTATGCTAGATTGGAAACAAAAGGTGAAAAGGAGTTGTACAGATTGGCTAGGCAGAAAGACAGAGCAGGGAAAAATGTACAGCATGTGAGGGTTATAAAGGATAAAAACAGTAATGTTATGATGAATTTGGAGGCAGTGTTTGAGATGGAAGGAGTACTTTGAAAAATTGATGAACAAGGAAAATAACAGAGACCCTAGGACAGAGGAAGCAGAAGTGGTTAACAAAGAGGTAAATTGCGTCAGTAGAGAAGTAAAGAACACAATAAGAAGGATGAAAAAAGGCAAAGTGGTTGAGCCAGATGAGTTGCCAGTAGAAGTTTGGAAGTGCATGGGAAATATGGGGATAAAGTTTTTGACCAGACTGTTCAACAGACTATTAGTAGGTGAACGAATGCCAGAAGAATGGAGAAGAAGTGTGCTTATCCCAATCTATTAAAACAAAAGGGATGCACAGTGCTGTGGAAACTACAGAAATAAAGCTAATGAGCCACACAATGAAGATATGGAAAAGAATTATTAAGGAATAGAGTGGAGATCAGCAAACAGCAATATGGATTTATGCCAGGAAAGGGAACCACCAATGCCATGTTTGCCTTAAGAATGTTGATGGAAAAGTACAGGGAAGGTCAAAAACAGCTACATTGTGTGTTTGTGGACCTAGAGAAAGCTTATGACAGGGTTCTGTGGGAAGAGCTGTGGTACTGTATGAGAAAATCCAGAATCGTGGAAAAGTATGTACAACTAGTACAGGATATGTATGAGAGAAAGGAAACAGTGGTGAGGTGTGCAGTAGGAACTACAGAAAGTTTCAAGGTTAAGGTTGGACTGCACCAGGGATCAGCGTTAAGTCCGTTCCTTTTTGCAGTGGTAATGGACAGGCTAACAGATGAAGTAAGGAGAGAACCACCACGGATGATGCAGTTTGCTGATGATATTGTGATTTGCATAGAGACTAGGGAAGAAGTGGAGTGGAGATTAGAATCCTGGAGGTATGCATTAGAAAGAACAGGGATGAAAGTAAGTAGGTCAAAGACCGAATATCTGTGCATAAATGACGGAAATGATGACGAAACAGTGAAGATGGAGGATACAAAAGTGCCAAGAGTAAAGGAATTTAAGTATTTGAGATCAACAGTGCAAGAAAGTGGTAGTTGTGAGAGGGAGGTAAAGAAGAGAGTACAGGCAGGATGGAACGGATGAAGAAGAGTATCGGGAGTAATCTGCGACAGGAGGTTACCAGCTAGAGTAAAAGGAAAAGTGTACAGTTTAGTGGTAAGACCAGCAATGGTGTATTAACTTGAGATGGTGGCAGTCACAAAGAAACAAGTGTAGAAGAGATGAAAGTCACAGAGATGAAAATGTTAAGGTTTGCTATGGGAGTGATGAGAAAAGACAAGATTAGAAACGAGTACATAAGGAGTACTGTTAAGGTAGAACGGTTAGGAATGAAGATGAGGGAGGGCAGGCTGAAGTGATATGGACATGTCATGAGGAGAGACCAAGAGTATGTAGGAAGAAAGATGATGGAAATGGGAGTTACTGGGAAAGAGAAGAGGGAGACCAAAGAGAAGATTTGTAGATGTAGTAAAAGAAGATATGGGAGAAGTTGGTGCAAAGGAGACGGATGTTGAAGACAGAAAGGTTTGGAGGATGATCCACTCCTGACTGAAGGGAAAGACCAAAGGAGAAGTTAAACTAATCAAGCAAATAATGCAATTCCTGTGATCTCATATAAGAAAAAAATGACTTAAAATATAGCAAATGCAAGTACAGAGGTTATGCATTTATATTCAGGTGAACTGACTCCCCTTATCTTACCTTAATACAAATGAAACAGACTGCTTTTATTTGATGAAACAGAGTTTAAACAAATTTTATATTAAATTGCTCTGATCTTTTCATTGAGCACTCTGCAATGAAGATTGATTACTTTTTCTCTCTCTCTTTCTATATATATATACAGTATATGATTTGAGCTCTCTTGGCATCACTGGGCTTTGACTCTACTGTGGCTTAAAAACCACAAGTAGAAGATTAGCCACCACAAGGTTCAAATTGGTGAGCCTTGTTCTTTCCTGGCATAACTTCACTGCACTGACGAGACCCGAAAGGTCGAAACATTACTGTCTGCAGTTATATATATATGTATTGCAATATTATATGAAACTCTTGCAATATATATAAATTAGGAAAAAAATAATTGACATGCTTTTGTAAAGTACTTAATGAAAATCGGAACAAATACATTGATTTTTCATTAATGAAAAAACTGCCCTATAGCTTGCTTTATCTGTTCCTAATTTCTTAATCAGATAAAACAGGCTGGAGAGATGTTTTTGCCTTAATAAACGAAAAAAAAAGGTGCATATACATGTTTATATACTCGTATATATAAAACACAAAATTTATTTGTTAATGTTAAAAAATCCACTACAGTCATTTCATCCTATGTAATTGTCTGCAACCAAATTACTTATTCAAATAAAGCAAACAATTGATGATTAGATTTGAATAAATATTTCTATATGAATAAGTAATAACCTGATGACTCCATAGGATGAAACAGGCTGTTGTGGTTTTTTAAGCATTATTAAATTGCTCTGGTCTTTTCATTGAGCATTCTGCAAGGAAAATCAATTCACTCTTGCTTACAGGATGGGAACATTTGCTGCCACCAATTTGCTGCTGACAGTTAGTCACTGCCAATTTAGACTAGGGTTGTTTGTTTCTACTACAAGCATGGAATAGAGCATTCTTGGTTTATTTAATTCATTTTTTTTGCTTCATCTCATGCTTAAACATAGGAAGAAGTAAAAAATTAATAAACAAACAAAGAATGATCCATTCTACTTTTGTAATAAAAATGAGTCTTTCAAATTAGTGATGCTTGGTGATGATTTGCAATGGATAATTCACCACCAATCCATGATTATTATAAATATACATATCGTGCTAAAAAAGAAAATGTCTTTTTTCATATAGGTGTATGCTCAATAATAGTGAGGTTAGGAATTGTTTTCAAAAATAATTAGGATTTGTTTTCAAGAATCGAAATTTTCATAAACAATCTTTTGATTCTGATGCCGATTCTAATTCCTAAAAATTCTTTAATTCTTTTCATTCTTGATTTCAATCAATCATCCCATCACTAATAATAATGAAAATTTTACTGCTTGACATATGCTGAAATCAAATATGAACCTCAGCTGCTCTAAATAGTTTCAAAAGATATACTGCAGCACTAAACTCAAAATGTTAAATACAAGTATGCACTGGTAAAACAAAAATATGCACATTAAAAACAAAGACTATCTATACATATATAGATTAAAATTGAAAAAAAATGATCAAACAATGTAAAAAATTTTAAAAGCAAGTTTTAACAAGTGGTAGTAAATTGTTTTTTAAATGTTTTAAAATTTTGCTCTGCATGAATTGTATAAAGTAACTTATTTCAAGTGCAACAAAAATTTCGGAAATTTTTTGACTATGTACAGGGTGTGGACAAAGTCCTTGGACAACTTTAAAATGCAATATTTTTGTAAGTAGTGAATAAAACTACAAAATATTAAAGAATATATTTGACAAGACATTTTTAAACATTCGTACAAAATTTCATTCAATATGTCCCCTTCTGGTCTGAATTACACACTAAGTCTGCTATGGAAGCCCTCTGCCGCTTTATGCAGAGTTTCTTGTGGCATTTCGGCCCATGCTGTCATGAGAGAGTGCTTCAGAGCTTCACCTTACCCATGAAGAGAAGCACAAGCATCTACTTCTAAAAGGGACTAAACACAATAGTCCGTCACGTTCAGGTCTGGTGACAAGGGCAGCCAAACCTCCTTGCTCCAGAATTCCTCCAGAAACACCAAAAATGATCCTGGCACCACTTCTGGCTTTTATTGGACATGTGTGATGGTGTGCCGTCTTTTTCGGCCTCTTGAAGTGCAGGAGTCAAAATCTTGTCAAGGTACGCATTTGTGTTTACTTTTGCATCTTGTGGAACAAAGATGAGGGGAGACTTTTGTGTTTTGGATATGGCAGCCCACACTACGACAAAAGAAGGTTTCTGGCTTATGAAAATCCTTCTCATGGAATCAGAAACGTCTGCTAAAGATTTTGCTAGGACTCGGTTATTTTGTTGGTTGCAGATTGCCTTGACAGTGAAAAATTTATTATCAGAGAAAATGATCTCGTCCGTGTCCGTACATGCCTTCAACTTGTTAAGAAGAATCTTTGCTCAATCCAGTCTCTTTTCTTTTGGAGGTCTGCGAGTTGCTGAAAAGTTTGCATTTTGAGAGATGACAACTTCAAATCTGTCTTAACGATGTTTCTTATCATCTTGTCACATACATTCATGTCACAAGCCATTTCTCTCATGGATCTCTTTGGATTGCACCGGACTCAGGCTCTGACAGCATCAACAACCTTTGGCATTTTCCAGAAAATCGTGGCCTTCCACTTCGAGGACGATCTTCAGTACTGTCTTCCACTTCGAAGACGATTTTAAGTACTTTTGAGTTCTCGAAATCTTGTTACAGTGTGGTAAACAGTCGATCTTGCAGCTTTAAGAAGCTTCAGTATTTCAGAGTTTGTCTTGCCCATGTGATAGAGCTCAATAATGGCAGCACGTTTAGCACTCATATTTGGTATTAAAGCTGAATTTTTTAAAAATAAGTGATGAAATCTGAAATATGTGGCTTGTTGTAATTCATAACACTGAAAAATTACAGTATATATACATATTCAAACCCATTAAATTCAATTTTAAAATTTGTCCAAGGACTTTGTCCACACCCTGTATATACTTGATACAAAAAAGATTTTTGTTTCAAGCAAGGCTGCAGAGCTAGGAAAAAAACCTATGGCTCAAGCTCCAGCTCTGCTCCAGCATTTTAAAAATGAATGGCTCCAGCTCCAGCTTCATTCTATATTCATTATTTGCTTTCCCTGAGGGTTTCTATATTCACTGGTGAACACCCTGAAAATATGCAGTATTAAAAAAAGAAAACATGAGGGATAAAGGCTTAGGTCTCAGGAAGTGCCAGGCCTTTTGGATTAAATAATCTATATAGTGAATATTCCTTCAACTCATTGAAATAACTTCTAAATCAGGGGTGTGCAAACTGCTGCCCATGGGCCAAATGCCACCTGTGTCCAGAAATTGTGCAGCCTGTAAACGTTTCACACATTTTTTTGAGGTGCTTGATAAAATCAATGTCACAAATAAAGCATTTTGGTTTGGATTAGAATGAATATCATAACTATTTTTATAAGTTACTATTATAAATACAGCACTGTTGATTTGATAATTCAATAAATTGAGTAATATTTTTATTGCAATGAATATAGCACTTATAATTTGATGGGTAAGTCTTAAATTGCTAAAGTTAAATAATTTAAAAGTTAACCGCTTTCCAAGAATATATTTCAATTGAAAGCTGCTTGCTGCACAGCAAAGATAATAAACAAAGAAGTTTTTTAGCTAAATATTGTGTGTTTGTGATGTTATAGACAAATACTATTGCATGTGCTTGTGCTAGAATGTTCCATTCTATTGTAATTAGTTAATTTTGCTCTATTTTTGTTCTTCTCGCCTCTTGAGGAAAAATCCAGAATCTAGTGAGATTTGTATAAATACAATGAAAAAATTATTAATTAATCAGAGAGATTCATCCTATTGACGATTTGCTAATCTTTAGTTTAGATTCATTCGTTTGTGGCTTTTGAGGAATTAGTGCATAGCTAATTTGTAGTTAATAGTTGTGCTAGCAAATCAAGTGGTAGCTAATTTTTTTTACTTTGTGAATTTTGGTTTCAGCATATCTGTTGATTTTGTCTAATTCTAATCAACCTGTATGCAAGAGTTTAGCAAATTTAAACCTTGGTTTTAATTAATTCATCACTTTGCAATGGCAAGTTTCGCAAATTCGAAAGAGACAAGAGGAAAATAGAAGAGATGTGAAAATTTAATGAAAAATGGACTTCTGAATATTCTTTCATTGAAAATGCAGACAGTAGACCCTTGTGTTTGATTTGCAATCAAACTGTAAATGTTAATAAAGAGTACAACATTAAACGACGTTATGACTCAAAACATACTGACGGTGTTTATGGAAAGCTAAAAGGACATGACAGAGAGCTGAAAGTTAAGCAATTGAAGGAACAATTGAAGAGCCAGCATTTCATGTTTCAAAAAATGCATACTGATAATGAAAAAACAGTTCAATGCAGTTTCTTAATTGCACAAAAAATAGCTCAAAATATAAAGCTGTATTCTGAAGGTGATTTTGTGAAAAAGTGCCTTACTGATGTCGCAGAAGAAATGTGTCCTAAAATGGTACAGGAGTTTGAGAAAATAAGTTTATCGCATTGGACAATAGCAAGGCACATCAATGAACTTGCTGGTGATATTTGTGACACTCTTAAAGACAGTGAAAAACTTTGCATCATGGAGCTTTGCAATCAATGAAAGCACTGATGTGAAAAACATGGCACAGTTGGCTATATTTATAAAAGGAGTGGACAAGGAATTAAACAAAACCAAAGAACTTCTGTCACTACAGTGTATAAAGGATACTACAACTGGTGCTTATATATCTTTTCTAAAGTTCTCAATGCTTTTGATAAGTTTGGTTTGGACCTATCCACTTTATGCAGAATCGCAACTGATGGTGCTCCAGCCATGTCTAGAACTGGCATTGGATTTGTAGGTCTCTTGAAATCTGCTTTGAAAGAGAAAAATATCAGTGACAATATAGCAATTTTTCACTGTATCATTCATCAACAAAATCTATGTGCAAAATCCTTGAAATTCAAACATGTCATGGGCCCAGTCATTAAGGCAGTAAATTTTATTCGAGCTCAAGGACTTAACCACCAGCAGTTCCAGAAGTTTCTGGATGATCTCGACACCAAACATCAAGATCTAGCTTATTTTTCCAAGGTGCATTGGCTAAGCAAGGGTAGTATGTTGCAATGATTTTATGAACTGCAAAAAGAAGTCACACTATTTTAAAAAAATAAAGGGCAACCCATGGCTGAAATGGAAGACAAAAGTTGGTTGTGTGATCTAGCTTTCTTGATCAATATTACTACTCGCATGAATGAACTCAATATAAGGCTGCAACAAAAAGCCCAGTATGCAAGTGAAATGTAGGGGCACATAAAAGGCTTTATGAACAAGTTGAGACTTTGACACGCTCACATACAGAATGTGAATCTCTCTCATTTTCCAAATTTAAAAGAAATGGGAATGCGCCCAGAGAAGACAGAATTTGCAGATCAACTTGAAAAATTGTTTAATGAATTTTTGGCTTGCCTCAAAGATTTTAAATCCCATGAACATTTATTTGAAATATTTTCTTCACCATTTTACACAGACATTGACAAAGCCCCCACTGATTGATTGATCATCAGGAGAGGACTGACCAGAAGGCCAAGTATGTGGAAATAAATCTTGGTGATTTTCGCTGGAAGTATCTTGACCAAGATAAGTTCCCAAATTTAAGAAAGTTTATGGCTTCTAAAATGGCACTTTTTGGCTCAACTTATTTGTGTGAACAATTTTTTTCTAAAATGGGTTTCATGAAATCTCTCATCGATCAGTAATGACAGTTGGAAAAATTGGAAATCGAACACTTGGAAAAAATCGAACACTTGGAAAATGGACTTAGAGTTGCCAGCACCTCAATTAACCCGTTAAGTGCACATGACGTATATATCTGTCACAGCCAGATGCTCTCTCAGTGTGCATGACGGATATATATGTCTTGGTCGTCACAGCTTTTTGCAGCGCGGATTATTTCGCTTTTTGCACTCGCTATTGTCTCCATGCTGAACAATGTAAATAATTATCTAGTGTCTCGATGTGAGAAAACCGAAAAACAAATTTTTACAATAACAGCAATAAAAACATTTTTACAATGAAATCAGTCTCTTGTGAGAAAATCTAAATCTTTTAAACTTTTTTAGAAGTTTGAGAGAAATACATTTTGTCTGGTGTGGTGGTTATAGCTTAGATTTACTTAGTGGTCTTACAAAAGTGCAGCAAAATTGTTTGATTGTGGACAGCACTTTCAGAATTTTAGATATTATAACTAGATTACACATACTGTATACAACAGAAATTGATTTTGATATTTTCTTGCCGTTTGCAGCAATTTTTCTTTTCGGTCAGATATTTTTTTTTTGTATACTCAACAGTAAAAGCATTTCAATCATTTCTAAAGTAACTTTCTAAAGTAAAGTAAACATTTCAAAAGTAAAGTCAAAGCAAGATTTAAATTTTGTAATTTGCATAATTTTAAAGTAAACTTACGAGTACTCTGCATTTATTTTCAGTTTTTTTGATATTTTTGTGAAATTATTTATCCTACATATATATGGAACGACCAAGTAAATATCTTCAAGTCTCAGAGGATGAATTTTATTCTCTAATTCTTGATGATGATAATGATTCGTCCATACTCGAAAGCTTGGAAGATGAAAGCGTCGACAACGGCTATTTATACAATGCCAAGGTGCTGGATAGCAACACCAATCAAGGAAGTAGCAGTTCTCCCAACAATAATGATCTGCAGTGGACTATTCACAGCCAAGTACAGAACAGATTTGTATTTACCGGCAACCCAGGTATACAAGTAGAATTGCGCAATGTAGCCAACCCCTTGGAGTTTTTTGACAATAAAATCGTCGAGTTAATTGCAAGTGAAACAAATAGATATGCCGAGCAATTCTTAGAGGAGCGCTTGGCAAATTTAAAAACAAGATCACGGTCCAAAGAGTGGACTGATACGAACAGCAATGAAATAAGAGTTTTTCTAGCCCTGCTGCTTTTGCAAGGTGTCAATCACAAGCCCTTGATACAGCAGTATTTTAGCAAAAGAGCATCGTTGTATACCCCATTTTTTGGTGATATAATAGATAAAAACAGTTTTATTTTGTTGCACAAATTTCTTCATTTCAATAATAACCAGCGGTTCAATCCCAACAAAAATATTCCCAAAAAACTTTTTAAATTGTGGCCTATCCTGACACACTTGAAGGCGAAATTTTCTAGTATCTACCAGCCAGAAAGGGATATGTCCGTTGATGAGTCTCTTTTGTTATGGAAGGGCCGATTAGGATGGAAACAATTTATCCCTATAAAAAGAGCCAGATTTGGAATAAAGTCATTCGAAATCTGTAAGTCTTCTGGTTATATTTGGAACTTTTTTGTTTATATGGGAAAAGATACAGTATATCATCCAGATGTGGCTGCTGATTTACCTATGGGAAGTAAAGTGATTTACTCTCTTGTAAATCCACTTTTCGGTAAAGGCTATTGCATAAGTATGGACAATTTTTTTAGTTCATCACAACTATATAATATGCTTTGTGATAACAACACTGACTCCGTTGGGACTTTGTGTGCTAACCGAAAAGGAGTTCTGAAAGAAATTGCATCCAAGAAATTAAAAAAAGGTGAAATCGCAGCTATGTACACTTGACGTTTGATGGCACTGAAGTGGAAGGACAAAAAAGATGTGCTTATGCTCAGTACATTTCACGATGACAACACGAAAGAAATTGAAGAACAAAATACCAGAAAAATAAAACCCATCGTTTGCTGTGATTACAATAAGACAATGGGGGTGTTGACCTTAGTGACTGTTTTTTATCGTCGTATCCCAGCACCCAAAAACAACTAAAAAAAGTACTATCAAAAGACAATTTCGGCACAGTACTGAATGCCCACATTTTGTACAAAAAAATTGGCAGAATTATGTCAAGATTAAATTTTATTCCAACGCTAGTTGATCCCATCATTGAAACTTACAGCAAAGAAAAGATTCAAATTCGAAAGGAGCGATAGTCTTTTTCAGATACACTGTTACGTCTTATTGCCCGGCATTTTCCAGAAAATATTCCATTGACACCAAGTAAAAAACGCCCTGCCAGACGATGTCACGTTTGTGCGGTCAAAGGAATTAAAAAAGAAACTATTTATTATTGCTGTAAATGCGATATATCACTTTGTATAGTACCTTGTTTTAAAATTTATCATTCAGTTTTAAAATATTGATAATTTAAATTTATTTTATTTTTGCATTTTATTTTTTTTTTGTCTATTTGTTTGAATTTGTATATTGCTTGCATCTTTACTTTTCAAACTTTGTCTTTCTTTAAATTAAAATTGTTTTGTCGAATTTTTATTTTGCGATTCCTGAGCTTCAATGTAAGTGATTTTCTCAAAAGCGCTGTTATAAAAAATATGCAGAAAGTTCATTCAACGTCGCCGATTTCCCTGCAAAGCTCAAAGCAGCAATTACAATCAATCGAGACAAGAAAAAAAGCAAGACGTGAAATTAATGACGCACTGTAACTCGGATAGCGAAAATTTAATTCCACACTTAACAGGTTAAAGTAAATTTGAATAGAGTGGTTCAGAAAAAAAGCCAGCTGCATATTTCTCACTGAATTGTTCCTACAAAAATTAAATTGTATTGCTATGCTCTGATTATACAGAAACGTCTTTTTGTTTTTTAACTAAACAATTTTTTTTCAAATAATACTGGTATTACTGTTTTTGATATTATTGCAGTTTTATTTTTATCACTGGCAATATCAATAGTCTGTAAAATATTATCCTATTTAAAGGTGCAGCCCGCAGAATATTGTGCTTATTGGTATTTAGCCCACCATTAAAAAAGATTGCACACCCCTGTTCTAAATAATAAATATAAATATAGTTTTATAATTGACTACAACATTTAAAAATCCCCCTGAGGTTAGTAAACAGAAAAAACAACTAAAATTACTTATCATAAAAAGTATATAAACAAAAAAGCACAAAGTACAAAAAGTATTTGTTAGACAGTCTGCATACTGAAACTGAATATAGTACTCTTATTTAAGAAGACTAGCTCCAGCTATGCTTTAGCATCTTTAAAATAACTGGCTCTAGTTCCTGCTCCGCTCCAGCATATTTAAAATGACTGGCTCCAGCTCCAGCTCTGCTCCGGCATTTTAAAAGTAACTGGCTCCAGCTCTGCAGCCCTGGTTTCAAGTACAGGGTGGGAACTTCAAATTGTCGTCCTCATATATTCATGATATATTCTATTTTACTTTTCAGATTACATAAGTGTAATATATTGTTGGATACCTATAAACAGTGTTGAATTTGACACTATGTGTAATATATTGTTGGATACCTATAAACAGTGTTGAATTTGACACTATGAAGAGAGCATATGCAGAGTTATCAGAAATATCATTAACTGAAGCAGAAATGAGATGTGCCACGGTCATGGCCCTGGTTCACAAAAATGGTGAAGTGGACAACAGAACCATTGCCAACACCCTCGGGATTGACATGAAAACCATCCAGCGTACTTGTAAGAAGTTGGAGAAGAGTAAGGATCTCCATGGAGTTATCACAAGAGCTCCAAAGTCTCTGGATGACCGCCACAAGTTGAGAAATGCAGATTTTGTCAAAAGGGTTGAGGCCATGATCAACATTAATCCCTCCAAATCCATGAAATCCATGGCTGCTGAACTGGGGGTTGATAAAAGGACAATTCAACGATGTGTAGACAAGGATTTGTGCTGCAAAAGCTACAGAATGCAAACTGGCCAGCTTTTGACCCAGGCAACCAAGGACAAAAGGCTGCTTAACTCCACCAAGCTCCTCAACAAGCTGAAGCACCTGAAGGAGTCCAACATGCTATGGTTCTTCTCTGATGAGAAGAATTTCTGCCAGGATCAAGGCCCACAACAGGCAGAACCATTGATGGATTGCTATGTGCCCAACGATGTGCCCAGAGTGATGAAGACCAAGTTTCCTAACACGGTCATGATTTTTGGTGTGATCAGCTCTGACAGGGATGTGATGCCGCCACACATCTTTGAGACAAGTCTTAGGGTTGATACTGAGATCTACCTGCAGGTCATGGAGACTGTGGTGTTATCCTGGATCAAGCAGGTGGCCCAGGACGGGCCCTGGGTATGGCAGCAAGACAGTGCGCCTTGTCATGTCTCCAAATGCTCCTTCACCTGGCTAGAGTAGCACTGCTATGACTTTATAACCAAGGACAACTGGCCTCCCAGTAGCCCAGATCTGAACCCAATGAATTTTTTCTTTTGGGGCATGTTGGAGAATCAAACTAACCGACACCCTCATACCACCAAGGCATCTCTCATCACCTCCATCAACAGGGAGATGGTGAAGAAGGCCTGTGGGAGCTTCAGGACCAGGATTGAGCATGTCATCGAGGCTGAGGGCAACTATGTCAAGTAGAATGTGTTTCTCTCATCATATCCTTATTCTGTTTTTTATTTGAAATAAATATCTTTAAAATTGACTGTTTTATGTCCTTTTAATTAAAAAGCAAGCTACAGCAACAATTTGAAGTCCCCACCCTGGTTTGTCCCATTTTGACATGATTGCCACTGATGAGAGCATCACAAAAAGCTTATGGCTCCAATTAAATCGACTTTGTTTAAAGCAATATTAAAATTCTGTACCACAAAGAAACTCTTTACAAAAGAAATTATTTTTTTATACCTAAATCCAAAACAATGAGTTTTTTTATACGGAACAAGTTATAAAACTACTTATGTAGCAGGCAAGCAGCAATAGTTCCACACAATCCACAAAAAACTCAAGTAAAAGACTTCCTTTATGCACACTGTACTTAAAAATGCATTCTACTGTATATTTTTTTTATGGCAAATTCATGCGCATTCTAAACAAGGGTATTTTACCCAATTCAGCTGTTATTTAGCTTTACAAGTCTTAAAACTGTTTACACAGTTACAGATTCTTATATGAAATGTATACATATACCACTTAAATAGAACACAAATATTTAAAAAAGCATTTTATTAAAAAAGTCCCAACAGACTGTTTCATCTGTGCAGCTCATCAGGGGACACAAGTTCACAATATCGTATTTCAATTCTATTTGAATAAAATGTTATGTCCCCTAATGAGCCACACAGGCAAAACAGTTTGTTGAGACTATTTTAATTAATTGTGATCTGTTTAATTGATGTATTTAATATCTGTTTGAATTTAAATAATTAATAATCTGTATAATTTAAATATTTGTGTTCTGTTTAATTGGAATAATTGCTCTGACTATAAAGTCATTGAGCACTCTTTTAAAGAGCATCAACAATTTGCAGTTGTGTTTATATATATATAAGTTTTTTTTCATAAGTAATAATACTGTTTTTTTACTCTTAACATAGCATGTATCATCATATATACCAGGGGTGAGGAACCGGCGGCCATATATAGCTTCGTAAATAATTGCATCGTACATTGTGTTAATTTTAAATGTATAAAGAGTCTTTGTATAAAGTAATTGATTAAATAAACAAAATAATAGAAAACCTTAGTTATGTTGAGTTTTTTCATAATAAGAAAATCGTTTTTAAACAACATTTTTTCAGCTGTGGCTTGAGTTACGAAATACCTAATGTCATAAGTCTACTTGTTTCATTTTGTTATGTCGTAATGCTGCTGTGATTTTTTTAGCAACTGTTCATTTTATCCTCTTCGTTTAGTTTTGATTTGTGAGCAGGTTTCTATATTAGTAGCATTAGCAGGTTCTAAATAGATTTATTTGGATATCCCAATTATTTATTTTTAGCTTATTGTTTAGGTTAGATGCAGAAAGAAACGAAAACATTAAATTAAAGCAAATTGTTTATAGACTTACTTATTGTCAGTATTGTGTCTAATTTGTAGCGACTTAGCTTAATTAACTCTCCTTATCTTGTATTGATAAACTAGCCAAGTGATTTGTGTTATATACATAATAGTAATTATTGTTTAAATTTTATTAATGTGGATTACCCCAATAATGGCTTCAAAGCGAAAACAAAAATTAAACAAAGAAGGAAGAGTATTTAACGAGGAGTGGGGGTGCAATACTTTCTTGTGCCTAATAAAGACAAAATGTGTTGCCTACTATGTGATGCCACAATTTCTTGCATGAAAAAGTACAATGTTAAGCTTCACTATGAAACACATGAAAAACACAAGCATTTTCAGTTGGAAGGAGAACTTAAAGTTGCTTTTGAAAGAATGAAAAAAGAGCATCAGCAGCAAATGTTTAAAAAAATATCTTGTCAGAAAAATGATGCCTTTAAAGCCACCTACAGAGTAGCACTTTTACTGGGAAAAAGAGGGAAGCCATTTAGTGATGTAGATATCATAAAAGAATCAGTCATTGAAGTTATCAGTTGCATACATCCTGAGAATATTAGCAAATATAAAGAACTACCTCTTTCTCGAACAACAATAACAAGTCGTCAACATGAATTAGCATCCAACTTAAAACAACAACCCAATTCAACAATTTATTTTTTTTGCTTTTTTTATTTTTATTTTTATCTGTATATTTATCCTCCTGACTCGCAGGAAAGCGACAGAGGCGCTATACATAGGGTAAGCAATTACCCCAACCTGCTTCCGGAGATGCCAAGATATTGCTGTCCGCTAGTAATTCAGTAGAGATATTACTGTAATTTAGAACTACTTGTCAAGACCACCAAGCAAGGGAAAGTGCGGTAAAGTGTCTTTCCCAAAGACACAACAGAATGGTCTGGGTTTTGAACCAGACCATGTTGATTGTCAGTCTAGTGCTTTAACCACTCGACCACGCTGCCGACAAAAAGAAGTGTTTTATTCAATAGCTATAGCTGAGTCTATTGATAGTATTGATTCTGCACAAGTTTTAGTTTTTATTTGTGCGATAACAGGGGATTTTCACTGTTTTAAAGAATTGCTTTGTTTATGTACCTTGAAGGATAGAACTCATGGAATTGATATTTTTAATGCTTTAAAGAGAAATGCAACGAAGCAAAGCTCAGTTTTGCTAACTTGGTAAGTGTATGTACTGATGGTGCTCCTGCTATGAAAGGTATCCGAGAAGGATTTATTGGCTTACTTAAAAAAGAATTACCTCATCCAGAATCATTAATTGCTTTTCATTGCATTTTACACTAACGAAATCTTGCAGCTAAATCTGCTACTGTAGGAGACACATTTAACAAAGTTTTAGAGTCAATTCAAAAAACGCAATTGATTACCCACGTCTTTGTCATCACGCTCAAAAAATGCTTTCCTGTTTTCCCACCACTCACTGCTGCGAGTCAACTCTCTCATATATGATACAAATCAAAACAAAGTTGAGAACTCAGCTTACTGATGTGCATTTAGAAGACCAACTTAGGCTGCGAACTACTATGCTAGAACCAAATATTGAACTCCTTATAAAAATTAAGCAATGTCAAAAAAACCATTAAAGTTACATTCTTAATTTGATATTTTATTAATAAATAAATTTATTAAAAGCACAGATACACCAAGCGTGTCAGTCTCCAAAAAACCTATCTCTACTGTGCACCACCATCATATGTTTAAGCGCATTGATCCTAGAATTTGTTATGTTATTATTTTAATCATAATTAAACTGTAAACGAACCTGCTCTGTTCTAAGTTAAAATATTTTTTATTTTGTGGCCATATGATTAAACATAATTTCAAATATGGCTATCCAAGCGTAAAAGGTTCCCCACCCCTGGTATATACAATTTAAAGTGTGTAAAACTATGATTGTCATGGCAAAATTGTATGATTTGATTATCATGGATCTTACCCCAAGATATAAAGTATATGATACCAAATTTCAACCATAAGCAGAGTAAAAGCTATGAATTCAAAATCACTTTGGAACGTAAATTTGATAGGTTTACAACATTGAACATAGTGACTTATTGCAAACATAGTAAAGACATGATTGCCATTATCTCACAGCATTTACTTAATAAACATAAATTAGTAGGCTACACATTAAATTGCATTTTTGTTTCAAATCTTTTCATTAGCTTTCTTGATCTAATTTTTTGATAAATCATACCATCTCTGTTATCTTGTCTTGCAAGATGCTGAAGCTTCAGTTACCAATTTAACAAGATGCTTCACCCTTGGGTTGTGACAGGGATGCTTTAAAATTGGTGGCTGTTGTCTGCATTGTTAAATCATAGCATCATCTAAATGTCTAACTGCTGAAAACTGTTCGAAATCTATGCTATCCAGATTGACCAGTTAATAATATGTTTTGACCTTTACATTCAACTTTGGTAAAATACATTTTATACTGCTACTCTGGAACTGTCATTACTTTGAGATAAAGATGCCTCACTATCTTGATATTTCATGATTTGTCATTGATAATGACTATTTTTTCTTAAGCATTAAATTTTGTTGACAGCAATTCTGCCCACACCTTCATCTTTATCACAAAGCATACCAAAAACTAGATTTTCTGGATGGGCAAAATACGTATCTCTTTGCAAAACTTACATCACTATTTTTTAAATTTGGCCATGAGAAAATCTTTGTGCCATGTTAAAAAAATGATTAAATCTGTCTGGCACATTGCTTTGATGCTTTATTTTGAACCAAGTAGAAAAATAAAACATAACACAAAATTCTGATGTGATAGCAAGGTTTTTTGGTAGTGTTTTATAGAAATAAACAGAAGGATGCGACATCTAAGAGTGAGCCATCAAGAATGAATAACAGGACCAACTGCATGTAAACTTAAAGCAGAATTAATTTTACCTAGAATAACAGGCCAGCAAATTCTGTATGCATAATATTGATCAGTCTTAAATCATTAATAGGTTCATTGGGTAATATTGAAAAATGTTGATTTGGAATGGATTTAAATTCTTCAATTGGCCATGGGTTTTCCCATTTCTTTTCCAATTGGTTCATCAAAACTTTCTGGACTTGTAGTAACACATGACAAATAGGCAATTCCACACAGTGCAGTAGACAAATAACCTACTGTAATGGTCTCTTCAACAGCCTTTCCAAAGCAGCAACTAACCCATTGGTGTGTCCTGTCATAGAAGTCCCATTCCCATTACTGCCAATAAAGGCAAGTTTTTTTCAAGCTCTGTATCTTTGATAGCACTGTTTATGTGACAAGCAAGAGTATGGCTTTTGTCAATTGGTGGAGAGAAGTGATCAAGATAGAAAACCTTCTGGCTCATCTGCCATGACATAATGCTCTTCTAATGTGGTTTTTATAAAAGTTTTACCATTTTTGCCAATTTTTAAAACCAACGCTGCATCTTGTCTGCCATATAGGCAAAAAATCTGTCTTATTCAGCCTTGATTTCTTTGTCTTCTTCGTTTATTTTTTTAATTACAAATGATTTGTCAAATGGTGCTATAATTCCAGCATCTTGAAGAGTACTGTTTGCAATAGCAGCTCCAGCTTGATCAGACACTTGATACCTCTCACACATATATGCTAAATTTGGCCACAGTTTTTGATTCTGCTGTGATTCTTCTAATGGTGTTAAATTTTCATACTTGTTTGTAGTGTCTGATTGTAGACTCAGTTTCTGATGAGAAAAGTGAATGATATTGTGATGAACTTGTGCTAGGATTTGATGCTGAAATACAACCTGAACTTGCAACCAGGGCTGAGAAGCTAGCCTTATTTAGGTTAGGCTCCAAAGTCAATTAATTTTAAACTTTGCTCTGGCTCTGGCTCCAGCTCCAGAGCCAATACTGAACTCTAGATCAGCTGTGGCTCCAGCTCCAGCTCCAACTTGATAATATATACATAAATACTGTCTTATAAGGGATAACTAGATGATACATCAATCATCAAAAATTTACTAACTTGTCCTTTGCTACAACCCTAAAATTAATTATCAGGTCATCCCATAAGTTCTGTTTGAATTTTAAATGAAACAAGTAACCCAAATGTTGTATTTACTCAAAATTTAATCATCAAAGTACTATATTTCCTGATTATCTATGTCTTCCTTCCATCTATTTATAAGCTTATTAATTCCATAATTGTAGAACTGTTTTGGTTTTGAAGCGAAGAACTCTGCAATGTCAGTTTCAACCCCCCATAACTTGTGAAAGTATTTCCTGCAAATGATTCTGTAAACTACAAAGCAAATGGCAGTCTGAAGAAGCAAGGTTAGAATAACATGATTGAACCAAGCTCTTCAATCTTCTGTGATGTGATTTTTGCAGTATGCAGGTTTTTTTTCTTTAAAGGTTGGTTCAAACACTCTAATTGCTGACACTAGCTTGAGCAATGAGCATTTAATGTTGCATTAGGTGGTAATATACATGTATTGTAAACCAAAAATAAAAAAATCGTTTCTAATTTGATTACACAAAATATTTTTAAATTTTATTTGATTGTAATGAAGTTAAAATCAGACAGAACTTATGGGATAACCTGATATATACAAGGGTAAATCAAAAAGTTCTAAGACAAATGACATAAATTGAATCTGAGTAAAAATAGGGCAACAAAATAACATTTAATTGTACCACTGATGACTTAACAACAAATTTGACAACTTACAGCATTGTAACTTTGTTATTCAATGTTCCAGGTTACATGTTAAAAAATAACTTTTTTACTCCATGCAGCATCTGAAAAGCTCCATTGTCGAATTCTGTTCAATCATGACAATGCTCCAGAACACATGGCCAAGACTGCAAGGACAATTTTACATGAGTTTCATTCGGAAATCCTTTTACACCCTCCCTGCAGTCATGATTTAGCTCCTTGTGATTTCCTGACCATTGAGTCTTGGCCATGTGTTCTGGAGCATTGTCATGATCAAACAAAATTTGACGATGGAGCTTTCCAGACGCTGCATGGAGTAAAAAAGTTGTTTTTTAACATGTAACCTGAAACATTGAATAACAAAGTTACAATGCTATAACTTGTCAAATCTGTTGTTAAGTCATCAGTGGTACAATTAAATGTTATTTTGTTGCCCTATTTTTACTCAGATTCAATTTATGTCATTTTTCTTAGAACTTTTTGATTTACCCTTGTATTATCCAAGGGCTTAATATTACCCAACGGTCCAATGGGTAGAGCTATATATATTATCCATGGGTCCTATCAATTATATATCTCAAACAAAAGAAGACTCAATATATCTAGCAATTTTACATGCAAATAAAATCGTCCAAACACAATCATCACCATAAATGTCTATGCTCACTAGCAATTATGGTATGCACTGATTAAAGGCCATAGAGGAGAACTGATTGAATAAATCAAATCACATCACATTAAACACAAACATTCAACACGTCGACTACCCAATCAAACCCAACAGCCTACTTCACCAGACATCACTGCTCCAGCAGACTTGCATGATTGCACTAGCTGGAAGACCATCCCCTCCCTCACATCAGATTATTTATTGTTACTCACCACCCTCAGTATACATCAAAAGACCAAAACAACTCCATCTCACTTCACTAAAACAATAACAAACTACCAAAAATTCAATTGGACATCATTTAAACATCATGTTGAAGATATTATCTTCTACAGACCCCATTCCACAAATGTCCACAAGGTATCCATGAGGCAAACTAACATCTTGTCAAGGCAATACTGGATGCCAACAGACTCCTCATCCTTAAAGAAAATCAAAACAGCACAAATTGCACTCACTTGCCAAGGCATATCTGCAAGCTCATTCAACAACATAATCACACTTGCAAATGAAACACAGATCACCTCAAATTATTACTTTAACAATCACATAAACAAACAAATACATAAACATAAAACAAACACCCAAAAACAACCATGGTAAAATTTGCCTATGGTGGAATTTACTGTGGTAAAATTTACCAGTCACCCCTGAAACACCTAGAGTCACTTTCCATCAAATACCTCACAAATATGTACAACACTGCCCCCAACACTAATACATTATTACATCTTGGAAAAGGTGCCCAAACCATTTCTATTTTAAAACCACAGCATTTGCACAAGCTATCAATCCAAATCACTCTTATCACTCATTGCCAAAGCACTAGAGAAAGCACTATTACCATAAATGACAGAAAACATTCCGGTTATTTCTCATCAATAAGGATTCAAATATAAACACTCAACATAAACTGCTTTGCATAAGATTTGCCACCAAATCACATAAGGATTCAACAATCCAAGGCAGCATAACACTGCAGCGGTAGCTTTGGACATTCTAGCAAGGCATTTGATACAGTGAACAAAAACAAACTTATATTAACAAACATTCCAAACACCATTGTTAAGTTCAGAGCCAACTAGATTTAAAGGACAACAAGCATGCACTAAATACAATGGCACTTTCTCAAAATTCAAATAAGTCAGCATCTGCAGTACCACAAGGTGGAATTCAATCTCCAACATTATTTAAAATTTACATCTCTGAGATTACCCTTATCCCAAAAGACGTATATATCTCACCATAAGCCAATGACATAACAATCACAGCATCTCACACCAATCACCAACAACTCATTCAGCAATATTTTTACAAAGTATTAAACAATCAAACACTACTAACAACAAAACACCCAAAAACTCTTGGAATTACTTTTGACCCAAAACTAACATTTTCACAATACATAAATCTCATTGTCATTATAGCAAAACAAACGCTTAACATTCTCAAAGCACTTTCATCAAATAAATGGGGTAAACAAAACAAACTAAGCATTTCTACATTTAAAGCTATCATTCACCCATATTGAAACATGCAAACACCATATGGAGCCCCATCATATTAAACACCAACATCAAGAAACTGCAAACTATTCAAAACACAGCTTTGTTCATTGCTACTGGCTGTACAAAAGACACAAATGTTCAAGGCTGCAAGACAAAACCAGTGTCCTACCAATGGGCACCCATCTCAAACTCCAAGCTACCCATCTTTAACAAATGATTCAAACTCAAACACACTCTTTACATTATCTTAATGCATATTTAGATCCACAAATTAATTAAGTGACTTTCAAATCTAAAAAAAATATTGTTAGGAGCTGGAGTCTGCAAAAATTTTGATGGCTCCAGCTCCAGCTCCTACAAAATTGGCTGGCTCTGTGGCTCCAGGCACCAGCTCTGGGCTCCAGCTCCCCAGCCCTGCTTGCAACTGGGTTTCCTTTCCTGCCTTTGTGCCACTGGCTAAAAAAAATCTTCTAAATCTAGTGATTCAACTATATCATGACACTTTTGTTTGCATTGGTCCTTTTGATCTCCATAAAAAAGATAATCCCTATCACTCATATGTAAATTGTTTTGTTTTTCCAATTCTCTTCTTGATAGGTCCTGACAAAAAATATCAAAAAGTTTGTCCATATCAGTATTAAAATCTTTTTCCTTTTGCAAAAATTTTCATTTCTCCTTTTCTTTGACAGACAGTCCATCATGCTAAATTTCTTGATTAGATCATGCAGCTGCTTAGTGATTGTTAAGCGATAAAGACAGTAAATATTACAACCACAGCCATCTCTTTTCTAGCGCATTTGCAACAATTTTAGCAGCTCACAGTTGTAAAAAATTATGCTCATGTAACAACCACTCAATAACTTGTCTTTTAGTTGGTAGAATACCCATTGGAAAATCTGCAACACTTTTAAAAACTTGACCATTGTGCAAGACCTTTGTTTTTTTGCAGAATGATTTTGTCATAGCATTATACCATTTTATAAATTATTTTCTATATAAAGTATTAATAACTGTTTCACTGGACTACCTAACTTAATTACCTGCAATTAGAACATTGTCATGCAGCATTAATGATGTACCAAAGGTAATGCTATTGCTGCAGCCTATTCAATTATTTATCAATATGACAGGAGTTAAAACTCTGTGCTAATTATCAATGAAATGTCAGAAATTAGGCATATTTTTCTTAAATTAGGTGATTAGACAAATATTTTATCAGAGGTCAGAGTTGGCACTATTGTCTGAGAGGACAGTTTAAAAAATACCATAGCTATTGTATAGCCTATAACTTTGACCACATAGTTTAATCATTTGTGGTTTCAACAGTTACAAGCATAATATAGTAGTTACTGCAAAATGTTTTAAAAAGTTCTAAAAGTAAAACAACATCATAATTTATAAAAACAGATATTTATTTTATAAAAGAATCTGTAACTTTGTAAAATATATAAAATAACAGTTTTAAGGCTTGTAGTAGAATTAATAGCAGCTGAATTGGGTGAAAAATCAGTTTTTTGCCCATAACTAAAATTCTTTTGATTATACAGTACATAAAATTTTTCTTACCAAACAAATAACTTGATGCTTCTGAATATTTTAAGATTAGTTTGAGTTTTTAGCATCTCCATATCAAAAGTTATGATAATATTAAAAAATTTCACTTTTTCATAAATTTGTTGACCAATAGTGCATGGCCAATAGTGGGCAACAGTGGGGGTATGGCCAATAGTGAGGGCAACCAATCAAAATTGCATTAAAACATGGTTTTTGGCATTTTTGCAAGATTTTAGAACTACCATTTTTTTAATTTAAAAAAAGAATTGTTTTTTAACCCACCCTACTGCCATTATTCTGCTTTTGAGTCAACTAGATAAAGCTTTATAAAAAATCACAGGATGTAAGGCCTAGTGACCTTGGCTATCCAACATTGAGGTAAAGTTTTGTTCAGAAAACTTCAAACATTGCAATGCCAATGCAGTAGTGCTCCATCTTGTTGAAAGATGAAATTATTAAAACCTTTATTGATTTGGGAAAAGCCATTGCTGTAGAAAATTATGTTTTTTTCAAAAAGAGAGACCCATAAAACTTTTCTTAAGAAAATGATATGAAACGCATTAACCTTCAGAAAATCATGGTGATGTTTAAAATCTCATGTGGATTTTCAAATCCCCATATTTGAACATTGTGACAGTCAACTTTGCCATTAATATAAAATGTTGCTTTATCACCAAAAATCAAACATGATAAGCAGTTGCCATCTTCCATATCTCATTAAATGGCATCATTAAATTCCAAATGTTTTGTTCTGTCACCAGCACAAAAAGTTTGTACCATGTGCAGATACCTTGCATTTTAACTCTTTTGCTTTCTAGACAAGTGAAGTGATTCAGAGATTCTTAATACTTTTTGCACCACTCATTGCTGAACCATCTTCTTCCTCAATCAACCTTTCTTCTCTCACTTGAAGACATTTTAACTAAGCTTTATAAGGCTAATTTTCAAAATGAATCCTTGTATTTAACTAGCTGTTCAATAAACATTACGATGTAAAAAAAGCAAATTGCCAAGGTTCTTAGTCTGAATCTAATTGCAGTGTGACATAAAACAAAGACAAAAATAGCAATAAGGATAGAAAAGTATAAGCAGGTTAACAAAAAAGTTGTTGAATATAGTTTATTTATTCAATTTTTTAATTGTTTCTTATTTTACACGAAAAAATCTCAGTTAACATTTTTGTCTAACTTGTATAATCCTGCTTTTTCGTTTCTAGAAGCAGGCCATAAAAAGAGGCACTGCAGTCTACATTTTGGCTCACAAACCATATGTTGCATGACTCTGCTGTAGACTCTTCCATTTGTGCAAACAGCTTGTTTCTTCAAATTGTTTACTTTATACCAACAAAAAATGCTTTTGAATCAATACACTTACACCATTAGAACATCCACAGCATTAAAACTGTAGATTCTGTTTTGCTGAATTGCAAAATACAGAAAGATTTTGTTGCAAGCTTAACATCACGTACACAATAAAAAAGAACATAAAGTAACCATGCTGGAAAATGTAAGTTTACATAGGCCATCACAAAGGTTTGTTGTCTAGGACATCACAATAATATTTACTTCACAAAATTTTATTTTATTACCTTTCATTTGATGTATGTATCATTTATAAGCAATTTGTGGTAAAGAATGGGGCTTTTTTAAATAGGAAGTTAAAAATGGGGCATTTTTTTGAGTCTTTTTAAAAAATGACTGTAGGTGATTTTTGTCGATAAAACTACCATAACTAGGAAAATCTCTACAGCAACAGGAGGGAATAAAAAAGAAAAAAAGGATCTATTCATGAAGTGATATATTTAGTACAGGGGGATTCCAGGGTTAGTTTTATTAACAAAATACCCTACAGTCTTGTAAGAGACTGCAACTATTGTTTGTCAGAGAAACTAACCCAGAATCCCCCCTACAGCACTAGGAGGCTATAAAAAGGAAACCAAGAGAAAGAAACTCTTAGAAACCACAAGAGAATTCTAGGTTAATTTCACTAACAAAAAATGCTTACGATCACTTATTGAAAAGACCCAAAAAATTTGGATTGTTGAAATAATAGAAAAACCATAGTACAAGTGTCCAAAATGTCTTTTTTGCAGAAAGTCAAGGGTTTATCCCTACTTGACAAAGTAAAAAGCACTAACATTCATCAACATCTCAACATCAAACCACTGCTACTCTGCATAAAAAGGTCACAACTGCACTGGTACAAGCCATGCACATGAATGTCCCATGAACAAACAACAAAGCAGCTAATTGATGCTCTTTGAATTGGCAAAAGGCCTAGAAAGCAACCCAAAACTTCTTGGCAAGATTACACTAAAGACCTGGCCTGGCCTTGTTTTGGAATTTCACTAGCAGAATTACCACTAGTTGTAACAGATCAGGATACTTTAAGATCCCAACTCAAGCTGCTTCCCCTGCAACTCAAAAAAGACAAGCAAGCAAAAAGAAATACACTGAACTAATTCAACATTTTTCCTGAAAATGATAATGATGATAAAAATAATAAAAAAATGTAATGAGTCACTTAAAACTTTGATCATGTAACCTTGTTGCTGATGCATTGCTTAAAAAAATGTCAGAAAAAAGGTTGACCCCCTAAATCTATGCCAACTTTGAAATATAGGTATAAATACAGTTATTTGAGATTTTTACTTACATTTAAGAATTACTAGTACATATTTAAAAAATCATTACTGTTAACAATAATTTATAAAAAAATACCTATAAAAAAACAAGCTCTTGGAACCATGGTCGAATACCAACTCATTGTAAACTGGTAAAGCCAGCTCTTTACAGTTAAAAAACAAATTCTAAAAATAGTAAAATAGCTGAAAATCTTATTAATAATAACAATGCAAAAAATCAAACTCAGTCATTTTCCTATTTATTTTTTTATTTGGAAACAAATTAATATGTTCCCAAATTGACCAAATTGATCAAGTGATTGTGAGCAAACAGATAGCAGCTGCTAAATGATATCGATTATTACACACCTACATCAAACCTGCATGGTCACAGAACCATAAATCAGTTAAACCCATGGCATGATGGCAATCTACAGTTCTATAGGTCAGGGGTCTGCAAATACTTTTTGACAGGACCAAAAAAATTGTCCTAAACTCTCACAACACAAAACATCTAGTGAGCGTCATTTGGGGAAAATGTCTAAAATTAAATAGCAATTGTAACTTGTTAAGTTACTATTGATAATAACAATTTTCTTAAATAATATTGAGGTCTGGTGCAAAATCGGCCTTCATTGCCTTTTTGTCTCTATACAGACTTCTTTCATTTTCTGCTTTTCTTTCTGTTTCTTTATTATAACTTGTTTTTTACCAACACAACAACAAACAATGGCATTTACTGAGTTAAACATCTAATAAAACGGCAAAAGGAATTTCTTTTTTAATATTTTCACATGTCTAAAGATTCTTAAAGTATATTTTAAAGTTGTTAGAAGTGATTTTGTACAAATATTCAACAAAGCCTAATGTTTTTGTGGGGGCCAATTCTGCACAAGCAATTAATTGCAGGTTTCAATAATGATTTTTTGAAAGCCGATTGCACACAAGCTATCATTTGCAGGTTTCTGTAATAAAATTAACTTTGAAAAACAACCATTTGCTGCTTAAACACTCTTAAAACATGGTCTAAAGCCAAAAAAAGTGATTTTGTTTAAATATATTTAAAAAAAGCTAAAGATTTTTTGATGGCCAATTGTGCACAAGCTATCATTCATAACAGGGTGGCCAGATTAAAAAAAATCCACAAGACCAAAACCCTTCCAAAAAAATGCCAATTTTAAAAGAAAAAGGCCAAATGCTTAAAACACTGCACAAAACAAAAAAAGCGGTAAAATATAGACATATAAACAAAGTTTAATGTAGAAGTTGCATTGCATCATCAATACTGCTGCTGTTTATTTGTTTGTACATGATATCAGACTTGAATTGGACTGGCATATTCTTTGATACAAGCAAGTCTTTGCAGCAGAGATAAGCAGAGTCACTTTTTTTGGGGTCCAAGTCCAGTCCAACTCCATTGACTTAAACTCCAACTCTGATCCAACTCTAAGAGTTTTTTCTAAACCATGATCCAACTCCAACCCAATTGCATGTCAATAAAATTTCATATATATATACTAAAAACAAATGTTGTAACAATAAGCAAATTGGTCATAACTTACTAATTAATCACCCATGATATAGCACCAAATGCCAAATAATTGCAGCTAAGTACTGTTCACTGAATTTTGCACCATTGCATATTAAATTTAATGTTGTCATAACATAGTATATATAATAAATATTTATTTCTATACAAATTACCAGTATGTGTACTTTGAAAAATGATACTAAGTGATGCTCATTTGCTTCCTATTTATGCAAGAGTAAAGCTAGCATATGATTAAAAGACAATGCAAGTGGTTTTCATCATTCAACTGGCTTCTTGTTGCAATTTACCAGAGAAGCTAATTATTTAAACAATACATTTGATAATTACAGTATTTGCTGAAATAATAGAGCAATATTAAACTATAAAAATAAAGATCATACTAGCAATAATAATGAAAAAGTTTAAAGGTATAAATAAAAAAATGATTCAATGATTCCTTTCAAAAAACTTTGTTTTTTAAACTAATTCAGGTTTACCTAACTAAAAAGTGACAATACTTAAGCAATTAAGCATTGTATTTACTAAGTTATGTGTAATTACTAAACTTGTATTAACTAAGTTACTACAGACGAAATCGGTTAATCGGGTACTGCTTAAACGGGTAAATCGGTTTATAGACTCAAAATCCGAAATCCCAAACCAAATCCTATCTAATGTTAAATAAAACAACCGGTTAATAGACTCACGCTTATCGGATAATAGGGTCATTTTTCGCTCAACTCGCGGTATGTGTTTCTTTGGCCAGACATCGGAAATTGAGAGAAACGAATCGCAAGACAAAGTAAAACATGTCATTAATCTTTTTTCTTTGGCCAGATGCCCAAATGTGTGGGAAATGATCGCGAGACCAGGCTTGCCGCCTGCCACAAAGCGAACTCCTCTCTGTTTCTTGCGGATTTGTAATTGTCTGCGTCTTTAAGTAAACAAAAGATAAAGCGACAGGCATGCGCGCAGCACTGTGGTTGAAACAAAAACAACAAACTGTAGTCACATCGCACTTTAAACTTCTACCATTGCATGGTTGGAGTCTCGTTAATGCAAAACGTTAGACAAAAGGAATTAAACACACAACACTGCATGAAGCAAAGTTAATTTCCCAACGTGCCAAGTTGTTGTTTCTTCGATTAAATCAATTTAGGTTAGGAAAACGAATTCATTAAGAATGCAAAAAAGGCAGTCAATACTGTATTGAGCAATCTATCCACACAATTTCAGAGAATTTATTTCATGATCAGCTTTGTTACAGTCAACATGGCAAACAAACCTATGAATGGAAAAGATTTGTCTTTAGGTGAAAAAATAGCCGTGATCAAAGAGCTTGAGAGCAAAACGTCTCAGAGAGTTGTTGCAGAAAAGTACAATGTTTCGCAATCGGCAATTTCGCAGATATGGAGAGCACAAAAAAATGCTGCAATTACGCTGCACACTTTGAGATAATCGCTGACGATGAAAAGGCAACGCATTGTGTAAAACCAGGGCATCCGACAAAAATGTTAAAGGGAGGTACGAAGAAAGTGTGTGGTCCCCGTAAATTAAAGTTTCTAAAAATAAGTTTTGTTCCTCACAAACGGTGGTGTTCTCAAAGAAAACGTCATAATTTAATTTAAACTGTACAGAAACGGAGACGGTTAGGTTTGCAAAAACAAACCAGTTCACGTATATTTTAAACGGTATTAGGATCGCATGACGCAGTTCTAGAGCCCATTGCTACCAAGTAATATAATGGTGTTCCCTTAGAATGACGCACGCTCCCGACAAACCTATTTTTGGACTATAACGGTTAAAGGGGTCAATCGGTTAAAAGGGTCAAAATGTCTGGCAAATGGGTGACCCCATTAACCGATTTCGTCTGTACTTGTATTTACTTAGTTACACTTGATTTACTTGCACCAACTTCTGACAATTCATTGATATTAATTGCATCAACTTTAACCAACTTATTCAATCATTGCATTACAACCTTTACTTTTCCCAAATCACTTAAAATGACAGAAATTATACCTTTATTTAAACAAGAAGACATATACAGTTGTAATAATTGTAGACCAATATCTCTAATTTGAATATTTTTAAAATTTTTTAAAAAATGCATTTACAAACAACTAGTTTGATATTTTAATAAAAATAATGTGTTTTATAAATCTCAAATTGGTTTTAAAGAAAACTACTCAACAGAACTTGCTGTAACACAGGTATGCAATAAAATAATTGAAAATTTAGAAAATAATGATATTACTTGTTCCATTTTTCTAGACTTGGCCAAAGCATTTGATACTGTTGATCACAAAATACTATTGGATAAATTACACAAATATGGCATTCGTGGTGAACCTTATAAACTATTTGCAAATTATTTAAAAAACAGACAACAGTGCATTATTATTAATAAAGTCAGACCAATGTGAAAATAATTATGAAGTACCCCAAGGTTCAACCCTAGGGCCTCTTTTATTCCTTATTTATATCAATGATTTGCCAAATGCATCAAACTAAAAGTGACCCTATTTGCTGATGATGCAATTCTAACATGCATTGATAAAAATCCAAACACATTACAACATAAAACTAATGCAGAACTAAAAAAAATTGAAGATTGGATAAAAACAAATAAATTGACAATTACAAAAAAACAAATTACATGATAATTACAAAACAAAAAATAAACAAATCCTAGTTTAAAATCAAAATTGGCCAAAATGAAATTATCCAAAAAGATAGTGTTAAATACTTGGGCATAATAATTGGTAACAAAATGAATTGGACACAGCACATCAACTATCTAAATGCCAAACTTTGTAAAGGTTCATGGTTGATCTTGGAGCTAAAGAAATATGTTAATATTAAAACATTAAAAATTATTTGTTATAGTTTGATATATTCCCATCTAAAATACTGTGTAACTAGTTGGGGAAAAGCTGCTAAAACTATTATCCAACCTATTATAAATACACAAAAATGCATTATTAAGATAATGACAGGGAGTAATTGCCAAACTAATTCAAGTCCCCTATTTACACAACTACAAATTCTAAAACTATGTGACATATACAAATTACAGATAGCCATCACAATTCATAACCTTAAAAACAATATATGGCAAATTAACAACACAAATTATCAACTCTCAAATTTAAACACAATACATAAATATAACACTAGAATCTTGAAGAACTCCAATTACGTACTATATTCACTCGATTCAGACAAATTTAGGAAAATCTTCAATCATGTTTGCAGGGCCACAAGTGTGGCAAGATGCTTCAAATGTAATTAAGAACTATCCAAAACATACATTTAAAAAGCTTATACAAAATTTTTACTTCAATCTTTTAAATAAAAAAAAAGAATAAGAAAAAAGGAATACAAACATGTTTGGATTCAGTTATACTTGACTATTGCATTGTAAAAATAAAAATAAATAAAAAATCTAACAGTTAGTTGTTAATTATGTGTTGACTGTACATACTTGTTGTTGCTGTTGATTTTTCTTGTGTATTTCTTTTCGTTCTGTTATTTTTCTTTTTGTTTTTGTTTTGCATATTCATTGTTAATTTTTTTTTTTCTGCAAATTCTTGTTCATTTGTACTTAATAATCTTTCAGTGAAATCTTAAATCGTTTCTGGTAATAATTCTTTTCTTTTTAACTTTTTTATGGAGTGGCAGCTGTCTTAGATGACCTGATGGTCTTTTGCTGTCTCCTCGTCAAGTGACTGGTTGCTCAATTACTAAACTATTTCTTAAATAGATTTATCTGTATTTCATTCATATAGATTTATCTGTATTTCATTTCTAATTTTGAGTGATGTATAAGTATTACTTGATAAATAATAAACTGAACTGAACTGAACAGAAAAGCTAGCCATAAGTGTTGGGTATGAGCGATACACTCAAAACACGGTACCTGCAAACACTACAGGAGCCGCATGGAGCTGCATGGAGCTGCATGGAGCGGTATGGAGCCGCATGGAGCCGCATGGAGCCGCATGGAGCCGCATGGAGCCGCATGGAGCCGCATGGAGCCGCATGGAGCCGCATGGAGCCGCATGGAGCCGCATGGAGCCGCATGGAGCCGCATGGAGCCGCATGGAGCCGCATGGAGCCGCATGGAGCCGCATGGAGCCGCATGGAGCCGCATGGAGCCGCATGGAGCCGCATGGAGCCGCATGGAGCCGCATGGAGCCGCATGGAGCTGCATGGAGCCGCATGGAGCCACCGTGTAAACTTCAAATACTACAGGAGCCACATGGAGACCCTTTAAATAAGGTCTAGCAATGCATGGAGCCGCATGGAACCACCGTGTAAACTTCAAATACTACAGGAGCCGCATGGAGATCATTTAAATTAAGTATAGAAATGCATGGAGCAGCATGAAGCCATCGTGTAAACTTCAAATACTACAGAAGCCATATAGAGATCCTTTGAACTAAGTCCAGAGATGCATGGAGCCGCATGGAGCCACCGTGTAAACTTCAAATAGTACACGAGCCGTATAGAGACCCTTTAAATAAAGTCTAAAGATGCATGGAGCCGCATGAAATTACCGTGTAAACTTTAAATACTACAAGAGGCGCATGGAAATCCTTTAAATAATGTCTAGAGATGCATGGAGCCACATAAGCCACATGGAGCCACATGGAAACCCTTTAAATGAAGTCTAGAAATGCATGAAGCTGCATGGAGCCACCGTATAAATTTCAAATACTACAGGAGCCGCATGGAGACCCTTTAAATTAAGTCTTGAGATGCATGGAGCTGCAGGGAGCCGCATGGAGCCACCGTGTAAACTTTAAATACTACAGAAGCCGTACGCAGACCCTTTAAATTAGGTCTTGAGATGCATGGAGCTGCATGAAGCCACTGTGTAAACTTCAAATATTACATAAGCCGTATGCAGATCCTTTAAATTAGGTCTAGAGATGCATGAAGCCGCATGAAGTTGTATCGAGCCGCATGGACCCACCGTGTAAACTTCAAATACTACAGGAGCCCTGTGCAGACCCTTTAAATTAAGTTTAGAGATGCATGGAGCTGCATGGAACCAACGTATAAATTTCAAATACTACAGAAGCCGCATGGAGACCCTTTAAATTAAGTCTAGAGATGCATGGAGCCGCATCTTATGGCAGGATTTTGTGGAACGAATGGAGCCGCATAGAGCCACCTTATATACTTCAAATGCTACAGCAGCCGTATGCAGACCCTTTAAATAAAGTGTAGAGATGCATGGAGCCGCATGGAGCCACCGTTTCAACTTCAAATACTACAGGAGCCGCATGGAGACCCTTTAAATAAAGTCTAGAGAAGCATGGAGCCGCATGGAGCTTCTGCTGGATAAATGCGTGGTTCGAATGATCATAAAACTAGTTCGCAACAAAGGTTTCACTCTTACGGCAACAGTAAGCAAAATAGTCTCGAGTGTCAGAGAAACAGTGTTCCTCCAAAATCAATCACGACTTTTTTTACATCTAGATGCATAATCCGCTTTCCGCAATATCCTGATTGAGAAAAAACGTGAGCTACTTTACCGTAATCAATCATTCACCATCGTGTTTGGTTCCGATTTATCTTGAAGTAAAACTAGACAAATCACTCAAGTTTTGTCACCACCGTTTGGCATTGCGCAAACAACTTCGCCTGTCCCACTGCTGAGGTAACGTGGGGCTTCAGAGCGGGTGCTGGTGCCAAAACATCAGATACAGCTCTCTTATTTTTAGTCTATTTAACAGCCGAGTATTGGAATCTTGTTTGTTCTCGTAGTACTTGGTTCATATTTAGTGTTTTAAATGACGCTTTGGGCGTAGTCACTGGATGCCTCCGTCCCTCTCCAATGGACTACTTAACAGTTTTTTTCAAACATCCAACCATCTGAGCTCTGACAACTAGTAGTGACATTTGTTTCGGCTAAAGGTGGTACTCTAGATCTATGCTCGCTGTACTCTAGAACTGTGCTCCACTACTTTTTCGAACGTGTGGCACACTTTGAAAAATTTCAAAAATTAGCAGAACACCTGGACCAGGTAAAGAGCTAAATTTTGAACGCTTTCCGTTACCTGAAGTTTCATTTGGGTGTCCTAAAAAAACCTAAAACTCAATCTAAACTAAAGAAATAAAGTGATGAATTTTTTTTGTTCAAAGTTACCCATTTGCGCATACCGTGCACAATCCAGCCTAGTTGAAAATTGATCAAATAAAGTTATCAATTTATTAGCAGAAAGTTTTTACAACCCAGCCTCTAAGGATGTTCAAATCAGAGCAGCCTTGGTGCCGGTCCCAAGCCCGGATAAAGGGGGAGGGTTGCGACAGGAAGGGCATCCGGCGTAAAACATAGCCAAATATTTTTCAATGCGCGTTGTAAAATCTGACTTCATACCGGATCGGTCGAGGCCCGGGAAAACAACGACCGTTACCAGTGACTAGGTACCAAGGGTCACTGGTGGACATGCTACTTGGATGCAAAGAAGGAGTGGAAAGCAATGGAGAAGAAGGAAGGAGAGAAATGAAGAGAGAAAGAAAGCTAAGAAGATCAAGTTGAGGGTTGCTACATTAAATGTTGGAACCATGACCGGTAAAGAAAGAGAAGTGGCGGATCTTATGGAACAAAGAGGGGTGGACATACTGTGTGTGCAGAAAACTCGTTGGAAGGGGGAGAGAGCAAGATGCATAAGTGGAGGATATAGAATATGGTACTGTGGAAGTGGAAACAAAAATAATGGTGTAGGAATCATATTGAAAAAGGAGCATGTGGACAGGGTAGTGGAATTATGGAGGGGAACAGACAAGATAATATGCTTAAAGTTTTGCGTAAAGATGAATGGCGCCGCATGTAGCCGCAGATTACATTTTAAATACTACAGGAGCCGCATATAGACATCTAAAAGTGTTATTTGGAGAAGCATGGAGCTGCATAAAGATCTTTAGCATATTGTATAGAAAAGCCTGGAGTTGCATGCAGCAGCCGAGTAAACTTCAAGTACCGCAAGAGCTGAGGAGCGATTGTGATTTCTTGTTTTTTTTTTGTCTAACTGTGAAAGGTAAAAGGCCGCTATATACTACTTATTGCACAATCGTTCCATTCTTGTGCTTATTCTAGCTGTTTTACGAAAGCAGTTAAATACCAGCTCTTAATATTTAATTTTAATTCTATCGTGACATTCAAACATAAATTACACCGTTGTTCTGATGTTTCTTAATTTGACAAAATAAATAATAAAACTTTATTCTTCTGGGGCAACACAGGAAATGAGAAAAAACAGTTTAAATAATTGTTATTAAAGAACGTCAAGAAAAAATTCGGTTCAAGCCTTGCAGTCATCATACTCACATGTACTCGTACACCTCTAAAAAGTTGTCTAGAGATGCCACATGAAGACCTTAAAAAATTGTCTACAAACGGATGAAGCTGTAAATATAATTCAAATGTTGCAAGACCCGCAAATAGATTTTTTTAAGTGGTTTAGAAGTGCATGGAACTGGATGGAAACGGTTTCAGCAACAAGCTGCTTTAAATTCAAGTCATATCTCTGAAGATAAACTAAGAACAGAAATAACAAGTTTGAACCACACAGCAGTATCTTTGCATATCCGGAAGCAGGTTGGGGTAATTGCTTGAGCCCTAAGTATAGCGTCTCTGACGTTTTTTGTCCAGTCAGGAGAATAAACAGGAATAAAAATAAAATTGAATAATAATGATAATACCAATCATATAACAGAAGCCACGTTTTATCTCATCGTTTCTCAACTTGGAGGTCGCTACCTTCTTGAACTATTTTCATAAGGGTGGCAACGATAATTCATGCAATACTTTTTAAATGTTTTTACATTAATATTACATACAGTATATTTACATTAAACAGAGCGCAAAGAGGGTGGCAGGCTATATAAAAATCGTAAAATTAATCTGAAAAGGTAAAGAAATACTTTTTTATCAGATTGAAAGTATAAAGCAGTATTTCTCAACCCCTGGGTCACGATCCAAAAGTGGGTCGCAGTTTAATTGGCTACGGGTTGCCACTACAGTAGTTGTGCAAAAGTTAAATCATTTTTTTGAAAGAAAATTTAGAAGTCCGAGAGAGATTCAAAATAAAAACTTTTTTTTTAAGATTACAACGTTTTTGGGACAAAAATAGAGATTTTTATTCTTGCAATAAAGTCTTTAAAAAAGATTAGGTCGCCAAAGTTTTGTTGTCTATTTTTGGTTAACATTTGGGTTGCCACAAAAGGTTGAAAAGCATCGATATAAAGCAACAATTTTTCTAAACAAAATTTTTTTAATAAGACTTCAATTTAAAAAATGTTTAAAATATACAACATTCTTTATTTTGTAGGTTTGTTCATTGTTCGTTGCGGTCGTTTTCGCTGCCTTTGTCCAATATTTTTCAGCATTTTTTCTGGGTTGTACCGTATTAAGTCTCATAATTCTTTGATCCAAAAATTTATTGAAGTATTCATCTTTTTCAGCATTTGTTTTCTTGGACCACGCATCAACCGACAACATAAACGATTTATATTCGTCAGACAAAACATAGGGACCGGTTTTAAGAAAGGTTTTTTTAACATCAATGTATTGGCTATTCACTAAATTGTACAAAATATAAATAAGGTCCGGAATACTTTTCTGTTTCCAATCAAGAAAAAAAAGATTCGAGATTCACATTTGTTTATTTGTCAATTATTCAATCAGATTTGCAAATATTCCCATAACATATAATTGAGATTAAATGTAAGACAACGTGACTGGAAAAAAATCATAAGGTATCTTAGTCAAGCACTTACTTTTATTGTGTCATTCCAATAAAAAAATTATAATAAAACAATCGTTTGAAAAGCAAGCAGCGATAAGGCAAAAAAGTAATTAACAAGTGAAAACCTAAAAGCAAAACTAGAAAATAAGCAAATTTTGGTAACAAAGGTAGATAGATTGTCACACTTCATTCATAATTTTAATCATAACGATGTAGTGTATCCCCGTTAAAAGCAGTTCGTAGTTTTATTATAAGAGAATAAATGCGGCTCTTTGAGCGCTGTCTGCGATATACGTCCAATTTGTTATATGGCTCGATACATGTATCTTTTTCTCTTTTTTTTTCTTTGTATTGACGTAATATGTTTTTGACTAACCTCAGTGTACTGGAAAATTCGCGTATATTCCACTTGATTCGCGTAACGAACTCTCCAGGGGTTTCTGGCTGAATCTTGAATTTACGAGAAAGTTTACGTCACGTAATTTTGTTTTCTATATAAAGCCGATGCGTAGCGAGAAATTATGATGATGATTATTATCGTTGTGAGGTAATTTGAAGCGACTCGAGTGGCGGCTCGAGCGAAGGTGATTTTGTTTGGTCACAAGAGGTGGACCGTTAGATTTTGTGTCGGTGGACAATTGTTGAAGTTATTTTGTGCCAGTGGTTGGCAGTTTTGTTCTACAGAGGTAGAATTATTTGTGTTGATTAAGTCGAGTTATAATGTTGATTTTGCTTTGCAGTTTGGCAAAGCGTGGAATAGAAGTTTCGTCGGACGTGATATTTTTGTAATACATCTGTTTTTTTATTAGAGACAAGGGTCTCTGTTTGTTGTGAAAAAGAATCTTCAACGAAATCAATCCGAGCTTTCGTTAACCAACTGTATAAACCGTCAGGCTCATAGCAAAACTACTTCTTGAGCCGGAATAAAATAAAATTTAGACACAGCTTTGTTTCAGCGCAGGTATTCGGGTTACCTAGCTCAACTGGTCCTTTGGGATTCCCAAACAAGGTTTGTGACATAGATATATTTTTGTATTTTGCAATATTAAAAATATGGAATGAAATACGGGAGAAAATAACACATTTTGGCTCCAATATATTCAATTAAAAAGTGCGTTTTTTGTTTTACACTGTGGAAGATTAGATTAATCAGAAGATATTGATCGCCACAAGGCTTCTCCAAGATAATTTTGAGAAAGAGATGTTAAGCTGTAAAGTTTTTTTTCATCATTACGTAAAACAGGGCGATTCTTGCCGAGATTGTTGAAGCATGTAAAAGTATCCACTTCAAGTAAAACACATAAATGGGACTAGCCCCCGTGCTTTATTTTTTTGCTGCAAATTGCTATTGTATAGCCTGGATTAAATACTGTTGGCAATGTACCAAGACACAACCGTTCATTTTTCATCCAAAAACTGTCCGACCTTGCCTGAAGCAATCCATGCTTCCACTGGTATGTCATCAAGTCCTTGAGTCTTTCCCTTCTTCATCTTCCTCAACCCAGTCCTGACTTCTTCTTCAGAGATATCTTCCACGTCCCTTTCTCTCCCTTCTATTCTCGTTTCTCAGTTCCCTTCTGGCAAAGCTCTGTACCATCTCAGCTATTCTTTGCCATCTTCCTGTCCACCAAGTATTCCGCTTTCAATCACTTCCATTTTGAATTTATTGTTCACTTTCGTGTCCTTTAGTTTCCACTATTTTATTCTCTTCACTAGTTTTGGTGCTTTCCTCCACTTTGTCCAAATGATTATTGCACTGACCACTATTCTGTGCTGTTTCGCTACACTTTCACCGACAACAACTTTTGTATCCACTATCTCCTTGATCCTTCGTTTTCTCTATAATATAATAAACCTGCAAACTGCGTCCGCCACTGCTATAGGTGATTCTATGTGCTGGTTTCTTTACAAAATATGTGTTAGTTATCGCTAGTTTCCTCCTCTTAGCAAAATCCACCACTGCTTGTCCTTCGTTATTTCTTTTCCCTAATTCGTGTCTGCCCATGCATTCTTCATCACATTATTCCCTTCTTCTACGTGCCCATTTAGGTCTGCTCCCACCACAATTCTTTCATTCCTTGGTATCTTTTCCACTACCTCATCTAGGTCCAGCCAGAATGTTTCCTTTTATTCACGTATACACCCCACCTGTGGCGCATACGCACTGATAACATTCAACATAACACCATCTTTAAAGATGTCCATGCAGCTCCAGCAGTATTTTCAGTTTATCCTGTGGCTTCATGCAGCTCCATGCACCTATGCACCTCTAAATAATAATTGAAAAGTCTCCATGCGATTTCATGCATCTCTAGACTATATTTTAAAAGGTGTCCATGCGGCTCCTATAATATTCGAAGTATGCGCTGTGGCTCCATGCATCTCTAGACTTTATTTAAAAGGTTTCCAGGCAGCTCCGTACTATTTGAAGTTTACACGGTGGCTCCATGCGGCTCCATGCATCTCTAGACTTCATTTAAATGGTCTCCATACGGCTCCATGCAGCTCCATGCGGCTTATGTGGCTCTATGCATCTCTAGACTTTATTTAAAGGGCCTCCATGCGGCTCCTGTAGTATTTGAAGTTTATACGGTGGCTCCATGCAGCTCTATGCACCTCTAGACTTCATTTAAAGGGTTTCCAGGCGGCTCCATGCATCTCTAGACTTTATTTAAAGGGCCTCCATACGGCTCCTGGAGTATTTGAAGTTTACACGGTGGCACCATGCGACTCCATGCATCTCTAGATTTTATTTAAAAAGTCTGCACGCGGCTCCATGCATCTCTAGACTTCATTTAAATAGTCTCCATACGGCTTCTGTACTATTTAAAGCATACAATTTATACAAGGTGGCTCCATGCGGCTCCATGCAGCTCCATGCGGTTCCATGCATCTCTAGACTTTATTTAAAGATCTGTATGCAGCTCCAGTAGTATTTGAAGTTTACACGGTAGCTCCATGTGGCTCTGTGCATCTCTAGACTTAATTCAACGAGTCTCCATACGGCTCCTGTAGTATTTAAAGTATACAAGGTGGCTCCATGCGGCTCCATCCATTTCTAGACCTAATTTAAAGAGTTTCCGTACGGTTCCTGTAGTATTTGAAGTTGAAATGGTGGCTTTATGCTGCTCCATGCAGCTCCATGCAGCTCCATGCAGCTCCATGCGGTTCCATGAGGCTTCATGCGTCTCTAGACCTAATTTAAAGGGTCTGCATGCAGCTCCTGTAGTATTTGAAGCTTACACGGCGGCTCCATGCGACTCCATGCAGTTCCATGCATCTCTAGACCTAATTTAAAAGGTTTCCATACAGCTCCTGTAGTATTTGAAGTTTACACGGTGGCTCCATGAGGCTCCATGCAGCTCCATACGGCTCCATGCATCTCTAGACCTAATTTAAAGGGTCTGCATACGGCTTCTGTAGTATTTGAAGTTTACACTGTGGCTCCATGCGGCTCCATGCAGCTCCATGCAGCTCCATGCATTTCTAGACCTAATTTAAAGGGTCTGCATACGGTTCCTGTGGTATTTGAAGTTTACACGGTAGCTCCATGCGGCTCGATACAGCTTCATGCGGCTCCATGCAGCTCCATGCTGTTCCATGTGGCTCCATGCATCTCAAGACCTATTTTAAAAGGTCTCCGTACAGCTCCTGTAGTATTTAAAGTTTACACGGTGGCTCCATGCGACTCCATACAGCTCCATGCATCTCTAGACCTAATTTAAAGGGTCTGCATACGGTTCCTGTGGTATTTGAAGTTTACACGGTAGCTCCATGCGGCTCCATATGGTCCATGCGGCTCCATATGGTCCATGCGGTTCCATGCATCTCTAGACCTAATTTAAAAGGTCTCCATACAGCTCCTGTAGTATTTGAAGTTTACACGGTAGCTCCATGAGGCTCCATGCAGTTCCATGCATCTGTAGACCTAATTTAAAAGGTCTCCATACAGCTCCTGTAGTATTTGAAGTTTACACGGTAGCTTCATGCGGCTCCATCCAGTTCCATGCGGCTCCATGCAGCTCCATGCGGCTCCATACGGCTCCATGCAGTTCAATGCATCTCTAGACCTAATTTGAAAGGTCTCTGTACAGCTCCTGTAGTATTTGAAGTTTACACGGTGGCTCCATGCAGCTACATGCGGCTCTTGTAGTATTTGCAGCTACCCCTCAAAACAAATCAGGATCCTTTTTCTAACCCGTCTTTAACAACACACAAACTTTTCAACATTTTGTTATTTTGTTCATGTGGCGGTGCAGAAATAAAAGAAAACTGAACTGAACTGAACTGAAAATACCACGACTAAAACATTTTGAACATTAAAAACGATATTTTATAATACAAAAATGTTTTTTCTGGTATTTAAAATTATTTGGTTTTTAAAAATAGACTCCGACTCCAGTCCGAGTCCGATAAAAAATACCATATTCTGGCTAATTCTGGCTCCAGTCCAACTCCATTTCGACTCCAATCCTACTCCAGTCCAAGCTCATATCTGCTTTGCAGCACCTTTCCTTTAGCAATATGTCCGTTCTAATTCTGATGATAGCTTGCTAGAGTTCCATCTCCATCCTATTCCTTGGTTTCGTCTTTACAGCTGTAAGTAAAGTAAAGATTCTCTCAACTACTACATTACTGACCGGAGTAACAAGACAAGTGAGATCATATTGAATCAAATTTTTGAAAAAGGGATGCTGCAGTACCAATATTCAAAATTTTCTAGTGTCATTGAATGGGATTTTCTCTGTTTTAAAAATTTCTTCATTTTTCCAATTTACAAGGATAAATTTTCGATGCTGATCTTCTAGCACAAATGATTTTGTCATCAAATAACTTCAAAAATGGTAAATCAGCAAATGGGCACCAGCTTATGTGGCTTAAAATAATTTGAGGGCTAATTTTCCTCAGATTTTGAAAGATGTTTTATGCAGATGGTAATCTCTCTTGATTTGTTCTACTGCTACTAACATCATCTTTTCACACGCGGTTTTTACCTCAACAACATTATGAGATTTTGCCATTTCATGATCTTGAATTTACTTCTCACATTCTCTCAAAAAAAGTCCAAATTTGTTAAGGTTTTTTTATTTCCTATCGCATTATATAGTTTGCTGTATAAACTGTGGTAGTGAAGAAACAATGACTGTGAAAGTTGTTGTGGGTCACCATTAGTGCATTGAAACAAAGCATTAACCCCCTCAAACTCTTTCACTATTGATGTTGGAAATGCAAAATAGAGATAGTTAATACGGTCTTGTAACATTTCCTTAATCAAATTTGCTTTGTAGCGAACATCTCCTCGAACAGTGTTACTGCATTGAAATGTTGTAAAATATGCCTGCAGTTTTTCCCAATTTACCAGAAGGTTATATAAAACTTTTCCCTTAACGAGCTATCTTGTTGATGAAGCCTTTATAACTGGCAGTTGCACATTACTGCTTTAATCAGGGTCTTCAAAAAGTATTTATAACTTCAAAAAATTGTTTAAATGCTTGACGGCGTATAGAACTTTTGTTCAACCGCTTTGACATTTCTGAGAAAGGAAAATTGATGCTAGATGGCAGTGGCGTACGGTGACTTGTGAGGCTGGTCATGTACTTGGTATGCCAAAGCTGGTCATGCAATTGACACGCAATACTTTGTGGGTAGGACAAAAAAATTGTCTGAGATTCTAGGACGAAGACAAGATTTTGTCCCAAAATTATACTATTCTCTAAAAAAATAAAAGGTTCACTTGGATTCAGTCTCAAATTTCTCCTTTTTGGTCCCAAAATAATATTTTTCTCCAAAAAAAAGGTCTTCATTTACATTTAGCCTCAGATTTCTTCTTTTTGGTCCCAAAATAAAAGTGCTCTCTAAAAAGAAAAAGGTCTTCACTTGGATTAAGAGTCAGATTTCTCCTTTTTTGTTAAAAAACTATGGTGTTCTTTTAAAAAAAAACAGGTTTTCGCTTGGTATCAGTCTCAGATTTCTCTTCTTTTTTTGCAAAACTAATGCGCAAAGGTCATCACACAAAATTTGGTTGGTCATGCAAAGCATGATTTGCATGCCCTGACCGCACACCAATGCTGGAGAGTAGTTCATTCAAACCATGTTGAAGGCAGAGAGCCAGAGAATGACAAATGCATTTGATCAATTCGCAATTCGGTGCGATAGCTTGCAATCTTGTCCAAAGTGAGTTGTGGGATCCCTTCATAACAAAAGCCCCATCGCAAGCAAAACCTAAGCAGTTTTGCACATTCAGTCGACTTTCTGTTAGCTTTTCATAAATTACCAGAAAAATTGCTTTGGCATTAGTTTCGAGTAAAAAAAACAATCCTATAGTAGTTCAGTGGTTATAGGCCTACCCGAATTTTTGTCGCTAAAGTAACGCACCAAAACACATAAATAGGCTACTTTTGCACTGAAATGTCTGTAGATTCATCTACTATAAGAGCAAATTGTTTATCTTTGATATCTTTTTTTATGTTTTCTTTTAATGCTGGGCTTATAACATTCCTAACCAGTCTAATGCTTGTCCGAAATCGAAGTTTCACCCTTACCACCGGTGACAGCAAGCAAAGCAGGCTTCGCCGCCTTAAAAACGGCGTTCCTCAGGGATCGGTCTTGGCTCCCCTCCTATTTAATAGAGATATGACTGTAATTTAGAACTGCTTGCCAAGACCACCAAGCCGGGAAATGTGCTGTAAAGTGTCTTTCCCAAGAACACAACAGAGTGGCGCGAGTGGGTTTGAGGGTGTTTGCAATCTTCAGGGTCTTGTTTCAACTCCTAAGCTTGTTAAGATGTTGTGTTCTTAGTCAAGGCACTAGACACAGTACTTTTATTTGGTTGGGTGTCTAAACAAGCAATTCTAAATTCAGTCCTATTAATAGATAAAAATTAAGTTCAAACGGACAGCAATATTTTTGCATCTTTGATAGCAGATCGAGTTGCTCAACAATTGCTCTATTTTTCATGTCTTTGATATTGTCCTGAGCAGAACATATAGTTGATATGATATATTTTACTTTTGATTAGTAAGGTACATTACAAAATTTAAGGTATAAAAAATATTTATTTTCAGTTAAAAAAATATACTGTATACAAAAAAACATCAAGTATGGAAACATATTCGTGAAGTTTCACAGCTTCAATCTTGGATGGTTTCTGTTCACAAGCTTGCTTCGCCAAAACAGGCACGCGTATGTCTTGAATTTCTAAAAATCAAAAAAAAAACTAATAATTTAAAAAAAAAGTAAATTTCTAAAAATCAAAAACTTAAATTGCAATAACGGGCGGTAATCTTTAATTTATTTGATCATAAACATATTTCAAAAAATAGGTTAAGATACGATTCGTAAGGTGATTAAATACCTTCTAATCTAAGCAAACAATTTACTGCAGCTAGCATACTTCTAGCACCTTCTTTCTGCATGTGTTACAGAACTTCTTACATGGTGTGGAACCGCTCCACGGAGACCCAAAAATCATGCAAACTTCAGGATTCACAAGATGATAGTGAAGCGCAAAAAATGACATATTTTAAAGGTAGAATCAAATGAATAAAGATGTGAAATCGCTTGCATTGGGTTGCCACAAGTGCAGCACTAATAAGTCTACCATCGACCAATCTTAGGAGAGGTCATAGTCTATCACAAGACAGCATATAGGAGTAGAACCAGATGTTATCAGCATGAAATAATTTCTAGTTTGTAAAATTTTTTGTTGCAAAAGCATGCAGTGAATTTACTGTAAAATGGGTGAGTGGGATTGAGTGTTTTATCCTGTTTCTTTACTTATAGCCCAGCTGATTTACACCAGAGTTGTAAAATAGTTAGCACTTTACCTTTTGAGCCAGAATTGAGGTGAATTTATGTACATGACATTAGATCTTTGCAAGAAGTCTTTTGAGACACATTGTTTCTTTGCAATGAAAGTTAGGCTGTGTTGGGACCATTGAAGTTTCCAACTACTGTACTTTTACCATTTTCACTTTTGACTTGCTCCAACTTCAAATTACTATTATTATCCAAGGCAGCCAACATAGAATGAGCAACCACACCGAATTACAAATGCATATGGTTAAAAAACTGCTGTGTGGGACTACTTTATAACTCTACAATAACATATAAGAATATATAATAAAATAAAATTTTTATTAATTTTTAAATCTTGATTAAACAAAATTTTTATATCATTTTGGTGCCAATATATTTCAAGTTTTTATTATGTATTAAATGTTTCAAAAAATGCGAACGTTTTTTATAAGTGGCTGTAAATTTGACTGCAGATAAGAGAAATTTTCAGATTGTTTGTAAGTTCAGCAATTTCAAGTTTATATAAATCTATATCCAATTAGCTAGACATCATTTATAAATGTCATGACAAGTTCATTGAAATTGTGAGCAAGAAACACAAACAAGTTCTCTTAAATATGCCACTCAAAGTAAAACTACTAGAAGTTACTACCTTTTGCAATTTCAAGTTTATACAGTATAAATTTTTTAACCAATTAGCTAGACAGCATTTATTTAAGTCATGACAAGTGCATTGAAATTGTGAGCAAAAAACACAAAAGAGTTCTCTAAATATACCAGTTCAAGTAAAAACACAAGAAGATGCTCACCTTTTGCAAAAACTTCTTTTGTTTTCTTTGTGTTATCCTTTTTTGTCTTGTCTTTGATTTTTCTGACATTTTTTTTTTTTTTTAAATTTTTACCAGTTAACATGTTATAGGAGGAAAAATCAAACAAAGTCGGAACTGCACCATTCTTTAATTAAACTTGTTTTTTTGATTCCTAGCATTTGCAATCTCAGGTCTTTTTTATTACAATCTTTAGTAAAATGCTTGCTACATAACTTGCAGTATTTCAAATTACAGTATGTAGATTCTTTAACTTCATATTGTTCAACCGTTTCTGTAGCCCTGTGAAATCCTTTATTGGTGATCGGTGAAAACTAATACCGTTTTGTTTTACTTTGTTAAAACAACCAGTAACTATACAAGAAACATCCATTACTTGTATTAAAATGCACCGATCAACCAGACTAAAATTGTAGCATGTACTGTACCAATGCAGTTTTTGCTTAATATGCCAGTCATTGACGTCATAAAACTGAGGACCAATCAAAACCGCTCATTTTAAATTTAGTTTTTTTAAAATATTGGGGGAATGGGGACTCGGATTTACATCAAACCAAAACCAATGGATTTAAAAATTCTACTTCATTTATGAAAAAATTTTAGATTTTGGGTGGACCCTAACTTTAAAGATTATTATGTTAGGGCATGGCGATTGCCTGCGACGTGGTCGAGTGGTTAAAACGCCGGACTCGTGACCAACATGATCTCGGTTCAAAACCCACTCGCGCCATTCTGTTCTGCCCTTGGGAAAGACACTTTACGGCACATTCCCCTGCTTGGTGGTCCTGGCAAGCAGTTTTAAATTACAGTAATATCTCTATTAAATTACAAGCGGACAGCAATATCTTGGCATCTCCGGAAGGAGGTCGGGTTCATTGCCTGCCTTATGTATTAGTGCCTCCGTCGCTTTTCTGCAAGTCAGGAGGATAAATATAGAGATAAATAGATAAAAAAATAAATAAATAAATCTCAGGCGAGATAACTTTCTAATTCATATAGGGTATAGGAATTTAGTAACTGGATTTTAATATTACCTTTGAAGGTATTAAACGGTTAGTTTCGATAAGAGAGCTAAAAAGAGAAAAAACGCCACGCTAATTGCACTCGCGGGCCCAAAATTTTTTATAGCTTTAAAAATTTGTCAAGATGCTCGAGAAAAACTTAGTTTTTTTTAACTAACTAGTTTCTTTGTAAAACTACAGGAGCGTTTACAGCCGTTTACAGCAAAGTTCAGTGCTTTTTTTTAGCGTGATCTTTGTTTGTTTTATTGAGGCTCAAATCCACTCATTTTTCCAGTGGATTTGAGCGTCAATAAAACAAACAAAGATCACACTGAAAAAAAAGTACTGTAAACGGCTGTAAACGCGCCTTTACTCACACTCCAATCGGTTTCGAATTAGACTTGACCCCTTAAATAGATACTATTTAAATTATAATAAAGAAACATAATGAAAAGCGGAAAACGAGAGAAGGCAAAGCAGACATAAAAAGATGTTAACGGACGACTCCGCATCAGACTCATAAAGTGTGTTGCAAATTGTGTGTCACTTTGACTACTTTGTTGGTCCTTGTTAATCATGACATCACATAAAGAACTTTTGCAAGATTTCGTTGATGATTCCTTTCAACAATCCGTTAATTGTATTAAAGAGTATTTATCATTTAAATTTGTTTTATTTTTTAATAATTTTATTCATGAAAAATTAAACAAGGTATCTGAAACCGGATTGGCAAAGTATTGTCCATCACTGAAACAAAATGAAATGAAATTAGAATCAAGTGGTAATTGCCAAACACTTGAAGATTCTAGAGATCAATCTTTAAATATGAACTTTGAAAACTGTTCATTAGCAAATACTGATAAAATTAATTCTAAAAAAATTTGTTTATTCAAAAAGTTTTCTGCTCAAACTATTGATAATCGTAGCAAGAAAAAATATAATGCAAGTTATCAAGATGTATGCAATAAAAAATGTCCAAGTAATCAAACCAAACCTGTTACGAAGTCGTTCACATGTTTATCTACAGAAAAAAAACAAGACTTTGATATTTCATCTTCAAATGATTTTCCTAGATTACCAGTTACATCACATAAATTGGCTTCAAACTTAAATAAAAATATTTGTTCACAAAAACCAAAATCCAGAAGAATTAAGCCAACCTTATTGAGAAAGCAAACAGATTCCAACAATCTTGCATTTGGTGATCAAATTTCATTGTCATTTTCTGAAAATCAATTGTCTGTTGTTGAAGATGATATTAACCAAAAATATGAATCATTATTTAATACTCGTCATAAAGATGTATTAAATTTAAATATATTCCCAGAAACTAAAACATTGGTAAGCTTTTTTGCAATTCATATGTTGTGATTCTTATTTTGTTAATTAACTTTAACGAATTTTTTCAAAATTAGTATTAAAGGATTTTATAGCTTGATACATTACAATAGTTAATATGTTGGAAAGCAAAAAATAATTTTTTTAGTTTTTTAAGTTTTTATGTTATCAAGTTTTAAATTTAACAAAGAGTTAGATTAGAAATAGGGTTATGTTTGAGGATTATTAAAGTTATGATTAGTTCAGGGTTAATGGGTTAAGGGCACCAATTTTTATCAATAAACTTAGCAGAAATTAAGTCGAGCCATAGCTATTAGGTTGTTACAAAAATAATGGCCGCTTGAAGTACTGTGTTTTGCAAAACTATTTTGACATTATATTTGTTTATTTTAGGTCAATTTTGGTATACATAGTAATTGGTGTGTACTCTTAAATATTTTTTAATTTATTTTCAGGCAAAAATATTTTAAAAGTATATAAGCCTTTAATTATAAACAAAAAAACATGAACTTCACTTACTTATGTTCTATGAGTTCAAACTCAGTCACAATGCCTTCTAAACTGTTGCCAATATCAACAGAGCATGGGGAGATGGGTATACAAGTGATTGGACAGTATGAAGGCGCTTCCAGAAATTCCATAATGTAGATCAGAGCCTTGAAGATGAATAAGGCGGAGGATGGGTATGCAGTCTTGACAATGAACAATTGCAAGCAATTGTTGAGCAAAATTCACAACAAAGTGCCAAAGTAATGTTTGAGATTCCTTTCAAATACCTTGTAAATGAAGCTGTTGCAGTGCTGTTGCAATGCTGACAGCAAGGGTCTTGTCTCAGTCTCAGTCACAGATAGTCTTTGACATTTTGTTGAGGATTTTGCTCAACAATTTGCTTACAATTGCTTGCAATTGTTCATTGTCAAGACTGTATACCTGCCTCTGCCTTTTTCATCTTCAAGGCTCTGATCTACACCACGGAATTTCTGAAAGCACCTTCGTACTGTCCAATCACTTGTATACCCATCTCCCCATTCTCTGTTGATATTGGCAACAGTTTAGAAGGCATTGTGACTGAATTTGAACTTATGCAACATAAGTAATTAAAGGTCATGTTTTTTTGTATTCATCATAAAGAGTTTATATTATTTAAAAATATTTTTTCCTGAAAATAAGTTAAAAAATATTTAAGAGTACACATCAATTATTATGTATACCAAAATTGACCTAAAATAAACAACAAATACAATGTTAAAATAGTTTTGCAAAACACAGTACTTCAAGTGGCCATTATTTTTGTAACGACCTAATAATTAGAACTTTTTGATCATTTTCAATATTTGTTGCAGCATCTTGTTCATTATTTGCTGTAGCATTTTTTGCTTTTAATTTTTTTGGAAATCTTTAGGAAATCTCTTTTCTTTTGCAACCGCACATTATTCTTGGTTTCTTTTCTAATTTTTTTGCATTAACAATGTTGTTGTTGTTGTTATTGTTGTTATTGTTGTTGCCCCTCCTCCAAGGATATCTTGGAGTAGCCATTTTTTAATCTTTCAAAGAAGTCGATCTAGATTTCCACTCTTGGATTACTTCACCTGCTTCTAAAGGCTTTTTTCACAGATTAGTGGTTTTGTGTTATGTTGGTACTTGACTACAGTTAAAGAGGTGATTAGTGTCATGTGTTTGTGACAAACATAGTGAGCACTGTGGCATGTAAGTTTCAGGATTCACTGTATGTAGGTAACTTTGCAAGAGTGGTGATTTTTTGGCTTTGAGCTATGCCAGTTTTGTATGCATATGACTTGATAATGTTTGTTCTGACGAATGAATGTCATAGGCTGTAGTGTTAATAACTTTGTTGTTTTTTTCTAGGACTGAGGTATTGTGAGGTGATAGTAGTGTGAATGTGTTTAAGGTTTTTTTCTGCATTCCTCTGGTGTTATGTCTGGTTCTGTTAGTGTGCTTATTGCTATGAAAGATTGGGCTTTTATGTTTCTGGGTGAATCTGAGTATGCATTAAGATCATGTAAAGGGTGTGTTTGTGTTTGAGTTAATTGTTTAAGTTGAGTAGCATGAAGTTTGAGATGAGTATCCATTGGAAAAACCTTGGTTTTGTTGTGTAGGTATTGAGTGTTTGTATCTTGTGTGCAGCCAGTAGCAATTTACAAAGCTGTGTTTTGAATGGTTTGCAGTTTCTTAATGTTGTTGTTTGATATGATAGGGCTCCATATGGTGTTTGCATATTCTGAAATGGGGAAAGTGATAGCTTTGAATGTGGAGACAATTGATTCCTTTTGTTTATCCCATTTGGTAGAAGTGAGTGCTTTTAGAATGTTAGGCATTTGTTTTGCTTTAGTAATGTGTGATATTTATATGTTGTGAAAATGTTAGTTTTGGCTAAAGAGTGATTTCAAGAATTTTTGGGTGTTTTGTTGTTAGTAATGTTTGGCTGTTTAATATAAGTGATAGAGTTGTGCTCTATTCAGCTGGGTCTGGCATAAAAAGTTTGGTGGTAGTTTTGTCTGTCTTTATATGAAGATTATTAGTGGTGGCCCATTCATATATTTTGTGGAGATATGGTTGAATGAGTTATTGGACCTTACTGTGTTTGGTGTGAGATGCAGGGATTGTTATGTTATCAGCATGTGTTGTAATTCATATGTCTTTTGGGGGGATTGGAATGTCAGAAGTGTAAATGTTGAATAATGTTGGAGACAGAAATCCACCTTGTGGTACTCCAGTGTTGATTCATTTGAGTTTTTAGGTTAAAACTCATTTGTATTGAGTGTATTCTTGTTATCCTTTTATGAATTTGCTATGAACTTGATGATGATGATGTTAGGAATGTTTGTTAGTGTGAGTTTGTGTATAAGTTTGGGTACTTTCCTGTTGTGCCTCACCATCTATTGCTTCCTGTTATTTTCAATACATTTCTCTTGGCTTCTTTATTTCACCCTGGTGTTGAAAGGGGTGTTTTGAGTTACTTTCACCAAAAAAAATCACTTATGGTGATATCTTGAAGAGACCCCAAAAGTCTTGGGTTTTCATTCACTATTTGCTGATGGTGGGGCAATAACATGAAAGTATTTAAGTTTGTGTATGTTCACTGTATCAAATGCCCTTGCTCATGTCCAAATCTACAGCTAAATCTTAGGTTCTTGAAGCCTTTTGTGATTTGGTGGCAGATGTTGTGCAAAGCAGTGTGTGTGCAAAGTTGAGTGTTTATGTTTGAATTCATGTTGATGAAAAATAATTGGAGTTTTTTTTTGTTGTGCATGGTAATAGTGTTTTCTCTTGTGTTTTGGCAATGGGTGGTAGGAGTGATATGTGTTGGTAGTTTGTGCCAATGTTGTGGTCTTTGTTTGGTTTTGGAATGGGGATGATTATGGCACATTTACAAAGATGGCATATTGTGTTAGTGTTGAGGGCAATGTTGTACATGTTTGTGAGGTATTCAAAGGAAGTGGCTTTTGGTGTTTGAGATGTCTGATGTTTAAGCCATCAGGTCCAATGGAATTGCTGTTTGTGCTGTTTGAGATGGTTAATTGCATTTGTGTGGTGGTAAATTGTATTTTCTTGGTGGGAAGGGTTGTATGATCTATGTGCCTGTTGATTTTGTTTGTGCTATATGGAGTGACATTTGTGAATTGTTTATTAAATGCTTTTGCATTTTCTATGTCAGTGATGGCTATTTTAAGTTTTAAAGCACATACTTCTTTTCTGTTGTGTAGGTGGTTTTTGTTGGACAGCTTTGCTATGGTGCCCTGGAGGGAGTGTGGATTTTGCAGTGGTGTGCAGTCAGGGCATGCAAGTCATGCAATGCATGACCGACAAACTTTATATATTTAATATTATATTTAAATATATATTTATTAAGCAGATTTATTATGTATTGACTTTAGTACATTGCGAATTTTGAGGAACGTGTGTTCCCAGTCATAAACTCAAAAGCAATGTTCAATTAAACATGACATGCACCAAAAGAATTGCAGATGGTAGGTGCTTTCTCATAGCCAGGGCTGTGAGTAAGTCTGTTCATTGCTGAAACCGAACCTACCAAAATGGAAGGGTATCCACTCATTCTGATGTTCAGTGTGGGTCTGCTAATTGGCAAACGTCCTTTTCAGGACAGGGAAATGCCAGGATAAAACTGCCCTTTTTAGGGCACATTGCCAACAAGTTCCAAAGACCCACTATTCTTCAGCTGAACATCAAAGGCCTCACTGCAAGCAAGATGAACGTTCTTCATCATCTCACTATGCAGTTTGAGGCACTTGTCATCCTACTGCAGGAGATCCACTGCACTGATGCAGAGAAGTTGGTACTACCAAATTACCAACTAGCTGGGTCTTCTTTAAGCAGGAAGCATGGCTTTGCCATGTTTGTTCACGAGCAACTGAGATACATGCTTTTGGACCAATCTCCATTGACATTGGAGATCGAGTGGCTGTGTGTGGACATTGATGGCTATGAAATAGTCAACATCTACAAACCACTGCCAATGCGATTGCGAACCCTGGATCTCCCAGTGTTTCCTTACCCCTGTCTTTACGCTGGCAATTTTAACTGTCGTCATGCTGACTGGGGCTACAATGACAACAGTCTGGACAGTGAGTGCTTGGCTGGCTGGGCAAGTATTAATTGTCTTGCCCTCTTATATAATGCCAAGGACGCTGCCAGTTTTTATTCAGGCTGCTGAAACACTGGCACCAATCCAATTCTAGCTTTCACTAGCATGGGTTCAAACAGTCGCTTACCAGATAGACGTGTCCTTGACAAGTTCCCCAGGTCACAACATCGACCTTTGCTTATTACACCACCAAGGTTTGCTATGGCAGTGCCAAGCATGCCTGTTAAGTGATTGAACTTCTGCAAGGCCAAATGGAGTCACTACATTGTTTTGACGAATAAATTCACAAAGACTTTGTTGCCACCTAATTCACTTGATGTGGATGCAGTTTAGCAGGACTTTTGTAACACCATTAAGAAAGCAGCCAAAAAGACTATCCCATGCAGGTATTGAAATAACTATATTCCGTGTTGGGATGCGGAGTGTAAATCTCTCTGTAAAACCTTTCTGCAGTCTCCTCAGGGAGACGACTCAAGTTTGGCTGCTACAGCTTTGCTTGCCAAGCTTGACAGAAAGCGGAGGGATCGATGGTCCGAGGCAGTTTGGAGCATTGACTTCTCACACTCTAAGGAAAGCATGGAGTATTTTGAACAACCTTACTGGTAGGTCATGACACTCTCCTTGTCACTGTCCCGTTTCAGCTGATGCTATTGCATCTCAGCTGGTTAGAAATGGGAAATATGAGGCTGTTGACTGCAAGTCATCTCGACTTGTCTCTCAAGAAGTCTTTGGAGGGCCACAACACCAGACCCAGTAAATATTTCTGACAATTTTTCACAGAAAGAATTTACTGCTGCCCTTCAACATTTAAAACCAGGTAAAGCTCTGGGACCCGACTCCATCTGCTCAGAGCTTATACTCCATGCCAGAGCTGCTTTGAAGTTCTGGTTACATGACTTCATTTCTTCCTATTTGTGCCAATTCAAAATTCCCAAGATCTGGAGAAGAGTGCTTGTGGTTGCAATCCCCAAACCAGCAAAGCCCGTGGGGCACCCAAAGAGTTATTGACCAATATCTCTGCTCTGTGTCCCCTACAAGATCCTCTAGAGGCTTATCTATGCCCATGTTGAACCATTAATCAATCCACTGCACCCTAAAGAGCAGACTGGGTTTCGACACGGGAAGTCAACTGTAGATCAAGTTGTTCTGCTAACCCAGAACATTGAGGATTTTTTTGAGGCTAAAAAGAAGGCTGGTGCTGTATTTATTGATCTGACAGCTGCCTATGACACTGTCTGGCACCGTGGCCTTACCTGCAAGTTGCTGAGACTACTTCTGGATAAGCACATGGTCAAAATGATTATGGAGCTTGTCCAAAATCGAAGTTTCACCTTTACTACTGGTGACAGCAAGCAAAGCAGGCTATGCTGTCTTAAAAACGGCGTTCCTCAGGGATCAGTGTTGGCTCCCCTCCTATTTAACATCTATATGTACGATCTGCCTTCCATGATTTCCAAAAAGTTTGCTTATGCTGATGATTTAGCATTGTTGCACTCTTCTGGAAACTGGAAGGACTTGAAGGGAACTTTAAGCCAAGACATGTCTACACTTTTAGCGTATCTCCAGACTTGGAGGTTGAAGCTCAGTCACACTAAGACGGTGACGGCAGCCTTTCACATAAATATCTGAGAGGCCAAACGTAAGCTAAAGGACTACAACAACAGTAGAATTTTATCATTCTGTACAATCCCTACTTATCTTGGGGTAAAACTGGACAGATCACTCATGTTTCATCACCATTTAGTGGCATTGTGCAAAAAACTATCCTCGTGCATCACACTGCTGAGGTGACTCATGGGCTCGCAATGGAGAGCTGGTGCTAAAACATTACACATAGCCACCTTATCTCTAGTCTACTCAGCAGCTGAGTATTGTGTGCCAGTCTGGTGTTGCAGTGCTTGCACTCGTCTCATCAACAGTGTCTTGCATGATGCCTTGCGCATAGTCACTGGATGCCTGCATCCCACTCCAACCAACCAACTACCTGTACTCTCAGGCATCCAGTCAGCTGAGCTTTGCCGACTGGGAGCGACACTCTCCTTGGCTTACTGTGGATCTCTGGACCCCGATCATATCTTGTATGATCTTTTATGTGGGTCCTCAGATACTCGCCAAGTAAGACTAAGATCCAGACGTTCATTTGTGTGAGCTGCACAGAATCTTTTGGACAACCTTGCCAGACTTGGCATCTGCACTTCTGAATGGACGAATCAGAAATGGAAAACAGAGTACTGTGAAAATGCTTCCAGTCTTCGTGTTTTTGTGCCTGGGACTGGTGCCAGGCCTGCTGGTATGGGCTTACCCTGAGCAGCTTTGGTTAAGCTCAACCACCTGTGCACTGGTGTTGGGCGATTCCATTCGTCCATGCACAAATGGGGTCTCACTCCTTCACTGAATTGCAAGTGTGGCATCTCTAAGCAAACTGCAGACCATGTACAAACAATGCCCTACACATGGGGCACCACATGGAGCACAAGGTCTGACAATTTTGGATGACAAAACTCATGTGTGCTTAATGACATCACTGCCAGAATCTGATTCAGGCAGTGCAGCAGTCTGGGTTAGTTTAAGGATAAACCCTCGGCCCCAGTCCTGTTTGTGTCTGACCTGGAGTGGATACCCTTCAAACGACAACGATGACAACAAATTGCATTACTTTACTCATATAAATAAGTGCTATTGTGACATCATTTTAAGCACTCTTTTGTACTTGCTCTGGCATGCAATTCTCAAATTGCATACAGAGTTTCATAGTTGGTGCTTTCTCGCAGCTTGGGCCCTAAATAAATCTGTTCATTGGTGTTAAAAATGACAGACCAAAACCAAACTTTCCAAAATGGAAGGGTTTCCACTTATTCTGATGTTCAGCATGGGTCTGCTAATCAACAAACGTCCTTTTCAGGACAGGGCAATGCCTGCATAAAACTGCCCTTTTCAGGGCACATTGCCAACAAGTTCCAAAAACCCATTATTCTTCAGCTGAACATCAAAGGCCTCACTGCAAGCAAGATGAACGTTCTTCATCACCTCACTCTGCAGTTTGAGGCACTCGTCATCCTACTACAGGAGATCCACTGCACTGATGCAGAAAAGTTGTTACTTCCAAACTACCAACTAGCTGGGTCTTCTTTAAGCAGGAAGCATGAGATAAGATACATGCTTTTGGACCAATCTCCACTGATATCAGAGATCGAGTAGTTGTGTGTGGACGTTGATGGCTATAAAATAGTCAACATCTACAAACCACCAACAACGTGATTGCAATCTTTTTGCAGAAAAGGTTAGAAGAATAGAATTAATTTATAAATAATGTAAGTAAATCTTTTATTTTTAAACTTACAATTTTCAATGTACTGAACAGTGAACAGTTATCCCTGTGAACTGGATGCATGTTTCAACAAACTTATCTATATATATATATATATATCTGTTTGCTTTACTTTGCCGGTACAGAGCTCAATAACCAAATAGTTAGAGCAGTATTTATTAATAAAAGCACTAAAATAGATTAAAAATTAACAATTAAAATCCACGACAGCCTGTTCCATGCTAAGAATTGTCAGGTGGAAACTAGAAAATTAAAATGCAGTTAATTTTAGTAAAAATAATATGTAGTAAAATTAGTTAAGCAAATAATACAATTCCTGTGACGTCATAGAAGAAAAAATATAAGAAATGCAAGTATGGAGGTTTGCATTCAATTAAAAATGAGGGAAGGCGAGTTTGGTGTATTGAAAAAGGTATAAAAGTAAAAAACTCTATAAAGCAATAAAAGTAAAAGGGGGAGTACTGTAAGCTTTATGAGGTAGAAAGGAAAAGTGAGTGAAAGGTAGTGCAAACGATAGTGAGAGGTACAAGCAGATTAAGACGGACAAGAGAGTACACAAAAGAGAGGGGTGATTAAAGTGCACAAAATCAGGTGGGTCATATATTTAATATAAAGTGGATTTATTTTAGTGGCGGCATATATCTTGTTAGTTTGTAATTAAAAATCTTATTCAAAAAGAAAAGTAAATGAAAAAAGTAAATGAAAATTGAATAAGATCTCCAACTGCCCTCTGACGGGCTTGGACAGGCAAAACAGTCTGCGGTGGTAAATAAAATAATATGAAGGTATGGTCTAAAATCGATGAAACTGCTATGACCATGGATTCCAAATTTTCAATTTTAAAATTTTAATCACTTTCAAATATATATATACACGTACATAGTTTTTTGGTTGGTGCTCTTCAGAGAGAAGCGCTCTGTGATGCTGGGTCATAGCAGTTTCATCGATTTTAGACCATACCTTCATATTATTTTATTTACCACCGCAGACTGTTTTGCCTGTCCAAGCCCGTCAGAGGGCAGTTGGAGATCTTATTCAATTTTCATTTACTTTTTTCATTTACTTTTCTTTTTAAATAAGATTTTTAATTACAAACTAACAAGATATATGCCGCCACTAAAATAAATCCACTTTATATTAAATATATGACCCACCTGATTTTGTGCACTTTAATCACCCCTCTCTTTTGTATACTCTCTTGTCCATCTTAATCCGCTTGTACCTCTCACTATCGTTCGCACTATCTTTCACTCACTTTTCCTTTCTACCTCATAAAGCTTACAGTACTCCCCCTTTTACTTTTATTGCTTTATAGAGTTTTTTACTTTTATACCTTTTTCAACACACCAAACTCGCCTTCCCTCATTTTTAATTGAATGCAAACCTCCATACTTGCATTTCTTATATTTTTTCTTTTATGACGTCACAGAATTGTATTATTTGCTTAACTAATTTTACTACATATTATTTTTACTAAAATTAACTGCATTTTATTTTCTAGTTTCCACCTGACAATTCTTAGGATGAAACAGGCTGTCGTGGATTTTAATTGTTAATTTTTAATCTATTTTAGTGCTTTTATTAATATATATATATTTTTTTTTTTTTTCAGAGCTTAATTTTATATTTTTTGAACATTTTATTTAGGGATGTGCCGAAGCTTTGGCTTCAGCCAAAGCCAAAGGTCATTTTTGTTGGAGCTTTGGCTTTGGCAAGCAATTTTCCATTATATAAAGATCCTTACACTTGATGGCTGATATAATTTGTTTTATCAAATACAAAGCTTATTACAAAATCACATGCTATTGCTACTGTGATGTGTTATTCATCTGTTTTGAAAAATGTTTGTTTACACCCCAGGTTCTTAAACTGGGGGGTGTGAAAGGTTTTTCAGGAGAGTGCGAGCAACTGGGTACAAGCTGATTTGATAACTGTATTGATATAAAGTAAATGGAAAAAAAGAAAATATGACAGTGGTTTATTAAAGTATGGTTTTATAGATTTCATGGTGAATAGTCAAGTGGTACCACAATACATGATACAGATGATTTTCTATTTTGGCAAGATTGGCTTTGACTACTCATGATTACTGATGACCTGGGAGAATGAATGCTCTTGACAGACACCCCACCCAGGTTCGTGCGTAGCACTTCTGAGACGACTATCAGTTTAAGATGGAGGTCCAGTGCTTAAACACTGCGCATAGCCATTTTATCTGTAGTCTACTTTACAATACAGCGGATTATGTGCATCAGTTTATTGTCCCAGTGTACACACTCGTCTTTTGGTCAGGCCATTATATGAGCAGCAAGAGAGAATAAAATCCAGATGCCCATTTGTATCTGCTGCATGGAAACTACAGTATAAGATAATGCATCTTAACTAGATATCTGTGTTGGTCAGTGGGCAGACTTTACATGGGACATATATAGTAGTACTTGAATAGGGCGCCTAAACTTTATGATTTCATCCCAAGAGTTGCTTTCAGGCTTCTTGGTCTGGGCCTGCTTAGGTAAGACTCAACTGCTTGTGAACTGGCATTGGGTGTTTTTGATCATCTTTGTATAAGGTTTTGCTTCCTCTTGTAATCGCAAGTGTGGTGCACATAAACAAACTCCAGACCACATCATTTCTGCATGCTCTACATACTGGGCACCAAAAGGACATTGTGGTCTGTCAATCCTAGATACCAGATGCTAGCTCAAGAACATTACTTCCATCATCAGATAAAAGAAGAACAAGTGAATGATCCCAAACGATGACAATGACCACAAATGTGTGATATGCTATGAAAACCACAGCAATTATGCAATGAGACCAAGTCATTTCAGTGTTATCTTAGACAAAAAAAATCCTGACATTAAAGATAAGCCTTTAGCTTTCAAAGCAAGAAAGACAGTCTAAAAAATTTTAAAGTGAGTGTTTTCGCTATTCTTCATCTACAGAAATAGTAGAAGCGTCATTTGAAATTGCTCACATGATTGCTGTAAAGAAGAAATCTCACAACATTAATTAGTAAAACATTGATTAAACCGTGCATGTTAAAAGCAGCTGGTTTTGTGTCGTAAAAAACATACAGCAAGAAGATAGCAAAGATTTCACTCTCAGATTTTACGATCCAAACAACCATTGATAAGCTTGCAAAGGAAATCGAGTGTCAAGTTTTTAAAAAGTTAGCAGCTTTTTTTCAATTCAATATGATGAAACAACTGATATTTCTCAATTGTTGCAGTTGTTAGTCTACATTCGTTTTGAGTGAAAAGCATATGCTGATTTGCAGAACCGTAGAGAACACATGTAGAGCATAAGATGTATTCAAAGTGGTCTTGACATTTGTTGCAACAATAGTATACTGTGGAAAAAAGTTGTGGGTGTCTGCACTGGGGTTCATCTGACAATGTTTGGATCTGGAAGTGAATTCATTGCAAAGATACAGGAGGAACCCCAATGCAGTTAGATCTCATTGCGCGATTCACCGAAATGCTCAGGGGTCTATATAGAACTTTACCTATTGCCATGAAAAGTAGGTTTGCAACAATCATACGAGCCACCAACTACGTTAAACCAAGTGCTGTTAGCACACATGTATGAAATAAAAGATGAATTTATTCTGTTTTGTTGGTATTATCAAGGGGGGTGCGAGTTTTATTTTTATGATGAAAGGGAGTGAAGCAAGACAATTTGGCTGGACCAATTTGGCGGGAGACAATTTGGCAGGACAAATTTGTTGGCTAGCTAATTTGGCAGGAAAATAAATAAAAATGATTTACCTTCACTAGCGTTGATGTGACAGCAAAAAAGTTTTGTTATGTCACTAGGGCATTCTATTCTTCTTCTATTCTATTCTTTGTCAAATCGTATCATTTGACAATGGAACTCGGCAAACTTTTTCGGCAGCAGCTGTTCCAAGGATTTCTTTTACAACAATGGCTAATACTGGTGCAATGACTGATTCTGCATCAGTATGTGCTTTTTTATGTTTAGTTAACAGGTGAGCCACTTTATAGCTGGCAATTAATATTTTTTCTGGCAGCTTGAGGTAGCTATCCATTTTTTTTGCCTGTTTGTTTGTTTGCGACATCAGATTCTCAAAGAATTCTGTGGGCTTATCCTTCAATGTGAGATGTTTCATGTTCAAGTGTCTGATGAGCTTGCTCGAAACAAGCAATTTGTTTTTTAGGGCCATATTGCAGATAATGCATAAAGGTTGTTGGTGATCCTCAGGTCCCAAAGCAATAAATCCGTACTGAATGTTATTTTTTTTGTATTTGCGCTTACAGTTTTGTCAGACTGTCTCTTTCTGTTTGAAGGAACTAGCTTTCTTTAAATATTTTTTCCATGTTTGGTTATCTAATTCTAAGGAAGTCCTGAATAAAAAAAGATTATAAAACACTTCGATAAACTAAATTTTCTTACTGTGTGTTAAGCATTACGAAAGTTTATTGAACATTTTTGTTGGACCTTTTGACCAACATTATCAGAAATCTTGAAGATCTGCTAGCTAGCCTACCAATAAAAACACTGCCATCATCATACCATAAAATTTTTGAAACGAGATGAAAAATCTTAACTATTACATCACAATGCTTACACAAATAATAATGATGTTATCTTGAAACTACAAACTGGGCTACCAGTAACTGCAGTGTAATTTTAACAAATATTTTGAAACATGATGAAAAAATAATAAATATAGACTATGTCACAATGTTTACACAAACAATAATTAAGACTAAGAGCATTACTTGTCTATCACATGGTGTTAAACTTAATTGAAATACTAGCATATTTTCCAAAATTTTAAAAAGCTATGCAGCACACCTGGAAATCTCTTGTGGCACACAGTTTGAGAACCACTGGTTTAGGGTTAAGGTTAGCTGTTAGGGTTAGATGCTCTGTTGTGAAATTAACTTTTTTGAACTAACTTTTTTTGGCTAGTTGTTTTGCATTAACTCTTATGTGATTAGCTTTGGTTGAGTGGTTAGAGCACCGTGCTTGTGGTCAACATGATCTCGGTTTAAAACTCACTTGTGCCATTCTGTTGTGTTCTTGAGCAAAACACTTACAGCACTTTCCTTTACTTGGTGGTCTTGGCAAGCAGTTCTAAATTAAAGTCATATCTCTATTAAATTACAAGCGGACAGCATTATCTTGGCATCTCTGGAAGCAGGTCGAGGTAATTGCTTACCCTATTTATTAGCGCCTCCATTGCTTTCCTGTAGGTCATGAAGATAAATATAGAGATAAAATAAAATTAAAATAAATTATCTCTTTTTGTATAATCATCATATTTGACACATAAATTTTAACTACATGTACAGAACTATTCAGACATTATTGGGAATTTTTTGCTAAATATCATTTAGCCATATCGATTTTATTTACATAGAATGCCTGAAATCTGTTCTTTAAGCTGAATCATATTTTTTGAGGTCTCTAAAAATGGTGGTATTTAACCTGTTAAGCATGATATAAACTGGTCAAACCTCTTCAAAATTCTGAGCAAGAAAAACAGATAAGTTTGGTTATTATTTTGGTTAAAATATTGAGGTAAATATTTATTCTTTGATGTTAATTTATTTAATAAATGAAAATCATGCATTTAGGCAAGTTTTTTTTACTAATTGTTTGGTGTGTTAAATATAGCACATTGGGCTTTAGTAGTTATAATTTTTTCTATTTGAAATTCTCCATATTTTTACTTCATTCTTTTTTACTTTCAATTTTATATGACTAAACTAAAAATCAAACCTGATTTTCCAGTTTTCATGATACATACTCAAAGTACCAAGCCACAATATTTCCAAAAACAATTTTTTGTATTACATGTCAAATAGTGTATTACATGAATAAGACTTACAATGAAATTGGATAAAATGGACTTAGTTACTTTTACATACAAACAATAATTAACTCAATTTTTGTAAAAAAATGTAACTAAGCTACTTTTTGTTCTATTGTGTGTTTACTAAATGATAATTGCAAAAGCATTTGGTAAACATACAGAAAAAGTAGATTGAGAACATCCAAAATATTGTAAGAGCAAAATAATTGGAAAAAAGGAATCAAAAACAATAAGCAGCTGCAAAAGAAGTTCTAAAAATGCTAGAAATGACAAATGGCAAGTAGTGACAGAGTACCAATTTTTTGATTGATTTGATTTTTTTCAGTTTGATGACCATAAAGATCACTTGACAAATTCAATTAAAACTCCTGATGTTAATTTTCAATACCCATCAATTGCTGATATGACTCGACTAAACAAGTGAGTATTAGATTTAATTTTTATTATTGTTTTATTGTTTTATCAAAACTTTTCAAAAAACATCCACTGATTATAAATTGAAAAGTATTTTGAAAATAAAAATAATTAAAAAGGTACTTTTTACACAGTGACAAGAGAATACTTATGGTAGACCTACCTTTATTAATGTCACAATTTAGCAGATAACATTTTAGCACTCTAAACAAAAATTAGTGCTTTTAGTTTTGTTTTTGCATGTAATCAGTGTTACTTAGTAACCCATTTTTAACCATGGTTTCTGTTGAAGAACTTTTGTTCAGAGAGTTGAAAAACCAATTGGATGTTTTGGATGGAAATAATTGTTAGATAAAAACTTTCAAAAATAAATTTATGAGATTTTAACTTCAATTTTATCATCATCATCAATCCAGTTTTTATCTGGTTTAATCCCCAGTGACTGGAAGTGGCCAGATGCATCCCATTACTTCTGCATCTCTTCTTACACCTTCTCTCCACCTACATCGATCTGCTACATCTTCTTTTCTTAAACCAATCCTTCTTATGCTCCTTTGACTTGTTTCTTCCATTACATCTTTGGTCGGCCCTGTTTACATTTTCCATCCACTTCATATACCATTGCCTTCATCAAAACATCTTTCTCGGGTTGTCTCAAAATATGACCATACCACCCCACACCATTCACCCTTTCCAGTTTATCTGCTGCTTCCTTCAATCCCAACATGTCCATCAGCTCCTCTGTATTCATCTTGTCCACCAATTTTATACTGCACATCACCCTCACCATAGATTTTATACCTGCTCTTAAAATAGCTACTTCATTTTCTTTCAAACACCATGTTTCACTTCTGTATAGCATACATAGCTTTTATATGTTTTTCCTTTCATCCACAAAGAGAATCGTTTTCTGAACAGTATCTCACCACACTCTTTGAATTTTTTCCATCCCACTCTTGTTCTTGCAGTTACTGCGGCTTTACATCCTCCACTGGCATTCAACCTATCATCAAGATAGCAAAATCCCTTTACAGTTTCCACTTCATCAAACATTACTTCCTGTTGCACTTCTCCTGGATCATTTGTCACTTTATTACATATACTATAAACAAAAAATTTTGCACAGTTACTTTTTTCAACCATAACCTGACAGTTGATTGAATGACATGTGATCAAATGACACTTGATCGAAATGATACTTGATTGAAACAACACTTGATCGAAACAACATTTGATTGTAACGACACTTGATCGAAACGACACTTGATCCAAACAACACTTGATCCAAACGACACTTGATCCAAACGACACTTGATCCAAACGACACTTGATCCAAACGACACTTGATCCAAATGACACTTGATCCAAACGACACTTGATCCAAACGACACTTGATTGAAATGACACCTTATCAAAACTACACTTGATTGAAACAACACTTGATCAAAATAACACTTGATTGAAACGACACTTGATCAAAATGACACTTGATTGAAACGACACTTGATCAAAATGACACTTGATCAAATAATGCAAGAGAAAATTTACAACTTTGTCTTAATTTTGTTGATTTTTTTCCCAAAAACACAGTAATCTCAAAAAATAAGTCTTCCCTTTGAATCTGTCTCTGATTTCTGCAAGGGGTTGGCAAGGGTGGGGCCATGGCACAACACCCCCTAAAGAGCTGACTACAATGTGAAAAGAATGCAAAAATGGCAGCAATAGGCATTTAATGAAACATAACCATGACAAAAGATTTACTTTTTGCCTCCCTAAAAATGCTTTGGCCAAGGACCTTGTTGAGAAACTCTGACCTTGACATTGACAAAAACTTATAAAAAATAAAAACAAACTGTCTTCTTACTCATGTTCTCTGCTTTTTATGGGTCTAATTTAGAGTAACAAAAAGATTGTTTAATCACAGAAACATACAAAAATAAATCTTTTTTTTATCAACTGTCATTTTGATCAAGTGCCGTTTTGATCAAATGTCGTTTCGATCAAGTGTCATTTCGATCAAGTGTCGTTTCGATCAAGTGTCGTTTCAATGAAATGTTGTTTTGATCAAATGTCGTTTTGATCAAGTGTCATTTTGATCAAGTGTCGTTTTGATCAAGTGTTGTTTCGATCAAATGTTTTGATCAAGTGTCGTTTTGATTAAGTGTCGTTTCAATCAAGTGTTGTTTCAATCAAGTGTTGTTTGGATCAAATGTCATTTCAATCAAATGTTTTTTTGATCAAATGTCGTTTTGATCAAGTGTCGTTTTGATCAAGTGTCGCTTTGATCAAGTGTCATTTCGATCAAGTGTCATTTCAATCAAATGTTGTTTTGATCAAGTGTCGTTTCAATCAAATGTTGTTTTGATCAAATATCGTTTTGATCAAGTGTTGTTTTGATCAAGTGTCGTTTCGATCAAGTGTTGTTTCGATCAAATGTCGTTACAATCAAATGTCGTTTTGATCAAGTGTTGTTACAATCAAATGTCCTTACAATCAAACGTCGTTTCGATCAAGTGTTGTTTCAATTATGTGTTGTTGATCAACTGTCATAGCACCTTCTTCAACTTAGAACACCTTCCACGAATCCATTAGTCACATTTTATACATAACACTGAGTTGACAGTCACCCTTTTGCCACATATTTCATGTGGGCCTATACTTCATATGACTTCACCCTCAGACCCACACACCATCACCTTTGTCTTTTCAAGATTCACCTTAGTCCCTTGCTCTCCAATGCACTTCTCCATTTTAGAAATCTTTCCTTCAAACCTTCCATCATTTCACTCATTATTACCAAGTCATCTGCATACAAAACCTCTTTTCTTAAACCTTCTCTTGCATTCTCTGACATAACATCCACTGCAATTGCAAACAAAAAAGGTAACAAAACATCCCTGATGTACATTGACTGTTACAGAAAATTCTTCTGAGAATTCAGATCCAACTTTAACCATAGTCTTTAACTGTAGTCTGTATGAGGGTCATACAGACTCATCACTGCTTTCACCAAGATCTCTGGTGGTCTTTTCTTCTTCAGTGCCCATTGCATTACTCTTCTTGGAACTCTGTTAAAGGCCTTTTCTAAATCCATGAAACACATGTTCTACTTTTCATCCTTCTCCCTGTATTCTTGCATTTTTCTCACTGTAAAAAAAGCATTATTGTCCCTCTTCATAGCATAAAGCCAAATTGTGTATCATCCTCCTCCAATACCCTTTCAACAATCTTTATTCCATGTTCTAATAACTTCACTCCTCCATATGCACTGCAATTCATCACATCTCTTTTTCCCTTGTAGATTGGCACCATCACACTAGTCTTTCAATCTTGCATTCCCTTTCCCTTCAAGTACTCTCTGACAAAGTTTCATCATTACATCAATTTCAACTTTCCCACTTGCATTTATCATTTCCATGTTCACCTCTGAAAGTCCAGATGCTTTCCCTAATTTCATTTTCTTCTTTGAGGAAACCTCTTTCACTGGACCTATACCAAGCTCAGTGTTTTGATCCCATGCGTTCTCTTTATTTATCATTTTTTTCATATGTTTTTTTCATACTTTTTTTTGATCTTTCTCACTGAACACAAATCTGCTATTTATTCCTCTCAAACATTGTCGACCATTTACATCTTGTCCTTCCTTTTTTAAAAACTGTACAAGCTTAAACATGTTGTTTTATTTGTCACATAAATCATTCATCTCTTGCTCAGCCTCTCTCATTGCTCTACTGACAATTTTTTTTGTTTGATTTCTATCTCTTTTGTAATTATCTTTATTTTCTTCTGATTAAATCTTGCACATCTCTCTAAGTGGATTTTTTTTGTGTTTAATGCTTCTTGCACTTCTTCATTCCATTATGATGTGCTTCCTTGTTCTCTCCTTCATTTTCTCTTTCCATATGAAGTTCTTCACAAGCCTCCAAAACTCCATCCTTAAATAAACCCCACAAATCTTTTGCTTCAGTATTAAATTAATTCTTTCACCTTGTCCTTAAATTTTTTGCTTGTTTCTTTTTTTAAAATTTCCGTACCCTCCATTGCATGTCTCGTTTCATTTTTATGCACTTAAACAGGTTTTCCTTCTTTACATCAACAATCACTAACCTGTGTTGCAGTTTTCAAGAAATCATCTTGACATCCTTCAAGAACTTTCTGCTTTTTCCACCAAAACAAAATCAATCTCAGTTTCATTACCACCTGAAGTATATGCAACCTTCATTTTTTCCTTTCATGTATTCACCACACATAAATCCTTCTGATTGCAGAATTCCAACAGCATTTTTACTTTCCAAATTTTATTCCCCAATTCCATTTCCTCCATGTTCACCCTCAAATCCATCCACCTTTTTTCCATCATGACCATTAAAGTCTCCAATCCCCAAAGTTAATGTTTTTGTACCTTTTGTGTCTCATTCATGAACCACTTTATCATAAAGTTTATCCTTCTGTATATCTGGCTTTCCACTTTGGGATGCATAGACACATATCACTCGTATCATTTCTTCCCCAAATATCAGGCACATTGTCATTATTTTATCACTCCTATGAATTTTAACAACACTCACACAGCTCCTCCTTGACCAATATTCCCACATCCCCCTTTCCAGTATTATTTCCTGACCACTATAACTTGTATCTTCTTCCTTCAACTTCAATAAAACAAGCTCCTTTGCCCTTCCATCATACCTCCCCCTCTTCCTCAATTCCTCTGCCACCTCTGTCTCTCCACCACAACACCTACCAATGTTCTAGGTTCCAAGTCTAATTCTAATCTGAGACTTTTTCTTGTTTTAAATTTATACCCAGAAATTCTTTGCAAGCCCCTGCCCATTTAAGAAATGGGAGATAAAATTGACTAAAATACCATTATATAATATGCAAATCACTGAGAATCAAAAATGCTGCTATAACTTAATCAACACACTTAACATGAAAAAACATTTAAAAGGGATCCAGGCCAAAGTGGATGCAACATGTGAAAAATCAATTCTCAACAGTACAATGCATTCTCAAAGAGATCACAATGTAACTAATTAAATGTAGTTTCTATGAGTGAAATAGGAACATAAAAAAGCAACAAAAATAATTTAACAGAGAGGACGATGATTATGTGACAAGTCTGTTTCAGTCTTATGGACCTCATCAGGCATTACTTATCATAGCCTCTCAGGCAAATAGGCAGCACGAAAAGTTAAGGTGAGAATTCCATAAAATAACTCTTTTGCGAATGGAAATTCAAATTAATAATCTACAAATACAAGTTTAAATATTAACAGTCAACATCGAAAATGCACCAATCAAAAAGAGAAATGAAAATTTAAATTTTGGATGGCAGCAAACCATTTGGAATAAATTTCATTGAAAGGTATGGTGAAGCAGCATGGAAAAGGTTTATAAAATTTAAATTTTGGACTTTGTTGAATTGAATGAAATAAATTACATTGGAAAAATTTACAGTAGCCGACATTGAAAAGCACATTGAAAAAAACTAATAGAAAAATAGCTGATAAAAAAAATAAGTTTCGGACTAGAATATATATAATATGATTGTTTTTTTATGATAGCACTATTCCTGCTTGTACATTATAGTTAAAATCTTAGTTAAAACCAATTTTATCATTGCTATTTACTGTCCTGACTAGCGGGACAATGTTAGAGGTGTTAAACTTAAGGTCACCATCAAGTGATTACTCTGACCTGATTTTGAAAATGCCCAGATATTGCTCTTTGGATAAAACATTTTTATTTAGTTTTCTAGTTTTTATTTCATCTTCAGCTTTATTACCTGACTTCCTTTCTTCTTGCTTGTGCTGACTCTAAATTCCCAAGATCTGGAGAAGAGCGCTTTTAGTCATGATCCCAAAACCAATGAAACCTATGGAGGACCCAAAAAGTTATTGACCAATATCTCTGCTCTGTGTCCCCTACAAGATCTTTGAGAGGCTTATCTACACCAGCATCAAGCCAATTATTGATCCTCTGTTTCCTAAAAAGCGGGCTGGGTTTTGACGTGGAAAGTCGACCGTAGATTAAGTTGTTCTGCTGACCCAGAACATTGAGGATTCTTTTGAGGCTAAGAAGAAGGCTGGTGCTATATTTGTCAATCTGACAGTTGCATATGACACTGTCTGGCACCATTGCCTTACTTGCAAGCTGCTGAGGCTTCTGCCAGATAAGCACATGGTCAAAATGATCATGGAGCTTGTCCAAAACCAAAGTTTCACCCTTACTATCGATGACAGCAAGCAAAGCAGGTTATGCTGTCTGAAGAACGGCGTTCCTCAGGGATTGGTCTTGGCTCCCCTCCTATTTAATATTTATACGTTTGATCTGCCTTCCATGATTTTCAAAAAGTTTACTTATGCTGATAATTGAGCATTATTACACTTTTCTGGAAACTGGAAAGACTTGAGGGGACTTTAAGCCAAGACATGTCTACACTTTCAGCATATCTCCAGACTTGGAGGTTGAAGCTCAGTCACACTAAGATGGTGATGACAGCCTTTCACTTAAATAACCAAGAGGCCAAACATGAGCAAAAAGTCTACAATAGTAAGAGACTTACTGTTCTCTCCAATCCCTACTTATCTTGGGGTAAAACTGGAAATATCACTCACCTTTTGTCACCACCTAATGGCAGTGCAAAAAAAAGTATTATTGCATGTCACACTATTGAGGCAACTTGCAGGCTCAGGATGGGGTGCTGGTGCCAAAACACTATGCACAGCTGACTTATCTCTGTGCTGCTCAACAGCTGAGTACTGCACACCAGTCTGGCATTGTAGCACTCACACTTGCCTCATAGACAGTGTCTTGAATGACGTCTTGTGCATAGTGCACTGGATGCCTGCATCCCACTCCAATGGACCACTTACCCATACTCTCAGGCATTCAGTCAGCTGAGCTTTGCTGACTGAAAGTGACACTCTTTTTGACTTACTGTGGATCTCTGGACCTTGATCATAACTTGTATGATCTTTTAAGTGAGTCCTCAGATGCTTGCCAAAAGTGACTAAGATCCAGACACTCATTTGTGCCAGCTGTGTGGAATTTTTCAAACAACCTTGCTGGACTTGGCATTTATACTTCTGAGTGGACAGACCTTAAAGGAATGTGGAGTATTGTGAAAATACTTCCAGGCTCTGTGGTTTTATACCCAGGACCAGTACCAGGCCTGTTGGGATGAGCTTGCCCCAAAGTTGGGTTGAGCTCAATTGCCTGCAGACTGGTTTTGGATGATTCCATTTGTCCATGCACAAATGGGGTCTTGCTCTTTCACTGAATTGTAAGTGTGGTGCCTCTGAACAAACCACAGACCACATTGTAATTGTGTGTCCCATACATTGGGCACCATATGGAGCATGAAGTCTGACGGTTTTGGATGACAAAACTCAATGCTGGCTTAACAACATCACTGCCAGAATCTGATCCAGGCAGCACAGCAGCCTGGGGTAGTAAAAGAATAAACCCTCGGCCCCAGTCCTGTTTGTGTTTGACCTGGAATGGATGCCCTTTCAAGGAGTTATAACATTTGAATACTTGGCTAATATATCTTAAAATTTACTTTGTTTTGGTAAGATACAAGTTACACTCAAGAGGTTTGCAATAGCACAGCTATAATTTAATAACAACACTGTTATGAGTATCAATTAAACAGCCTTTATTTGTATCAATTGTGAGCTTATAAAAATTCAAAAAATCAAGTCCAATTATTGAAAAATTTAAATCAGTTTTTATGAAATCCCAAGTATAGTTGACAAAAGAATTAAAATTAATAATTTTCAAAGTTTGTTTACCATACGTTTCGATAACATTGGATGTGACAGAATATAAAACAGTAGGGTCTGGACTAGTTACATTCATGTTTGGAAGCACTAATCAATGATATTATGAGCTAGTGTCTATTAAAAAAGAAATGTTGTTAATAAAATCGTAGGTGATCAGCAATTTGCAATTTTGAGTAGTTCACAGCATAGAAAAAGAAGGCGAATTTACACATGAGATACACTGTGTGCTGCAGAATGTCAGATAATTTGGCTGAAAAGCTAATGCAACAGATTTTGCTTCCAGCCTCCTGTGTTTAATTGATTCATTGGCTGATTCGAATGTATGCAAGGGTCAAAAAACTTGCATTGAAGGCCTTTACATTTAAATGCCATTTGGCAAAATTTTCAGTGAAAGTAGCAAATATAACTGTGGTTGTGTGAATAAGTATTGTCTCACCCTTGAAATTGCAAGTTTCCTGGTGCTGTTAAATTACCTGTTTTTGGGGTTTTGTTGTAAAAGTTATGTAATGGCTGGCAATATGATTGAAAATTATGAGGTTGATTAGAAATGCTGCTAACTGCTGTGCCCTTCAAATTGCCTGAAAAAGTTGATCCTTCTGTATAGTGTTCATTAGCTTTCATATACTTAGTAACACATTTTTCAAGTCCACTCAAATCTGTGTAAAATCAATTGCCACTGCATGCAGCCACTTTAGTGGGTAATACTTTTTAAAATTGGTCTTTAATTGTAGCTTGAAATTGAGGGGAGGGGTTTTCTTCAAGACTGGAAGTGGCTAATAAGTGGCACATTAAATCCATGGGAGATCAATTGCCCAATGTTAAATTATTTAGCAAAAGGTTGAGTTTTTCAAAGTCGTCTTTTGCATGTACAGCCTTTATCTGAGTGCATAATTTCATATAGCAATCTAGATCTCGCAGGAATGGCAAACCTTTGTTATAAGTCAGGTCAAAAAATGACAGTTTTTTGAAACTTGTGTTAAGTTGGTCATTGGCTAAAAAAAGTTGAAGACTAAAAAAAAGTCTTCACTTCCCATCAATATCTAAAATTTTTCTCCCAAAATCATAGTGATCTCTAAAAAAAAAAGGTCTTCACTTCGATCCCATAATTTCACCATTTTTTTCCCAAAATCATGGTGTTCTCTTAAAAAAAAAGTCTTCACTTTGATTCGATCTCTGATTTCACTATCTTTCTCCCAAAATTCCAACATAATTCTATCCTGTCCTAAAGTAATGTTGCAGACTAAAAATGCCAGAAATTTCAGAACATCAGGTGTGTCATTGAATTTCAACTAGTGGGTCACAATGTGACCCACAGGTTATTGGTTCACCATCCCTGTCATATAAGGGGCATTCAAAAAATACACGGAATTCTCCCGTGACAAGAGTGCCAGCAAGAAAAAACGTATTTTAGCATGCTAGCCATAAAAAGCATGTTCTTTGTGATTGAATAACTGCTATTACTCATTTTGCGCTTGTAAACAAGGTTGTCAAGAGCTAGTTTATTTAAGGTAGTTTTTTAACCCATGGAGCTTAAGGATTTCGAGGTAAGAACCAACATCAAATTTTTGTAAAGCTTGGTTGGAAAAGAACAGAGATCATTCAAGTTCTGCAGACCATTTATAAAGATGATGCTCTGAAGAAAACTTGTGTTTACAAGTGGATTGAAAGATTTCAAGATGGTAGAGAAGCTGTTGAAGATGATAAGGGTTGTGGAAGACCAACAACCTCAAAAAACAATAAAAAAATTGATTTTGTTGATTGACGGTTTATCAGATAGCTGAGACTGTGGGCATATCAGTTGGTTCAGCTCATTCGATTCTGCATGACAATTTATGCCTCAGCAAGCTTTTGACACAATGGGTGCCAAAAGCGTTGCGCCCAAATCAGCTCAATCTCAAAAGTGAATTGTCAATGGCGATTTTGCTCAAAATTGAAGCAGATTAAGACTGCCTTTTTGATCGAATTATGACAGGAGATGAAACATGGGTCTACCAGTATGATCCTGAAACAAAACAGTCCAAACAGTGGCTCCCACGTGGATTATCTGGCCCAATTAAATTCGAGTCTGAGAGGTCTGTCAAGAAGGTCGTGGTTGTTTGGAAAGGTATCCACTCCAGGTCGGACACAAACAGGACTGGGGCCGAAGGTTTATCCTTTTACTACCCCAGACTGTTGCACTGCCTGAATCAGATCAGATCTGAATCAGATGTCAAGAAGGTAATGGCAACTGTTTTCTGGGACTCTGAAGGAGTTGTGCTAGTAGATTTTTCAGTAGGTAAAAAAACTGTTACAGGCACCTATTACATAAAAGTTTTAAGGAAATTGAGAGCAAAATGAGCTGAAAAGCATCCAGGAAAACTCCATCATGAAATTCTTTTCCATCACGACAACGCCCCAGCGCATTCTTCTCGGATCGTAAGAGATGTTTTGAGAGAATTTTGGTGAGAATTGCTGCCACATCCACCTTATAACCCAGACCTTGCTCCATCTGACTTTTTTTATTTCCAAAACTCAAAGAACACTTGAAAGGCATTTATTTTAATGATACTAATGAGGCAAAGCAAGCAGCAAAAACATGGCTCACAAAATGCTCAGCAGATTACTTCAAAAATGAGATAAAAGGATGGAAGCACCGCCTAGAGAAGTGCATTGACCTTGATGGAGACTGCATTGAAAAGTAGATTGATTGTATCAATAAATTATAAAAAATTATAAAAATCCGCATATTTTTTGAATGCCCCTCATATAGCTTTTTAAGTTGACCTGTGGTTAATGTTTCTAAGATTGTCATGAATTTTAAAAACTGGTGCTTTTATACCAGCAATAGTAAATTTTGCATTACACACAGCTAATCAGCTATACTCATTGTGCAACCAGAAATGCGGCAATAAAATTTAAAGTAAAACTATTTTTGTTAGCTGAAAATATTTTTCTATTGGCTGATTGACCAGAGAAACCAGGTTGCTCATCAGTGGAAATTGGCTGCAATTTAGCAGAATTTTTAATCATTTTGCAAATAGGCTTCAAATAGTGTCTTGCTCAGTTTTATGAGTGTCTGTAAGATAAGGTTTGAAAGACTTTATTAAGATTTGTTGCCAACTGGTCATTAAAATAATAAACTGAAAACCATTTGGAAATGATGATTGGCAATCATTACGTAAGATTAGCAACAAGGTAAAAAATAATAAAAACAAAAAGTTATTACTTTTGTTCAATCAAGTTGGGGTCACCAAAATTTTAGAATTAGTGGGGGTTTGTTTTAAAACTAACCTTAACACAATATTACAAAAAAACTATTCAAACAGAATTTATTGATTAATTATAATAAAAACACGTCACACAACCAGAGTAGCAGTATAGTGTTATTCATAATTTTATTGCCTGTCTCTTAAATGGTACAGCCAAGTCACTATATATAGTGAGCATGACCAAATGTATAAATCATCGACTGTAGGACACAGAAACACCATTGCACAAAGTTTCACATAATAAACACCATGAGAAATGGAGCATGACTGACAAAACATAACAAATTCATAACAAAACGTAACAAATAAGAATGCTCCATTCTATGCTCATAGCGAAACTAGTCTAAACCCTTGTAAACTCTCATTCTCAAATGACCTCAACTGCTTGCAAAAGCTTCTTCCACCAACAAGTTGTAAGGTTTTTATTTTATAAATACTCATAAAACATAAGCCAAGCACACTGCAACCAAGCATTTGGCATACACGAGTCATGACACATCTACAGCAGACAGAACAAGTGAAGTTTCATCAATCAGTTTGATACTATGTATATGAATAATTTGTAGCAATTTCTTTAAACTTTAGAAAAATGTATTAGTTTTTTAAGCTAATTCTTTTTTAAGATTGGCTAAACTTCATTCCTACTTCATTGAAAACTTTATGGTCATTAGTGTAATTGAAGAGATACATATGCTTGTTGTGTGCTTATTATTGGAATTTGATCATTCATGGCACCACACCCCTTCCCATCAAGGTATTGTATTTGATTGATTAAAACAGCCCTAATAATTCAGGTTTCACTTAATTTATTGAAATTAATAGTTTTCTATTGTCATAATGCCATAAATTCATTGTTATGCTTCAATAATCTTTTTCTCTTGCTTATTCCATGATAACTTAATACATAACTTAAGGTGCGTTTACAGCCATTTACAGTGCTTTTTTTTCAGCGTGATCTTTGTTTGTTTTATTGATGCTTAAATCCACTGGAAAAATGAGTGGATTTGAGCATCAATAAAACAAACAAAGATCATGCTGAAAAAAAGCATTGTAAACGACTGTAAACACACCTTTAGGATAATTATGTGCTGAGAATTCTTAATTGGTCACTACCAAGTTGCTTCATAACTAAAGTCCAATATAGTCAAATTTTTTAGGGTTTGTTTCATAATAAGACTAGACTTTAGCATCAGTTACTTGGTCAATTGGTCAAAATAAAGTCAAAATTTTACTTTATCATATTTAGATAAAAAAACTCATTTTTTGTTTATTTTTGCAACTTTTGGTGCAACTATTAATAGTTTAAATATTTTTTTGTTACAATTAATACCCTATATTCTATAACTTCTGGGGCTGCAGCACTTTTGTGTCTATTTTAAAACTTTTTATTTTACTTGTTCTCTTTACAAGTTCTGAATCACCAAAATAAATTTTGCATGTTTTGTGTCTCTTAAAAGTTTTTCTTCCCAACTCTCAGGTATGCAATTTTCAGTTTAGGAATCTTTGTTCTATACGGTTTTGAAAACAATTTACTAGTGATGGGACGATGCCTTTTTTTTTATTCTAATGCTGATTTCAACAAAAATTTTCAATTCCAATGCCAATTTTGATTTTTATTAGTTAAATTCACTTTGTTTTTTATAAGAGATTAACCAAATTTTTAAAAGCACCTTGCGTAATCAGTTGAATAATTAACGTACAGTATCTCTCTCTTAATTGTTTTAAATTGTTCACCATTAGCCATTGTAAATTGAAGATTATACAAATGTTAAAAAAGTGAATCTATCTTCCTTGCAGAGTGCCCAATTAAAGAATAAGAGCTATATTTTAATACAAAATTTGTTTAATCACTGTTTTGAAAAACCACAAACATCTGTTGCCTTTTCATTTAAATAGAATCCTGATCCTTATTCAATTAGAAAGATTCTATTTGAAAAAGAATATTTGAACATATTATACAAAATTTATTTAAGTACTTTTTAAAAACCACAATAGTCTGTTTCATTTTATGGAATCATCTGGTGGCTACTGAAAAAATAAAGAATATAATCATTAGTAATTCCTTCTTGATCTGTTTGATCAATTCATCCTTCATGTTGTATGGAATCTTGTTAGTGCATCTCTCAATCACGCCCCACATAAAAAAGTCCATCGGATTCACGTCTGGTGAGTTCGGAGGCCAAACATGAGGCAAGACAAAATCAACAAAGTTGTTGCTCAGCCAAAGTTGCGTTTTTCTCAATGTATGGCAGGGTGCTGAGTCCTGTTCCCACACATATGGCCTTCCATCAGCCACCTTACATATCCAGGGCAGTATGTGCATCTCCAAAACCTTCAGGTACTCCACTGTGTTGACCTTCAAGCCCTTCTGGAAGATGTAGTGCGGCATGATGTGACCTTCAGACGAAACCACTCCATACATCATCACAGTGGCTGGAAACTTGGTCTGCATGACTTTTGGAACATCCTCAGAGCACACAGCCAAGCAACGGTTGTCTTGGTTGTTTACCGCTTGATCCTGACAAAAATTTTTCTCATCAGAGAACAATCAAATCATGTTTCACTGCGGAGGATGTTTGAGTTTGTTGAGAAGTTTTTGACAGTGCTTTAATCGCTTCTCCTTGCCCTTGGCTGTCAGTAATTGGCCTTTTTTCATTTGTAGGACTTGTACCTCAAGTCCTCTGACACACATCTTCATATCAAGGCTTCAGATGTCCTCATGTCTTTGGCAATCACCCGCATCGACTTGCCCAGATCTTTATCAATGGCATTTTTAATACAGTTAATGAATTTGGCAGTTCTGAGGCAGTCAGACCTTCTTTGGTGATCAGATCTTTTTGCCACAGCTTCATAACAGACTTTTCAAGTTGATTTCTGACTTTCCACACCCACGTCGTTGTCAGATCAAAGAACTTTGCAATGGTAGCATTGTTGTGTCCAGCGCAAATGGCAAACAACACAGCTTTCCTTTTCTATTCCTGTGGAAAGATGAATTTTTTTTCGTGGCTCCATTTTTATGGATGATGTACAGCATGGTGTAAACTGTCAAAGAAAATAAAATTTTTCGCACACAAATAGCTTGCGCGCTCACCGCACACGTTTTCCTGTGTATTCTAATTACTGTACACACCCTGTATATATTTATATATATATATATATACATACAAGGGACAGTGCTGACAATTCACTTTTGACAGTGCTCAATGATTTGAAGATCAGAGCAAAATTATCAAATTAATTATAAACACTGCAGATAAAATTTATTTATTAAAATTTGCAACAGTTTGTTTCACCGTGAAAATGGCTCATCAGGCAATTATCTGAAATTAAAGCAAAAACAAAAATAAATGCAATAACCAAAATAAATAACCCAGAATAAATACTAATAGCATAAAAATAAAAATAGAATAAAAACAGAAAATTATACAAATTTTGTACAACTTAAAAAACTATAAACAGCTCTACCGTATACAAATAAAATAATAACAAGCGCAACTGTGCAAACATATAGGATTTTTAGTCATTGACAAGTGACGCGGTATAAATTTACAGAAATAGTGACTAATCAAAAATGAAAAAAGTTGTAACTGATAAAAAACTGGGTTCGATGCCTGGTGAAGATTACATGAAGTTTTTTAATTTAAATTTGTTTTTATGGCGACACTTACCAGTGAGTTCCGTTCTTTTGTTAAGTGTGCTAGGTGGGTCTGCCAGGAGAATGGCTAGCTTTTCATCAAGGCAGAGATTACACCTGGGCCACTGGGTTGGTAGGTGCTAGATCTGGTTGAAATGCTCCATTCAGCATGAGGTTCTCTCCCATTGTCTATGGCTTCCCAGAAGGCTTTCGATAGCTCGGTGGTATATCTTTGCTTGTTTTTGAAAGTCTGGCAACGAGGGTTGTAAAAATGGGATTTAAATTCCGTTTCACAGCATCCATAGTACGATTTGGGAGGATCGTTGCTACCTGTTGATATGCTAGCTTTATAAACGATAGCTTTTAGAGGACATTCCGCCTTAGGTTGGCAGTTGCAAGGAGGATGCACATTGGTGTTTTTTGATACCAAGATGGTCTTGTTGTGCCTTGATAAAATCGCTGCCATGTTTGGCATACAACAGTAGCTGATCTTCACAGTGTTTTTGCTGCAGATTTTGTGGACGCAATGGTGGGAGGGAAAGTGCTTTTCGAGTAAATTAAGAAAAGTTCATCCCATAGTAGTTTTAACATGTTCATTGAAAAGGGGGTTGAACCATAAAATTTTCCGTTTTCTTTTTTTCGTTTTGGCTGGATGCCACCAAGCTATCTAAGGCTTTTTGGCAAGCTAAAGACACAGGAAAGAACCCCTTCATTGAATGGAGCATCTCAGCCTGCACCACACCATATCATCTGGGAGCTAGATGATGCAACCTCTGCTTAGCAGAAAAACTTTTCATCCTCCGAGTGGACCCTACCACAATGCTGAATGAAAGATCAGAACTAAGTGGGAAATGCCATCATAAAAATAAATTTAAATTAAAAAACTTTTCGTAATTATTCGCAGCTTTACCTATTTTAATATTAGAATTATTTTGTGTTTGAATCAGACCACTACTAAGATCATACCAACAACACCCTACAAACAATTGAACCTTACTGGAAAACATCGCCACAAGAACAAATTCAAATTAATTAAATTACCTTTTTTGTCCATTAGTTTAATCCGTTCTCTATCATTTGCACTGTACTTCACTTAACTTTTTCACCTCATACGATCTCTCCCATAACCTTTTTATTGCTTTGTAGATTTTCCCTTCCTCCTTTTAAACTTTTTACAATACGCCTAACTCACCATCCCTCACCTTTAAATGGATGCAAACTTCTATACATGCATTTTCTATATTTTTGAGTTTTTTCTTGTATGATGTCACTGGAGCTGCATTATTTGCATTATTAACTACATGTAATTTATTTCAAGCATATTATTATTATTTTTACTGCAAATAACTATATATTTTTGATTTTCTAGTGATCACCTGACGATTCAATAGGATGAAACAGACTGTTGTGGTTTTAACTAATAAAGTGTAGTGTTAAATAAATATAATATACTTGCTCTAACCATGTGTTATTGAGAACTGTACTGCCAAGGTGAAACATTACTGTATATACACACGTATATATATGTATATACATATTTTCTAGTAACCACCTGACAATTCTATAGGATGAAATAGACTGTCGTGGTTTCAACTTTTTTGTTGTGTTTTTAATTTAAATAAATTGCTCTAACCTGGTTATTGAGCACTGTACCACCATTTTAAGACAATTCGGTTATATATGTATATTTATATATATTGCAATATTAATAGTAAAAGTGGCAAGACTGTCAGTAAAGAGCTCAATGAAAACTCAGAGCAGCAAATTAAATTAAATTTTAAAAGCGACATAGAGAATTTTATTAAAACCTCAACTGTAATTTGATACAAAGATAAACAGTCAAATCTTTGCAGTGTCAGATATGAAGATGAAAATGCTTAGCTTGTTTCCCAAACTCTGACTTTAATTCTAATTTGTTTAATAATTACTTTTGGCTTTTTTGCTAATTAGTGTATAAATAGTTTTTTTATGTGTTTTATTGTCTTAATTATGTACTTTTTGTTTGTGTTTAAAATCACCTCCTGATGAGCTGAAAAGGCAAAACAGATTGTTAAGGTTTTAATAAAATTCTCTACATGGCTTTTGTAATTTAATTTATATTACTATATTAATATGAAACTCCTGTAATATATATAAATTAGGAAAAAACTTAATGAAAGTCAGAGGAAATACATTGATTTTTTATTTATATAAAAACCCTATATCCTGTTTTATCCGTTCCTTAATTTCTTAATCAGATAAAACAGGCTGTAGAGATATTTTTGTTTATTAAGTGAAAAATAAGATATATACATGTACATACAGTATAACAAAAAATTTATTTTATTAATTTATGAAAATTCACAACTGTCAATTTTACCCTATGGAATTGTCAGGTGGTTACTTATTCAAATAAAGTAACCACCTGACGATTTCATAGGATGAAACAAACTGTTGTGGTTTTTTAAACATTGTTAAATTACTTTGATCTTTTCATTGACTATTCTATAAGAAAATTGATTCACTCTTGCAATATATAACTATAAATATATGCAGAATGGGAATGTTTGCTGCCACCAATGTGCTGTTGAGAGTTAGCCACTGTCAATTTGGGTTAGGGTTAGTAATGATATTGTTGTTAGGGCTTGTTTCCACTACAAGCATGGGATGGAGTATTCTTTGTTTGTTTCATTAATTTTTTTTGCTTGCCACGTGCTTAAGCACAGAAAGAAGTAAAAAAATCAATAAAACAAAGAAAGTTTTATTTTACATTCATATTGAAATGAGCTTTCCATGTTACTAGTGGTTGGTGACAATTTGCCACAGACAATTTATCACCAATCCATTATTATAAATTTTTCTAAAAAAGAAAATGTCTTTTTATATATATATATATGCTACATACACAATGATAGTCAGGTATATAAAAAAAAGAAAATACATGAATAACTTAGGAATTGTTTTTAAGAATTGAAATTTTCAAAAAAAATCTTTCAATTTTGATGCAAATTCTGATTCCTAAAATTTGTTTGATTCTTAATTCTGATTAATTGTCCCATCACTACTTTTTACCTAATTAAAATAGGGTAAAAATAAAGTTCTCTTCTCATGCAATTGAAGCAAAAGTGTGTTTCTTTATAATTTTTTTTTTAAGCATTATCATAAAAATATACATAAATTATTTTTTTAATGATGTTTATGTTTTTATACTCATTAATTGTTGCACAAAAAAATGCTTTTTACTTGTGTTCCTAATCAAGAATTACTACTTTACAATATATACTTAGATTTTTATCTCATCATTAAGTAAGAAAACAAACATTTCTAAACTTATGTGCATTGCTGTTTCTGTAACATTTTTATTAAAATTTTTCCATAAAAACTTTTATAACAGGCCAAAATTGTTCAATCAAAATTTAACAAAAATAAAGTAAAAAACAGCTCTTTTTATAATGAAATCTTTTTATCCACGTTTCTTGACTGCTTTGTCACAAATATTTCAATTGCCATCATTGCAATGTGTTATTGGCTGTGTAGATAAGCACTGCAAATTTATGACACTTTTCAATATAAAATTTTTTTAAATGTTAATTTGATTTCTTAAATGTACTAATTGTTTTTCATAATTCCAATACTTAAAGCAAGTACTTTGCTATTATTTGCCAGCGCAATTTAATACACTCTGTTTGAAAAGCACAAACACAAAAAAAGTTTATGCCAATGTATAGCTAATTTTGTATGAATTTCAAGGTTCATATGCTCCATTATTTCAAAATAACAAACAAATGATTCAAAACAAGACTGAATCTGCCCTGTAAATCTAAAGTTGTTTTTTTTCAGGAGTTTCTTGTATTTCTTTGCTTGATACTTATACAAATATTAGATACTTTGCTTCAAAGTCATTAATCAATTTGGGCATGAAAGGTTTTTTTCAACTATTTAATACAGAAACATTGAACCTCTTGTTTTCTCACATTGAACCGAAGGTAATGCTTATATTTTTGAAATTTATTTTTGTTATTTTAGTTTCAGTTCATGGTTATACTTTTTCAGATTTTGGGCATTTACCAGCTCCTTAGAAGGAGTTTATTTAATCTACAGGATGTCTAGCTCAAGCAAGTATTGCCATTGCAGCTGTTGATAATAGGATTGTTGTTTTGGAATGCCATGCAACAATCAATGACAATAAAACATCACAAAGAAGTTCTTGGGTTAGGGTTGTTTAGTTACAATTTGGTTTTAGTTCTAGTCAATCATTTTGTTACAGTTTAGGTTAGTCAAAGTATTATTAGGTTTTTACAGAAAATCTCTTGTCAATAAGCCAATATAAATTGAAAGATAAATTAACTGAAATGTCAAAAGCAACAAAATTTGACAAATAAAAAGTGATCATTAGATTGCTGTTTGTCCCAACTTTACTAGAGAATTCGAAGGGATTAGTTGAACTAGGTAAGCTAAATACCTTTACTGAAGCAAAGCTATGTTCATTTTAAACTGGCTCTAGAAATATTTTGCTGTGAGACTGAAGTTGTTTTTTTAATACAGTAAGTTCTGGCTAAGACCAATAAATTCTCTTTAAAACTTTTTAAAAGAGATAGAACAAATCACAATTTCTGACTATAAAGAATATATTATTCATAAAATCAACAAATTTGATCAACTTTCATAAAACTTGACTCTCAAGATTCACAAAACTTAGCTCTTTCCTGTCTGGTGATGATGTAAATTTTGTCTGTGGCACACATTCCTTGCTGAGCACTAAGATGAGCAGTAATGCAAAAATTGTATATTATACAAGTGTAGTATCATTACTTTTGTCCATTAGAAACTTATCTGACCCTTGAAAATCAATCCTCAGAGATATTAGCAATTGACTGGTTGTGTGTGGACATTGATAGTTGCAGGATTGTCAATGTCTACAAACCACAAACCTTACAACTGACATTAACAGCCATTCCAGTGTTCCCATACTCCTGTCTTTATACAGATGATTTTAAGTGCCAGCACACTGACTGCTGCTATAATTACATCACCCCAGATGGAAAATGGCTGGCTGACTTGGCAGCCAAGGAAAATCTTTCCCTCTTGTATAACTCTAAAGATGCTCCTAACTTGCTCAGGTTGCTGGAACCAATGCCAATCTGGCTTTTACTGGTCAAAGTTTAAACATAGAGAAGCTTAGACCCTTAGAGAAGCTTCCTAGCTTCCATTGCTAATTACAGTCTCAAAAAACCTGGCCCCAGTTTTAAGTGAGCCATACAAGCATTTGAACTTCTGCAAGGCGTACTGAGAACTGTACAGCCTCATCACAAACCAACTATCTCAGAAATTACCATCTCCTGACTTTAGCTTTGTTGATGAGGCATGCCAGAACTTTTGTAATACCATCTTTGCAGCAGCAAAATAGTCAATTCCATGCAGTTGCAGAAATAACTATAGTCTGTGGTAAAATGCAGAGTGCAAGCACCTCTACCAGGTTTTTTTACAAGCTACTCGAGGTTCAGCTGCTTCTGCCTTGCTGTTCCATGTTGATAAAAAACATACTGGTCTGAGGCTGTCAATAACATCGACTTTGCACACTCCAGATGGCTGGCATGGAATATAATTAACAACTTAACTGGCAGAACCAGACACACATGCTGTTTCTGCCCTATCACCACCAACTCAATTGCCTCACAATTGGTTAAAAATGAAGTACATAAAACAATGGACTGTGAGTCAGCCAGACTTGTCATAAGAGAGATATCTTAACTCCAGAGGCACCACCTGACAAATGTATCTTGGAGATTTTTTTCCAGAAGAATTTGCAAATGCCCTCCAGCTATTTAAGTCTGAAAAAGCTCTGGGCTCTGACACCCTATGCCCAGAGTTAATACTTCTATGCTTGCATGCTTTGAAGTCTTGGTTTAACAAATTTTTGTCTTCCTGCATGTGCTAACTCAAGCTTTCGAAAATTTGGAGAACATTAGAGGTTGCCATTTTGAAGCCAAATAAGCCATTTTGAAACTGTTTTGAAACCATTTTGAAACCAAATAAGCTGAATAAGAGGATTGAAAGAGCTGTAGACCTATTTCTTTGCTTTGTTTTCCTTTCAAGATCTTAAAAAGACTTATCTATGACAACTATAGACGCACTGCTACCTAGAAAGTAAGCTGGGTTTAGGTGCAAAAAGTTAAATTGTAGATTAAGTTACTCTTCCAACTCAAGAAATTGAAAATAGCTTTTTGGCCAAAAAGAAGATTGTCGTTGTGTTTACTGATCTCACATCAGCCTACAATACTGTATGGCATCGTGGACTTATCTGCAAGCTAGTTTGTCTTCTTCCAAACAGGCACATGATCCCATTAATTATGGAACTTGTTTCTAATCAAAGTTTTACCCTCACCATCAGTGCCAGAAAGCAAAGTATGTTATGACATGCTAAGAATGAAGTCCCAAAGGGGTCAGTCTTGACTTTCCTCTTGCTTTGTTATTGTCGTTTGGAAGAGAATCGACTCCAGGTCAGACAAAAACAAAACTGGGGCCAAGGATTTATCGTTTTGCTAACTCAGGCTGATATATTGCCCTGATCATATGCTGGCAGTGATGGTGTTTAGCCAGCATCAAGTTTTGTCATTCAAAACTGTCAGACCTCAAGCTCCATGTGGTGCTCAATGTATGGGGCACATTCTTTCTTGTTTAATATTTATACATATGACCTGCCAGTGAGAGTTGGCAGAAAATTTGCTTAGTTGATGACCCAGCCACCTTGCACTATACAAGTGACTGGCAAGCATTAGAGCGACTCTTACTCAGGACAATAGGACTGGCAAACTCTATCCTCCTACCTTTACATAGCCTTCCATTGTTACAAGGAGGCATGATGTGAGCTTGACATCTTTGTCAATGGACAGGCCATACCATTCTGTGCCTAACCCATTTATCTTGGCATAAAGCTGGATAGGGCACTCACATTTTGCCAACACTTAGAGTTACTGTGCAAGAAGTTAACATCACGTGTTGAGCTTTTAAGGCAGTTAGCAGAATCAAACTGCAGTGCAAATACCACAATATTTCACACAGTCACTCTTACCTTGATCCATTCCACAGCTGAGTATTGTGTGTCTGTTTGGTGTTGCAGTGCCCTCGGTGCTTTAATCTTTTTTGAATTTTGACATTCTGTAAAAATCAAATTGTCACTTCTGTCATTTTGCCTTTCGAATTTTCAACATTTGCAAAAATCAAATATCACTGACGAGACTTCAATAGTAAACTTTCAACTTCAAAAATGGTCCATGGCCAAAAATGATTGAAAACCACTACTGATTTCGAAAAAGTCTGCTACAAATGTCATTGAAACACTGGTAGATTTAAATGGCACAAACAACCCCTGTTTTAGAGTATTTAATTGGGCTTACTAACATAATTATTGGGCTGTGCAGCACTCTTGCCTGAAGTTTTCTATACTCAAAACTTTTATTAATGTTAATAAAACAATGCTACCAGAAAGTAAATAAAAACTTCAGATTGTCCAGCCTAGTCTGTGTTGTTTGCTTGCTCATGTGACCTAGTTAAAATTTTGATTGTTGTTTTTTAATGCTTTTTTTTAAATGCAATTTTTGTTTTGAATTTACATACCAACTGTATATTTATCAATTATATGTAATTTTAGAGTGGTTTAAAGAGTTTTAATTAAACCTTAAATGTCATTTACAAAATATTTTTCTGATGCTTTTTGAGCAGTTGATCACTATGTTAAAACTTTAAAGAAATATATTTTAAAAAAATGAACAATTTACTTATTTTTTTGTTTTATGTTTATAGTCAACTTTTCAACCCCTAGCACAATTGATTCAAAGTGAAGTAGATGGTCGATCATTAAGACAAAGCAGCATTGGTGTCTCTAGTGTAAGTAAAAAAAGAAATATTTCTTAAATTTTTGTTTTATAAATTTTCTGTAATTTTTTTCTTTGATTTAAGACTAAAAGTACCAAGCATTTATTTTTGACCGTTTTGCATTTTGAAGTGAGTGATGTTTGTCTGTTTCAAAATCTGGAGTTTGAGCTTCAACTTGTAAAGATTTTATTAAAGTTTATGATTTTAAAAAGAGTTCTAAAAGTCGAAGAAGCTCTAACTCCAGATTTTGAAACAACAAAACACCACTCACTTGAAAATGCAAAATGGTCAAAAATGATGTCTTGGTACTTCTAGTGTTAAGGAAGTCAAAATAAAGAAAAATACCTGTTTTTTTAACTTTAAATTATAATAGTTTTATAGTTACAATCAATGTTTTTGAGTGTAATTTATAGCCTGCTGAAACTGGTTTTACAAACATAATATTTCTAATATCCATTGCAGAAATTTGAAGACTTTTTCAAAACCTTAAGGTTTGAACATCTTTATTAAAAAGTTAAACTGTTTAATTTAAATATTATTATCTTTGTTTAATTTTGCAGCTTGAAGCTAGTTACAGTTTTGTTCCTTTTAAACCAGACACTGATGATCGCAGCAATTTTAATTCTGATAAAGCATTTTATAGTTTCCGAAAACAAAGAGATCTCTTTTATGTTCTGATTCACCAGTGGCATAATGAAAAATCAGGTGAGAAGCTCATTTGCAAAGTTTATGAAAAATCACTGACTATCAAGACAAATTCTAGAAAACATTTCCAAAGATGTTATTGGACAAATAAAGTGGCTAGTAACTCAAGTTAAGCTGCAAGCAACATATGATCCTTTTCTGAGGTTTGTTTTGTAATCTGGTTTTTGGTCAGTAAACATTTTTCTGTATTAAATCATTAAATGACTAATAAAAATATTTATTTATTTTTTTTTTCTTAAAGATATTTGTTTCTATTGAATTCATTTGATTGTGCATTAACCTTTTCAATAGCATGCCCGAGAATTTCTTGCACAACGGTTTTGGACCAAAACACAAATGTAAACTCTTGTGCCCCTTAAAGCTCTGTTTAAATGAATGGAGCTTTGAGTTTTTCTAACTCTCTGCAATCAATTCTGAAGTTACCCACCTTCTTGGATGGGAAAAATACCTTGTCTGATTTCAAAGCTTTTAAATGGAGGTTTTAAATAGAATATGTTTTCTTGTTTGTTTTTTTCTTTTTCACTTATTTGTCTCTTTCTTATAAGTGCTTTGCTGATAAGGTTTTTTTTAAATAAAATATTGCAACTATTACTTTTTATGAAGATGGCTGGTAAGCATTCTTTGTCAGATAAAGAAATGTTACACATAGCACAAGAAACTGATAGCGATTTTTATCTAGTGTTATCTAGGTATTAATTGATCCTTTTTTTGTTTGGGTAGATGGATAGGAGTTGGGTGGTTCACTAAATGGCCAGACATGTTTTCTTCAGCCAGGTTGCCAGGGTCTTGTCAACATCTGAGAGAGTATGGGCTCCATTTAAATAGTGATAGATGGGGCAAGATGTTATTATGTGCTCATCTGTCTGCTCTTTTGCACTGCACTCACAGGCTGGTATAGAAGCCATACCCTATTTGTGCATTTCTAAGCAGAATAGACCATTGTTGATTTGGAAATAGTTACGCCTGACCCATGTTAAACCAGATCTGGGAAAGCTAATTTTTGGTGGCGTTGGGCTAACCTCTTTAATAAATGTATGGAGTCAAGAGGTATTTTCTCACCACTCCATGCTCCATCTCTATTCCACCCATTCTGCTGCACTGGCACCTGACTGAGATGGGTTGTTTAGCAGTTCCAGTGTAGCAGGCACAAATTGGTGTTTTGATTTAAGTTGCTGCAGCTGTCCACTAAGTGAAGACAGGAGCCTTTCATATTGGAGGTGTTCTGTATCCTGAGTGTGGTGAGCTAGAGACAGTACAGCTTTTTGGTGGCAAAGTTCAGTTGGTTGGATGCCTACTAAGATAAAAGGCTTGTTGGTTGGTGTGAGATGCAGGCATTTGGTCACTATGTGTAAGGCATTGTTAATGGGCTTGTCAATAAGATGAGTATGGGCACTGCAACACCAAACAGACACACAATACTCAGCTGTGGAATGGATCAAGGTAAGAGTGACTATGTGAAATATTGTGGTATTTGCACTGCAGCTTGATTCTGCTAATTGCCTTAAAAGCTCAACACGTGATGTTAACTTCTTGCACAGTAACTCTAAGTGTTGGCAAAATGTGAGTGCCCTATCCAGCTTTATGCCAAGATAAATGGGTTAGACACAGAATGGTATGGCCTGTCCATTGACAAAGATGTCAAGCTCACATCATGCCTCCTTGTAACAATGGAAGGCTATCAACACAGTCTTTCTTGTACTGGGCTTCAGCTTCTATTTGTAAAGGTAGGAGGATAGAGTTTGCCAGTCCTATTGTCCTGAGTAAGAGTCGCTCTAATGCTTGCCAGTCACTTGTATAGCGCAAGGTGGCTGGGTCATCAACTAAGCAAATTTTCTGCCAACTCTCACTGGCAGGTCATATGTATAAATATTAAACAAGAAAGAATGTGCCCCATACATTGAGCACCACATGGAGCTTGAGGTCTGACAGTTTTGAATGACAAAACTTGATGCTGGCTAAACACCATCACTGCCAGCATATGATCAGGGCAATATATCAGCCTGAGTTAGCAAAACGATAAATCCTTGGCCCCAGTTTTGTTTTTGTCTGACCTGGAGTCGATTCTCTTCCAAACGACAATAACAAAGCAAGTGGAAAGCCAAGACTGACCCCTTTGGGACTTCATAGCAAACCTCAACATTTTTATCTCTGTGACTTCCATCTCTTTTACTTGTTTCTTTGTGACTGCTACTGTCTCAAGTCCATACACCATTGCTGGTTTTGCCACTGAGCTGTACACTTTTTCTTTTTTTCTCGCTGATAACCTCCTGTTGCAGATTACTCTCTATACTCTTCTTCATCTGTTCCATTCTGCCTGCACTCTCTTCTTAACCTCCCACTCACAATTACCACTTTTTTGCACCATTGATTTAAAATACTTAAATTTCTTTACTGCTGGCACTTTTGTATCCTCAATCTTCACTTTTTGTTGTCATTTTCTCTTTTCACATAGAGGCTAATGATATGAGATATTAATTGATAATGAAATTGGGCATGCTATATTTATCAATTCCCTGGATTACATAATGGTTTTTAAGAACTTTTAAAATTCAACTGTTTTAAAAAAGCTTTCTTCAAACATTTTGTTTCTTGGAAAAAAAGCGCCAAAACTAAAGGGGTTAACTTTGTGGTTTTAAAATGTGATATAAATTGTTTTTTTATCTTTTTGCTTTTTACAGGGTGATTCAGCGAAGTGTGCACAAATAAAAACTCATCTTTTGGACTTATAATTAGGTCAAATGAAACAAGTTATATGCTGTGAAGATAGTAAATTTAATAAGCTTTCAGAAAATATACAAGTTATTCAATATAACCCCCTTTGTTTTTGATTACTTTCCGAAGTCGTGGCAGAACCTGGGCACATGTGGCATGCACCACTTCTGGGTTAATTTCGTCCCATGCCGATGTCAATTTTCGCTTTAGAGAGTCCAGATTTGGATGAGAAGTACGGCAGGCTTTTGTCTCTAAAATAGACCATAACCCAAAATCCATAGGGTTCAAGTCTGGTGAAGACGGCGGCCAAAGCTCTTTCTCCCAAAAACCTTTGAAATTGCATCGACACCAAGCTTGAACTGAGTTGGCCATGTGGGAGGTTGCACTGTCCTGTTGAAGAGTAACTCCTTGTTCTCCGACTACTTCTTGGACCCAGGGAAGGACTTTCTCCTCCAGCATTCGCCTATAGACGGTCTGGTTTATCTTGACCCCTTCTTCAATGAATATGAGAGGAGTTTTCAGCCCTTTTGATGTTGCGCCTGCCCATACCATTACGGAGGCGAGTTTTTGTCTTTTGAAAGAGCTGCGACGCTCAACTGGGACCATGTTTATGTCTGGAAGCCAAATCCTGTCATTTTGATGGTTATGGACAGCTTGAACAGTGAAAAGTTTTTTGTCTGTCCATAAAACTTGAGGCTGCATGCCATTGACAAGTTTCTTGACCAAAACCTTTGCTCTATCGAGCCTTTTCTTCTTAGTGATCGTTTTACTCATCGTTTATTTTTACTTCAAATAATACCAGATTTTAAATTTTAACTCTTAAATAATAAGAAACTGAAATGTTAATAATTGAAAGTTAATAATGGACGAAATACATGTACATAAAACTAAGAAAAGTATTTGTGCACACTTCGCTGAATCACCCTGTATTATTTTAATTATCTTCAAAAGTACTTTTAGATTATTTTTGGATCAATTAATCAACATCTCTATTCCTATTGAAAAAAAGCTAGGAACATCTGATGATAGTTCTTTGTTGGTTTCACTTTTAAATGGCAATTCTGCCAAGTTGTGTAAATTAGAAAGTCGTGTGACAAAGGCCAGTCCATCTCAGAAAAGCAATTCTTGTGATTCCATGTACAGAGAATTTCAGTTTTTTAGAGGTATCATTTAATGAGAGTTTTTAATTATAATATCTACAGTAGAGGGCAAAAGTTATTGACACTTCATGTAATTATATAATCTTTAATTAAATTTTTTTAATTGTTAATTTAATGATGAAGAAAATACATCATTTTGTAGCATTGTTAAAGCTGTTTAAAAAATATAATGAATATAGTGTATAATATTTATTCTAAGCAATGTTACATGAGATTAATGTCTATATACATAAAATAAGAAAACATGAGTTATTGACACAAAAAAATAAATTATTATTAAGATAAATGTCAGTTACACATCAATATTTAGCATAACCAAATCTGGAGATCACTTGAGCCATTCTTTGAGGCATAGAATCCACTAATTTTTGGCAAGTGGTTTTGGGGATCTGGTTCCAAGCCTTGGATCTCTTGTACGATTTATCCCAATTTTTGCACTTGGTGTGCTTCAACTGTCTTTTAATGATTGCCCAGAGGTTTTTGATGGGCAACAAGTCTGGTGACTGTGGCAGCCAGTCCAATAGATTGAAATTGTGACTTTTGAACCACTTCTTGATAACTTAAGCTGTATGCACAGGGGAATTATCTTGCTGGTAAATCCAATTAGGTGACATATTTTCTTGGACAAATGGTTCCACAATATTTTTCACAATCCACAATTTAAACAGCTTTAATAATGCTACAAAATAATGTATTTTTTTAATTTATAAATTAACAATTAAAAAAATTTAATTAAAGATTATATAATTACATAAAGTGTCAATAACTTTTGCCCTCTGATGTAGTTTGAAACCAAAAAAAATTTTTTTTGTATTACTTTTCAACATTTTCTTGCATTGTTATTAAATGTTAATAGCATGGTCAAGTGGATAGAGCACTGTGATTGTGATTGACATGATCTTGGTTCGAAATCTACTTGCACCATTCTGTTGTGTCCTTGTGAAAAACATATTACAGCACTTCCCCCTGCTTTGTGGTCTTGGCAAATAATTCCAAATTGTAGTCATATCCATATGAAACTAAAAAAACAAAATAAAAATTTTTACCAGATAGCAATATCTTGGCATCTATGGAATCAGGTTAAGATAATTGTCTTGTATTCTTGTATTAACACCTCTGTCACTTTTTTGTGGATCAGGAGGATAAATATAGAGATAAAATAAAAAATAAAATAAGCCTTGTGATTTGGTGCCAGATAATGTGATATCAAAATCAAATGAATCTTTGTATTTTTGCACAGTAATGTATCATTTGTCTCAATGTTAAAAGGTTAAATTATTCTTATGTGTGCATTTTTTTGATTGGTTAAATATGTTACAAGCCAAAAGTGGTTTTAGTCAAAATCATTAAAGCATTAACAGGTTTAGAAATGATTCTCAACTCATGTTTCTAATGTAATAATAAAAAGTGTGCTAAAATCAACATTTTTTTTGTCTTTTGTAATTTACTTGGGCACAATTTATTTCACTTATTCAAAAAGCTTAAAAAAACTGCAAGAAATTATCTGAGCACTAAAAATTGCTCTTTGTTCAATTTATAGAGTAAATTTAGTGTATGAGTGTTTTAATAAACTGCTGCTGAGAGGAATATGACCATAGAAAAATGTTGGACTGCTATTCAAATCCTGCCTATAAAAAAGATGTTAATTTGACTGTGGAAAAATAATTAGATTACAAGTTACATTGAAAATTTTGACAAATTTGCTGAGAACTTTTTTACTTTTGTTGTTAGCCTATAGTGCTATTTATTAAATAAGTTTTTAGATGTATTGTAGAATGTTTCTATTTTGGAATTTTTTTGCAACAGCATTTCTCTTAACATTCTGGCCAATTATACAGATGTGCTTAACAACAGTATCTTGACCCTACCAAGTGGTCATCATCAAACTTTAGATCTTTATATTGAATGCTTCAAAAAACAATCTCGTGCAGAAATCGTAAAATTAAATAAGAAATTATATGATAACATCAATTTTAAAAAAGCATCTATAAAAAGTCTTAAAAGAAACTAAAGTATTATAATTAAACCACCTGATAAAGATGGAGCCACTGTGATTTTAAACAGATCAGATTATATAAATAAACAACAAACAAAACTACCAATCACTTTCTCAAGACCTGACAAAGAAATTTAAATTAGAACTAACAAAGTTTATTAAATATTTTCCGGATCCCTATAAATCTCAATTCTTGTCCTACATCCCTGCTAATTCGCAAACTGAAAAATTATATCTTCTGAAAATTCACAACCAAAAAATTCTTGCCAAACTAGCATTTCTAACAATAACACCCTGACTAAACATTTACCACACTTTGTAGAGACTCCACTCAAACCTTTTGCACAAACTGCAAATAGTTTTATCAAAGATATTACTGACTTTTTTAATTAACTGAAGAAAAATTAAAACAGCTCTGCAAAAAACTATTCTTGCTACTCTTGACATTTCCTCTTTTTACACCTATATAACCCCCAACAGCAGACTAAAACCTTGAAGAACCAACTTCCAGACAATTAATTAACTGACGTCATTATTCTATCAACTAAATTTATTTTAAAATACAACTATTTTAATTTTGGATACCAACAATTTTTACAACTAAAAGGTACTGCGATGGGAACAAAAATAGCTACTCAATATGCTAATATTTTTATGGCTAACCTAGAAGAAAACTTATTGCAAAATACTCATAATAAGCTTTTACTATACCTTAGATACATGAATGACATCTTTCTTATGGACACACAGAGAAGAAAAATTACTGCTATTTCACAAAGATTTTAACTTGGATGATTACCACATTAATCTTACAATGAACCAGTCAGCTGAGAAAGTTAACTTTCTGGACACTACTGTCAGACTTTAAAACAAACACTCCATACTTCCTTGTATAGAGAACCTACCCCATTTTCAACCCTATTTACACCCCATCAGCTCACATCTCCTGCACACCTTTGTTTTCATGGTATATAGGTAAGCTCTGCACTACAAATGAATTAGCTCTGATGTGAAAAAGTTAAATTTAGAATTGACAACATTAAGAAATGTTTTTATCACACATGGCTACAAACCCAAAATTGTCAAGAACCAAATAGCTAAGGCCATGTCTATTTCCTTAGAAGCCCTTCTTAAATACCAACCTAAATCACAATCAGATCGTATACCCCTAGTCCTTACTTATTACCCTTATCTTAAACCAATCAACAAAATCACTAAAAATGTGCAACTGTTACTAAACAAAGACTCCCATCTTAACAAAATCCTTTCCACTCTCACTTATATCATATCATCAACCTCCAAACCTCAAACTTTTACTTACCTCTGCTTCTTTACCAAATGACATTTTTATCACAGGTTCTTTTTCCTGCAAATCTTTCAAATGCCATCTTTGTCCCAACCTAAATACCAATTCAACTATAACTAGTTCTTACAGAGAGTCTATAAAAATCTCTGAAAATTTTAATTGTAATTCATTTCACATTATCTATGCAATTTTGTGTAATCTCTGCCCAAAAGCAATCTACATCAGAGAAACCAGCAGTTCAATAAGGCAACGAATGAATGGACACACAAAACACAATAGAAACAAAGCTATAGCTGAACATTTTAATAAACCAGATTACCTGTTGGAAAATCTTAGATTAGCAGTTGTTAAAAAAATCAGAAGTACAACAAAACAAAAACAGAAAGTTGAAGAAAAAATTATTTTCAAATTCGAATGCATCAATAAAGGTATAAAGAGATTACTCATTCATGTCCCATTATCTGTAATGTCTATTTTAAATAAACATTTGGTGGTACAGAATTTGAAGATTGCGTGAAGTAAATGATTTTTCTTCCCAAAGCTTTTCATCTGACACTCTTCAGGGGAAATCGTCAGAATGAAGCAGAATTGAAACTGAACTAAGTTATAAAGAGGGAAAGTAGAGTTCTCATTGGCTGAAAGAAGTTAGCCAATGAGAGAAAAGATTAAGAAAATTTCAAAGAGTAGACAAATTATTTTTGCTTACACAGAAGGGGATTGAGAGATTTAATGAAATTTACCAGTTTTTGTGCCACTGCAATAGTCGGTACGTTGGTCGCACATCTCAACGGCTAGAAGAGCGAATTAAACAACATGTTCCTAGATCCATCTCCAATCCTCGTGCCTCGGCCAACTGCCAAAGTCTTTCCCGCTCTTGCAAGAACAACACATGCCCACAACAATTTCACGAATCTGTCATTGGTCAACATCTTCTTGACAACACCCAATGCGCCTTCATTACAGCAACAAAAAATTTTCTATTCTTGCTTGAGGTCGCTCTTCCTTTCACTTTTCTGCTCTTGAAGCGACTTTTATTAAATCTCTCAATCCCCTTCTGTGTAAGCAAAAATAATTCGTCTACTCTTTGAAAATTTCTTAATCTTTTCTCTCATTGGCTAACTTCTTTCAGCCAATGAGAACTCTACTTCCTTCCTTTATAACTTAGTTCAGTTTCAATTCTGCTTCATTCTGACGATTTCCCCTGAAGAGTGTCAGATGAAAAGCTTTGGGAAGAAAAATCTTTTACTTCTGCAATGTCTATTTTCATAAACATGAGCATCATTTATGATTTTTTTCTCTATTTTGCAGTTTTATGTGCACATACCATTTTCTCACACACTTGTATCTTTTTTGGAATTACTCTACTGCCATATTCTGCTAACCTCAGTCTTTCTAACCCATATTTTTGTATTTCATTATATCACTATTTGTCTCTTATTACATTTAATGCCATTGGTGTAAATTTTGTTTTGATTGCATTATTATTTTTATTCTGTTGCACCTGTCAAAGTGAGTTCACAAAAGCTTATGTGAATAATAATAATAATAACTCTGTGACCAGAGGCACACCCAGGGGGCTGATTTAGAGGTCATGTCAGCCCCTTTTTAAATATTTTTGTCAGCCCTCTTTTTGCCTGATGTCAGTCCCCTTTGTGCACTAATATGCAACTAGATAAAACTTTCATGCAGATAAGTGACGTTTCATGCCAACTTAACTATAATAACTGGTTTCCATTTTTCTTTAATAGTAACTCAAAGGATAGACACAAGCATGTTTTTGCTATACTCCTTCAGTATTTTTATAGACACGTCACCTGTATGCTATGTTAAATGCAAAAAAAAACTTGTTTCTTTAAATTGTCCCATACTATCTATTTCAAATTTCTATCTGCATATTTTTGTTGCATCACAATACTAAATTTTTCCTGCTTGCAGACTCATTTGCTGCTACACAATCACTAATGTATAAGTTCAGATAAAATTGCCAAGATTTTCAATGTACTTTATTGATGATTTTTGTAACATTTTACTCGAGATCCTAAAAAAGCTTAATCAACAGCTGTGGTTAAGAACCCATGGTCTATTCATTGTAGCGATTGCTCCGACTTAAACTTGATAAAAGCGCTTTGCAAAACCCACATACTGAGGTTTAATCATAAATGTAATAAAAATATTGTCTAATTTCCTTGCAATTTTAAAGTTTTGTACCACCAATCATATGTTGAAATAAAGGTATTTATTTTAAGTAAACAATCAGCCGTTTATTTATTAACTTTAACCCAGTTCTAACCATTAAACAGCGCGAATTAAAAAAGTTTGAAAATAACTGTTGTCACCCAATTGGGGAGGTCTTCGCTTCATTTCCGAAAAAACGATTGCACTGAAAAAAATGCAGTGACTTTGATATTTCATTTGGAACTTTTGATGTGTTTCAGAATATACCAAAATTGCTTTGATTTTGTGACAGATTTTTTTTACAGTGCAGCCTTGCTGCTGAATGCTTTGAAGGCACAAAATTCATGCTGTAACAGGAATTTAAGAAAAAAAAGGGAAAATGAAAGCATTAACCAGACAGCAGATAGAAGCAAGACACCAGAAAATATTACATGCATGTTGTAAATCTGTATGATTATTCTTCACGATCACATAGTTTTATTAAAAAGAAGGACATTTGGGCATTTTTGAATGTCATCAGAAGACTGATCGATTTTTATATAGAAAAGAGGACATATATTCTCCTAAGCTTATAGTTGTTTGATGTTGCTCCTACCTAGAACTCGTTGTGGGAAATGAAATAAAAAATAGAGCTAATGAAAAAACACGACTTACCTGTTATTTTAAGATGAAATTGAGAAATCAAAGTAAAGAGACTAAATTTTACTTTGCAAAAACAATAAAGTTTGCACACAAACAAGTTTCTGTGCACACACACAGCTAAAAATTAGAGGAAACATTGGTTGCAACCCCAAAGTTGATAAAGCCCATGGGGGGCCCAAAGAGTTATCAACTGATATCTCTGCTCTGTGTCCCCATAAAATCCTCAAAAGGCTTATCTATGCCTGCATCAAACCAATTATTGATCTATTGCTTCCTAAAGAGCAGGTTGTGTTTTGACATGAAGGTCAACTGTGGATCAAATTGTTTTGTTGACACAGAACAACCAGGATTTTTTCAAGGCTAAGAAAAAGGCCAGTGCTATATTTGTCAATCTGGCAACAGCATATGACACCATTTGGCACTGTGGCCTTACTTTCAAGTTACTGAAGCTTTTGCCAGATAGGTATATGGTCAGATTGATTATGAAACTTGTCCAAAACTGACATTTTATTCTTACTACCAGTGATAGCAAGCAAAGCAGGCTATGCTGTCTAAAAAACGGCATTCCTCAAAGATTGGTCTTGGCTACTTCCCTTTTTAACATTTATACATATGACCTGCCCTCCACGAATTCCATAAAGTTTGCATATGCTGATGATCTGGTATTGTTGCACTTCTCTGAAAACTGGATGACATGACTATACTTTCAGCATATCTCCAGATTAAGGAAATTGAAGCTCAGTCACGCTAAGATGATGATGGCAGCCTTTCATTTAAATAACCAAGAGGCCAAACATGAGCTAAAAATTTATAACAGTAATAAACATTTCCTATTTTGTCTTACTCCAACTTATCTTGGGGTAAAACTGGACAGATTGCTCATATTTCATCACCATCTAGTAGCATTGCACAAAAAACTAACATTGCACTTCACTCTGCTGAAGCAACTTGTAGGTTCAGAATGGAGTGCTGGTGTCAAAACATTGCATATAGTTGCTCTATCTGTGGTCTATTCAACAACTGAGTACTGCACATCAGTCTGGTGTTGCAGTGCTTACATTAACCTCATAGACAAGTTAACCTCATAACAAGGTCCCTGGCGAAAGCATTTTTAGAGGGGCAACAAGTAGATATCTTGTCTTGGTTATGTTTCATTAAATGCCTATTGCTGCCATTTTTGCATTCTGTTCATATTGTAGTCAGGTCTTTAGGGGGCATTGTGGCATGGCCCCACTTTTGCAGACCCCTTGCAGAATTCAGAGATAGATTCAAAGGGAAGACCTTTTTTTTTTTTAGAAATTAACATGTTTTTGGGAAAAAAATCAACAAAATTAGGACAGAAAAAGTTGTAAATTTTCTCTTTTATTATTTAATCAAATGTCGTTTCTATCAAGTGTTTTTTGATCAATTGTCAGGTCACGGCAGTCATGATGGTGGAGGTTTGTAGATGTTGACTATTTTATAACTATTAGCACCCACACACATGCACTAAATCTTTGATATTAGTTGAGATTGGTTCAAAAGTGTATACATTAGTTGTTCAGAACAAACTTGGCAAGGCCATGTTTTCTGCTGAAAGAAGACCCAGCTAGTTGAAAGTACTAGCTTTTCTGCATTAGTGCAGTTGGTCTCCTGTATTAGGATGACAAGTGCTTCAAACCGTAGAGCAAGATAATGAAGAATTTTTTTCTTGCTTGCAGTGAGGCCTTTAATGTTCAGCTTGAGAATAGTAGGGCTTTGGAACTTGTTGGTAATGTGCTTTGAAAAGGCTGAAAAGGTTTTTTTTCCAGACATTGCCTGTCCTAAAAACGATGTTTGCTGATTAACAGACCCTGCCAATTGGCCCAATGCCAGTTGCTTTTTTATACCTTTGGCTGTGACTAAGTCTGCTTTTGTTGCTATACATGACAGATCCTAACCAAAACTGCCAAAACAAAAAGGTACCGATTCATCTTGATGTTCAGTAGAAGATGATTTCAACAAAGTTATTTATGCATTCAAGTTTAGATAAATATACACCTGAAGTTACTAGCACATAAAAACAAAAGAAGCTAAAACAAAAATCATAATGAATAAAGTTTTTTGATAATCAATTAGGCATAATTTTAAGTTATATAAATTAATGTCAAAAACTCCTTGAAAAATTTTATAAAAAAACAAATATAACACAAATTTTGAATTAATCAATGTTAAACAAAAATGCAATTGATAAAACTGAAATTGCAAGCATATTTAACAAGTTTTTTAGTACTAAGCATGACCATCATTATTTATTTCCATCCCAAAGTAAGGGATACAATTGTTCTCCCTGCTGCCAGGGGTCAATCATTTTTTGAAGCTATATCTTTACTTTTGCTTTTTTTTCCAATTCTCATTTTAACCTTCTTTTCATGTCTTTCTCAATAACCTCCATCCATCACTTTTTTGGTTTTCTTTTTACCTTTCCCTATAATTTTCCTTGCTCATCCTTTCAATGTGCCCAAACCATCCCATTCTTTGCCTTCTCCAAATTCCTGCAAACATTCAACACCAATTATCTTTAGTATTAGCTTACTTTTTATTTTATCCTTCAGTATCTTAGCCACATATAAGCAGACTCTTATCTCCTTAAATTGCTTACTTTGTAGGCCAGCATTCTGCTCTGAAATTCAACATTTTACCTACAAATCCCCTCAACTTTATTGACTTTACCTTTCTTGCATAACACACCTGGAACATCTTTAAATCTCTTCCATCCAGCTTTTATTGTTTGGTCACAGCTTATTGAGTTCCACATTCTGTACACACAACATCCACAAGATAATAAAACATCTCCCTTTTTTTAATCACATCTCCAGCCATGTTTACACTTTTTAAAAATCTGCACCTATCTTGTTTGTTTGTTTTGCACATAATGCACTCTAACATTTTTATTTTTGCCAAGTTTCTTTAATTCATGGGCACTTCTTATGTACCGATTTTGTGTATTTGTTGCATTGAATTGAATTAACTTCAACGCATTTTCCACAGATTGCACATAGATACAATTTTTTGTTGTTCTCTCTAAGTACAAAAGGCTCTTACATCTTTTGCTACCTCATTCTATACAATTGCAAACAGAAAGAGACTTAATATTGAACTATTATGTACACAAACATTCACATCGAACTATTCTGGTCTCACTCTTTCTACTCTCACTGCTGTCCTTGAATTCTTATACCTTTCAATTAAGATTGAAATCTCTCTTTTTACCACACCTTTTTGTTGAAGTGCCCATCAGATCATTTTTCTAGGCACTCAATAAATGCTACTTGTTAAATTCTATTATTAATCTAACTACCTACTTTTAACTACAGTCTGCTGCATGATTGAGTGGTTGGTAGTGTCTATTGATGGCACTTACAATCAAGATAATTGTGTTTTAAAACTTACTTGTGTCATTCTATTGTGTCCTTAGGAAAGACATTGTACAGCACTTTTCTCTGCTTGGTGGTTTTAGCAAGCAGCTATTTCTGCCCTACCTCAAAATAAAAATCAAAAATTTCAACCAGACAGCAATAGCTTGGTATCTCCAAAAGCTAGTTGCAGAATTGCTTGACAGCTGCACCAAATATAGTCATATTTCATGCAATGCTTTTTTTGAGCCAGAAGAATAAATGTAGAGATGAAATCAGAAAAAATAAAAATAGAACAAAACAATAGTTGTTATTTGATTGTGACTTTTGTATATTGTTCATTATGAAAAGAATTGAAAAACAATGTGCTAGTTCACAAAATATGTTTGTTTAAATGAATAATTTAGTCACTAAATTACTTTTGTAGATATTGGAGTTACTTCCCACTGCACAAGATCAGAAACAGTTTTTGATTGCATTAACAAAATTTTCCACTTCCACCAGTTGAGAATTGAGACTGTAAAAGCTTCATAGCTCTGTACTGTTTCATGGCAAACTGTGGTTACAGAATAAAATTGTCTTATGTATATAACACAAAACATTCTCAAATTCAAGACATACACCAGCTGGAACTAGATAATGTACAAAATTGTCAAAAAAAAAAAAAAACAGCTGCAACAACTTAAAAGATTTCTTTATGAAGTCAAAAGAAATTTATAACTATTCAAAACAAGCAAAAAATGAATGTGTTTATATCTCACAAATGCAAAAAAATTAAAAAAAAATCAATTGATTATGCCATAGCAATATTATGAAATACAATACCTTGACATACTGTACCTTTTAAATTCATTTTATGTAGTGTAATAAAATGAAGACGCCATGAAATAAATAATCTCCATGCTGTAAATTAAATGGATAACAAAGAACTTTTTTAAATTTTAGTTTAAGTTGAGAATGATATTGTGCTATGGTTATGCCAAATAAAATAAGGTCTAATATTCATTTATGAAAAAAAGAAAGATTAATTTTCTAAACAAAAAAATTTTTTCGCACAACTCTTGAAAAGAAGCTTTAAAATAAAAATAAATTCTTGTCTTTGATTGCATAAAAACAATTCTGTGCATTGAAATGGTATACCAAATAGAAATATGCATTTGCTATAAAAGTATGTCTTTGTGCAGATTTTGTTTCCATAGCTGACAATTATACCTTCAATATTCGTCTTTGTGATGCCATACAATGTCGTATCATTAATATTGAAAGTGAAAACTGTCAAGTTGAGAAACTGGATACCAGCGAAAATAACAAGTTTGTTGACTCTAAAGCCTTGTTGAATAATTCTAATATTGCTAAAAAGATTCAGTTATGATTTATCATTGTGTGTTAATTATGAGCCTCAGAAAATAAATTATGTTAAACAAATTGCATGGCTCACCACAAAAGAAAACCCTAACAAAACCATAAATAAAAAGTAAGTTTAAAACATTGTTTCATTATGGATTCAATTAAAAATATTGGTCTATTTAATTAAGTACAAAATTCACAGTCTAGCAGAAGTTATGCATAAACATACTAAAATCTGTTTTAACTGCACTAAATATTTTTTTGCTTTTGCCTTTATTTTAAAGTTTATTTAGAAAATCTAACAGAGAAAGCTTCATTGAGCTGAAAAAACTCAATATCAAACACGGCAAAATCTTTAAAAGTCATGAAGTAGAAACTGTTAAACAATATAAAAGAAAAGTTTGAATAGGTGAATGAAACATTTTATTTTTGATGACACACCCTAATCTAATAACCATCAAATATATTGCAATACATAACTTTGTGAAACATTGTATTAATAGTGAATTTTTCACAAACAAATTCAATTAATGTTAAATTTATGATGCTTTTAGACATTTTGATTCAGTTATTCAAGCCATGAATGATTTGAGAATATTGGGAAACTTCTATGGTTTGCTTGTGTTTGCACCTTACAAAAATGGAGGCATGTGGTTTTTGAAAGTTGTAAAACTAAAAGAATAAGTCTTTAGTTTATAGTTATATATCTTATATTTGCATTATTTACTATAGTTTTGCTATTTAAAGCTTTATTTTGATAAAATTTAAAGATTCTAAAATTTTTTATACAATGTTTTTACAAAATTCTTTGATAGTCTTTTTACAGTGTTTCGACAAAATACTTCTCACATGGAAGATGCAAGTGGCACATTTTTGTCATCTCGTCTCAGACAAGCTTTAAATAGTGGTCACCTTCTCTTAACTCTTCCATGGGTTGTACAATTTCTTTATTCTTCATCAATTGTTATCAACTCTTCCCCTTTGTACTTGGATATTGTGACTTTGCTTTGCAGTGTTTACAGGTGAACTATTTTTTTGTTTTAGCTAGATGCCAACTCCAAATTAAATATTTTCACAGATTGAAATCACTTTTGCAAGTGCATTTTCCTGGGCATCTTTCCTTGTTTCTTGGTGCAATTTTATCAACTTTGTTTGAAAAAGATTTTTTTAATAAATCAAGGTTTTATGAAAATCTTGATTCTCTGCATGTTGTGGATTACAAGGTTAATACCAGTTGCATTTTATTAATTAATTTGAAGATTTGTGTTATTTGATGGAGATAAACATTTTTTTATAACAAGTTTCTTTGTTATGTTTTTTGTTATAACAATTTCCTTGTAGTTGATATTGCTGGATTTTTATAATTACATTGTTAAATTAATTTGTAAATTAAAGTTTCTCATAAGTACATAGAAATTTTTGCACTTTCAACTTAAACTTAACCAATCATTAAAAAAGTTATACCAAAAAGTCAAAAAAATTTCATTTAAAAATCTACTTGCCAATTTATTTCAATGGAAGAATTTTAAATTTTGCTATGGTAATGCTTACAAAAAAAGTTGATTTGTCCAGTTAAATGTCATCAATAAAAGTAGGGGATTATGCTCATGTTTCTAGATGCCTTCTGAATCGGTTGATGCTGAAAGTGATAAAATCTTAACTAGCACTATTATATCTGAAATGCACTGGAGACTTGCTGACATTCGATCTTCACTAAAATACAAATCAACGTCACTTACAAATCGCCAGATGCCAAAGAAAATAAAGCCAATCACTGAAAAACTTCCCAAAAGTTCAGTGAGTTCTTGTTGTTTTGTTCTTAGTCTAAAAATAAACAAAGCCTTTAATATTTATATAATAATTGCAATTAATTGTCATTTCAATAGCTTTGTTTTGTCAAAGAAGGACCAGATGTATTATCACTCAATGCAAAAATAACTTTATAGTACACAAGTTCACATTACTCCTTGAGCATTTGCAATGAGCAATTTCCAAGTTTATAAGTAAAAAATAGTTTTACAATCTCCTTTTTTTGGATAGAATGCCTTTGGAGCAATTGTGTTATTAAAGGCCCCACTCATTTTCTCCAATGTAATTTTACACTATATATATATATATATTTTTGTTTATTTTTTGAAAGTTGGTTTGTTTTAGTGGGTCTGTAAAGTCTTGGCAGATAGGTAAAAAAACACCTAATTTTCTATTTGACAATTATTCATATTCACTGAAAAGTAACAGCTTAGTTCTTCTTTAAACAAAGCCATAACTGGAAATTAAAAATTTATGTTTATTTAACTGCAAATAAAAATATTCAAGTAGTCTTGGGGGTCCAGGTTTTATGAACACTTTATTTTGTTGTGATCATTGAGTGATATTTCACTAATATCTGTGTTTTTGGATCAGCTTTCCCTTAGTGTGGCTTTACTGCTTGTAATCACATTTACTAATGCTAGATTTAGAACATTAAACAGAAAACTGTAAATAGCATGATAAACATTCATATAAATAACAGTCAAATTTTTCAAAAAGACAAAGTTAAATACTTGGGAGTTTAATTAATAAAAATCTAAAATGGAAACCCCATATAGATGAATTAATTACTTCTATATCTAAATCTGTGGAAATGCTGTATCATTTAAAAAGTACCTTTCCATTAATACCCTAAAGCTTGTGCATCATGCATTTATAAAAAGCAAATTGCAATATGGCATAGTTCTTATGGGGAAATGCAAATCAATCAGGATTAAAAAACCTTAATAAAATGCATAATAGAGCTATACGATACAATACTATGCAACCATATAGAACAAGATTAAATAAGTTGTATGCATTTTATAAATTATTAAAGGTAAATAAATTGTACCGATATTCTGCAATGAAATTCATGTTTTGATTGCACAATGACATGAAAAAACAGTGAGTTTAAAGATAAAATTCCACTAGTAAATGAAATTCATACTTATAACACATGGCAATTAAATTATAAGAACATCTTCATTTCACATTTTTTGGCTGGTAAATCTTCTAATAGTCTTATAGTAAATTGTATCGAAATGTGCAACAAGCTGCAAATTAATATAAGAACCAAAAAAAGAATTAAGCCATTTAATAGATTATTGTACAAACACCTGCTAGATATCTATAAAATTTAAACAACATCCAAATTTTATCCATATTAATTATAATTTTTTAATATTAATACAAGATAAACTGGCTATTTTGTAAAATTAATTTCATTTTTCAAGCTTTAACTTTAAGAAATATTATGTTTTGAATTGTTTTTAGTGCACCTCTTAATCCTTATTGCTTGCTGAAATCTGTTATGTTGTTTGTTTTATGCTATCTACCTTTATTTCAATCAAATATATGCTGACATATATTTTGTTGTTTAATTTAATCTTACTGGCCTTTGTTTTTTTCATGCTTTTGTTTTTTTTCATTGTTGTGCTGTTGGTTTTTATGCTATTTGCCTTTACTCTGAAATCTGTAATGTGGTTTGTATTATGCTATCTGCCCTTATTTCAATTTAATTTATGCTGAGATCTATTTCTGTTGTTTAGTTTAATCTTATCAACCTTTGTTTTTTCATCCTTTTGTTGCTTGTTTGTTTTAGATTTTTTTTTGATCATTGTGCTGATTGTTTTATGCTATTTGCCTTTATTTCAAATCTAATTTATGCCAAGATATTTTCTGTTGTTTAATTTTATCTTTGTGGCCTGTGCTTTTTTTTCATTGTGTCTGTAAGATAGGTTTATATTTATGGTGTAATATGTCTTGTGTTAATCTTTTCTATGCTTAATAATCAATTTTACTTACCAAAAACTTAACTAATATATTAAATTTAACTAATAGTCGGCAATGTGGTCAAGTGGTTAAAGCGCCAGGCTTGTGACCAACACGGTCTCGGTTCAAAACCTACTCGCACCATTCTGTTGTGTCCTTGGGAAAGACACTTTATGGCACTTTTCCCCTACTTAGTGGTCTTGGCAAGCAGTTCTAAATTAAAGTCATATCTCTAATAAATTACAAGCGGACAGTAATATCTTGGTATTTCTGGAAGCAGGTCGGGGTAATTGCCTACCCTATGTATTAGCACCTCCATCGCTTTCCTGTGAGTCAGGAGGCTAAATATAGAGATAAAATAAAATAAAAAATAAATAAAATTGCTTGTTATGAAACTTTCAAATAAGCTGGGGGTAATGATTAAATGACTTATTGTTCTTTCCTACCCCTGCATCATATCTTTATAATGCACTTGGGTTTAATATAAATGTTTTGTCATTATTAATCAATTTGTTTAATTTCAATATGTAAAAATCATTGTGTGTTGTTTTAACTGTTGATATATTGAAAAGATTTTGATGCAAATAAACAGATCTCTCTCCCTTTCTCTCTCATGTTGTCAGATTAGTCTGTGACTATAGCGCAAAAATGCAAAGTAAGCATTTGAATGGTGAATTAATGCAGCATAACACAGAACACGTTTATACCAGGTGTTTAGTAATTCCTGCAACTAAATTTGAATTTGAATTTTCATGCTTATTTCTTAATTGATTTTAAAAATGTAAACAGCATCAGTTTCCATTTCCTTTAGAAGTTAAAGTATTATAAAAAGTGAAATTGTAAAACTATTGCATCATGTTGAATAATGCAAAAAGAAACAAGATATTCTAAATGCTTCATGCTGGATCTAGTTTCAATGGCATCATTGACAGATTCAGAGTCCACTGTGTGACTGTTTTCTTGGTCAAAAAGATGATGAAGAAGGGGAAGTCGATTGAGTGTGCCATGCCAACCAGAAGAAAACATGCATTGAGAACAGAGGACACTGCTAAGGCAATCATTAAGTTGCTGAAGGAAGACCCGACAAAGTCCATGCGCTCCTTGGCAAAGAAGCACTTCTTGGCACTTGCAACAGTGTTGAAAATCATGAAGGAGGCTGGAGGAAAGTTTAAGGCTATTGCAAAAAGGCCTCTGTTGTTCAAAAAGACCCAGGCTATCTGACTAGAGCATGCAAAAAAATTGCTTAACCTCAAGCACACCAATCCCACCACCTCATCTTCTTGGATGAGAAGACATTTATGGTCAATTTGGTCTGTAACCGCTGCAATGACCAGTATGTGGACTTCAGCAACAACATGGAGGACCATGTCAGGTACATTTCCTTGACAAAACGTGTGATCACAGTGATGTTTTTTGGCCTGGTGTGCAGCAATGGGGAGGTGTCACCCCCTGTCTTATTTGATGGTGGCACCAGCTGAATGCTGTTGGGTACATCAACATCATGACCTCAACCATAATCCCCTGGATGAGGAAGGTGGCAGGAAAGAAGAAATTTGTTTCCAGCAGGATGGGGCCCCTGCTCACACGACCAACAAGATGCAGCCCTTCCTCAAAAAACATTGACTTTTGGCCCAAATCAATGTGGCCTCCCCAGAGTCCACACCATAACCCTCTGGACAACAGTGTGTGGTGGTGAGTGGAGAGTAGTGTGTGAAGACTTGGTTACAGAAATGTTGATGAGCTGAAGGCCTGCATCACTGAGAACTGGGTCAGTCTTGACAAGGGGTACATTGTCGACATCTGCCATGCCTTCAGAGACCACCTAGGCATCTTCAAAGGCTGTCATCGAGGTTGAGGGCAGCTACATTGATTAATTACAAAAAGTAGGATTAATTTAATCGATTAGTTTAAAATTTTATTAAAATGCTTTAAAAAATAAGCAAAATATAGGGGTTTATCCAAAAAGTTGCAGGAATTATTAAACACCTAATAGAAGTAAAAATTTTGGTAGTAATTTTTAAAAAGTTATTTATGCTATTTGATAGATAGTAGCAAGCATTTATGGCTCAGTAAAAATCCAAGAAAAGCATTTATTTTAACTTCATGATTAAAATGTGTGGGTTGGTTGACTTTGCTAAAAACTTTACATATGTATTTTTTTTTAATATAAATGCATGCATTCTTTTTTATCTTGAATTTATGCTCATTTTACTTTTTATAACAAACCTTTATGCAAACTTTAAGTAGCTGAACAGAGCTTGAAATTACAATTTTAACCCTTCACTGCATAAGGTATCATATGCAGGGATGCAACCAGCCTAAAAAAATGGGCTGACACAATTTCAACATATTTTTAGTGCAGGGGGCTTTGCCCTTGTCATTCTTAACAACTGCTTAGTTTAGTAAGCTTCACAAGCTATGCTTTGCTCTGTTGTGTTTTTCAACATTGCACAATGGCATCATTTGTTTAGTTGGTGGTAGTATTTCTGCAGCTTTAAGGGCATGTTTCTATTATATTCTGAGTCTTTTTGCTTTGGTTAGCACTCGCTTAGATTTAAGCGTGGAATCAAAAAAATCAAAAAAGAAAGAAAAAATGCTCCATTTCATGCTTGTAAGTGAAAATAAGCCTCAAGGTAAATTGTAACATCACAATTTATAATTTGCGATTGTAAAATTTGACTTGTATGAGCATTTTTCTACTTTATTAAATAATGCAATTAAGCTAAGAAAAAACTGCAATATCTTGGATAATCTTCTGAAAACAAACTATGTCATGAAAGATGATTATGACACCATAATAAAAGCTAGGATAACCAGGTATTTCATAGATAAAAAACTTGGAATAAAATGACTGTTGCTCAGATCTCAACCAGGGCATCAGGTGCCACATCTGACATGCAAGCAGCAAAATTGACAAAAGTTTCAATGTTTTGAGTTTCTTTTTAAATGTGGTAAAATGTAAATAACAGTTTTTGCCATTGTTTTGGCAAATCTATCCTGAACAAATTGAAGATCATTTGTGTTTGAGAAATCTATGTCTTTAACAGCCTCTTCCAATTGCTTTTTGTAGTTATGTTTCAGGTGGTCTATGAGGAAGTTTGCCTTTTGGTTGGCTTCCTCAAGGGAATTTGCATTCAGAAATTCATTATACTTTTTTTGGCATTCCTGGTCTCACATTGAAGTTCTATGCCCATTGGAAATGCATCATTTTGCAGTGGTCAGCATAGTTTGGCACATTGTTTTGTAGACATTATTTATGTTGCTCTCCTGAGGATCTGGCATCGTTCCAATGTCTCGGTCCAGGATACTTTTAAATAACATCCAGTTTACCTTTCAGAAATTGTATCTCATTAGTTGCATGAGATTGTCAGGGGGAATGAAAGATGGGTTGTGTTGCAAACATGGAAATGGGTCTAAGAGAACTCTATGTGGTAAAAGGATCATCCATATCAACAAAAGCAAGACCTGGGTTTGTTGTACATAGTTTCCCACTAGCAGAGCAGAAGCAATCTGGTTGTTTGAGGTCAAGATCAAGCAGACCTTCATGAAGGATGCCCAAGGTTTGGTTCTGCCCTCTCCAAGGCTTTCCAAGGCTTCTCCAAGGTTGCCCTCTCCAAGGCTTGGCCATCTCTGTTACTCACGTTATATAGTCATGCTACACTGTGCACATTAAAATCATGAGTGTGCATGACAGGTCGCTTCAGACTTGGTATGGAATTTTTCTGGATTCATAGTATTCAGTGATTTATATATGTTTACAATGTCACATCTTCAATCATTCAAGATGTCCGTTTTAGCTCTTCTTTGCATGAATCCATGGGTGTCCAGTTGGCAGATTTGAGCACAAGTGTAACAATACCATGATGTTACTCTTTTTTAACCAGCCAGATCATAACCTGGCATCTTTTGGCAGAAGGGATCATCTGCATGCATCTCTTGTAAAAGGATGACAGTGCAATTGTGTAGATTAACCAGATGGTTGATGATGGAAAATTTTGCATTTGTAATGCCTTCAATGTTCAACTGAAGCAAAGTGATGCTCCTTATGATGTTTTGTTTCATCTGCCCTGAAAATGCCAATTTGAATATTTTGCTTTCACATTTGCATATTTTGTTTTCTTTGCTTTGCTATCATTTGCCTGCAGTTAATTTGCAGTTTCCAGGATCACTATCTGGAGACTGATAATGTGATATCCACAATTACAAGTGAAAATTAACTTTAAAAAATTACTTTATTTAAAAAAACAGAACAAAAAAGAGTATATTTTGTCATTAAATTTTCAAATGTCATTAAATTGAAAAGGAAAAACTACATCACTACTAACATTTTCTATTTAACTTTTTTGGAAAATTAAATTTTAAATGCCATTACCAAAATCAACTAATAAATAGATGTAAAACAAAAGTTTAATCAAAAAAGATTCAATAAAAAGTAATAAGGAATTTAGTTTTTGAATGTGTTGAATACAAGTACATCAAATTTTTTTTTGCATTTGTGCTGAAAAATTAAATTACGTTGAGGAAAAAAACTTTGATAGAAAACCTCAAGTTCAACAAAAAACCAAGATAATATGTAAAGTGATTGTTGATTTGAACAATTATAACAATGAGTCACAAAAAAATATGGCATGTGGGTTACTGAGATTTTAAAACCCATTCTTTATGTAATTTGGGCCCCTAAATCCAAATCTGAAATCAGTTTTGTTCTATCACGTCAGGATTTTGAGTTATTCATACTTTGATATTTGAAAAATTGACAAAATATTTAAAAAATTGGGATACTAAAATGCTTTTTAAAAATCATACACATTTTTCACTTAGGCTTAACTGAAGGGCTGCCTTTAATTTTAATCCATTAACCAAATTATTGATGTCTTTTCTATCCTATAATTCAAAACTATTTTTATATGAGTGGTGTAGACCACCAATTTAATGACCTATTATTAAAATTTTATTTGGCTTGCAGCATTACTTTTGCTGGGATAATATTTCCTAATAACATTGGTCATAAAGCCATGTTTTCAGAAATGAAACAGCCTTGAAAACAATAAAAACAACAGCAAAAGTACCAAAAATATAAAAATTTAATTTGTTTATAAATTAGACATTGTGCAGACATTAAAATTTTGCTAAAAATGCAAATTTATAATTATCATCTTATGCCAGCAAAAAATTCAAGTGTCAGAAAGCAGTTGTAATCTAAGTAATGTATCAAAAAGAGAATATTTTGAGGAATTGGTGAAAGTGCAGCTCTAGACTAATGTTAAACTGTTTAAAGCACAACTGCTGCTTTAGTTTGACTCTAAAAGTAAACTTTTATGTTCATTTTTGGTTGAGCAATAGAGAGCATTGATACAGCATTGTATTGATATATAGATAAATTGATATACAAATTACTGTAAAATGAATAAATGCAAACGTGGTTGTGTTAATAATTCCAACAATTTTTTCTACATTTGTGGAAGGTTTACCCTTTATAACCTTAAAAAACCTATCACTGACCAATTAAAACATGCCTACAAGTTGTATTTTCAAGTCAAAAAGTGAGAGATCAAGATAAGTCATGGACTCAGCATGTAAGTTGTTCATTTTGCTACTCCGTATTGACCCAGTGGTTAAATGGAAAGAAAAAGATGGGTTTTGGTTGCCAATGGATTGGCAAGAATAAGAAGATCACTTTTTTGATTACTATTTTTGTATGACAAAAATTTCAGGATTTTTGAAAAAACAAAGTCTAAAATCAAATACCCTGATTGTGATTCGGTTATAAAACCAGTATCTCACAGCAATAAATACCCCATTCCAGAACCTCCATCTGTATTAACTGCTTTTGATTCTGAATCAGAACACAAGTGGGAACACAGGAACCACAAGTGGGCCTGAGAATTTTTGAAATGGGCCTGAAGTTTTCATTGAGCCTACATTAGGTCCCAAGAAAAATGTATGGCTAAAATTTATAGTTTATCTGCTAATGTAAATTTATGAAATCATGACCTTAATGTTCAAGTGAGTACAAACCAAATTTACAATATAATTAGTTTTTTTTGCAAATGTATTTTTATAAATATAAATTTTAAAATTTTTTATGTTATTAGGCTAAAGTGTCTTAATTCTTAATAGCTCAGCAATTTAAGACTGCGGTATAGTTTTATTATTAACACTAGAATTACGGCGGTGTCGTTTTCGACATCAACGCTTTTTTAATGTTTTGTATTTTTAGTTGTATACTTTCTAAGAGACTAATTCTTTTTGACTTTTCCTAAACTTTATTATTATAAAATATGAGTAGCATTTTGTTTCCGAATCTTGATTTTTAATGAGTACTTTAGGTCAGTTAAATTTAACACCCCATTGTTTACGGAGGTGTCGTTTTTGACACTGTAGCCATTTCAGCTTTGCGTGATGCTATAAGCTCTTCCAATACACGTTTGTGTCTGGTTTTTGTTGTTCATCAGCATGAGAAGCAATTACTTCAGCTCCTCATCAAGTGTAGAGTTGCAGTTTCGAAAAGTGTGGATACATGGCTTGGAGAGGGCAGAATGAGTTTTCAAAAGTTTGATCAAAACAATAATGTGCAAAGAATATAAATATAGAACAGCTTTTCGATAAAGTGGTCTCAACCTAAAAAACTCAATTTATTGCATAGGTAATAAAAATTGTACTGCAGTATACCTCTTTTAGTCTTCGGTAATAAATGTTGTATTTTTTACAGTAAATCTCTTAGCTTAGTTTATATTTTGGTTCTATTTTTTTGGGCAACAGTGACATATTACTGTATTTTCTGACTATTGAAAGGGCAAAATATAAAACCTCATGGCTTTTCAACAGTACAATTCAGCACAAGCTGCCGATATTGTTACAGATTGGCACACTGATGATGATTTATCAGATGAAGAAGAGCAGGAAGATGATGAAGATTTTCAACCAGTTCTTGTTGCTGCTAGACCAGGAAATGGCAGGCGCACGCTTGGCAGTTCTGAAAGCAGCGAATCTAGTGATTCTGTTTCTGATACTGCCAATACTCACACAGGAACAACAACTGCTGGTGATTCAACTCTGTTGGGAAGGGATAAGATGGTGTGAAAAAGTAGTGCAACTTTAGTTGCTGGAAGAACGCCTGCGCACAATGTATTTATGGGTGCAAGTGGCGTACCTAGACAAATTTCGCAATCCATTACTACTTCATATGATGCTTGGAAGCACTTCATACCTGAAAGTATTCTTCGCTCGATTGTCAAATACACTACTGAAGAAGCTCACCGAAGAGGAAATACAAACTTTTCTTTAAGCCTAAGTGATTTAGAGGCTTTTATTGCTCTCCAGTACGCAAGAGGTCTTTACGGAAAAAATCATCCAGTATCATTTTTGTACAACAAGGAGTATGGAATTCCCATTTTTTCAAAAACTATGCCACGAGACAGATTTCTAAATATTTTGAAGTATCTGAGATTTGATGACAAGCCCAACAGGAAAAGGTCTGGTCTTGATGCAGATAAATTCGCAACAATACATGAAGTATTTGAAATGTTATCACCCATGTGTCAAACAAAATACAATTGCAACTTTTCTCTAACTATTGATGAACAACTAATGCCTGTGAAGTCTCGCTGCCCCTTTATCACATTCATGCCAAACAAACCTGATAAGTACGGAATTAAATTTTGGGTATTGGCAGACGTTGAAACAAAGTATGTTGCGAACATTGTACCATATTTAGGTGCTCAAGAACGAGGAGGAACTCCTTTGGCTGAATCTGTACTGGTAAAACTCACAGAAAAAGTAAAAGGAAAAGGTTACAATATAACCTGTGATAACTTTTTTATGTCATTATCAGCAGCCGAAAAACTTGCATGTAACAAGATCTCGATTGTTGGTACAATAAGAACAAATCGTCATGAGTTTTCACCACAGATGACACAACCAATGCCAAGCAATCTCTATCATAGTCACTTTATGTGGCACGATAAAAACAATGCTTTGTTTGTCAACTATCAAGCAAAACTCAAGAAATCCGTATGTCTATTGTCAACAATGCATTCCGCGCCAGATGTGGATACTGGATCTCCAAAACGAAAGCCATGCATTATATTCTTACTGTTCTACAACCAAAATAAGGTTGGGGTCGCTGCTTTGACCAAATGACCCGGCTCTATACAATGCGGTCTGCATCCAGACAATGGGCTCTTGCTGTTTGGGGAAATATACTTGATATTGCTATGATAAATGTGAAAGTATTGTTCGTAAAATCCGATGGAAAACATATCAGCTGACGACAATTTATCTTTCAATTGATAAAAAACTTATGTAATAAACCAGAACTGACAGTTTCATTTTCTGATGCTATTCCTGCTGCATACCCTACTCGCAAACGAAGGAAGTGCCATGGTAAAAGCTGCAACAATGCAACCACTTGTTTGTGTTTGAGCTGCACAAAACCAACATGTGCAACATGCTCTGTTGGTAATTCGAAAGTAACATTTGTTAAATGCAAGTTTTGCTCTTCTTGATTTTTTCAATCTTTACATTTGCAATTCTCTGGAATAAATGATTTTTATCATGACAAAAAAGTTTACAGTATTATTACTTGCTGTCTTATTACACAGTGCACTGGAATCGAACTCCTAAGTATTAATTACTATAGATTTTTTGAGCAGTATTGAAAAGTGAAAGCATCTCAAACTTAATTTTAAGAAATATGTGCAAATGAGGAAATGAATGTTAAGGTTTTGCAGATTAATATGCTACATGCTCACATCGGTGTCGAAAATGACACCTCCGTAAAAGAAGGTGTATAAAAATTTCCGTAATTCTAGTATTAAAAGATTGTTTGATTATTGAATATAGCATTATAAAACAAATGGTTTAATTTTTTTAATTTGTGAAAACATTTATTTTAGGTTTATTAGGATAATATCTAACGTTTCTTTTAACCCCCTGACTTTCTATAATGGGATCTTCAAGTACAAAAAAAAGGAAGACTGTCCGAAATTACCAGCAAGATTTTTTATTGCTAGGCTTTTATCTATTAACTGCTGATTCTGAGAAGCCTGAATGTGTGGACTGTGGTTTAATAATGACAAATGATTCTATAAAAAAGTCAAAATTATTAGCTCATCAACAGGTAGAGCATCCTAGTTCTGTAGAGAAGAGCTCAGCTATTTTGAAAAAAAATGGAGTTACAGCAGAAGCACACTCCAAAATCTTTAGATTTCCTTTGAAAAAAGGCAAGAGATAATAATAGAAAGACACTTAAAGTAGCTATATTGTAAGTGAAATGATTGCTAAGTTGGGAAAGCCTCACGAGATTGCAGAACGTCTAGTGAAGCCAGCAATGTTGATTTGTGCTAAAGAATTGCTAGGAGAAAAAGCTGCTAATATTTTACAGAAAATCTCCTTGTCCAATGATACAGTAAAAAGAACGCAAGATGAAATTGCAGAAAATCTTGAGGAACAGCTAGTGGAAAAATTAAAAGTTTCAAAGTTTTCACTGCAAATTGATGAAACTACAATGAATAACTCTGTTTTATTACTTGCCTATGTTCGATATATTGATGCAATGGTAATCTCTGAAGAAATGTTATGTATAAACAAGCTGATTGACACATGAAGTGAAACTATTTATGCAGCTGTTTATGACTTCCTGCACAATAATGGGATTCCTCTGTCAAATCTATTGCAGATTGCCACAGACGGTGCCAATGCTATGACCGGAAAGCACAATGGTTTTATTGCAAAATTAACAGAAGTTGCCGCCCCTATAATGACAATTCATTGCATTATTCATCGGCAACATCTTGCTGCTCTCAATAATGACATGGAAGAGGCATTGAAAGTTACAATTTCAGCAATAAGTTTTGTCAAAGCCAATGCTTTGCATGACCACTTGTTTCAGAAATAATGTGAGGGTGAGGATTACCAGACACTTCTCTTACACACTGAAGTTAGATAGCTTTCTAAAGAAAATTCTCTTGTTCGTCTTGTAGAACTGTGGGACATGATTCTTGTCTTTGTTTATCGCATGGAAACTAACGCTCATTGCAAAAAACAAAAACGTAAAGCTGAGACTTTGTTTTCAGTATTAAAGAACAGTAATACAAAGGCAAGGATTTTTTACCTGGCTGACTTATTTGAGCATGTTAACCAACTAAACAAAACACTACAAGGGTGAAACACTAATCCGGTAGTTTGTGCTGAGAAAGTGCGCTTTTTTTTGAACAAATTAAGTCTCTGGAAGATGCATCTACAAAAGAATGAATTTGCCTTTTTTTGTAACTTGGCTAAAACTGCTCCAAACCTAGAAGTAATTGCAAGCTATATTAACACCTGCAAAACTGAAGAGAAGATATGACCAGAAGATTTAAAGATATAATCAAAATGAGTTTACAAAGTTGGATTATTATAGATATGGCACACTTTGACGTCTTAAATGAGGAAGACATTGATCCTATTATTTCTGGTGAACTTCTTGAACTAAAGGAGAACAAAGCATTAATGGCAAATATTGAAAGGAATGGATTAATTGGATGGCTGAGTGTAGGATCATTTTATCCATTGTTATTTGAAAAAGTAGTTCCATTCTTACTTGGCTTTCCTACTACTTGGTTAGTTGAAGTAGGATTTTCTGCAGTAAATGATTTACTGACAAAGAAACATCATCAATTGCAAATTGAAAAGAGAGGAGATTTATGCTTGAGGTTGAACCAAGGCTTAGCAGTGCAACTCTACAAGTTGATAAATAGACACAAGGATTAGTTTGGTCATTGACAATTTTACTGTATTGTTTATATTAATAAAAAAAACATTTTATGATATTCGAAATTTTTATTAAAGGTTTTGTGGGCCTAATATTTCTTATGACACTGAAAATGGGCCTCAAGAGAAGAAAGGTTGAGAACCACTGCTTTAACCACCCTAGAAAGAACTTCCTCAAAGCCACATGTTCTATCTCAAGGAGATTTGCAAAATTTTGTTAGAGATTTGAATTTGTCAAAAAAGTCTGAAATTCTTGCATCTCGATTAAAACAATGGAATTTACTTCAGAAAGGTGTAAATAGTACTTGTTTTTGAAAAAGACGTTCTGATTTGGCTGTTTTTTTTTTATCAGGAAGAAGATATTTGCTACTAAGAGTTACTGTGAGGAAAAAGATAATTGGTAATGTGAGCCACAGTCTTAAGCATTCCTTGAATCATCAATATAAAGACGACTGGAAGCTGTTTATAGATTCAAATAAAACAAGTTTAAAATCTTGCAAATCTCCTTGAGATAAAACATGTGGCTCTGAGGAAGTTCTTTCTAGGGTGGTTAAGGCATTAAATTTCGAAGCACTGCTAGTTCCTGTGTTGGTGCTTCTGATTCAGAATCAAAAGCAGTTAATGCAGATGGAGGTTTTGGAACAGGGTATTTATTGCTGTGGGGTACTGGTTTTATAACTGAATCACAATCAGGGTATTTGATTTTAGTTTTTTCAGAAATCCTGCAATTTTTGTCATACAAAAATAGCAATCGAAAAAGTGATCTTATTCTTGCCAATCCATTGGCAACCAAAACCCATCTTTTTCTTTTCATTTAACCACTGGGTCAATATGAAAATCAATTTGATGGTAATTTGGAATTCACTGCTAAACAATAATTTGATGATGATGATGAATTTAAAATTGAGCCTGAATATGACAAGGGTGACAGAGATGATGATGTTGAAAATCGGAAATGGAAAACGACAAAACAAAGACTAAGAGACAAAGGCGATAGAATAGTTTTTTTTAATTCTGTGGCAAACAATTCAATTCTATAGTTACCATCAAACATAACTTTGAAATTTCCAAAAAAAAACTTTTACAAGTATCTAGAAAAAACTTAAAACATTACCTGATTTAAAGTTGAAGAAAACAACAAAAACGCACAGTGGACAAATTAAATAAAATGAATACTTACAAAGGATCAAAACTGAAACTAGGCAGAGCTAACAAAAAAATCTTTGCTTTTCAATTAAAATAACAGTGATATTCTGAAAACAAGAAAAGAAAACACAAACACTCAAGAAATGAGTGGATAAGCTACAAAATTGGATTGTCAGCAAATTATCAAACATGACACATTTAGCACCCTATATACAGTTTTAAAGTCACAATGTATGCAAAGTTTAAAGATTGTTAATTTTATCACAACCAAAATTATTATAAAGATGAGTTGGGGATCATTTTAACTCTGCCAAACTTTACACAAAATAACCAAAATTATTAGGTCTGTCTGTTTTTGGAATGAAACAAAATACAAATTTTTATAACTGTCAATAAGCTTTATTAAATAATATAAATTGCCATTATTATTAATGACTTTTTGCCGGCGTGCTGGCAATTTGTATATTCCATTTTTGAATTTCATCTTTTGATGCGAAAAAGTTAACCAGTGCTTTAATATCTTCTTCATTTTTGAATTTTTTGCCTCTCAAAAAATTTTGTAAGGATAAAAACAAGTGATAATCAGAGGGTGCTAAGTCTGGGGAATATGGTGGATGCGATAGGATTTCCCAGCATAGTTTTGCAATTTTTTAACGAGTCTCCAAAGCAGCATGTGGCCTGGCATTATCATGATGCAGTATGATGTCCTTTCTATTGAACATTTTCGGCCTCTTTTCTTGAACTGCTGTCTTTAAATCATCCAGTTGCTGGCAGTACTTCTCCAAATTGAGCTTTTTGCTCAGTTTTAAAAGCTCATAATGTATTGGACCTCGAATATCCCACCATATACACAACATTCTCTTATTCAGAGTCAAATTTAGTTTAGAGATGGAAGGACTAGGTTTTCTGGCTTGCTCCAACATGGTCTTAACAACATCATCAAAGATGGTCGCCCAGAACATGGGATATCAGAAAGGTCGTAGTCACCTGTTTCAAATTTTTTGAACCATCTTCTGCATGTCCTATCAGAGACTATACCTTTACCAAACACTTTCAATAAATTTCTACATGCTGCTGTAGCATTTCTTCCTTGTTGAAATTCGTATAAAATACAGTGGCGTAAATGAACTTTATCAGTAGCCATGGGTACAATAATGCTTCACACTTAAAACTAACGTGAATCAACTTTGTTTTAGCTAATTTGCTATGTCTGTAATGTATACACATTAAACAATAAAAATAGAGAACAGAATGTATGCAAAATAAACATGTGCTTATGTGTCAAAAATTGTTGTCATAAAAACGAACAGAACTTTCCGGTAGACCTAATACTTTCAATCTATAGTATATTCAATTGATCAAGAAAGTGCACACACCAAGGTAATATGACCATTAACCATCAAGGCAAATGACACATTATCGTGCAAAAACACTGAAACTTATTCAAGGCATTTTATTGTTTACAATTGCATTGTGATAATTTTTTTAATTTGTCTTGCCTCCATTAGATGGCATTTTAAGATCTATTCTATACATGCAGTTGTAATCATCTTAGTTATGTTTCTGTTTTAATTATCATTGTGCAAATATATTTTTTACTTCTGCTTTTGCTATAGAACATACAAGCAAAATTGGAAACAGCTTTTTTTCGCAACCAACCTTCATCATTGAAGCGGACAGTCATATTTGTCTCAGATCGATTGCATTCAAACTGCATCAAGCATCTTTGTTCAAATGCTCTTCCATTGTATTGCCAGAATAATGACTTGTTATTGCGGTAAAATTCAACAATAACATTAAATGGTTTTAAGGAATAAAACTAAGCTTTTCAGATTTTCTCAAAAAAATCCAGAAATTAAAGAAAATACCAAAATAAAGTAAGAAAATGCCAAAATAAAGTAATTTATTTAAAAAATTTTATAACCTGAAAAATAAATTGGAAACTTGTTGAATTAATTTATGGTATTTAATGACCTTCAATTTTTTTGTACTTTCTCATTTTTTGTTTTAAATTTTTTGTTGGTAATCAATATCAAAAATTTTTTTAACAAAATAGTATTTTTATTCGATAAAGCTTTTTAATGAGATAAAATAAATAGTGCAAGGTGTTTAAATATAACATCATACATTTTCATCTCTACTTGCAATTTTTTTGTTTGGTTTATACTTTTTATTTAGAGATATGACTTAAAATTTGAAGCAGATTGCTTAGACCATTAAGCAGAAAAGAGGGTGCCATAAAGTATTCTTTCCAAGGACTCTCCTTAATGAAACAATTAGTTTTAATTGTGACTTTATTGATCATGTTTACCAATCAACACGGTGCTCTTTTCCACTTAGTCATGCTTCTGACAATTTTAGATGTACAGTAGGTCAAAATTTTTGATGTACTTTTTCAGAATTCTCTTTTAGATTAAATAATGTACCCATATCAGTTTAATTTTTTTATTTTATTTTAGAGAAATCGCAAGTCAGATATTTCCAGAAGCCCTTGCTAATTTAAGGAAAGAAGCTATTTCATTCATAGAAGAAAGGATCTCAAGGGCTATGGACGTGCTCATTTTCTCTTCATTCTCAAAACCTGTGCGTGTGGCTTCAATCTTGTAATCTTTAACTTTGTTTTTGCAAATCTTTTTTTATGCCAACTGACTATTTTACAAGGTGTATACTGTATATATATATTGTATACTGTATATAGAAGCAAATGAAAACCTATATTATAAAAAATCAAAAAATTTATTGAACTACTAACCAATATATACTGTAGATATATAATAGTTTGTAAATAACAAAAAGTATAGTTTTATTCAAAAGCCTCCTTTGAAATCAAGTACAGCAATACAACTGTCTTGCCAGGCTTATCTCTAAACAACTTTTCAAATTGTTGAAACTGTGATGAATTTTTCCACAAGCCTTTGCTTTAAGAATGGATCACATCAAAAGTCATAGAGTTTAGGAGGCTACATTTCTATAGACCAAAACTTGTAAAATGCCCTTTACATCAGTTTTGTGCCAAATTGGCAGTGTGTGATGTGGCACTGTCTTGTTGGAATGTCCACAATATGTTATCATCAAAGTGATCAGAATCAAACATTGTTTCCAAGATATTTTCAACATAAGATTTTGTGTTAATTTTGGCTCCTTGATCAATAAAAATAAGAAACCTCTAGGTTTTTGCTACCACCATTCATACCATGACAAATGCTGGTTTTATCGTTCAATACACAGTTTGTTTTTTGGTCATTTTATTCACATTTCATCCAATAATCCTGTCGTTTCTGTGATTATCAGCCAGTTCAACTGTAAAAATTCTTTTCATAGACCAAATGATCTTCAATTTGTTCAAGATAACTTTGCTTTTTTGCAATCTTTTTTGCTTTACCACCTTTGAGAGAGTTTGTCTCTTTTAAAAGGTAAAAGAGGACATGTTAAGGTTTTTGTGAACAAGTTGTCTCATGGTTTTGGGACTCATGTTAGTGGTCATGGCCACTTATTTTTTTGGATTAAGGGATTCCTAAACACTACTAGGATGTAAAATTGAAACAGTGCACTGTTAAAAAACTAATCTTTAAAACAAAAAATTTTACTTTGAGAAAATTTTGTAAAAATGCCTAGTAGGTCTATGTAACGAGGTTTTGAATTACTAACAAATAACTAGAATTTCATTCCTTTTGCATATTTGTGGCTGCAACACTATTTATCAATGTAAGTTTCTGTTTCTTTTTTTTTTTTTGTTTTTTTTAATTATCTTTCAGTCATTTATTTTATTCTTAATTATTATTAAATAGTTTAACACAAAAAATCAAAAAAAGAAAGAAACAACACAACATCAGATTTCAAAATATGTTTAATATAATTCTAAAGTGGAAATACAAAATGGTAGAAAGCATGGCTGCAACACCTTAATCAGATAAAATAATAGAAATGAAAAAGAAAAAAATAATATATTTAATAATAATAATAAAAAAATAATCAAACAAATTAAAAGATTGTATAACCAATGATTAAAAACACAGCTAAACAATATATTACAAAATGCATAAAAAAATTAAGGTTGTGGAGTCAAAAGTTGCCTGTTGAGTCAAGAGTTGCATGTTCAAGAAAGGAGTCAGAGTTGTTTTTTAGATTTGGCAGAATTGTAGTCACTTTTTAAAACTTAGTGGAGTTGGAGTCATTTCTTTAGGTGTGCTAGAGTCAGAGTTGTTTTTTTTTGATTTTTGAAAACACTTTTTATAATCAGTTCAAAGTTGAAAAGTTAAAGAAAAAGTTAAAACCACCTGAACACAATGTAGAAATTGTGTATTAAACTCATTAGTAAGCCATTTTTATATTTTGTTTTGACTTATTGATTTTGGTCTGTTATAAGAAATTTTTACGCCAAAATTTTGGCTAATTTATGCACAAACACTAATTTACATTAAAATAAAAAAAAATAATTGTTTGTTTTTCATAACAGTGTGATGAAAAACTCATTTTATTTCTTACCTCAGTCATCCACAACAACGAACACCACTAAAATGTGTTCTTCAGCATAGCAATTAATTTATATAAAAGCTTCAACATCCATTTAGAAAAATAATTGTATAAATAAGCAATTGTAAATTTTATGTAAATGTTTTTTTATTTCCATGTCCATCACCTTGACTTGCAAGAAAGCATAAAAAATGTCATATCTCTGACAAAAGTAAGCGATTACACTGACCTACTATCAGAAATGTAAAGATATTTTTGTCCAGTTACAGTTTTTATTAGTTAAAGTTTTTTCAGTTTTTGAAGATATAACTGAAATTTAGCAGAAGAAAGTAGCTAGATCAAGAAATTTTGCATTTTTTTGACTTGCACAATTGAGGTGGAAGAATATCTTCACTTCTACCAGCATTGCTGTACATGATGAACACTTTTGTTGACAAATGATGCTGCATTCAATGTAAATAAAAGTAAATAATAATAATATAGATAAATGTAAATAAAATAGTTGTCAATCATACTGATAGGAGAAATTCCATTAATCAAATAACTTGAATCTGCTATCATAACATTGCCATACTTTTTAAAAGCTGTTTATTAGAATTTAATTTTATGCTCCAAGAATATCTTGCTGCTGAAAGATGCTCAGTGTGAGAATTTTTTCTCCCTCAAGATGTTGCTTAATCAACATAAAAAAGTTCCTACTTTTGAATTGGTTTTCAATGACCCTGAATGGCATCAGAAGTAAACTTTGCTGATAGCACATATTGAAATTTTAGTTTTTGATGCAAATATTATACCAGTTCAAGCATGGCAGACTTTGTTTGTATGCAAGTTAAAAATATTTGATCACTAGGACCGGAGCAACCAGAGTCTTTTCTTTTGATGAAAATATTTAAAGCAGTTGCAAGGTGGATTAAATTTGCAGGTTTTTCACCTTCTGAATAAAACATAATGGGCATGCACATCTCATCTCTGCCGCACCTAAAAGTTGCAAGAATTGTAAGTTGTTTTGTATAAAATCCAAATTAAAGGATTTTATGACACATACATTTAATATTGTTTGAAAAATAAGTTATTGGCCATGCTATGTAAATACCATCACTTGATGCAATATATTTTTATAATGTTGTAGTGCTTTCAATAAACTACAAATGTTTGTTTTATAAAGCAAGCACATTATATTGCATTAAAATCTCAATAAAAATGATTCATAATACAATGCTTTATCTATTCTATATAGCAGCTGCTTAAAAGAATTACTTAGTAAATAAGCATGTATATATACTGTGCTGAAGCTTTAAAATGTACAAAACCACAATTTAGTTTTGTTAAATGTATATATGATTTAATCATAGGATGCTGACTTGTACAGTTGTAATTGCATAAATTGGCAGCATTAATGAGGCTCATACCAGTTGATACATTTATTTAATGTTGAAAGTAAACTGCACATTAGGGTGTTTTACTTTACCAACCATAGTGTCTGTTTTCATAATGGTGGTTTTCATGAAGTGTATCATAAAACTGTATTGTTTGCAAATATTCAGTTGGTTTGAACCAAATTTGAAGGTAGCACACTTTACATCTTTGTGTTATTTCAGAATTTGGTAGGCCTTTGTTAATACAATTAGGTTATACTGTATAGTTCTGAAAAATGGCTACCAGAAGCACTTCTAAGTTATAGTTACTGGACAAGCTCCTCAAAAGAGATATTTTAGGCACAAGGCTACCATCTCAGGGGCAAGTTTACGTTATCTTGTTCTTTTATCTTCATCAAAACCAGAAAAAAACTATTGCTTCAGCAACAGCAGAAACAAGCAATAAACTCAAAGACATTTGGACAAAAGCCAATCTGTCATGTAAAACAAAAGCTAATATTCGTCTTTTAATCAAGAAGCTTCTTAACCAAAACTGAGAGTTTAAAACTTGAAACCATGGTCAACATGCATGTGTGTGTGGTACAATACTCTTCTCCATCCATTCCATCCTGCCTGCACTCTTTCTTTACCTCCCTCTCACAACTACCACTTTCTTGCACTGTTGATGCCAAATACTTAAATTCCTTTACTCTTGGCACTTTTGTATCCTCCATCTTTACTGTTTTTTTGTCATTTCCTCCATTTATGCACAGATATTCGGTCTTTAACCTACTTACATTCATCCCTCTTCTTTCCAATGCATATCTCCAGCATTCTCTGCTTCACTTCCCTAGTCTCTTTGAAAATCACAATATCATCAGCAAACAGCATCATCCATGGTGGTTCTCTCCTTACTTCATCCATTAGCTGTCCATTATCACTGCAAACAGGAATGGACTTAACGCTGATCCCTGGTGCAGTCCAACCTTGACCTTGAAACTTTCTGTAGTTCCTATTGCACATTTCACCACTGTTTCGCTTTTCTCCTACCTATCCTGTACGAGTTACACACAGTTTTCTGCTATTTCTGATTTTCTCATACAGTACCACAACTCTTCTCATGGAACCCTCTTGTAAGCTTTTTCTAGGTCCATGAATACACAATGTAGCTCTCTTTGACTTTCCCTGTACTTTTCCATCAACATTCTTAAGGCAAACATGGCATCGGTGGTTCCCTTTCCTGGCCTAAATCCATATTGCTGTTTACTGATCTCTACTATATCCCTTAGCCTGGCTTCAATAATTCTTTTCTATACCTTCATTGTGTGGCTCATTAGCTTTATTCCTCTGTAGTTTCCACAGCACTGTGCATCTCCTTTATTTTTATAGATTGGGATAAGCACACTCCTCCATTCTTCTGGCATTCGTTCACCTACTAATAGTCTGTTGAACAGTCTGGTCAAAAATTGTATCTTATCTCTCCCATGCACTTTCAAACTTCTACTGGCAACTTATCTGACCCAACCATTTTACTTTTTCATCCTTCTAAAGCATTCTTCACTTCTCTACTGATGCAATTTACCTCTTCGTTAACCACTTCTGCTTTCTCTGTCCTAGAATCTCTGTTATTTTCCTTGTTTATCAGTTTCTCAAAGCACTCCTTCCATCTCTTTAACACTGCCTCCGAATTTATCATCACATTACCGTTTTCATCCTTTATGACCCTCACATGCTGTACATCTTTCCCTGCTCTGTCTCTCTGCTTAGCCAATCTGTACACCTCCTTTTCACCTTCTTTTGCTTCCAATCTAACACACAAATCATCATACCCACATCCCTTTGCCATTGCAATTGCTTTCTTTTCCTTACTCTTCTTTTCTTTATTCATCTTTTCACTATTTTCATCTCTTATTTTGTCCCATGCTTTCTTTGCCTCTTTCTTTTCTTTTATGCTCTCCTGAACTTCCTCATTCCACCACCATGTCTCCCTGTCTCCTTTTCGTTTCCCAAATGTCACTCCCAGCACAGTTTCAGCTGTTTTGTCCCATTCATCAGATACACCTGTCATTGCCTCCCAAAATCCTGGTCACCCCTTGTCTAAACGCTTCTTGACAGCTTGTCTCCTTCAGTTTCCGCTATCTTATCTTTGGCTTTCTCTGCTTTGTTTCACCATAAGAGCCATTTTGCATACCACCATAGGGTGCTGCTTTGCGATGCACTCATTCACTATTACTTTACAATCACACAGTTTCTTCAAGTTCCTCCTTCTGAACATCACATCATCTACTTGGATACTTTTTCCACCACTTTTGTATGTCACCCTATGTTGGTCTTTTTTCTTGAAATAAGTGTTGACAATTGCCAAATCCATCCTTTTCACAAAATCTATAACCATTGATCCTTCCTTATTTCTTGTTCCAGCACCGTACCTCCCCATTATTTCCTCATCCCCTATGTTTTCTTCACCCACATGTCCATTAAGGTCTGCACCTAGAACTATCTTCTATTTTGATACTTTTTCTATCAACCCATCCAGGTCTTCCCAAAAATCATTTTTCTCCTCCATCATTATGGAGTATTATTATGGAGTATCATTATGGAGTATTCTGAAATCAAAAATTATTGCTTTGTGCAAAAAATGATAATTAAATATTAAAAATACAGCAGATGTTGAATTGACACATTCTAAATTAACTTAGGATTTTGAAGAATTCAAAACTTTTCGATTCATATTTGACTCCAGAAGAAACAAAAGCTCTCAAAGAACTGAAATCTAATATTTGAATTAAAATTTTAAAAGCAGACAAAGTTAACTCTATAGTGAATATGGACAGCTTGGATTACAATACCAAGATTATGACTCTTTTAAACTATGAACTACCTACAAAATTGTTCCAGTTTGCCACCTCATAGTTGCTATTAAAAACAAATGAATCAATTTTGTGGCATTTGGTTCAAAAAATTAGTTAATAAATTATTATTGCATTTAGTTTTTTAAAAAATAGGAATTTTAAATTTTATGAACCACCTAAAATTCATAAATGCAATATTCTGTTATGGTCTATTGTTTTATTTATTGGTTCATGGACTCTCGTATAATTCATGTAAATTTTTAATAAAAATCATTTCTCCTCTGTTCAATTATAAATATTCTGTTCTTAATCCAAATGAATTTGTTAAAAAAGTTATAGGCTTTTGTGTTAATAAAAATTATAAAATGGTTTCTTTAGATGCTTTTAGTCTTTTTACATCTGTTCCACTTGATAAAATTTTATGTATTAATTTGGAAAAATCATTATTAGATAAGTCCCACAGATAGCTCCTTCCTGAGGATTTTATATCCCAGCATGTAGTAAATGGAGTCTGAAAAGAGGTATTACTCTGGCATGAAGATGAGGTTGTACTGGTTTTGAGAAAAAATTGAGTAAATTCAATATATTGCAGTCAAAGCCCATTAGCATTCTTTAGAGGATTTGTAGACAGTTTTGAGAGGGAGGAGAATGATAAAAGTTAGTTTGGGTAAGGTGTAAAGTAGAGGGTTGTGGTTTGAAAAGAGGGAAGAGAATAGAAGCTAAAGGTGGCTAAGTAGAAGACAGTTTAGTTTGGTTTGGAAGATTAAAAGAGTTGGTAATGGTAGGGGAGGTAGAGTGGTTTTTGGAAGTGCACCTTTTTCAGAGATGACTGAGAGTTGGATAGAGAGGGAGTTTGAGGAGATGGCACTTTGTCCTGGGCATGTTTTTCTAAAGGCAGAGAGGACCATCTAGAGAAAGAGCAATGCACCCAGAGAGAACAGTTGGCACATTGTAGTGACCTGTTTCCCAGGTGACATGGTGAGTTCAAACAAAGCAGGGTTCTACAGGACCAAGGTTCTGATAAATGTTGCTGCTTCTGAGAAAGAGTGAGAGGATGAATAGCTTTACAGAAGGGTAGGGGAGATTTTGAAATGACAGAGTGTTTTGAGAGTTGTGACCTGACAGTTGATCAAGCAACACTTAATGAAACAACAATTGATCAAAACAACACTTGATTGAAACGTCATTTGATCAAAATCACACTTGATCAACTAATGAGAGAAAATATAAAACTTTAAATCTGTCCCAGTTTTGTCAACTTTTTGTTCCAAAACATAGTAATCTCTAAAAAAAGTTCTTCCTTTTGAATTTGTCTCTGATTTTTCCAAGGTTGGGGCCATGACACAGTGCCCCCCCTTAAATATGCTACAATCTACAATGTAAAAAAAATACCAAAAATTGGCAGCAATAGGCATCTAACAAAACGTAACCATGACAGAAAATCTACTTGTTGGACCCCAAAAATGCTTTGCCTCAGACTGAAACCCTGACCTTAACATTGGCAAAAAATTGTAAAAAATAAAAACAAACTTCTTACTGATGGCCTCTACTTTTCATGAATCTAATTTCAGTAACAAAGAGATTGTTTAATCACAGAAACATTCAAAAGTAAATCTTTTTTTTTATCAACTGTCGTTTTGATCAAGTGTTGTTTGATCAACTGCCATAGTACTTTTGAGAAGACAGGGATTTGTCAAGAGCATTGGGTTGATAGACAAAGAAGGGGGTAGTTGGTTAGAGTTAGGGTTGGTCAAAAGAGGGTGGTCAGTTAGAGTTAGAGTTGGTCAATAGAAGTCTCATGATAAATGTTTTTTTAAAAATACCAAAAATAAATATAATTCAGTAAAATAGTTTCAAAAATGCGTTGGTCATCCTAAAGTTCTGTATAACAAAGAATTTATTTAAATAAATAAATTTATTGATAATCAAAAAACCAACTGCAAAAAGGAGTTCAACCAGTATTTGGCACTTTAGAAGGCGAGAAACAGTTGTTCTTATGATTGATATTGATAAACAAATCATAGCAAACCAGGCAATCTTCATGCAAGTTTTCAAAAAGTAGTTGCCTTGAAAAGATTTACTTTAATGCACATATAGGGTAATTAATTGTGTGCTTAATATTGTTATAGAATTAACCAATTTTGTCTATTGCTTGTTAGACAGTTGGATTTAAATTTAATTTATTGTTTTAGGTTTTAAAGATCGCCTCTGAAATAACAAAACAGAGAGCATGGAAAGGTGTTGAAACCTGGCTAAGGGACAGACTTCTTGATCATGTTCTTTCAAGCATCAAGCTTTTCATTGTGTCTGACCAGGTCTTACATACAGTGCTGTCTTAAATTTTTTAATTTCAAAATAATATTACCTTTATTCTTTTAAGCATTTTGATAAAGTTTGTAATATTTGATTTAAATGGATGGTGATTTGTCATTAATTTAGAGCCAAAGCATACTGTAATGAGTTATTTTTTTAGTAAAAGGTAAACGATGTTACTTTATTTGCAATTTTCAAAAATTATTCATCCTTTTCTGAGTTTTTATATTTTTGTAAAGTAGCATCATATTTTTGTAAATTTTGTTAACTATCTGATAATAATTTTTTTAAGGCTTGTTTCCACTATGAGCATGGAATGGGATATTCTTTGTCAGTTTTACTAATTTTTTTACTTCTTTTCTCCCTTAATTGTTTGGCCAAGCAAAAAATCAGTAAATGAAACAAGAAATACTCTATTACACATTTCTAGTAGATACAAGCCTTTATAGGAAATAGAATTAAATGCTTTATGCCAAGTCAATTATAAGGCTAATCACAAGATAGATCTGTCAAATTTCCCTTAACATTTGTTGACAGATATTTAGCTTGTGATGCTATGCATGGGGTCCAGCTGGGTGTGGTTGAAGCAACAGATATTTTCAATCATTTAATTGACAATGCTGTTCATTTAAGTAATTTTAGTATTGTTTTCCTTTGGATTTAGCTTGTCATAAAAAAATTAAAAACAGACCATAAATAAAAAACAACAAATTAAAAAGAATTTATATACATTTATATTTCTTTATTGCCTAATTAATTATAACAACAGGAAAAGCCATGTTAACTATTAAAATCAATCAAAAAGGAAAGAATTAAATCCACTTAAGTTGACTTTGTTTTTGTAATAACACAAGCTTTCATAACTGCTATTTACCTTTTGGTGCAAACAGGCGCTAGAAAAATTTTCAGGTATAATAAAATTTTATTACACCTGAAAAAGAAAAAAAGTGTCTTACAAAAGCTAGTTTGACGTATTAAAAAACAAAGTTAACTAGTATATTTTTTTATTTTTCATTGATTAAATAAATTTCAGTGTCAGGGTTTTTTGTTTTGAACTCTTAAACTTGTAAACTCATCTTAGTTTTTCACAGAATTTATTACAGATGTAGGTGTGAAAGTACCTTTTACATTATCTAAATTAATTCAAGATAATTCAACCACACAATAAAGAGTTTTCATCAAATTTGGCAACCTGATAATTTGTTTTTAAATTTTTATAATTTTTTTGTCTCTTTCTAATACTGTTAAAGTAGATAAAGGTCTGATCAATGTTGGCCAGTAGCTCCATTTCAGCAGACACAAATTGGTATCATAATTTAAGCTATAAGTGAGTGAAGAACAGTGTGAACGATAGTGAGACATACAAGCCTTTTTAATAACTGACAAAAAAGGTAATTTAATTCATTTGAATTTGTTTTGTGATATTTTTAATTTTGCTGACTTTACTTCAGAGCTTTTCCAAAGAGCAAATTTCAAGAGTTCTGTGAATAAGAGTGCCAGTAAAATTAGTCTTTCTTTTTTTTGTTCCAAATGTATCTCAGATCTAGCAATGTGATTCAGAAACGAAAAACGCAGTCAAAACAATGACTTCCTTGAGGATCATCAGGGCCAATTAATTTCAAATCTGAAAAGCTTGTACTAGAAGTGACGGTAGGAAAGCTCCATGGTGACATTTTTTTCACCAAGAAAACGCACTTGCTCATTTTTCCCAGTTATGCGAGATGCTCTTCGAGAATTTTGATGGAAAATGCTACTGCCCCTTCCCTTATAACCTAGATTTTGCCGCTTTGATTTTTTTCCTAAAGTTTAAACATTCGTTGAATAGGACTCGTGAACAAGATTAGCTAAGCTAAAAAAAGCCATCATATTAGATTTAAAAGAAAACCTCATAATTTTTAAAAGGGGGGTAAAAAAGTAACTTTCGTTACTCGTTACTCTTAAAGTAATAAATGCTCGACTCGGTTAAGAGGTCCACGAAAACTATTTAAGCTCCTGTTTCATTGACGGTCAAAAATGTTTATTAATTAATATACCTCGTCACAATTCTTGTTTCTATGCCTGTTTTAACTTGAATGTTTTTTACAGAAAGAAAGTGAAATGTCGTGCACCGGCTTTATTGCGAATCGCCCTCTCAATACATCACGTGTTCTCCAAAATTTAAGAGAATTTATTATGAAAAATAAAGAAGACCCAGGTTGGGTTTATTACATGCAAGTCGCAATAAAAATTGTTTAACTATTTTTGTTCGAGTAAATTAAAACTGTCTTGTTTTTCTAAATCGGCGTTTCTCAAACTGTGTTCCGCGAGCTTGCTTAAAGTGTTCTGCTGAGCAATAAACATGACGGTTTGGAAAATACGTCATAATGAACTTGCATAACCTTTACATATCTTTTTTTATATTTCACATTCTTATTTCATAATTACGTTCTGTTTCGACAGTAACTTAAGCAATTTTTGGTGTTGACTTGCAAAATGAAACCGATTTATATTATCAACAAATTTGTGATTGGCAAATTTTTTGACAAAATGTTTCGTGAGTTTAAATGATAAAACTAGTAGTTCCGTTCATAAAAAAGTTTGAGAAACCCTGGTCTAAATCATCACGAAAATTCTAGAAAATTCCGATGAAGCGATCAAGGAGCAGCTTCTTATTGTTGCTAATCTGCTTGTTGCTTGGGAAAGAACTTCGACATCGCTTCCACATCACGTTATGGTTGTGTTGTCGTATCTTATTTGTGAATTATTTTGCGTTAACTCGTCCAATAAAACCGTCGACTTCAAGTCGTCCATAAGTCAACTTGATATTGACAATTCAATAAAAAGTTCTTTAATTAACTTGATTGAAAACTCCAAATGATTTTAAATACAAGCTTTGCACATACGTTGGGCCACTTTGTGTGAAATAGATTTTTTTACGCGGCTTCCACCATTGCCTCTAGTGTTGTTATTCTTTTTTTTCATTTTATCTCGATATCTATCCTCGTGACTCGCACGAAAGCAACGGAACTGCTATACATAGGGAAAGCAATTACCCCGACCTGCTTTCGGAGATCCAATGTATTGCTGTCTGGTTATAGTTTTTTTTATTTTGGTTTTTTAGTTTTATAGAGATATGACTGAAATTAGAACTGTTTGCCGAGACCACCAAGCAGGGGAAAGTGCCGTAAAGTGTCTTTCCCAAGGACACAACAGAAAGGTGCGAGTAGGTTTTGAACCAAAACCATATTAATCACAATCACGCTCCTGACAGTTCTAGCGTCAGAGAGAAATTTAGAACTTTTTATCATGCTTTTGACCAACAGTAATGTTATTTTGTTTTATCGCGTTTTACAATCGCCATCATGCGATAATTCATGCTATTAAATTCGATTTGCTCATGCAAGAAGCATAGTTTGTTATTCTAAATGTTCATGTGTTAAATTGGTCTGTAATTAGATACACCTTTGGCACTTCCTTTTTTAAAAAGAGGAATTATTTTTGCATGTTTGAAATTGGAGATAAATTTTTCTCGTGATAGGTTAAATATATAACTAAGGATAGAAATCACTTTATTAGGAATATATTTTAGCACAATAGAGGGTATTCCATCCCACCCAGCACTTAATTTTGGCACTAAAGTAGAGACAATTCTTTTTATTTCTTGTGGACATGTTGGGTAAAAAAAATATTGAAGATTAGGTGCAATTGGACTTAGAATGTAGAGCAAGTGCTAAAGCATTAGCCTAATGACATTCATAATTTCTTACATTTGCGAAGAGCATATTTAAATAATCTTCGGGAAGATTTCATTGCTTTATAATACTTTCTATTTCTGATCTTACCTTTTTTAATCCAATTCAGATAGAGCAAGTGTTTTGAATTAGTTTTGACTGCAATAATAATTATTTAACAGATTATAATCTGTTCATAAAATTCTCAATAAATGCAACATGTTGAGGATCATTACATAGAGAAATTTTACATTTAAAAATTGAAACATTTTAGACCAGGGGTGGCGAACCTATGGCACGCGGGCTAATTTTTGCTGGCACGGCACTTTTATGATAAGTTTATCTGAAACTTCTTATCGCGCATTAGTTCAATCATCATCTAGCAGAGTTACAAACTCAAGTTAGACTAAAATGATTTCTCAGAATAGATCAAAGCTCTTTCATTAATCATTTATTTGCTTTGTGACGTCACGGTTGTAAAACAAGAGAGTGTGTAATTTGATATCATCGTTCTGTTTTTTTCAATGTTACTGGCACGGTATAAACTTGCTTTACGTCACTTATGATATTTTGGCACGTTTGTAAAAAAAGGTTCGCCACCCCTGTTTTAGACCACTAGACCAGTGCTTTTCAACGTTTGAAAGTACCATCCGCACTTGCTTATTTTGCAAAAATTTCATCCGCACAAACAAACATTGTGTTACCGGATGTTTCTGTTTTTCCACTTGTTTAGTATCACGTGATTTTGCTTTTTTCCTCGCGACGTGATTGTCATGTCATTATCACGTTTTTTTCCTTAATTCTGAGTTCAGAGTTAACGAGTTAACATGCACCTTTTCTATTCGAATAAGATTCTATGTAAGACTGACCTAAATCAATATAGATTGATAAGTAATAATTGACTGAGCTGAGTGAAATCAAGCAAGAAGACAAGAGGAAGACTTAACCGACGGTGCTTGTGTCCAGTGGCAGACGTTCATTTTCGTCACGCCGAGATTAGTCTATTTCTCAAGCGCATCCACACACAAGAATCAAGTGAGCTCAACCACTAACATTAGCGGCTCGGAGAATACTATACGGGTGCTAGCTAGCCCTGATTGAATTGTTGTTGACGTTCCACTAGTGACGTTCGCAACAATAGTTTACAGCTATTAGTTATTCCATTTGTATAATAACAATAATAGAGTTAGACATAGGAATAACAATAAACGAGTAATTTTGTTTAATTACCAACACATCAACATAAACGAAAATTATTACACACAAAAAGAATCAACAGTTTTTTATTCAAATATAGAAGTAGATTAATAACTCGTTTGCTGCTGAATATTTCGGGAAATTTCATACCAGTTTGGTTCAATGTCTTGCTCTAAAGCTCCCCGCATTAGGTCATCAAGTGTTTCATTAAGAACGCAACTCCTTTTTGACGTTTTGATGTCAACTAGTGCACTAAACCCCTTTTTGGCCAAGTAGATAGTAGGGTTTTGCACAAGAACTTTGAGCGCTTGAATCACCAGATCTTTGTATGCTCCATCAAGACTCCGACCCAAAATTCAGCAAGTTTTCCACAATTAAAAAATGCCTGTTGACAGAAATTGTTTTTAAGAATTTGACCCAAAGGTCCCGGAGGCTGTTGTTCACCAAAAGGATTCAAAATCCACAGCTTTGATTTTAATTCTGCTGCCTGATGACTCGGAAAGTAAGCTTCAAAACTATCACGCAGAATGTTCACATGAGAGCTCGCTACTTCGACGATACGCTGCTCCAGATTCTGTTCTGTTTCTTCCCACTTACATGTAGACATGAAGGTCTGAAGCATCTTCAAATTTTGTAGGTTGTTACTGCAGATTTCTTTTTCCAAACTTTCAAGTTTTTGTTTGAATGATGTAATTTTGGAAGTCTTTTCAAATATATCAATTCCACATCCTTGTAGGGTAATGTTGAGCACGTTCAACATACCGTTAAGCATACCGAATATATCAACAAGATAAGCTAGACTGGCAAGCCAAAACAAATTTCGAATCATATTAGCTCTGTGGTCTTCTCGCCCATTGAACCATCAACAAGTTCCTCTCGCAATTTCCACACTCTCTCTATTACTCTTCCACGAGACAGCCACCTAACTTCAGAGTGACAACAACAAGACGCACATCATCTCCCATTTCTCTGACAAGCTAATGAAACGCCCGATTTGACTTTGGTTTCTTTAGTATTGTAGTCACAATTTTAGTGACATCACAAATCACATCGGCGAGTTGACAGTTCTTTTCTTCATTGGCAAGTTTTTTGGCTACCAATGCTTCACGGTGTAGGATGCAATGAATGCTCACAACCTCTGGTGCGACTTGCTTTATGAGAGCAACAACTCCGCTACGAACTCATTGCCCCCACCGTCGGTGGACACAGACTTACATTTGGACCACATCACTTCGTGTTCTGAGAAGTAATTGTCCAATTTTGAAAACACACTTAAGGTAGTGGTGTCTATGCCAATAGGAAGACAAAACAGATAGTGATCCACAATTTTTATGCGTTCCGTACTTGGAAAGCGAACGTAAACAATCAATTGAGCTTTGCTGGTAATATCAGTTGTTTCATTTAATTGAAGCCCGAAGCAGGGTGCAAGACGAAGCTTGGCTAGAACAATTTCTTTTAGTGATGCAGCGATCATTGAACATCTCCTTTGCATGGTATTATCAGACAATGCCAGCTTTTGGACTTTGGTCACAGCCGTGGCTCCTCCATAAATCTCCTGCGCTACTATCTCCAGACAGGGTTTTACGACACTTTCTGCCAAGGTAAATGGCTTCTTTTGAGACATAAGGACATGAGCTATTTTTAGTGATGTTATGACTAGAGGTTGATCAGAACGTGCCACCATCAATTGTTCGAATCATTGCTGTTGTAGAGCATATTGTCGTGTTTGTTGTTTGAAAAATATTGCCGACTTGTTTTTGTGTTCAGAATGTTTAGTGTCTCTGTGCCTTTTCAGTTTATACTTCTCCATTGATGAATTGTGGTATATGAACTGGCAGAAAACACAGCGAGCCGAAGGATAGTTTTCGTCTGAATCTTTCACAAATCCCAGCTCAGTAAATGCATCGTTCCATTTTCGCTTTTTGCTCAATTGCTGTTTTTTCGTTTTATTGACTATCAACTGTTCACTATTTTGTAATTCTTCTTCCGTTTCTTGCTGCACTGCTGCATATTAGAAGTAAAGCCATAATTCACAAGACTCATGTGTTTTAACTTTAACCTATCGTACGAATAATTAAAAAGCAGTAATATTTATGAAAAATACTGCGTTAGACCTACTATTTGTAAGTATTAGTAGGTCTAATGCAGTATTTTTCATAAATATTAGTAAAATATTCTATGCAACCTTTAGGCTACCGATCGACTGACCTAACACTCGATTAAAAAGTTCTAATTTAATTGAATTTAATCTACGTTAATTTAATTGCAACTCCGACGGCTTCGCAGCTGCATTGGCATCTGTAATTAGTTAACTCCTTTTTATATTCGGCCACAGCTTTTTTGCTGTGGATTTCATGTCAAAACCATTTCTTCACCCATTTTTCGACCATCATCACCTTTGTCGTACAATTGGTAAGGGCCCCAGTTAAGAAATTTATAATTAGCTTTCACCTCCTCCACTAATTACACTCTCGCCCCTCACTAGACCAACGCATCGGCATAATTCCTTTGTAGTTTGTACGATGAAAAACTGAAGCCGGGAAAAGAAAACTGCAGAGCTGTAGCAGCTGACTAGTAGTCATTATTAGTCTACTTACTACATTATGAAATTTATTAATCATGCAACAATTAGTTGCATTGTTACGTCACCATTAAATTTTCGTTCGGGATATTTCCGAACAAAAAAGCACATACGAGCAGACCATGTAATAGCTCCCCTTAGTTTATTCGTGACAGTAAGACTTGTGAAAACATGTATTACTAAAAAACGTCTGGTTATGATGAAAACATCAGCAATTAACTAGTTAATTGCTGTTGTCATCCGCACTTATCCGCACTACAATTTTTTTCATCCGCACAAGTGCGTACCGTCCCACGGGTTGAAAAGCACTGTTTTAGACAATAATTTCTTACAACTTCAGCAATCATTTGTTACCCAGGTGTTACTTTATTCTAATTAATTTTGTTATGGCAAACAGTTGAAACAGTACTGATAAATAAGGTAGATTAGGAGTGTAGGCTACATAGTAAAAGCAAGGAGTTTATGGTCAGAAGTAAATACATTATGTAGAACTTTCATTTGAGCAATAATAAGAAGTGAAAAAGAACACAAGCAGTGGTCAATCCAATTAGTTGTGCCATGACAGTCACTAAGATAAGTAAAAGAGTTATCAGGTAATATATCTTGATCTGAAATAATCAAATCATGGTCTAAACAAAAATTTTAAAGATCTCCAAAAAGATTATTGTCATTAGCATTAAAGTCACCAACAACACATAATTAGGGTTATCAAAAGATTCAAACATAATATTTAATTTACTTAAATATTGAAAAAAACTTATCAGTGTTTGATGGACAATAGCATGGCAGGTATACATTAATAAAACTAAAAACAGAACTATCCAATTCTAATTTAAGTCCAATTATTGTAGAAGCATTATCATAAATTGGAGATGCATGTAGAGATTTGCCCCATAAAATTGCAGTACCTCCATGAGGTCTACCAATTAACAAAACAGATTCATAATTAATAGAAGAAATCCCAAAAGCATAGTGAGTGCTACTAATGGTAATCAAATAACTTAAGTTTTATTTAGCAAGCCAAGTTCTTGAAAAAATAATATGTCATACTTTTTGCAGAGCTTTCACATCATGTACAGAATTAAAAGTCCTCTAGAATTTATGTAACTGTTTAAGATTGAATGTTTTGATCAGATGTATTGACAGCACTAGCTGTAGAATCCATTTTTGGTGCGTAAAAGCGTTTAACAAAATGCCTTCAGATTAACTTTCTTCATTTAGCGCATATATTAAAAGATATGCCAGTTATAGAGATTTTAATTGAAGAATAGGTGCTGTGTTTTGTTTTAAGTTTTTCAATGCTAATTGACTCGGCATCAGAGAATTCACTAGTTACATACGACTTTATGTCACTTTTTGTAATTCAGGTTGAAATCTTGCGGCAAATATTTCAGTAGGTTTACTTACTTTCTTGACTGCTTTTACATTTGAACATATGTTTTTTCCAACTTTTTTTTGGGCCTAAAACGTTTTTGGGAAACAGAAGTCCATTCAGATTTACTGGTGTCAACTGGATTTTGTGAAGAAAAAATTTCAGCACTTTTCTTCAAATGTATTTATCAGACATATTTATATGAGATTTTATTGCTGATGCATAAGAAAGTTGATTGTAATTGCCTTTATGAGAATGTAAAGGGATAAATTTGTTTTGTTCCTGATATTCATCCAGATTCATTCATTCATTCATTTTATTCTCAATCATTATTAAACAGTTTAACACAAAAATTATAAATATTGGAAAGATCAAGAAAAGGAAAAAGCAGCACAACGTCAGACGTCAAAACATGCATAAGATAATCAGAAAGTGAAAGAAAAAACAGTAGAAAGCATGGCGGCAACACCTTAATCAGATAAAAATATAAGAAATGAGAAAGAAAAAAGAATATATAATAATATTATCAAACAAATTGAGAGATTGAATAACCAGTGCATGACTAGTCAGCGTAATGATGATGGGTGGCACAGCTAGCCAAGATGGAAATTTAGCTCAACTGAGCAAGGTGAGTAAAGAAAAACCGCCCATAAAAAGAAACCTCACCAGGTCCGGAAACCTTTTCATTAATTGTATCATTTTTTTATACGCCAGCGTCAGTCTATGCCATTCGACCTTTACATATGTAGGCTATATATCCAATATCTGTGTTTTTTTGAAACTTTATTCAAACTCCAATTTTCGACCAATTTTAACAAAATAAAAAGAGGTTTCTAAAATAAAACCAACCAATAAAATTTTATTACCACAAAAAATAACACAATCACAATCATTTTTAAGTGTTAATATTGAACTTAACGGAAAACGCACCAACAGAAGTTATTTGACTTGTTTTTATTCAACCAGATGATACATCAAATGTAGCAGAGTTAAAAGATCTCTGCTCCAGCTTTTTTCTTATATTTTTGTTTGCAACAAGAAATTATTTTACAACACTACGCACCGGTATTAAAATTTAGCATAAATGACTTGGCGTGAATAGCTATTTTATTTTTATATGTTACTTTCTGTACAGTACAATATCTAGATAGGTGTGCGTTCGTTTTTCCTTCTTGTAAGTTTATGTTTGAAATAACTCTAAATAGAATAGCCTACTTTTCTTTGTTGCACTGAGCGTGTAATGAAAATGACCATAAAATCAAACTCTATTGATTCATTTAAAAAGTGAAATTTTAACAAATAGTTGTCGCAGTTTGCTTGAGGTAATCAAAAATTATCAAAAGATTTCCGTCTAACTTTTCAAATTATGCTGGGGACTGTATCGAACATTTATGTAAACAAGGTCAAAAGACATTCGAATAAAATATATATTGTCCTATGCTTGAGTGCAATATCATTAAATGGTTGTGCCGATATTTTTTATTCTAATGTCAATATTCGTACTATGAATTAAATAATTCTGAAAGAAAAAAATCGGTGTCGTAAGTTATGACCAAATCAATATTAAAATCCAACATTAGTCTCGGTAGAAATTCATTTCGATAATAATAACTGTTTTGGAAAATGTTAGGTTGTTTTATACTCTGACGCAGGGGTGCTCAATCTTTTAACTATTATGGTCCAACTTTTGTCGGAAAGTTTATTGCGGGTCGCAATCGGTGCAAAAATCAAAGTAACTTCTTTTTTGTCTTTACTTAATTTTAATGTGTTATTTTTGTATGAACTTCCTTAATAACAGGAATTTGGACCACAAATTTAGTAAAGACCAAACAAAAAAAGTTACAAGTTTGATACGTGTTTTATTTTTATATAAGCGAAAAACCTCTACTGAGACGAAAATTAGCCTATATATTCCGAGTTTTTTGCACCTCGTTAAATGGATTCAAAGCATTACAATAATTTGATCGAATATGTAATTACAAATTCTTTGGCGGGCTTCAACAATAGACTTTGCGGGTCTCGGGTTGGGCAGCCCCACTCTGACAAAATATAAATAATTCAATGTACGGTAAATTTAAAATCAAAAAATATACGCCAGAGCATTAGTCAAATTCAACTGTAAAATAGTCTACTATGTAGGCTAGACTAACCGACTAAACAAGAAAAAAGCTTGCAAAAATCCAAAGAAATTAATTTCATCAAAGTAATCAATCCTAACTAAATTTCTTAAATTAGGTTTATTATAACATTTTGAAATAATTATAAAAAAGTACAATGTGACTTAAAATTTCAATTTTTTCTTGGAATGAATTATATTTCTTTTTATTGTATGAAAAGTTCATTTCCAAAATTGTTCAAAAAGTCCAGTGAATTTTGAAAAACATTCGTTGTTGCTAAGATCGAAGCACTTTAATAATGAAATCAGATTTTGCTGAAATAGAGTTTCTTGTTCTGTGAACTGCAGTATAACCTCCCTAAGGGGATTCCAAGTGTGAAAGAATTTTACTTTTAATCGTACGATCAATCAAACTGCCGAAGTGGTTAACTTTCTGAAACCAATCTCTGCTTTCCGGCCAATTTACGAGAGTTGACTACCTTTCGAAAACCTGTTATGTATCTCTATCGAAAGAGTATGAAATTCTTTTTCCATGCAACTTTAAATGACACTTTTAGCGCTACTAATTGTCAATATATAAGCAAACAAAGAGCGCGGGCACTTTCCACCTCCCAGTCCTACAAGTTTTCTAAAAAACCCAGTCTGAATAGAGTTAACCTCACTGTGGGAGCATTTTATACGCTAACCCTTACTGTCATAAAATCGCGTACATCGCATTTTTTGGCGGCTATATCGGAAAGCCGTTCAAAGCGTATTCTGTTAAATACCAAACAAACAGCTACAAGCGATAGTAAAGTGCTTTCTTTTGCAAATTACAATTAGTAAAAATTATTGATTTTTTGGTTTTATGGCAAGCAAGAAATTTACTATAAAAAGATGAGTATAGGGAATCACTCCTAACTCTGCCACTGCTTTAATGAATATAACCAAAATCACTTTTGGCCTGCAATATATTCAATTGATCGAGAAAATGCACACACAGGGGTAATTTGACCTCTTACCATCGAGGCAAATGACACATTACTGTGCAAAAGTACAAAGACTCATTCGATTTCGACCAATATCACATTGGTACTTCGCTGTTTACGACCGCATTGCGCTAATTTTCAACAGCCAGGACAATTACTGGTGAAAATTGACTTGGTAAAGTGCAAACAATAATCAAACTAGCTAATTTGAGGAAAAAAAAAAATTTTTTATCTTGACACAAATATTAGAAGATTGAAAGCATAGTTTGGGGGCCTCAATTTGTAAAAAAGAAAAAGTAATATTGTCATAAAACAAAAGAAAAAAAAATTTTTTGGTTTTAAAGGTATAGCTTAGCTTAGTGCATGTAGCCTAATTAAGAACAGAAGATATTATTGGGTAGCAAAATCCTCCGCCAGACAGCTGTTTCGACTATTGAAGTCTCGTCAGTGACGGTTTGATTTTTGCAAATGTTAAAAAAAAAAAAAAACTGAAAGGCAAAATGACAGAAGTGACAATTTGATTTTTACAGAATGTCAAAATTCAAAAAAGATTAAAGCACCGAGAAAAGTCTTTTGTAAATTGGAATCCTAACATCAAAGTCAAGAGCTAAAATTAAATAGAAAATCCGAATAATGCAAAACCAAAAGTAATAAAATGCCAAAGAAATTGATAAGAATATTAAAGCACTAAGAGAACTCAATAATCCAATTTTATGGCTTTCTTAGTCATTTCTTAATAGTTTATTTCTTTTTGAAGTTTTCTAGTCATTATTTAATAGTTAGTCTCTTTCGAAGTTTTCCAGAAGCTCCCCGTATTATCATTTTTAGTCTAATAGGTTCCATTTTCAAGAATCTTTTCAAATAACATCAAAATATTTTAGGACAAATTTGTTAATATTTCGATGTAGGCTACATAGGCGACGTCATTCAGTTACTTCGCTGGCGTCCGAAATTCTTCTAATTAATTCTGGCTTTTGATTTTGATAGTTAGAATTCCAAATTTCCAAAAGAGTTGCAAAGGAGTTCTCTTAGTGCTTTAATATTCTTATCAATTTCTTTGGCATTTTATTACTTTTGGTTTTGCATTATTCGGATTTTCTATTTAATTTTAGCTCTTGACTTTGATGTTAGGATTCCAATTTACAAAAGACTTTTCTCGGTGCTTTAATCTTTTTTGAATTTTGACATTCTGTAAAAATCAAATTGTCACTTCTGTCATTTTGCCTTTCAGTTTTTTTTTTTTTAACATTTGCAAAAATCAAACCGTCACTGACGAGACTTCAATAGTCGAAACAGCTGTCTGGCGGAGGATTTTGCTACCCAATAATATCTTCTGTTCTTAATTAGGCTACATGCACTAAGCTAAGCTATACCTTTAAAACCAAAAAATTTTTTTTTCTTTTGTTTTATGACAATATTACTTTTTCTTTTTTACAAATTGAGGCCCCCAAACTATGCTTTCAATCTTCTAATATTTGTGTCAAGATAAAAAATTTTTTTTTTTTTCCTCAAATTAGCTAGTTTGATTATTGTTTGCACTTTACCAAGTCAATTTTCACCAGTAATTGTCCTGGCTGTTGAAAATTAGCGCAATGCGGTCGTAAACAGCGAAGTACCAATGTGATATTGGTCGAAATCGAATGAGTCTTTGTACTTTTGCACAGTAATGTGTCATTTGCCTCGATGGTAAGAGGTCAAATTACCCCTGTGTGTGCATTTTCTCGATCAATTGAATATATTGCAGGCCAAAAGTGATTTTGGTTATATTCATTAAAGCAGTGGCAGAGTTAGGAGTGATTCCCTATACTCATCTTTTTATAGTAAATTATTGATTTTGTTTGGGTTTGCAATAGCTTACTGTCAAAAGCAGTATATTTTCTTTCGCATTGTGTTACTGAAATATGAAAATCTTTCGCAAGAAAATTTCTCCTAATTCTGTTTTCCGACATACGTCTGCATATCTAGAATGTAGCAAAAACAGAAATAAATTTAGCTATCCCTTTAAGATGATCAAAAGAAAATAATCCATATGTTACGATCATTGTGGTACAATAAATAAAACTTGGAATTTTTACTAAAATACACAGCAGGCTGCCTTCAGTTTTCAAGTCGACGTTATTTGTAAGTTGAAAACTAAGATAATGGCACAAAAGCGCCAGTCTACTGTTCACACTCCACAGCTTTTTCAATAGAACAAAAAATTGTTTTAAAGAAAGGCTTGGACCTTGTAGGCTATTAAAATACTAGTAGTAGTAGTTTGTTTTTATTTGCATCTAAAAGAACAATTGATTATAATTGAAAGCAAAATAGAGCAAAGGTTGCAAATAGGAAGACGGCAACTAAACTACATACATTATAATATGTACGAAAAAAAATTGTACATGGTCACCGCACCAATTGTTCAAAAAAGAGTAATTGTCGTGTTTATTGTGCAATGTGCATATTGTAATTATTGTGTAAAAAAAGAGATATTGTAGCTTTGGTAAAAGTAGCATTTTTCCGTGCAATTATGTCAAATCTCTAGCGCTTTCGGCGCTAAATATGGTATATCAGAAATTATAGGATGTTTATTACATCCAAAGCATAATTAATTTTTGAAAGTGAACAGTTGAATAGAAAATACGTACGATAGTGTTTTCTTTTGTTAAATACATTTTTTAAATGTCAAATGAAATTCAATGTATGATATAGTTTTAGTCATTACCATTAAATCGTATTATTTAAAAGTACCGAGTACCGGTACTTGGTACCGTACCGGTACCGCGGTACTTTTAAGAAGTACCGTGCCACCACTGAAAACCAGCTTGCAGGGGTGAAAGAATGTTTTGTACCGGTATTCTAGGAAGTAGGTCAGTCGTCCAAGAACCATTCTTTCGAAGAATTTGGAAGTGCACGAAGTGAGAAAGATGGGCCGATAAAAGGAGGATGATTCGAAGGGTTTGCCGAATTTAAGAATTGGGATAATGATCGATTGTTTTTGGTTAATGGGACGGTGTGAATCGACCAAGATAGGTTAAAGATATGTAGAAGGAATTGTAGACCGGATTAAGGAAAGTTGGTTAAAAGCGGGTAGGTGATTTGATTAGGGCCTGATGAGGTTGAGTTTGAAAGTTGAGGAAAGTTCTAGAGAAGAGAAAGGTGAGCAGAAAGTGGAGTGTAGGGTATTACAATGAGCATATCTAATTTTATTTTTGTGGCTTTTTTCGAAACTTTGAAAAGATTTTAGTGTTTAAGTGGAGAAGTGGGACTGTAGATGAGCGGAAAGTTAGTTTGCACAGTCTACGGGATATGACAGTTTGGAAAATCGGAGAGATCGATGAAGGTGAAGAAGAGGAACCTGAAATGAAATGGAGTAAAGAAAAGAGTTCACTGGGACGGGTTTTAGCAGAAAGGCTAGAGCAAGTTTTTTGCCATGATTCAGCTTTAGCCTTTGAAATCACAGTAGAGATATGGTACCTCGAGATAGCAATATACGTAGTTCTGGCGATCTTTTTCAGAACAGTGTGCCCTTTCGAATGCCTTACGGCGTTTTGCAATAACTTCTGCAATTTCAGGAGACCACCAGGCTTTAGCAGGGCGATTGATGTTGCCGAAGGGAATGGTAGAAGCGGCAGTATTATTGAGGAGTTTGGTGAAGGTGTAGGTGGCTTCTGAAAGAGAGTGTAGTAAAGCTAGAGGGAGGTGCGCAGTGGGTGTCGATATAAGAAAGGTAGTCATCCCAACGGGCTTTAATAAAGTTGAATGAGGAAGAGCGATAGATTGAGTTAGTTGAAGGGGAGGTAGGAATAGTAATAGATATAGAAAGGTGATCAGAACCGAGGTCTGAAAATGGCTGCCATGTACATTTGGAAGCAACGGGGGCAGGAATAAGGGAAAGATCAAGAAAAGAACGGTTTCCAGTGGGCGGTGTTGTAAGGTGGGATGGTCAGGGTTGTTGAGGAGTAATTGATCAGAGGAGAGGAGCCTGTCAAAATAAATATTTGCTGTGAGAGTCCCAGGATGAGTGATGGCAGTTAAAATTGCCGAAAAAGTAGTAGGGAATGAAGGTAAGAGGTGAGAAAGATTTAGGACGGGAGTCAGAAGAAAAAGAGCGGAGGGAGGGACATAGAGATTGAAAAGATGAATAGGAGAGGCCCCTTTTATTTTAACTGTGATAGCTGAATAATTGGAGCAGGGATCAAGTGAGGAAAGGTGTTGGGTAGAGAGAGAGTAGTAAATTAGACCGTTTTTGACAAGTATAAAGACGCCACCTCCTAGGTTTCCCGTAGAGTTGGTGGTTCCTCTTCTCGTCATAGAGCTGTTCTTTCTGAGAGTTTATAACCGGGGACATGAAAAGTGGTGTTAGAAAAGAGGTGCGACTTCTACACAAAGATGAAATCGTATTGATTTAATGAGAAAATTGTATAAGTTCAGTACTCTGGGGTCGCATTTCATTTGCATTCTATTGGAGGATTTGTAGGCTGTTTTGGGAGGGAGGAGAATGATGGAAAGAAAATTGTGTGAGAGGACAAGTGGAAGGTTGTGTTGATGATAAGGTAGAGATGACGCTGAAGGTGGATAAGTAAAAGTTAGTTTGGGGTGGTTAGGAAGATCGGTGGAGTTATTAATGGCATTGAGATTTTGTGGGGGATTCTTTTTTAAAGATGAGAACTTTTAAGTTTTTCGGGTGTTTGAAGATGAGGATAGGGAGACAGTTTGAGTAAAGGAGGGAGAAGTTTGAGAGAAAGATGGGCACATTGGACAAGTTCAAGAGTGTCTTCGAGAAATTTTTCGAAAATCTGCAAGTGAGAGACCAAAGCAAGAGAGGCGCACCCAGAGAGAACAGTTGGCAAATTGTACCAATCTATTTCCCCTGTTGACTCGACGGGATCGACAGAGCAGGGATCTATAGGGCCAGGGTTGGGGTGAATGTCGCCGCTTATGAGAAGAAGTATGAGAATGAGTAGCAGCGATTGGTAAGATAAATAAGAAATAATTTTTGAATTGGAAAAAAGAATAGAAAGAGTTGTTAAGAAGGTAAATGAAGAGAAGGAGCGGTCATTTGGGATTAAAAACGCCGTCAATCTGTGAACGCTCAGTGGACAGTAGAGATAAAAAACGAGAAAAAATGTCCGTAAGGGGTCGTCCGAGAATGAGCCCTTGGGGAATTGACAAGCCATTTCGACCCTCCCCAGTGCTGGGAAGGAGACTTCATCATAAGGTAGCTTCTCGTTGGTGCAGTTATTTTATTGTCGGTGCTTTACTCGAGCCCAGGAGCATTAGCAATGTTTCCCAAACTTTTTCAGCCTGGCGCACCCTTGACTTCCAGATAGATTCCCGGCGTCCCCTTCACTTCTTTTTTAAGTGAAAAGAATATTATACATAAAATATTTATTTCAAAAATAAAATAATCTAATAAACCAATGCTATTTAATCTTCAAAATTACCCCTAATACACACATGTAAGCCCTTTTTTTGTTTGTTTGTTTCAAATTAAACTCAATCCTTTCGAAACTTTTTCTTCTTCTAAAAAATCAGCAATCTCGCATCTGCTTTGTTATTTCATATGTAATTGCTTTCTTTAACTGCTTCTGCCTTGGATATGGTAATAACGTCACAATCGCTATTGATTAATCTTAGTTGGCTTAATGAATATAAAGTATAACAGTTAAAAGTAACAAATAAAATTTTCAAAAGAGCAGTTAGTAACAGTTATTTAAAAGTAGCAGTTAAGCACATCACTATTATGCATTCGTTCATAACTTTATAATGCTAATGTTACTGTTATTATCTATTCGCCTAATTGTATACGAGTTCTTTTACCATAGTGGACAAGTGTACAGTATAAAATATATTTTGTTATTCACATTTTGTAAAAAAAAAAGCTTGCTATTTATTGCTTAAATGATGTTACGCTGTCGCCCCCCGAGAGCAAAGAACCACCCACTTTGGAAAACATTGCTCTAGACGCTTATCTACGCCCGCATTGAGCCATTAATCGATCCACTGCTCCCTAAAGAGCAGGCTGAGTTTCGACGCTGGAAGTCAACCGTAATTCAAGATGTTTAGCTGACCCAGAACATCGAGGATTCTTTTGAGGCTAAATAAGGCCGGTCCCATATCTGACAGCTGCTTATGGCACTATCTGGCACCGTGGCCTTACCTGCAAGCTGCTGAGACTACTTCCGGATAAGCACATGGTCAAAATGATTATGGAGCTTGTCCAAAATCGAAGTTTCACCTTTACCACCGGTGACAGCAAGCAAAACAGGCTACGCCGTCTAAAAACGGCGTTCCTCAGGGATCGGTCTTGGCTCCCCTCCTATTAACATCTATACATACGATCTGCCTTCCATGATTTCCAGAAAGTTTGCTTATGCTGATGATTTAGCATTGTTGCACTCTTCTGGAAACTGGAAGGACTTGGAGGGGACTTTAAGCCAAGACATGTCTACACTTTCAGCGTATCTCAGGACTTGGAGGTTGAAGCTCAGTCACACTAAGACGGTGACGGCAGTCTTTCACTTAAATAACCGAGAGGGCAAACGTGAGCTAAAGGACTACAACAACGGTAGACTTTTACCGTTCTGTCCAATCCCTACTTATCTTGGGGTAAAACTGGACAGATTGCTCACATTTCATCACCACTTAGTGCATTGTGCAAAAAACTATCCTCGCGCTTCACACTGCTGAGGTGACTCGTGGGCTCGGGATGGGGTGCTGGTGCTAAAACATTACGCATAGCCACCTTGTCTCTAGTCTACTCAACAGCTGAGTAGCCTACTGTGCGCCAGTCTGGTGTCGCAGTGCTCACACTCGCCTCAGCGACAGTGTCTTGAATGACGCCTTGCGCATAGTTACTGGATGCCTGCGTCCCACTCCAACGGACCACTTACCCATAGTTTTAGGCATCCAGCCAGCTGAGCTTCGCCGAATGGGAGCGACACTCTTATTGGCCTAATGTGAATCTCTGGACCCTGATCATATCTTGTATGGTCTCTTAAATGGGTCCTCAGATGCTCGCCAAGAGTGACTAAGATCCAGGTGCCCATTTGTGCCAGCTGCGCGGAATCTTTTAAACAACCTTGCCAGACTTGGCATTCGCGCTTCTGAGTTGACAAATCATAAATGGAAAGCGGAGTACTGTGACAACGCTTCCAGGCTCCGTGTTTTTGTGCCCGGGACTACTGCCAGGCCTGTTAAGATGAGCTTGTCCCATGCAGCTTGGGTTAAGCTTAACCGCCTCAGGACTGGTATTGGGCAATTCCATTCGTCCATGCACACATGGGGTCTCGCTCCTTCACCGAATTGCAAGTGCAGCACCCCTGAACAAACCGCAGACCACGTTCTAATAGTGTGCTCCACACATCGGGCACCATATGGAGCACAAGGTCTGACAGTTTTGGATGATGAAACCTGATTCTGGCTTAACAACATCACTGCCAGCATCTGAATTAAGCAGTACAGCAGCCTGGGGTAGTAACATAACAAATATAAATAAATTAAAAAAAAAGTTTACATAAATAATAACTAAATTTTTACAGACCAGCACAATAACAAAATAAGCAAATGAAACAAAGTCAATAGCATTTAGTTACGGCATAGAAATTTATATACCATTTTTAAAAATAAAAAATAATTGCTAAAATGAAATAGTAGACCATTGCCAAAAAGAAATTTTAATTAAAGAGCGAAGATAAGGGTGAAAAAGAATCAATTTAATTTAGTGATTGACCTGAATTATGCAGACATACAAAATTTAAGAAAAGAGTATGATAAGACAGGTTATCTTGATTGTTTGAGTTTTTCTTCCAAGGATTGAATTCAAAGGTTAATTGAACTACGAATAGCTTGCAATGAATCTTGAGTTTCTTTCAATACTGATTGCTCAGTTTTCTTATAAACTATTCATACCTTTTTTAATTGCATTATATCAGTAGCCATAGATACAGCATCAACATTTGCCAAGTCCAAAGAAGGAAAATGACATATATTCGTAACAAATGTCGGAGGAATAAAAGATTTAATTAGAGCAAATGCATGAAATACATCAACCATGTCTTTGATAGTATTTTGTAGTTTATGAGCACCTTGCCTGGCTTTTTTCCTGAGATGCTTTGGCCTGCTTCATCAGGAAAGTGATCAAATAACAATTCCTTTGCAGTTTCAATTTCTACAGAAGAATTCTTCTTCTTCTCCTTTCGGCCTTTCCCTTTAGTCAGGGGTGGCCAGAGCGTATCATCATTTTTCACATCTTTCTGTCTTCAACATCTGTCTCCTTCACACCAACTTCTCGCATATCTTCCTTTACTGCATCTAAAAATCTTCTCTTTGGTCTCCCTCTTCTCCTCTTTCCCGGTAACTCCATTTCCATCATTTTTCTTCCTACATACTCTTGGTCTCTCCTCATCACATGTCCATACCACCTCAGCCTGCCCTCCCTCATCTTCATTCCTAACTGTTCCACCTTAACGGTACTCCTGATGTACTCGTTTCTAATCTTGTCTTTTCTCGTAACTCCCATAGCAAACCTCAACATTTTCATCTCTGCGACTTCCATCTCTTCTACTTGTTTTTTTGTGACTGCCACTGTCTCAAGTCCATACACCATTGCTGGTCTTACCATTGAACTGTACACTTTTCCTTTTACTCTAGCTGGTAACCTCCTGTCGCAGATTACTCCCGATACTCTTCTCCATCCATTCCATCCTGCCTGTACTCTCTTCTTTACGTCCCTCTCACAACCACCACTTTCTTGCACTGTTGATCCCAAATTCTTAAATTCCTTTACTCTTGGCAATTTTGCATCCTCCATCTTTACTGTTTCGTCATCATTTCCTCCATTTATGCACAGATATTCGGTCTTTGACCTACTTACTTTCATCCCTCTTCTTTCCAATGCATACTTCCAGGATTCTAATCTCCGCTCCACTTCTTCCCTGGTCTCTTCAAAAATCACAATATTATCAGCAAACAGCATCGTCCATGGTGGTTCTCTCCTTACTTCATCCGTTAGCCTGTCAATTATCACTGCAAAAAGGAATGCACTTAATGCTGATCCCTGGTGCAGTCCAACCTTAACCTTGAAACTTTCTGTAGTTCCTACTGCACACCTCACCACTGTTTCGCTTCCCTCATACATATCCTGTACTAGTTGCACATACTTTTCCACTATTCCAGATTTTCTCATACAGTACCACAGCTTTTCCCGTGGAACCCTGTCGTAAGCCTTCTCTAGGTCCACGAATACACAATGTAGCTCTCTTTGACCTTCCCTGTACTTTTCCATCAACATTCTTAGAGCAAACATGGCATCGGTGGTTCCCTTTCCTGGCATAAATCCATATTGCTGTTTGTTGATCTCCACTCTATCTCTTAACCTGGCTTCAATAATTCTTTCCCATACCTTCATTGTGTGGCTCATTAGCTTTATTCCTCTGTAGTTTCCACAGCACTGTGCGTCCCCTTTGTTTTTATAGATTGGGATAAGCACACTCCTTCTCCATTCTTCTGGCATCCGTTCACCCATTAATAGTCTGTTGAACAGTCTGGTCAAAAACTTTATCCCCATCTTTCCCATGCACTTCCAAACTTCTACTGGCAACTCATCTGGCCCAACTGCTTTACCTTTTTTCATCCTTCTTAGTGCATTTTTTACTTCTTCTCTACTGACACAATTTACCTCTTCGTTAACCATTTCTGTTTCCTCTGTCCTAAGGTCTCTGTTATTTTCCTCGTTCATCAGTTTCTCAAAGTACTCCTTCCATCTCTTTAACACTGCTTCCGAATTTATCATCACATTACCATTTTTATCCTTTATAACCCTCACGTGCTGTACATCTTTCCCTGCTCTGTTTCTCTGCCTAGCCAATTTGTACAACTCCTTTTCACCTTCTTTTGTTTTCAATCTAGCATACAAATTGTCATATGCACGTCCCTTTGCCATTGCAACTGCCTTCTTTGCCTTACTCTTCTTTTCTTTGTATATCTTTTTAGTATTTTTAGTATTTTAGTATTTACTCTTCTTTTCTTTGTATATCTTTTTAGTATTTTTAGTATTTTAGTATTTTCATTTTGTTCCATGCTTTTTTTGCCTCTTTCTTTTCTTTTATGCTTTTTTGAACTTCCTCATTCCACCACCAAGTCTCCCTGTCTCCTTTTCGTTTTCCGAATGTCACTCCCAGTACAATTTCAGCTGTTTTTCTTAGCATTTCTGCCGTTTTGTCCCACTCATCAGGTAACCCATCCTCGCCTCCCAAAATCCTGGTCACCTCTTGTCTAAACGCTTCTTGACAGCTTGTCTCTTTTAGTTTCCACCATCGTATCTTTGGCTTTACTTTCTCTGCTTTTTTCTTTTTCACCATAAGAGCCATTTTGCATACCACCATACGGTGCTGCTTTGTTACACACTTATTCAATATTACCTTACAATCACACATTTCCTTCAAGTTTCTCCTTCTGCACATCACATAATCTATTTGGGTACTTTTTCCTCCACTCTTATATGTTACTCTGTGTTCATCTTTCTTCTTGAAATAAGTATTGACAATCACCAAATCCATCCTTTTCCCAAAATCCACAACCATTGATCCTTCCTTATTTCTTGTTCCAGCACCGTACCTCCCCATTATTTCCTCATCCCCTATGTTTCCTTTGCCCACATGTCCATTAAGATCTGCACCAAGAACTATCCTCTCTTCTTTTGATATACTTTCAACCAATCCATCCAGGTCTTCCCAAGAATCATTTTTCTTCTCCATGCTGTTGTTAACCTGTGGAGCATATGCGCTTACTATATTTAGGATGGACCCATTTACCTCCAGCTTCATGGCCATCAGTCTGTCTGACACCCTCTTCACTTCCAAGACACTTTCAGCCAGCTCCTCCCTCAGCACTATCCCTATCCCATTTTTTCTTCCATCAGCTCTGTTGTAGAATATTTTGCATCCACCTCCAATGTTCCTTGCTTTACTCCCTTTCCACTTTGTTTCCTGTAGACACAATATGTCTACATTTCTTCGCTCCATCATATCTGCCAGCTCTCTTCCCCTTCCAGTCATCGTTCCAATATTTAAAGTACCCACCCTTATGAGTGAGCATCTTCCTTTCCATGCTTCTCGCTGCTTCTTCACTCGCTTTCCTCCTCTTTTTTTGCTCTTATTTTCACAATGTTTAGCAGTAGCATAATTTCCACAGGTGCCCTGCTGTGCGACACCTGAGGCGGTCGTTGGTAACCCGGGCCTCGACCGATCCGGTATGGATTGATGATGATTACGCATTTGTCTGTTTTGGCAAAAAATTTTTTACGCCGGATGCCCTTCTTGCCGCAACCCTCCCCATTTATCCGGGCTTGGGACCGGCATCAAGAGACACAGAAAAGTGCCTCCGATGGCTGGGTTTTCTACAGAAAAATAATACTGGATAATAATCTTACAGAGCATATCTAATGTCAGCTGTTTCATTCGTTGGAATATATACATAGTCGGCAGCGTGGTCGAGTGGTTGAAGTACCGGGTTTATGATCAACATGGTCTTGGTTCAAAACCTACTTGCGCCATTCTGTTGTGTCCTTGGGAAAGACACTTTACGGCACTTTCCCCTACTTGGTGGTCTCTGCAAGCAGTTCTAAATTTAAATCATATCTCTATTAAATTACAAGCGGACAGCAATATCTTGGCATTTCCGGAAGCAGGTCGGGGTAATTGCCTACCCTATGAACCCTATTAGCGCCTCCATCGCTTTCCTGCGAGTCAGGAGGATAAATATAGAGATTGAAATAAAAAATACCGTTATATATACCACAACAGTGGATTAACCACATTGGTAACCATTTCACAAATTATAATCAGATGGATATAAAACTAAAAAATTAAACAACTTGTATCAAATTAAATTATTTATTCAAATCCTTATTCCTTATTCAAATAAAATGTATAGCAATTTAGGCTTATTTATCAATTCAAATGTGTTATTATGAAGCATAACTTTTCATGTAAAATAGGACGTCACTTTTTCATTAAACTAAGTTTGCATTTTACTAATTTCAAATTTTATTTATTTTTTTGACAATGACAATTTGTTAAATGCAATCAGATTCAGGTGTGAATCTCATGGCTTCATAATTGGCACTTTTTCACTAATACGGATTTTAAAAACTAGTTTAAAGGTTCTCAAAGAGGGCCATGGAAACTTTACCAGGGGGCCACAATAAGAATCCTTATTTTGGACTTTAATTTGTTTTTGAGACAAAAATTGACAAAATCAGAGACAGTTTCAAAGTAATGATTTTTTTTGGTCTTCTTCAATTTTAGGACAAATATGACAAAATCAGAGACAGATCTAAGGTGATGATTGTTTTTTTGGTCTTCACTTGACCCTTTTGGGACAATATTATAGCCAGGGAGCGATGAGTGTTTGAGAGTCTCTAAAAGGGAGCCACGGACTACCAAAGTTTGAGAACCACTGAACTAGCCCATCATTCTACTCAACATGCAACATGTAATTCAACATATTTAAACCCTACACTCACTACTGTAAGTTTTATTTAAATTGTCTGGTAGAAAGTGATTAATTAGTGTCTTCTTGTACTTACAAGTGCTCTTAGCCTATCTAACAGAGAGCAACTTAATTAAAGGATCATACAAATCATTATCTAAGAATGCATAACTTCATACCGGTACAGTGTTTACAATTAGCTTATTCGAACTAACACTTGAGCACAAATTAATCATTATTTTCAAACAGCTCGTTTCCATGTGTGGAAATTGCTTGTAAGAAAACACTTGTAAGAAACCTTACCCTAAAAAACTTCTAACAAAGCGGTAGAGCGGCGAGTGCTTATTTATTAATTAGCTTCCCTAAATTAATTAACAATCAATCTCCGCTAAACTCAGACACTGAGTACAATTCATAATTTAATTACTTACTCAGTGACAAATACAATATAGTTCATAAACAAACAGCTAAACGAAGCAACAATTAAACGTTAAATTAATCTAAGGCGAAGCGTACATTTATAAAAAGAATTTCACTCCCGAGCTCTACAAACTATTCACACCCGTTGCACTCTACGACCTACGTGAAAAGAGGTCTTCGCACGCGACTCGCGAGTTTACGTATATACCCGCGCATCACGTGCGCGGATAGTCACAACGTTTCATGCAACAAAAATGGGGAACGAATAAAAATACTGTTTCCTACAACACTCACTACTGTAAGTTTTATTTAAATTGTCTGGTAGAAAGTGATTAATTAGTGTCTTCTTATAGCAGCAAGTGCTTCTTAGCCTATCTAACAGAGAGCAACTTAATTAAAGGATCATACAAATCATTACCTAAGAATGTATAACTTCATACCGGTATAGTAGGGGAAGGTGGGGCAATATGGCATCGTGAGACAAAATAGAACATTTAAATAAATTCGTAAAAAAGAAATACAGCCACCTATTGATTATGGTAATATAATCAGCCATTGAACCATGTTATTCCAGCCATTTTGTTTGAACGTCGAACTTATACCGACGAACTGAGAACGATCAGAAGAATTTTGACCTACTTGATCTAAAAAGAGCATATTTTAATAAGTGAGTACCCTTGCGGTGAATGATAGAAAAATCATATGTATTTAAAACTGAAATCCAACGTGCAAGCATTCCTTCTGGTTCATGAAACGATAACAACCATGTCAAAGCACTATGATCTGTTCTGACGACAAAACGGCGTCCCCACAAGTACATGTAATCTCGAAAATGTTAAACAAATAAAACTAACGCAAGAAGTTCTCTGTAGGTAGTGCAAAAACGTTTTTGTGATTTACTTAAGGTCTTACTCGCATAAGCAATGACTCGCTCTTGACCTTCCGGCATTTGCGACAAAACAGCACCGAGTCCTTGAGAGTTAGCATCGGTATTGAGTATAAATGAGGCACCAACTGAGGGATATCCCAGAATTGGAGGTTGTGTTACGCATTTTTTCAGGTCTTTAAATGCCTTCTGACAATCTGGTGTCCAATTCGATAACTTTATTAACGGGAATGCTATTTTCAAAAAATTTGGGATGAACTTTCTATAATAAGAAGAAAAACCTAGAAAACTTCGCAAGTCCGTAACATTCTGCGGGACTGGCCATGTTCGTACTGCTTCCATCTTTTCTGGGTCTGGTGACACTCCGTCTCCGGAAACTACATGACCTAAAAATTTAGTGGAGCGAGAAAATAATCTGCATTTTTTAGGTTTTAAACGCAACCCTGCTTCGCGTAAACGTTGAAAGACTATCTTTAAATTATTATATGCAGTTTGAAACTTATCCGCATAGCAAATGACATCATCCATGTACACAACACATATCTTCCATAAAATTCCTTTTAATACTGTTTCCATAAGCCTTTGAAACGTAGCCGGAGCGTTCGTGAGTCCAAAACACATTACTTTAAAGTGAAATAGACCTTTTCCATGAAAAGTAAACGCGGTTTTCTCACGGTCAATAGGGTCCAGTTCGACTTGCCAATAACCACTAGCTAAATCTAAAGTGCTAAACCATCGTGACCCACTTAATTCATCAATTAGTTCTTCCGCATTTGGAAGTGGGTAAGCGTCTTTTACAGTGACATTGTTGAGTTTGCGAAAGTCAACGCAAAAACGAGGGGACCCATCTTTTTTCTCTACCAAAACAACCGGAGACGACTACGAGCTGGTACTGGGTTCAATAATGCCTTGTTTCAGCATTCTGTCAATTTCAGTCTCAATTATCTCCCGCTTAGCTTGTGGTAAACGACGTGGAGCCTGTTTGATCGGTTTTGCAGCACCCGTGTCTATTTTATGCCGAATTGTAGAAGTGCGACCTAATGACTCCTGTTCATCTGCAAAAACATCTTGATAGTCACAAACAAGATCAATTATTTGTTTCCTCTGAGACACCGAAACCCCCTCAATGCGATCAACCATTGATTGCAAAAACTCAGGTAGGACTAAAGTCGGATCCCGACATGCCGGTGTAGAGACAAAGGATGTATGATTCAGAGGGATAATATGCCCACCTAAATCAAGGTAGCCCCTCCTAAATTTAAGACTCCTCTGTGATTATTCAAGACATCTACTCCCAGAATGCCTTCACAGCCATCTAAATCACCTACAATCACATTATGCCTTAACACAAAATTGCCGAATTTCAAGGATGCGTCGCACTTCACCATGACATTTAACAGGGCAACCATTTAAAGCGGTAACATATGACACATCAATCGGTTTTAAAGAAGAGCGCAATGTTAATGGAGCTTTTTGAAATAATTTAATATCAATCATACTTATGCTTGCTCCACTGTCTACCAATAATTTAGCGGTTACATTAAAGATAACACAATTAACAAACCAACGAACCTCAGACTGATTGACCTTCATTCCGCCTTGGACTGACGCGTCGGTCATCCGGTCAGTCCTCGTTAGTTTAAATGTTTGTTGTTCGACGTACGTTTGAATCCCTCTGATGTTTTGCTTGGACACGAACGAGCAATGTGACAGGTCAGTCCACAATTAAAGCATAAAGGCCGTTATTCACGTCCGACTGTCTACGATTGTCACGCATGAGACCTGTGTTTGAAACAGCACGACTCAGGTCCGCAATCATTTGTTTCAAATCTTGAATTTCATCGCTTGATTCTTGATATGACCGATGAGATTGTGCCGAGAAAGGTTTTTCAAGAGCAACGTGCTCACAAGCTTCCAACAATCTTACTAGATCGACAGCTGATTCCAGCGACAAACAATTATTTGCCACAATATGTCGTCGAATATTTACGTCAGCTATACCATCAGTAAACTGTTGGATTAGCAATTCTTTTGCATTTGACGAAGGTAACGATGGATAAGCCTCAGCCAAAAGACCACGGAGCCGGTTAGCAAAATCAATTACATCTTCGTTTGTTCTACGTTTGACTGTATGAAACTGCGATCGAGCTAAACTAGTTGAAGGTGATCCGAATCGATAGCTTAAAGCATTAACAAGAGCAGAAAAATCCCAACGTTGTTCATAAGGCAGACTATTCTGAACATCCAATGCGATACCTTTTAAACTTGCTGCCAGTTGTCGACCTTTAGTAACCTCATTCCATTCATTTGCACACGATACATTTAAAAAATGTTGAAAATACTGTTTCCAGTTATTGCCCGAAAAACTGTCTTGCAACGCCACACTGTTATTAACAAAGTTTAATTTTCCTTCATTCTCGAGTAATTTAGTTGAAGACATAATGGGTGCCATATCTGGAGCCAACTGCAGAACGAGCTCAAATATTTTTTTAGAAACATCCTCTTCATCTTTTGGTAGGTATACATAGTCTCCTAGCTTTCTTAAGAACCTTGTATTCCCACTGGTATTAATATATTTTAAACCCTCTGCTTGCTTGTCGATTCCTTTCAAATAACTGCAACGAACTGCTGTACTATTCAAGTCAGCTGGAATTTCGTATAGTTTTTCCTTATACTTAATTTGCAACAAAATTACGTCCGCCATTCTTCACTCTGTTTAATTTGTTTATTATTATTTTTTTTATTTGAGTCCTGGCGTGCTCGCCAAAATGTAGCGTTCTACTAACTACAATATAACTGCTTAAAACTATAAGCTCAAAACAACTGCCTTTTTATTAACATAACGAACAACAACTGAACTGTAACAATACACGAGGCAAGGTTACAACATACGAGTATTGTGATGTCATAAGTCTACACCATATTGCCCCATATGCGGGGCAAAACGGTTTTTTTGAGAAAAAAAAGAATCAATTTTTTCACAAAATCTCTAATTGCAATTATATCAGTTTTTGGTTTGTTTGATTTATGTCTACGATCTTGATCTAAACTCGGGGTATCGTTTCTCTGCAAGCTTTAACGTAGGTGGTAGAAGCGTTTAAAGTTAAGGGGTCCGTTATGCCCCACCTTCCCCTATTTACAATTAGCTTATTCGAACTAACACTTGGCCACAAATTAATCATTATTTTCAAATAGCTCGTTTCCATGTGTTGAAAATGCTCAGTGCTTTTTAGTAAATGAAATTTGATTGTATTACATGTTTAAGACTGTTTAGAAAAATTTATTTGATTTTTTTATAAATATTTGTCTAATTTACTTTACTTGTGAAAGCATAGCAAAGCTGGTTTCAATAAAAAGCAAAACATTACTCCCTCAACAAAACAAATTTATGGTCTCTGAGATATCAACAAAATTTAAAATCTATTTTTGCATAAATTGATTTCAATTTAATATCCAAATTAATCTCCTAAGATTCGTTTAACATCTAAATCTCTGATACGTTATTTTAGAAAATATGCTGCAAAACAAAAAACAAAATAACAAATAGATGTAGTTATTTACAGATTTTTCAAAGAATTTTTAAGCAGTCATATTTTGAAGAAATAAAAGCAAAGATCAATGAGTAAGAACAAGAAGAAGAAACAAGACCAAAAAGTACTTCATGAAAAAACTAATGAGTGGTCTGAACATTACAATTTTTACTAAGGCAATTTGTATTCATTGCGTTAAAAAAATTTTTGTTACTACTACAGTGTCGCTTCGTTAAATCCTTAGAAAAAAATCTATGACTTACTTTAAAAGTCTCACACAAAAGCTGAACTTCTGTAACAATGTTTGATATGTTGTACGCTTAATTATACAAGTTCCTTTCATCAATCGTATCTGCTGAAAAAAGTTTTTATACTGTTATCATTATGCTTAACAATATGTTACGTATCGTATGCTTAATGATGCTTTTAAAAATACCAATTGTATCTCATCTTATTAACCTTATGCGTTTTTTATTGCATCTGCAATTTTTTAACAGCTGGTGCGCATTTTGATGGCACTCACAGTAACATCCAATCCTCGTTACATTTGTTTTTGAAGAAAATGCATAATTGTTGCAACTGAATGAACAAGGTAAACAAAATTGCAGCAAACACAATGTAATTAAAAATCTTTATTACGTTGATCAAGAAAAAGTAATCGTGTAAAGTAACCTACGAGTCATTTTAAAACTATAATTCTTTAATTAATGGATCTTTTAATTTTCAGTTGCATATGTGCGTCAATTTGTACTTTCTTTAACTAGTGGTCCTCTCCAATAGATTGCTAACTTAGCGTGGTGGAGGGGTTTGCGTTTTCTATGATCCTAAGAGCAATGCTGTCTGGAGTTTTCACCTCCTCTCAGGGCTACCCATGGCGGCAAGGTCGAAGATGAGAAATAGACCAAAAGCAATCTAACAAATGTAGCAAAAGGAATAGTTTGAATGACAATATTCATACTGCATCGGGCGTCGCGTAGGATAAAAAGATACGTAAGATAGTATTTTGTTCGACAAGTGGCGGAAATAAAAAACGACTGAACTGAACTGAACTGATACGTGTTTTGCTTTAGGTAGAGGGGCCCGTTTTCGAAAAGTATGCTACATTCTCCCCCACAACCTGACCATAACTGAAGACCCATCAGTGCATTCGCTACGCGTTTGGGGAGGCAAATGGGCAGTGCATAGCATCTGTACTCGAGTTGATCCCAATCATCGGGATGTTCGAATGGGGAACTGGAACATCACTTCACTTAAGGGAAAAGAACAGGAACTGGTGTGGGAGGCAGAGCTGTATCATCTCGATATTGTTGGAGTTTCCTCTACCAAGTGTCGTGGCTTTGATACTGTTGAGTTGACTGAAGGCTGGTGGCTTTTCTACTCAGATGTAGATGTAACCATGTCTGCTCAGGCAGGGCAGGCATTTTTGTAAGCCCTCACTTGGTGCACTGTGTCAATGATTGGATCCCACTTGGAGGAAGGGTTTGTCTCCTTAAGCTTAGGCTACAGGAGCGGTCACTGTGTATTTTTTAGGTGTATGCACCAAACGCTGAAACACAGTAGGCCTACCAGCCTTTTTCTAGATGAAATAGGTGTTGCTTTACAGAAAGTAACATTTATAGAATCAATTGTCCTACGGGCAATTTCAATGCACGTATTGGTACTGACAACAAGACATGGAAAGGTGTTATTGGAAGACAAGGAGACTCTGACATTAACAGAAACGGAAGGTGTTTGCTACAGTTTTGTGCCACCAACGGAACATGCGTAATGAATACCTTTTTTCGGCACAAGGGGATTTACAAGTACACCTGGTACAGAGATTTGGTGGGAGAGCATTCCATCATTAATTGCTGTGTTATCTCAGCGGACTTGCTTTCTTCTGAGGTCGATGTTCGTGTTAAAAGAGGAGCTGAACTGTCTTCCAACCATCACCTAGTCGTCTGCATTCTAAGAGATCTAAACCATCCGAGAAAAAGAAAACGATTTAGAGCACGAAAAGCATACAAAATGAAGTTGGAGTTACTAGCCGACAGAAAGGTGAATGAATGAATGAAACAGTTTATTTTTACCAAGAAGCAACATTTATATAAGCATAAAGCAATTTTTTTGTGAGGAAGCACCGAAAAATTGTTAGGTTATCAAAGTCAAGGCGCTCCCTGTAGTTCAAAAAAATAAATAAATAAAAGAGAAAAAAAAAAAAACAAAACAAAACAACAATACAATAAAGATAATAAAGATGACTGCCTTATACTTATAATTACGTAAATGGTAAATAAATAATACTTAATAGACCTGTTTCATGTGTAAAACGAGAATTCTCGTTGTGCGATCACATCTTTTCATGGCGTAAGGTTTTCTTTTCAAAAATAATTTGATAGCATATTAGTTTCGACTTAGGAATTTTTAATTACGCTGACTCAAAACGTTTATGGCAATAAAACGCTTTGAATGTTATTTCCCGAGGAACGTATTACATTAAACTGAAATCATTTTAGTACGTACAATTGTAACACAATAATTAAGACCTAGATTAGTTATAATGCATTTAATTGTACATGAGACCTAGCGAGTTATTAATAGGTGCTTAAGAGTGCGTTTTTATATTGTTTATTGAAAGTATACAAAGGTAGTTTTTTTAAATTAACGTCAATTTTATTCCAAAGTTTGTCACCGCGATATTCTAATTTGTTATGACCTGCTTTTTTTGATGCACGGGGGAGATAATAATTAGCAGTTATATTATTTCTTGTTTCATAATTATAAACATTTCCAATTTTGGTAAAGCTATTTTGAAACATCTCTGGTAATCTATTATTGAATAGTTTATGCATAAATTTAACCAGTTCTAATTTATACACATCTTTTTTTTTTAATTTAGTTTTAAAAGGCGAGACATAATTTTGCAAGCAAAGATGCTTCCTGTTGAAAGAACTCTCTGACTGTACTATCAAGAAGTTAAAGAGAAATACGAGAGATAACTCCAAACGTTATAATGGTTGAGTTAGATAAAGACACAGATTCCGAAGCTGTTAAGCCCCAACAAGGGCGTCTGCAGTTGTGCTCCGTTCTTAAAAATCGCCCCCAGTATGTATATTTACAATCTTTTGAAAAATCTCTTTAATTTCGCTTTGGTCCGGCTCAAATAGCCGAAGAAATAACGTTTCTATAAGCATTTTAAATATTTTACATTTATTTACAAGAAAATGGCAACACTGCTTAATTTCATGATTCGTTGTAGTAACTCAGTATTGGAAATTTGTTAACTGTGTGAATTCATAGTTTTTTGGCCGCAAGTCTCTGTTTGCCTACGTTATTGTGAAGAATTAAGCTGTTGAGCTTTACCTGTTTTTGGTTGTATACTATTGCGGGCTCCTAAGTGGATTGGGACATATTTTTTAATAAAGAAGTTATTGTGGTAGTCTGAGCTGTGGTTCAGCTAGACTATACTTTTGCTGTTACTGGTTCCTAGGGCAGGTCCAGTAAGAAGATTTAAGAATTTTATCTTGTGGTAGGCAGCCAAGATTGTGTTATTCGGTGAGCCTTCTTGAAGGCATCGAAAAGTTAGACGATTGAACAACGTACCGAGTTACTAGATCAACTTCTACAAAATTTTCAAAAACTTTTTACCAGCTGAACATAAATTTCAAAAACTTTTACAAGTTGAAAAATTAACATTGGCGCACATCATACGAGTGTTGACCTAATTAAAGTTAACGATTAGCTCTAAATTGAATTGCGTTGTCTAGTCTTGTGAGTCTTGTGACTGCAATCAGTTTAAGCAGAGCATTTACAGTGTGCGCTAGCAGAAAAATGTCAAGCAAAAAAACCAATCTTCCATTATGGAAGTACGATATCGTTAGTCAGTTCAAACGTGGAAATGGTACAACAGTGGCGAAACTAGCGAGAGATTTCGAAATCTCAAGAACAACTTTAATTTTAATTTTGAAGAATAGAGACAAAATAATTTCCGACTTTGAGGCAGGGCGCAGCAGCGAAACCAAACGGAAGCGGAACTTTGATGCTGTGGACGAGCCTTTGTTGAAATGGTTCCGGTATGCAAGAAACGAAAAAATTCCAGTCAGTGGAGATATGTTGTTGTTGAAAGCGCAAGAGTATGCACGAGTTTGTGGCTGCGAAAATATTGAAAAATTGGATATGAACTGGATAAATCAATGGAAGGTCAGAAAGGAAATTGTGCAAAAAAATTACATGGTGAAGCAGAATCCGTTGACTAATCTGGTGTGGATGGCCAAAATACTATCGAAATCAATCAATCGGAAAAAATACTACCTTTTTACTCTTTTAAAATAGTTCAAGGCAGAAGATATTTTTAATACGGATAAAACCGGGCTTTTCTATCGATGTTTACCCGACAGAAGCCACGTTTTAAAAAATGATAAATGCGCAGGTGGTAAACCGCGCAAAGACTAAATGTGTTGGTGACAGGAAGCATGGTTGAAAAATTTGCCACCTCTTGTTATTGGTAAGTCAGCAAATTCAAGATGTTTTAAAAATATTAAGAAACTGCTACTACCATACGAATCTAACAAAGCTTGGATGACTGCAACCATTTTTTGAAGTGTGAGTGAAAAAGCTGAATTCTTACATGAGAAAAAACCAACAGAACAGTGGCACTAGTTCTTGACAACTGCACGGCTCATCGAAATGTTAACGGACTAACTGATGTTAAGCTTATCTTTTTGCCTTCTCACACCACTGTTAAAACTCAGCCATTGGATGCTGGGGTTATTCGCTGCCTGAAATCTCATTATCGAAAAAATGTAGCAAAAATGCGTTTATTGGCGTTTGGGAAGAACTTCAAGATCGATGTTCTAGAAGAAATGAGGCTTCTCAGCAATGCTTGGAATTCTGTCTCGGAAGCAACAATAAAAAACTGTTTTAAAAAAGTTAACTTCATCCAACCTGAAGACAACATTGAAGAACAAGAAACCAAAGATACCAGTGATAAAGAAATTGTAGGGATATGGGAAAGACTTTAAGCGGGAGGGTTAATTCCAGAAACGTATGATTTTACTGATTATTCTACAAGCGATGAAGAACTCATAACTCGCGAAACCATCACGGAGTAGCATCTTGAGTGAGGTAACAGTCGATGAAGAAGAGGAGAAAGAAGGTGATGAAAATGACGAAGAAATTTCTATAGAAGTCCTACCTGCTGTCACATTTTCAATAGATGCACTGGCAGCAATCAGGAAACTAGATCGCTACTTCAGAAGCAGTGACAACAACCAAGAAGTGTTACTAACAAAAATTCAGCAACACGTACTGAATAAAGCCGTTACAAAAACACAACAAAAAAATTGGCAATTTTTTTGCGAGGAAGTAAATACTGTACCTTACAATGTAGTATATTGCTCTGCATCAGTACCCTCTGCGTGTGTATTATTTTTCATGATTTTGCTGGGTTGTTCTTAGCTGAGTGTATGCGAAAACACGATATTAAGCGGCAACGATGATTAAACTACACATTTAACCCTTAGGGGAAGACAGGGCAAAACGTTCATAGTAATTTCAAATTGGGGTAACTTCTTTTCTATTTGGCTTAAATTAACAAAACAAGATTTTACAATTGCTCTGACGATGTACTAACTGATAAATATGCTTAAAAACACCTGGCCACAATAGAAAAAATTTTATTTTGAAAAATATTTTACTTGCATGACCGTTTTGCCCTGGGCTCGGGGCATAACGGTCATAAGGTATCCGCTTTGCCCCAGGTAAAATTCAAAATAGTTTCTTATTGATGCTTTAATTTTTAGTATGATCTAAGTACTTCTACTTTGTGGCTACTTAAAAAAATCAAATATTAATTAATATATTTTTATACAAACAATGTAACGTCGAAAAAAATTAAACACGACAAAAATCACACACAAAAATTCTTGGCCAGAATAATCCGAACATCTATCGTGACACCACCGCAAACATTTGGCACATTGAATCCAATCTTCAGTTGGTAGCTCTTCATAAGGTTGTGTGCAAAGCAAACAAATGTATTTTGTTTTATTGTTTTTATTTACTTTATTTATTGCTTGAGGTTTTTTGACGTATTTTAGCTTTTTTAATGCAGTTCCACCCACTTTAGCAGTGATAGATTTTTTAAACGGAGAACCAGTTATGTGGGCTGCCTGCTTTGCTCTACGTTTTCTGTGGGTTAACTTTGCAGTTGGAAGGGGGATACGTCAGAAAAAGAGTGAAAAACTCTTTGATCTTCATAATTTTGTTTAGAAGCATCAGGACAAGCCCGCTCATTGCAATCATCCACAGTAGAATTTAAATCTTTGTTTGAAGTGCTTGTCGTAGCCACACTTGAAGATATTTGAAACAATGAATCAACAAGCTCCACATTGTTATTGATTAAAACGTTGGTAAATTTATCTTTTTCTTGAATTTCATTAATTTCCACTTCTATCTCTGTGACAGACGCTGGAGCGAAATCACTGTCGCCAAAGATGTTTGGGTTAAATGAAACAATTCCAGTTGATTGGAATCCACTAACAGAATTTTGTATTGCAGCAGCCCGTTCGTAAGCAGCTCGAAAAAGTTTAGTAATCTCAAATTCTGTTATTCGTCTTCCTGGATGATTTATCATCCATTTGTCTGCCTGTTGAGAATAGAAAGTTTTTAGCGGTCCGAAAAAAGTGCGATCAAGTGGTTGTAGTCGATGGGAAGTATGAGGCGGGATAGTGAGAAACTCAATGCCATGTCGACGAGCGTAATTGATAGCAGGCAAATACATATGACTGCTATGATTGTCTAAAATTATAATGCATTTCTTTTCTGAAGATGCTCTGACTAGTCTTGAAAGTGAACCAACCACTCGTAAAATATTTTTCCGTCTGTCCATCCAGAATCTGTGGGAAAACCTTTTGCGCCTTGAGGAGCATCATTCATTAGTGCGGGTGCAAGCCTTTTTCGAGGAAAAATAAAAATTGGTGGAACATAACAGCCAATAGAATTTACACAACATACAGCAGTAACTGTCTTTCCTCTTTCTGCACTTGAAATTTTTCCTACTTGCTTGACTCCTTTTTGAGCTTTTTTTGAACCGTGCTTATTCCTGTTTCGTCCATATTAAATATTTTATCTGGGGCAATATTGCAGTCAGAAATAATTTTTCTTAACAATTAAAAAAATCTATCAACTTGTACTTTATTAAATCCTGTAGCTCGTGCCAAACTTGTAGATTCTGGCTGCCTTGCAGAGAGATCAGGATGCCTTTTTAAAAAGGACTCAAGCCGATCAGGTCCTGCTTTTTTTTTTCCTTTATTAAATGGAACATTTAATTTGTTTACAGTTGCGTAATCGTAAGCTAGAGAGCACACTGCATCACGAGTCGAGCCAAAAAAACCGAAGCTGCATGTCTTTTATGTAGTTAACAAGCCCTTCCTCTGTGTCTTTCGAAAAAGCAGTTCGAAAGCAGGGCTGCGAACTCGAAGCATTTTTAATCGAGTTCGAGTTCACAAAAAATTTTCAAGTCCGAGTTTGAGTTCGAGTTCTTTAAATTTCAATTTTTCGAGTTCGAGTTCATAAAATAGAGTTGAAAAAATACAGTCGGAATAGAGTTAAGAGAATAATTCAACCGCGAAAAACTGAGCACATGTTAAAAATGCTTTGTCATCAATGTTACCAATTTTAATCTATTATTAAACAAAATAAAAGAGGATAGCAAATTATAATTTGGCACCAACGCTGAGAAATGTTATAGTTAAATTTACTCATTAAATGAACTCAAACATCACAAACTTTTTTCAAGTTCGAGTTCAGAAATTTTTATTTTTCGAGTTCGAGTTCGGCCAAAATTACCGAGTTCTTCGAGTTCGAGTTCGCAGCCCTGTTCGAAAGCAACCAAGGTTAGCGTTTCCAGGAGAAACAACTTTACTTTTCAAATTACGAATCAAAGTGGTTCTGGGAATGCTGTAATTTTTAGATGCTTGTTTTACAGACATCGTTTTTTTGTTATTTGCTCCAATGCATTTAAAAGATTTTCTTCGCTCCAAGATGATTGAGTAGATTTCCGAACGTAGTTACAAACCATAATCGATTAAATTTCAAAAATTGTATAATAGAAAGCTAAATGATATAATTAACCGAAAATTTGCAAATAATATACTGTGCAAAAAATAAACTTATAATCTGCTTGCTCCTTAAAAAGCTTTTTAAAACACATAACTTAATCCTTAATTATATAGATTTAAAAAAACAGCAATATTATGCAGTCTTTATAGTTTATAACATTACAACAATAAAGTATAAAAAAACTAATTAAAATCCAAATTAGACAAACAATTTTATCAGCTTTCTGCATGAATAACTGTGTTAACTTTTATCTGGTACAGTTACCAGCATGCTTGGGGGCAAAACGTACATAGGACATGACCGTTTTGCCCCAAACATATTGCTTTTAGCAATTAATATCTAGCGCGGTTATTAAAAATATTTTTTAAAAATTATAAACCTCATTATAATTGTACATTGTCACACTTCACTGAACACCTAAAAACTTTTAAATTTAGACATCAGTCGATCAACAGATTGACTTTACTTTTTATCAAATTTTACAACAAATCTCTGCCAAACACATTTTCACCAATAAAACATCCGGGATAATTACAAAGTTGCCAATTTTAATTTTATAGTTTTTAACAAAATTAGAAAAATAAAAAAAGATAAAAAAAATAATGGAAACTTTGAAATTGCTAGAAATATAGCAGATGTCCGTTTTGCCCCGTCTTCCCCTACCAGGCCCTTACACCGAACAAAAACCGAAATTTATATCGACACTTTTTCTTTGTCCCTTTGAGGTGTCGATTTAGGCGAATTCTACTTTACTAGTTAATCTTATAAATAAATATCTTGATAAAAATAAAGCAGTAAAACTAAATTACACAGAAATTTGCAATAAAAGCAAACAAAAAACTTGCTAATTTTGAAAATTAAGAAAGATAAAAGTTAATAAATAAAAGCATGACGTTGATACTACTTGCTAAAAACCTTTTAGAAACAGTAGCTTATGTAGGGGGAGGCATTGTGCCATGCCTCCCCGCGCTTGGAGAAAATCAGAAAAAGATTCGAAGTGAAGACCATTTTTTTATGAAAATTACTGTTTTTGGGACAAAAATCGACAAAATCGGGACAGACTCAAAGTGAAAACGTTTTTTAGCATTTGAAAAAAATTTTCCGCTAAGCACATTTGATTGTGGTCGTATTCCCCCCTTTCAAAAATCCTTGGTACACCATTGTTTACAAATATTTCAAAAAAGTTTTTTAAAACTTTTACAATTAAATTTGTAATTGATCAATACAAAAAACTGCTGTATTTTTTGTATTTCTTCAAATTATCAATATAATTGTAGAAAATTACCAACGCACGTTTTTACTTTATTTCCTTTGCGTTTCTGATCATAATTTGCGCGTGCACTTGCTGTCAGCGTTTTTTTGTTTTACGCTTTAATTTAATTAATCTCATCTCGGAGCATAATTCGTGTCTGCAGCGCGTTTATTTAGAGCTGGCTATGTTGCGTTCTTATTCACACTTCTCAATCTGTGAGGCGAACAGCAGCAATTGGTGGCGGCTGGCTGAAGTCTGAGTAGACTTAGTGCAGTTTTTGGCGATCTCCGTTGTATTTCCGGTTATTCCCTGTGAGTCAGCACCGACGTGAACTGCTCGGTAAGACAACTATGTGTTTTCTTTTTGTGTTTAATTTTTAGTTCGTTTTATTTATTTACAGATTACCGCTTAACGCTTCAGTTTATCATTTATTTTCATTAAAATAATTTCCTTAGTTATTATTGACTTTTCATTTCATCGAAGCCGGAAGCGCGTTAATCGACTATTCACTTTGCGGCAATCGGCAACTTCAGCGCCGTTTACCGATACAATAATTATTACAGTGGTATTAAATTTCAAAAAACATGAAATAACGGTTTTATAAGTTGCCACCTAAGATCACTTAAAATAAAGTAGAAAGCATGGCATATTCACGGAATGACAATATAAAAAAAGAGTCGTCACCGGTAATAAACCAAAACACAAAAAGCCAAAAAATATCGCAAAAAATCTCCATCATAAAGTGCTTTGAGTAAGTCGTTCAGATTTATTACAGTGAGTGTAATAAAAATTAATCGTCATATCGTTGCACGGAGTACAAGGTCTGACGGCTTTAGATGACGAAACTCGATGCTGGCTTAACAAAGAAAACCAGCATCTAATCCGGGCAGTACAGCAGTCTGAGGTAGTAAAGGATAACTGTTTGTGTCTGACCAGGAGTGGATGCCCTTCTAAATGACGACAACGTCTTGGTTGTCTTTCATCAAACCTGTTTAAACAATAAAAATGAAATGGCCAAAAAGTGTAAATTTTATTGCAATTTTTTAGCAAAAATACATGAACTCATTGGCATCACACTTAATTTCTAATGTATCTGTCTTGAAAAAATTCTAGTGAAAAGTGTTCTGTTGTTAGAGATTCCGCAAAGAGCAGATCAAGTTATGTTAAGACAGTGTTTTGATTTACACGATTAGAAGAAACGGAACTTTCTCGCTTTTTACACCGGAATTAGGGAAATAAATTAAATATTTTTAATAGTTCTACAAAGCGGGCATACCACAATATACAGTTGACATACAACAACAAATAGGACAATACAACTATTTTAATGGTCATGATTCATAAAGATTAGAAATGATCATTGTGCAAAAATAAGTGTCAATATTAGCAGTAAATACAAACCAACTTAAATCTACAATTTTTAAAAGTAAAATAACTGAATATTTAAGCAACTAGCATTAATAGAGTTTATAAATTACTTTACCATAAATAACCAACAGTATGAAAAAATCAGCAAAACCTAGAACAGTGGTTGGTTCTCAATCTTTTTCTTATTGTGGATCCTTTAATTATCTAATAATCGAAAACCCCTTGACTATGGGCACTGGCTGAACCAATTTTAGAGAAGCAAGATAGGCGTGAAGTATACCTAAAAAGAGGCAATATGGTTCAAACTATCAAAAGCTGTATTTCACATATAAAATTTAAATTCCAGGGGCACCAAGGCCTCTTCTTGCTCTCCCCCAGTGCCGACGTCCATACCATCACAAAATGCAAATTAAGAAAAACAGCACAAAATGCAACATAATGTTTGAAATCTTACCTAAAAACAGCGCAAAAAGATGCAGGTTATTTGATTTGTTTCAAAGTGAGTGCACTTTAATGCGATTTTTGCTGTTGCATATCAGAAGCAAGTTTTGAAATACATGGTCGTGTTTTAGTAATCTCTAGTCTCATTTCATCTTTCACATCTAGCTTGTTGCAAGCTTTTGATTTGATCTGCACGAGAGTAGAAAATCCACTTTCACAGAGGTAAGTGGAAGCAAATGGAACAATTACGCGTAATGCTTCCGTTGATAACTTTGGGTAAGACGGCTACATAGAGGTCCAAAATTGAGTAAGTGATTTCATCATAAACATTTCACGACCAGCAGAGTCATTTCTTAAATCCAACAGCTCCTCTTGGACTTCAGGATTAGTTGTTATGTCTATCATTGGAGAAAATGGATCTTGAGGAAAAACTTCAGACACTTCTTCAAGATCAGGAAAGTACTTCTTGAATTCATTATCCAGCGATTGCAAATGTTCCCTAATTTCTTGTGAGCAGATTCAAATCCAGATAGTTCTTCAAACATTGCGAAATTTTCCTGATTGACTTGACAATTCCAATTATGTATCGTTTCCACAAAGCTACGCAAACTGTCTCTAATTTGTATAATATTTGCGTCTGCCGCTTGAAGTCTCAAATTAAACTTATTCAACTGTTCAGTAATGTCAACTAAGCCAGAGCCAGTAATTATGTTTCATCACAAAAGAAGCAACAAAGGCATTTTTCTTAACCATTTCCAAAAACAGTTTGATTGTGGTTCTCAGCTCATAAAAGCAAGCAACAACATTTCCTTTAAAAAGCCATCGTACTGCAGTATAACACAAGAGAGTCTCATGATCAGAGTCCATTTCTTTGCAAAACTCATGATCAGAGTCCATTTCTTGCAGTCCATTTTCTTTGCAAGGTGAGAAGTTGTGCCACTCTTCTTCATGAAATTAACTATTTTCACAAGAGAATTAAGCACGTTCTTCAAAAAATTAGGAAGAGTTTTGCATGCGAGCGTATATCAATGTATCATGCAATGTAATCCTTTGACTTTAGGAGATTTTTACCTTCATTTGGAAACCGGATTTGCATCCAAGCATAACTGGGACTCCATCCGTATATATGCCACAAAGCTTTTCCCATTGCAAACGTTGCGTTTCAAAAAAACTTTGAAATACTGTTCATTACATCTTGAGCTGTGGCTGTAGTTTCCAAACAATTGCAATACAAAAACTCTTCTTTGACATCCTCCTTAAGTATGTATCGAACAAATGGTATCCGGTAATTTCATCGCCGTAAATTCATCGCGGTAATTCTATCGCGGTAATTTCATCATTTGGTAATTACTTCTCATACATTTTCACCGCAATGTAACTACATCGCAACATATTACATCGTCAGTAATATCATCGTCGCAATTTTTCAAAAGGGACAGACAGACAGAAAGGCAGTGAGAGATAAACTTTCTCTCCTCTGTCTTTAGCTGTCATGTGATAGAACTGGCTAACTTTTGACTTTTCCAATATAAAAAAGTTAAAGTCAAAAGTAAAGGTTAGCAGTTTGTCTACTGAGTAAAAGACATTTGAAAATAACTCAGACTAAACCCTTAAAGATGCCTCTGCAGTACGTTGTAAGCACGCTAAATAAGAAAAAGTTAATTGACAATAGTCATCTATTCGTGAAAGAGAAAACAAGTGGCGAAAAAACTATTTGGAAATGCGATCAATTTTATACAAGAAAGTGCCATGCAAGAGTGCATACAAATAACGAATCCATTATAAAACGACTGGGAGAGCACAATCATGCAGGAGATATTGCTCGTGTTGAAGCTGCCAAAGTGATCAACGTAACTAAAGAAAAAGCGATCACAACTCAAGAAACGACACATTGTATCGTAACGCAAGCGTACGTAGGAGTATCCCAAGCAGTTGCAGGTCAGCTACCAACACCTCAGAACTTAAAAAGGAATATACGAAATGCAAGAAATGTCGTAGCACAAGTTCCTGCAAATCCAGTGTCTTTACTGGAATTAAGCATTCCCTCTAAATATAGGATAACACATTCAAACGAGCCATTTCTTCATTTTGACAGTGATGATGGATCAGACAGAATTATTATATTTTCGACTTTGAGAAATCTTCAGCTATTGTCCAATACAAGCAATTGGTATGCAGATGGGACCTTTAAAACAGCACCGCCTTTATTCAATCAACTATACTCAATACATGGCATCGTGAATGGGGATGTTTTGCCTCTTGTTTACACTTTAATGGCCAACAAAACTGAGGAGCGTTACAATAAGCTTTTTTCAGAACTAAAAGCTTTAGGGCCAACCTTATCACCAAGGACAATTATGACTGATTTTGAACGTGCAGCCATTAATGCTTTTAGAGCAGTTTTTCCGGATTCAGATCAATAAGGTTGCTTTTTTCATTTCTCACAATGCTTATTTCGATCTATACAATCAAATGGTCTGCAACAGTTGTACGAGAGTGATGCTGGATTTGCATTAAAAATGCGTATGATTGCAGCCATAGCATTTGTTCCGGTTGCAGATGTAGTTATGTCTTTTAAGCATTTAATCGACAATACTGATTTTCCCGAAGAAGCCCAGTCTGTCTTAGATTACTTTGAGGATACATGGATTGGAAGGCCAAACCGCCGCTTAATACGTCGACCCCCTGGCTTTGATCATGTTCTGTGGAATTGTTTCGATGCTGCCAAATTTTGTGCTTCTAAGACAAACAATGCCTGTGAAGGTTGGCATCGTTCATTCAGCGAATTAATTGGGGCATCACATCCTACAATCTGGAAATTTTTAGAAATCTTGAAAGGCGAACAAGCGAGAAACGAAGCAATAATGGAGCAATATACAGCAGGTGCAGAACCTCCACGTAAAAAGAAGTACAAGGATACAGCATTAAGAATTCAAACTATAGTCAACGATTTTGAAAATCGCGAACTACTGGATTATCTAAGAGGAATCGCTCATAACTTGTCGTTTTAAAAAAATGAATACCGTCTCTCAGGTTTTTTGTTTTTAAAATTGTGTTTATTTTATTTTGCTTTGTTTTTGGCATTGATTGAGTTAAAAAAAAAAACTAGTTAAATGAATAAAATAGAACCCTGGCGATGATATTACTGACGATGTAATATGTTGCGATGTAGTTACATTGCCGTGAAAATGTATGAGATGTAATTACCAAACGATGAAATTACCGCGATGAATTTACGGCGATGAAATTACAGTGAACCGAACAAATACCAAGAGCTGCAAGCATGATGCAACATCTAATGATCTGTTGAGTTGCACAGCAAACATCGGAGAAGATCTGATTTCCGTTATAACTTGCTGTTTGACGTCTGTTAACATAAGCGAAATAAGCCTCTTAATTGTGTCGTTGAATAAAGGCAATTGTTGAATCTTTTTTGCACTTGTTTCTTTTAAAAGCAACTTTACCATATCTACCACACATGGTTTTACAAGGGTTTTCTCCACTAGTATGGGGTTTTTTGCTTAGCTATATGTAATGCCACTTCAAAAGAAGCCATCAGGCTTGCAGTGCTCTGTACTTGAAAATATTCACTAGCATACAATTTTTGCCCTTTTAACAAGAGTTTTTGCCTTTAAAAAAAATCCAAGTCTTTTTCTACATGCTTTAGATGCTTCTGCTTGCAGGTAATGCTAAGGTTTGGTGGCTTCGTTGTTTTTTTGGTTGAGGACAGAACAATATAAAACGCACTGCAATTTTTCTTCGCCAATGTCTAACACAGAGGTAAATCCCTTTTAAGGTAACTTTCTGAAAACTTTCTAGATTTAGCCATGCCGTTGTTTCAGTTTAAGTATTAAACCTTTCTCACAACTATGTGCTACCAACTGAGTAAAAGACAATTTTTCTTTCTTGAATCATTTAGTGTCATAGTATTCAGCTGCGCTCTTTTGTATAATTGGCAATTAGTTTAATTAATATGACATCACAATGTAGATAATCGCTATAGGTTTTCTGGCGACATCACAAAACAGAAATTAAGCATATATTTCTAAATTTTATATTTTAAAAAACAAATGATGATCAATGTGCCATTTTAAAAAAAGCAATAAAAAAAATCAGTTTAACAGTTGCAAATTTATAAACTTTCACAGACTCCTTGAAAGTGCTTTGCAGACCCCCAGTTGAGAACCAATGACCTAGGATTATGTCACCTAATAAAGATACCTCTGCTTAAACTATTTTGAGAAAAACAGCTTTCATTCTTCTACACTTATCTTCTACAAATTTTCATTCTTCGACACAATTTCTCTAAAAAAAAAAAACAATTAAAAATACAATTGACTGAAAATAATTTTCAATACTTCAAATGATAAATACAACATCAAACTAATATGAAATTATACTAAAGTTAAAATGGAGTAACTGTTTATTGTTTTTTTGGTGTTTATTTACTTAAATAAAAGTTTATTTTAGTAATATTTCTTTTTGTCATAGGAACTTAACTCAAATTCAATGAAGCGATAAAATATAAAACAGTTTCTTATCACAATTGTGATAAGAAACTGTTTTATATTTCATCGCTTCATTGAATTTGAGTTAAGTTCCTATGATTTAGCCCAAATCCTCGTCTCTTAATGATTAATAGCCAAAATGCGTCGATCAGAAATGCGCGATGCATTAATCGTCGTATATGTTTGTTCTTCATGCCGGTACGAGGTGCCCGCCAGTCTACAGATACGGATGGATTTCCGTGCATTCTGGATGTGGTAAATCCGGTTCTTTCAGCTTAATTCTTGTTCTTGAAAACTTGTTATGTATTGTCGACGTCTGTTGCATGCCTTTGCCTCGTGATTTATTGCTTTGTGCTTTAGATTGCCTTCAAATTTCTTATGTAACGATTTTGTATATAAGCGGTAGTTTTTCTGACTTCAGTAGCAGTCCTGGTTCGGCCACTATAGTGATAAGATACTATAGTTATAAATCCGAATAAGTCCAGGTACTATGACGAAGCCTATTCATCGTCCGGAAATACCAACATGATGATATTTTATGAATGCGAAGTCCACCTCTGTGGAGTTAGATAAACATTTATCGCTTGTATGTAATCATTACGTTTGTTATTATGTTATATATATTTGGTTGTGCATGTAATAGTTTGGCTTGTTACTTTTGATCTTGTACCTGATGAGCTCCATAAGAGCGAAACAGGGCCTTGTCGTACAATACAATTGTGATAAGAAACTGTTTTATATTTCATCGCTTCATTGAATTTGAGTTAAGTTCCTATGATTTAGCCCAAATCCTCGTCTCTTAATGATTTCTTTTTGTCATAAAAGCAATTACATTTTTGTTAGTTGATTAGCAGAATCACTCAAAGTGCTAAGGCTTAAGATTTTTGGGCAGAAGGGTGTGAGTTTAATGCACAGTCACCACAGTCATTTAAATATGCCATAGGAAAATTATTTTACAAAAATATATAAATGAATTCATGTTGCTTCCTTTTCTTAAAAAAAAGAAATAACCAGATCAATGCTAAAACAAATCAAAGAAATTAAAAGCATATAATAAAAGATATGACAACTTACTATAGTTTCAGTTAAAAACAACTTCATTTTAAAGATCAAAATTTAGCTTAACAACCAATAAACATTATATTTTATTCCTGAAACTTGAATCAAAAGCAATTATAGTTTAGCCATTTCTAAACCACTACATCATCTTTAATTCTTTAAAAATGAAATATTTAAGGGTATTTATTTATCACACTTGCTGGTTTTTATTTCCATTTTTATTATTATCATATCTATTTTTCTCCTGACTCACAAAAAAGTATCAAAAGTGTTATAGCAGGAGTGGAAAATAATTATCAACCTCAGGTCACATTGGGGCTTTTGAAATGATTTGTGGGCTGGACATAAACTGACATTGGTAAATTTTAATAATTATGAGTAAAAAAGTCTTCACCATAAATCTTAAAATAGTTACTAGGAATTTGCTAGAAGACAAAAAAATTCTAATTAATTTTTTTAATTATTAGCTTTAGGATTTTGCAGACTGCACAGAAATTCATCATGGGCCACAGTTTGCTCACCCCTGTGTTATATTAAGGGCAACTGTTAGCTTTTTACATAGACATGTTGTTGTGTAATTGTAATTGTGATTGTAATTGTGCATGGTCAAGCTCGAAGCACGTTTTTGATTTGAGTTTTGTACTGTGCGTTTTATCTCTTTTGTGGTTGCTGCAGAATGCTGTCAGAGCGACGTGTGGCGACGTGTGGTTGTTTAGGTGTGTTGTTCTTTAAGTTGTGTTGCTTGTTTCTCTGTTAACATGCATTTCTGTTTAGATAACTACGTTCTTAGTTGATTAAAACCTAAATTTGTTGTGTTTTGGGTAATTTTAGAACACATGTCTTCTGAGATCCCAAGATAATTCTGTTCAATTATAATTTTTCATTTGTTTTTTAGGTTTTTATTTTTTTACTTTTAAATTCTTTATGTTAAAACACTGCATTGATAACTAAACAACAATCATACCAACCATCAACTTCTCTGCTCCAAAAACAAAAATGCTAAGTAGAGCAGTGAATAGCAATCCATTTTTATTCAGATTTCTTCTTGCCTAAAATAATTTTCACAGTTTTTAGCAAAAAGCTTTAAACAATAAGAAAGCAGAAGCTATAAAAATTGTAAACTATTTTTCAGCACCCATTAGCTTGAAGGCCTTCTTCATAAAATTATATTTTTATTGAATTTTAAATGAACATTGAATTTTAAACCTACATTTCATTGAATTTTAAACCTACATGAAGTGTAAATATTATAACATCAAAAATCTTACAGTTTCATAATATTAGCACTTGTACAGTACTTTTTATTTATCAATGCAGTATGGTAACATTGACAACCTCCCAAAAATTATACCAAAAATCAATCTTTGTCATTGTATGGCTGTAATGGGCAAGTAATTGCTTTCAAGTATCTTGTCATTCATATAGATTTATTTGTATTTCATTTTTAATTTTTGAGTGATGTACCAGTATTACTTGATAAATAATAAACTGAACTGAACTGCTTTAACAGAATCACAATCATAGGTAAACAGCATGACTCCATTAAGTAATTGTCATGAAGTAGCTTTTCTAAAAATCACTCAGATAGACTGAACATTGAACTTGAGTCCTTCTGTTTGCAAATCAAAGTGTTATCACACTAAGCTATTGGCGACAAATTAACAATAATTTTTCAGTAAACTAACTATAGCTGAAAACTAACTCAAAAATAAGCTAGCCAAATGTATTCAAACAAAGCAAAATTGATATGACTAGCCAGCTTATAAAATAATGACTTTTAATAGTTTACCAGTATATCAAATACAATTGTATTTAGCTGGTAAATGTCTATTGTGGCATTGGCATGTTGAATCATACAATAACAATTAAGACTTTTAACATGCAAAAAAATTGTCTTACCATTTGAAACACTTTTTCTTTATATCAATGGAGAGTACAACCACAAGCATACAGAAATTGTTTTAAATAAAAATACAATTAAAAAATATTCTGAAAAACACATATTTTAGTACTTTTATTACATGTAAATATCCGCAAGCAAAATGCAATAATTGAAAGTAAGAAACTAAGCCACCTAAAATGAAAAGCACAAGTTAAGTTATGTATGGCCTTGGTCTGCGGATAGTGGATTTTATGGATTCCTTGTAATGATAGTAAACTAACAAAATAGCAGTAACTATTCTAATCATAATAAAAACATTTTTATTTTCCAATACATTTTTAACTCTATACAATTTACAAACAATTTTTCCAAATAATTTTCTATTCAACATATATGACACAGCATTAAAAAATATGCTGTAAACAGGATAAAAATATTATTTTGAGAACAAGTCAACATTAAAAAAAAATATATTAATAACTATGACTCCAAATAAACATTGCAGTAAATATAAATTTTTTATTAATTGGCTGAAATGAACAATGGTTTGTAAAATTTAACAAAAAATAAATTTGATTAAACAATTTAATGACAGGAAAATTCTAGTTTTAAACTAAGCAAATGAATAAAAAAAATTTTTTGCAACTATACTAAACACAATAATTTTGATTAAAACAATTATCTTCCATATTTATACAATTAACAATTAAAAAAATTATTTACATTTCTTAGACTATAAAACCTACCTCAGACCTGCACTTATCTAAGCTCATCTAAGCTTCCAATTATCGCTCTTGAATGAATTTGTTTGTAGCTTAGTTTAGTGAATTTGAGCATCAATAAAATAAACAAAGATCACGCTGAAAATAAAAGTACTCTAAATGTGCCTTGAAACTCTGCTTTATCATACAACTGTTTGGTGGTTATCTCAAGTCAACACAGTAGCCCATGCATACAAAATGAAAGATGAACTTATTCTGCTTTTTGAAGCTCATGGTAAACAGTATCTTTTTTTGTCAATTAAATCAAAAGAGTTTCATCTGACATTGTCAAACCTTGTATATATTTTCGAAGCATTAAATAATTTAAAGTTGATTTTGCACAACAAGGATATCAATGGTATCAATAACTATGATGCCATCAATGCTTTCATGGTAAAACTGGGGCTGGTCATCATTGAATACAAAAAGAAAATGCAGCTTCCTTTTCTAAACTAGATATTGCTTTTGAGAAAAAACAATCTGAACTTAAGGGTGAGCTTATAAAGTTGAGGTGGAAAGCCACCTGTGACTTTTAAAACAACAATTTGAATGTTACTTTCCAGATTTGAGCAATGCTCAACTTTCAAAATTAAAGATGACAAGTAATTCTTTTCATCTGACCATAGATATTTTTTCCAAAAATTTGCAAGAGGAATTTTTGGAAATAAAATAAAATGTAACTCAACTGCAAAAAGCAATTTTGAAGCTATGACACTAACTGATTTCCAGGCAAAATATGTGCATATACAGGATAATCCAAAATAGGTGCACAGTATATGGAATAAGTTTATGTATCAGATGGAAAATAGTTTGAGCACCTGCGTCAATAAAATTTAAGGGTTAAAATTTAATTATCAATGTAATAATTGGGTTAGTAAATATAATTTCAAAATAAATGTTACATATACTATTGTTCTGTAGGAAACACTTTTGTCACAGATTAAAGTGGTCACTTGATGCATTGTTGTACATGTCATTTGAAAGCCGCACACCAAATTTTAGGCTAAAAGACGTAGGCTTTGCGTACCAACTTTTGGACTGAAAATTGACACTTGACATAATTTTATGAGACTATAATAAAGCAATGGTACTGTATCAGCCATGTTTTTGGCTTAGTGCCAATCAGCACGCCACTTGTTCACTGTTTAGCTCAATTTTTCAGCACTGTTCTGTTGTAATATTTTTGAGTTATCTCTTTCCGTTCACCTGTTTCAGGTTTTTTTGTGACATAGCCTACAGTTTTTGGCCGTTGTCAGAATATCATTGCTTTGTGTTGCACTTTTTTGTAATGCAGTGCTGTCAGTTGTCATGCATACTTTTACAAGTTTTAATACAATGTAATGTAATTTTGACACTTTTAAAGTAAAATAATGTATTAATATTTCAGAGTTGAACTAATTTGTAAAGAATATAGCAGTTATGACTAAGAGAAAGAGAATAACCAGGAAAGGCACAGAGCATGCTGTGTTTGGGCAGGCAGATCCTCTTCTTTTGCACACAAACTTCCACTTAATGGTAAAGTGTTAAGAAATTGTTGGAGGTACAAATGTGAGACTGGAGGGTTTGCAGATGTGAATGAGATTGTGAAAAAAGCTGCTTTAGATGTTTCTGCAACATGGGCTAGGGCGATTGGAGATTGGTTAACCATTCTTTTGTTGGATCAAAAAAACTATTGAAAATAAATTTAAAAGATTGTACAAGAAAGGTCTGCTGGTCAAAAAAAACAAGCAAAATCTTGTCAAGTTCAACGAGTTTAAAATGGAAACGGGTGAATTCTTTGACGTTTGTAGTTGCATGTGTCCATCTGCTTCTTGTTTCCAAGTGCACTGCAAAGCAAAGAACTGTGATGGATTCCACTTGGCTTGTAAGTGTGATGTGAAGGTTCCTAAGTGTGAGATCCAGTTTTTGCTTGACCAGTGTTGTGCTCGGAAGATGATAATTGCTGACATTGACAGAAATGTTAGCAGAATGTGGGCCCGAGCAGTGGCAAGAGACGAGGCAATAGAAATGGCTACTGAAATAGAAAAAGTTCAAGCTGAGGTCAGGCAGGAGCAAGTGCAGCTTGATCTCCCTGACAAAAGTGCTTATGAGGTAGGCAACAACAACAAGAGTAAAATAGACAAAGGTTATATTCAAATTAACATATCAGACAACAGTTCCAAAAGAAACTTGACTAAACTTTCTACTCTTGCTTCTGTTTGCAATAAGTACCGTATATACCAGCTAATAAGCCGATTTTCTGGACCTAATTTTTTAACCTAATTTTCTGGAGTCGGCTTATTGGGCGAATATAGCTTTGGACCAAAAATACTGGAGGTCAAAATTGGTCACAAAATGACACCTTTGATCTCACAGTAGCACGATCTCACCGCATGTCAATTCACAGCTAGAGTTAAATAAAGATGGTAAATTAAAGAACAAGTTTAAAGCCATCATCATAGCGCATTCTTTTTTTGCAGGAGCAGACATCTTTTCACGCAAAAAAATTAACAAATTAACCGTACCAAATTATTTAGTGACTGATTAAAACAAAGCACTTTGTCTTTTGCGTTTGTACTATACAGTGCGTTGGTGCATAAAAAGGAAAAAAGTGCAAATAGAATGATATTAGTTTAAAAGAACGTCCATTAGTGCATAAGGAATGTAACGCATAACTGAAAAAAAAATGTTAGAAAAAGAGAAAAAGTGACAGTAGTTAACGCAATTTTTCCACCTTGGCTTATTGGGCGGTAATATGTACAAACCCTCATTTTCTGAGCTAAAAATTGACCTCGGCTTATTAGCCGGTATATACGGTATGGTGTTTCAAACTATGCTGGTTCTGCCATAGCCTCAGCCATGCTGGTTGATTACGCTATCATAACCAAAGTTGATAAGAGTCAAGTTATTGGACCACAAAAACTGGGAGATGATAGGAGGCAATGCAGAGAGGAAAGACAGGAAGAAGAGCTTGCAAATTTAAAGGAACTCACATCTTTATATTTTGATGGAAAGAAAACCATGACCAGAGTTCTTGTGAAAAACAATAAAACAGGAAGGTGGAATCCAGTGATAAAAGTAGATGACACTATGTCGTGTTGACTGAACTTGGCAATGACTATTTAACTCATGTGTCCCCCAAAACTGGGCATGGGAAGGTGCTAGCTCGAGCCATTTATGACTTTCTGGTTGAGCATGAGTTGACAAATCAGCCACTACATGTTGCTGGTTGTGACGATTGCCGTGTCAATATCGGATCAAATAGAGGTGTTATCTATCACCTGGAGATGCTGTTCGCCTGGCCTCTGCATTACAGCATCTGTCAGTTCCATGGTAATGAGCTCCCATTCTGGGCAATATTTTACTATTATGATAAAAAACCCAGCAGTCTGGAGAACTGGCAAGGAATGATTGGTCAGCAGATAAAAGAGCCAGTGTCAGACCTTCCTGTCATTAACTTCCAGCCAATCACCTTTTCTGATTATCCAGTTCTGTCCGAGGAAGAGGTAAATTATTATTGTTTGATTTACAAGCATTTGTTTTGACTTTGCTGAGTCTTAGCATAGCTTACTTAACCAAGCTGTTTATCAGTTATGTTTATTTTTTGCAGGTAATAGATTTATCCTGGAACCAAAAATATTTGTACAGAATGTGGATTGCGACTATAGTAGGGAAAGTGGATGATGATCTTGTAGCCATTGAACCTGGTCCTCCCTGTGTGTCTAGGTGGAACACTCTCTGGAGCAGAGTGTTGAGGGTGTATGTTGCCATTGCTCAACCAAGTAACCAACTTTAGAGGATCACTAACATGGTGGTGAAATTCTCTGTGCCAATGTGATTCCAGATCAAGAGACATTTGCACATGACAGATGGTCCACACAACACTTTTGTATGCTTGCAGTTGCTGAAACATCTGAACAATACAGAGATAAACATTGTGAAGGAGGTGGTGCAAAGAAATGCTTTTTTTGCTCATCCAGACCAACTCCTGCTTGCCATGTGTACAGATAGAGATGAAGCATTCAGAAGAGAAGCTGTTAATAAAATCAGAAAGCTAAGGGATCAATACATACCGAACACTAAAGATGAAGCATTTCCTGAAGTTGAAGGGGATGATGAAAGGCCCTACATTGATAAAGATTTTCTTATACCAATAGATGATGAAGCAGAGGAGGATACAGAGGTGATAGAAAAGACACATGACATACTTTCCAAGAACATCAGGAAAGTAATCCTTCCAAAGCTGAAGTTTCACGCAATGAATTACCATCATATGATTGACTGGGACACTGAACTGAAAATTGAGCCTCCATTTTTGACATCCCTCAGTGATGAGGAAGTTTTAGGTATCCTTGAAAAACTGCTGAGTGTTTCGAAGTGGCCAAACCACACTCAGTCAGTTGAGAGAGGAATCCGGGTTATGATTGAAGCTTGCACAGGGGTGGCAGGCTACAAGGCAAGAGATGGTTACATCAGGCAGCGGCTTAGCAGCAGACGGATTATGCCTGTATTTGGAACCAAGAAGGGTCATTTCGTGTCAAACGTACTTAAATTCAAAAATGTTCCAGCTTGACCCCCTCCAAATTTGCTCAAAATTTGTCAAAATGTTGTACATCATAATTAACCAGGAAACTGAAAATTTTAGCTCAATATCTGTTGTATTTTATGAAATATGACGTATGAAAACTTGGTACCCCATTCCAACAATTAGTGTTCAGTCATTTTCAGCCATTTTCAAATAAGCATTTCTCCAATTATAAAAATTGTGGAAAGCTGATTTTTGGTATATTGATTAACTTTCTGGTATATTAAATGGATCAAGTGTCAAAATGATATTAACTTATAACATAATGAAAATATTGAGTCCCAAAATGTCCACATTTTGACCCAAAAACAAATTTTTGGCCATTTTAAAAAGCTGTAGCTACCATACAAAGCATAGCACTGCTCCAATTTTTAACATGGATACTCCCTACCAACTGGACTATAACTTCACCAAATATAAAGAAAAACAACAGCTTAGAAAAAAAGTTACACCACTTCAAACTATGGACTAGCTGTAAAATTGCTATAAATGCACCATCTTGTGGTAAAAAAAAGGCCCGTAAAACAGTTTTTAAAAACAGTTTTTTAATATGTTACAGAGCTTTTCTTAAGGAACTTACACATCAAATTTCAACTTTGTTCCGAAACTGTAAGGGGGTGAGATATTAGTCATTATGTAGGCGAGAAATTTAACTTTTACCATATCCAAAAAAGTGCAAAATTTCACCTTCTATCTATAATTTTGTATATTAATCAGAAAGTTAAAATTAAATTGTTTTTTTCAGACTCAAAATTTGTTTTTGGGTCAAAATGTGGACATTTTGGGACTCAATATTTTCATGATGTTATAAGCTAATATAATTTTGACACTTGATCCATTTAATATACCAGAAAGTTAATCAATATACCAAAAATCAGCTTTCCACAATTTTTATAATTGGAGAAATGCTTATTTGAAAATGGCTGAAAATGACTGAACACTAATTGTTGGAATGGGGTACCAAGTTTTCATACGTCATATTTCATAAAATACAACAGATATTGAGCTAAAATTTTCAGTTTCCTGGTTAATTATGATGTACAACATTTTGACAAATTTTGAGCAAATTTGGAGGGGGTCAAGCTGGAGGGTCCAGGACACTTGACACGGAATTACCCAGAAGTATTTCAGCTTCATTTATTAACTGAGAAACAATAACAATTATTAATGCTAAGACATCGCAGTGTTTGAATAAAATTGTTTCTCATACTTAAAAGTTGGTTAGTGTTTACAGTTATCAATGCTTTGTACTAGACTAGGTGTATATATAGGCAAAATTAGCCAAAAATTGACATGAAAAGTCGGTAAAGAAGATGAGCTCATTTTAATGCAAAATTTGGCCTAGAAATTTATCTCGCCCATAGCAATAAAGCATTAAGCGCCATAGTAAAGTTCAAAAATTTTTATTTTTTTATTGTGCCTTATTGTTCTGTCTTTATCATTATCATTAATGTGTATATATATGTAATTTCAAAATAAATGATATCATTTACTGTCTGCCTACTTTTGGACCACCCTGAACACAAAAGTGCAGATGTTGTAGCTATACGTTCACTCTTTTCATTAACTCGCATGTGTAAAAGTGGATTTTCTTTTTATGGATAAAGACAAAACACAGAAACAAACTTGACTGTGAAGCCGATCTGAAGTGTGTTATCTGCTATAGGTCATGAATTAAACTACTTGTTTCCAAAAAACAATTACACTCTTTTTACTAACAAAATTTAGTTATTGTTGTTCTTTTCAATGCTGTTAGATTTTTGAAAAAAACTGAGTTTTTTTGGTATCATTGGGGGGGAATTTTAGTTGCATGATGAAAGGGGGGCACATCTCAAAACAGTTAAAAACCCCTAGTCAGAGTTCAATAGTTTTCATAATTGTTATAAGTTCAGCATTTGAAAAACTGGGGTCAGTTTGAGTCCTTTGGAGCTGTGACTCCCTAATCGATTCAAACTTTGTGGTTAAGATGCAAGAGTCAAGTCGGAGCCCACCAAAGTTCAAGTCTTTTCAAATCTAAATTTATGATGAAATTTACTTCCACAACATACACCCAGGAGGTTGATTTAATTTATTTTGTTTACCAAAACCAAAATAAGAACTTCACAAGACAAACAGCTCAGTTTTACGTATGTCTAACACAAGTAGGAGTTGAAAGTGCTGTGTATTTAACAATGACACCCTATAAAAAAAACTTCTTATAAAGAGAACTAACAGGCTTAGACTATGTGGATGATGATGAACAAGTTGATGAATATGATATTTTGATACCTTCAGCTTATATGAAGAGCGGCCTTGCCTTATGAGCCTTATGCCAAATCTAGGTTTGACAAGTTTCTAAATATCATAAATGCATATTTTGTATATTCAAATTTAGCCTTCAAAAACATGTTCAGATTCTTTAGACTAATAAAAAGGTACTTTTGGATGCATTCAAAGAAACCTGCAATTTGTGTATTCTTTCCTTACAAAAGATGTTTGATGTGTAACTCCATGCCCAATTGTAAATTTTGAATGTTCTGCCCAAGTGCACAACAAGGGGGGGATGTTTGGACGGCATGCCATCCCCCTTTACAATACCTATCAAAAATCAAAAACAATAGACCGTCTTACAAAATGGCAATTTTTTGTTGGCAGTCTTTTGATCTGCTCCACTCCCTTTAGCTGTCACAAAAAAAGACCTTCACTTTAACAATTCATTTCTGTATTGTTTTTGTGTTTTTTTGATCATTGCAGTCGGCATTTTTGATGTTTGTGGAATTTTGCAAAATTTCTTTGAATTTGCTGCATGTTTTTTTAACAGTGCAGTTGCACTCTTGCACTCACGTTTATGATAACTGTAGCTGTGAGATTTGGATAACATGAATTTTTTTGTTTGCTGGAATGTTACATTGTAAATTGAATGAAGATTTGGGTAACTCAATCCTTTTTTTTTGCCATTGTGTTTTGTCATAAACGTTCTGTCTCATACTTTAAAATCTCTTAGGAGTTTGTTTCGTGCACATGTGCTTCTAAAGTTTTCTTTTAACGAGATAAAGGTTTAACTGTTTTGACAGTATGAAGTTTGCAATTTACATTTGTTATGATTTTAACTTTTTTTAATATTTAGATAACACCAGCATTGATTTTAAATTCTTTCTTTTATTTTATTAACTATATTCTTAATCATTTTTTGCTTTGGTTAATATAATTGATTAAATCAGAAGTCATGATTCTTGTTTGAATAGAATCAGGTACTTAACCCTTTCGAGACTAATGGTACATATGTTTACCACAGACTTACTGTTTCTGTCTTAGAAGCCATTGTTGTACCATAAATGTGTTTATTTTGACTTTTTTCGATTTTTTACAACAACCTAAAAGTTGAAAAAGGTTAAATAAACACATTTATGGTACAATAATGGCTTTTCATACAGAAACAATATGTCTGTGGTACACGTGTGTATCGTCAGTCTCGAAAGGGTTAAATAAAGTCAAAGTCAATTTAACAATAACTGCTTTTTCAAACTAGTATATTGAAAATGGAATTAATGTACAGTATGTCATGTATGTTTAAAAGCGAAGTTATGTCACACACTCTTCAAATGTTTACCTAGGAGCTGAAGTGTGACTAACTTCAATCACGCCACATAGTTGGGGTTGCCAGATTAGGTGAAAAGTTGCAAGTTGGGTCAGTTTGAGACAGTACCTACAAACCTCTACAAAAATTAAAAATTGGTGAGAGCAAGCATAGCCAAGAAGGGAATTTTTAGCTTTGCAGAAATTGTGTGTCTAAAAAGTTTTTTTACTTTAATTGCCATCCCCCTTTGATAATTTCTGGTTGCGCCACTGGTTCTGCCAACCTGTTTTGCAGTTTAATAAAGCCAAAGTGCTTAGATGATTGACCTTCTTTGCTTTGAAAAAAAAAAGATCAAATTCTAGTTTGAAGTTCTGTACAAACTATAAAAAAAATTCACTTTATTATGTATTTATTTTATTTTATCTCTATTTTTATCCTCTTGACTCACAGGAAAGTGACAGAAGTGCTAAAACATAAGATAAGCAATTATCCTGACCTGCCTTCAGAGATGCCAAAATACTGCTGTCTGCTTAAAATTTAATAAAGATATGACTGAAATTTAAAACTGCTTGCCATGACCACCAAGCAGGAGAAAGTGCTGTAAAGTGTCTTTCCAAGGGCACAACAAAATAGTGCAAATAGGTTCTGAAATGGGACCATGTCAATCACAGTCCTGGCACTTTGACCACTTGACTACATTGTCAACACTTATAATTTTTAAGGTGTCATGAGTAAAATGCACACTATGGGCATTTTAAACTTTTGCTGGAGGGCATTTAATCTCACTCTATAGAGTAAAATATTTACTTTGATCATTCACAGTTGCATGCCAAAAACTTCAAAAAAGAAAAAAAATGGAGCCTTGATCCTTAATATTAATTATGCCAAAAATGAAGTTGGAAAGTCTTGTTTTCTAAGAGTTAAAAGCACTTAAATTAACATTTGATAAAAAAAATACTGGAAGTGGAACACTAAATAAACACTACTTAGTTACTTCCAAATAGTTTAAGAAAAAAACCCAATCACAACAGAATTGATGGTTAACACAATAAATTTACAAACAAATGCAAATTGAACTTATAAGAATCTATTTTCTCTAAATACAGCTTCAATATTACATTTATCAGTTTCAGAAAGAGTTGTTAAAGGCAGCCTTGTTTCACCACCCTTTAGTCCAAATAATTCCATCGCAACCTTTAAACCAGCAATTCCATAGCTAGCAGTGATCTGTCAAGTTTAACAAACAGATAAGTATAAAGACTTAAATCAAGCCTGTTAATTAATTTTTATTGGCTAAAAACAGTCTTAACACACAAGAAAAATCGTCATTTTGCCACTAAAAGAATTAGTATCTTGGTAAATTTCACATGCTTTTTATGATAAATAACACAGGTGGACGTCAAATCAGTTGTTTTTCCAATAAAAAGTTTTTTTTTGTATTGTTTATTTGAGGTCGCTGATTTTAAATCTACAAACAATTTTTTTCTATATCAGAATTTTGTGCAATTTTTTAATTAAATTATTTATTAAATAGTTGATTGTTGCATGAACTATATAATTTGTTAGCATTATTATCTATTATATATTGCTTGTAATCCTATATAATGTACTAATAATAATGGAGCTCATATATTTATAAAATTTGTTAGCACTATTATCCATTATATATTGCTTGTTATCCTATATGATGTAATAATGGAGCAATTTATAGCAAGTACAGTATGCATTGTACATTTTCATCTGAACAGTCTCCTGAAAAACGAGCTGCTTTTCGGTAAATCCAGTATGAATCAGTCTATAAACACAGCAATTGTAAGTGATATAGTTGGGAGAACTATAAAGTAGAAAAAAACTTGTTTTTAAACTTGCTTTGAGACCAGACAACTGGGCAAACATTTTTATAGTAAAATACTTCTACAGGCTGATAAGTAGCTGCTGGTTGAGTTTAGGCAAACACAACATTGTGCAACAAGATTAGCTGTGCATTTACACTAACATTATCTTTTAGAACAACAAAATTTGACTTCAAAAATTTGTAAAGTGACAGTTTATGCAGTATGCCAATGTCATTGAGAACAAGAGGTTGTGTAAATGATACATATAATTTTTGCTATATATGTGGTAGCTTTATTGCAAAAGCTCAGTGTCAAAATGTGACAAGATTTGTTGACAACAAATACTATGTATACTTTAGAATAAAACTTGGTGTTTGGGACAAAGCATGGGCTCCACACAAATTCTGTCATTGTTGTGTTGAATCATTGTATTGATGGAGTAATGGAAAGCAAAAATCTTTGGCATTTGGTGTCCTGATTGTGTGGAGAGAACCAAAGACACATGAAAATGAATGTTATTTCTGCAGTTGCAATATTGCTGGATTTAATGTGAAAAATGAACATTACATTCATTACCCTAATGTATCTTCTGTAATTCAACCTGTCCCTCATGCACAGGTGTCCCAATATCAACACCTCCTGCAGTTTTAAAAGACATTGAGGAGTTGGATGCCAAGATGTCTTCTTCTGAGTGCCAATCAGCAGACATTTTAGAATACAAATACAATCAAAACCACAGACCAATGCAACTCAGTCAAGAGAAACTAAATGACCCAGTGCAAGACCTGGACTTGCCAAACTTTCTGCTCTTCTGTTAGATTCTAGATTAAAGTCAAAAAACTTGTTGCATGCTAATGTTACATTTTCATAGTACAAGCATCATGAAAAAGAGTATCTACCTTTTTTTTATCAATGAATGTGGATTGGTTTATTGTGTCAATGTCAAAAGGTGGATTGAAAAACTAGGCATTGCATATAATTCTCTTGATTAATGATTGTTTATTGACTCATCAAAAGCTAGTTTAAAAGCAATTTTATTGCATAATAGAAACTTGTTGCTTCCACCCAAATCAAGAATCTTATGAAAGTATAGCAATTTTGTTGGCCAAGCTGAAATATGATGAACATGGATAGAAGATTTGTGTTGATATTAAAGTTCTTAATATGCTCTAAAGCAAACAGTCAGAATATACTATGTTTTGGTGTTTTTTTATGTAAATGGGATAGCAGAGATAAAGCTAAACACTGGATTAAACATGACTTGCCGGTGAGAATGTCACATACACTATGAAATAAAAATATTTTCAACCATGCTCTTGTATACCCCTCTAAATTAAAACTTCTTTCTTTCCATATTAATGGAAACAAGGTAGCAGGGACAATGGGACTGTTTAATGATGGCCGCTTATTGTTGGTCATTGAAACATGATTGCCATTGATGTGATGAGGCAGGAAGAAAAACCAGAAAAAAGCAATTCATACCTTTTACCAAAAAAGTATCTGCATAATCATTTAATCCTGTATCAATAATTGCTTGGTAATATTTCCATATCTGCATGTAGTCTATGTGTATTAATAGAAGATTTAATATTTTCACTTGTGAAAAATTGTGATATGACAGAACAATTTCAATAGTAAATTTAAAATCAGTAGGGTAGAATTATCCAAACACAACTAATTTTACGAAAATAACAGAAAAATTTTTTAAAATGCCCACCAGTGTAATTTTTTGTCTTTTATGCGTATTCTAATGAAGGCCTATATCAGTTTGTCATATTTTAAATTTGTTTTTTGCTTTTAAGTTTTTTTTGAAGTGTATTGTCTTGTTCTGAGCAGAAAAAACTACTAATATTAAAAAAAAATTCCAATTAAATTTATAAATTAATTAAAAGTTAAAAGTAATCATTAAAGTGGCTTATACTACAGTTTTAAAAGTTATTTATAATCAGTGCACAGCAACTATATTTCACCGCAATATTGGGAGCAATGAGTCTTTGTTGAAGTTCTCTTGCTTCATCAAGTTTCTTTTCTTCATACATTTGATGCAGATCACACAAATCTTGACCTAGAACATTTGCAAGAGCACACACTCCTCCTACAGCACCAACGCAGTAACTAGCTAAAAGAAAGCTTGCAGAACCAGCGAGAACTTGAAAGTCATTGGCTTTGGTTTTAAAGACAATTTGACTGATTCGGCTGATCTGAAATAAACAGAAAACTTTAGCAACAACCATTTACGAGCAAAATATTTTTCCAAATTTTTTTGTGGTTTAATGTTTACTGTGGAAAGTAATTAAGAAAAGACAAAATTTAAATCTTTTACTTAGACCAAATAAAGATAAATAAACTTCTCAAAACAATTGTTATAGCACTCTCCTCCAAGGTTGATCTTGCAGAAACCTTTAATAAAGTCAACCTGACTGACTCTTAAATAATCTCTGCTGCTTGCAAAGGATCCTTTCATAGACAAGTAGTGTGATGTTGTGTTAATACTTTCTTGGAATAGAAAAAGTGATTGCTGTTATGTGCATTTATATGGGTGCTTATGTCAAGCATACCAGACATTGTGGCATGCAACAGATACGTCATTGAGTGTAGATAACTTGGCTGAGTGGTGATTTGTTAGCTTTGAACTGTATCAGTTTTGCATGCATGTAATGTGTTATTTGTTCTAATGTAAATACTTGGGTTAGACAAAATAATGGAAACACATAGAAAATTGAAATAAATTTAAGTATGGTGTGGGACCATCTTTGGCAGCAATTACAGCCTCAATCCTACGAGGTATTGACTCATACTAAATTTGAATGGTTTCCAAAGATATTTTAAACCCTTTCTTTAGCTAAAACAGTCTCCAGTTCTCTTAAGGATGATGGCAGAGGGATTGACTCTTTATTTGTTTCTTAAAATGGACCATAAATGTTCAGTAATATTGAGGTTTGGGGCCAGATAATAATGTTTTACTACACTAGAATGTTCCTCATGCAAAAAAGATTACATTTCCCCTCAGGAAAAAATTCCTAAACCATTGGTTGAAGTTGAGGCCAAAATTCTTTAAGTAGCCTTGGCTAGTAATTCTGCCTTAATTCTTAAATAGTCAGTAAAAAGTAGTAGTTTTAGCAAAACATATTTAGCAAGAGAAATAATAAGTGAAAAATATTAAAATGTACAACATTTTGACAGTTTTATATATGTTTTAAAATTATGATGCTACAGCACTAGGTGTTTCGATTACTGTACATATATTTGGGGTAAGATTTCTCAACTGGGGCCTTTGGTCTCCCAGAGCATTCTCTATGGGACCACAAAGAGATAGTTCTTTACTAGATACCTTTGCTGTGTATTGCAAAACTCTTTGAATTTTGTTTAGTTTCAATACTAGAAGTTCAACTACAGTCATGCCCAGTTCATCTGAATTCTGTTCAAGCAAATTTCCCATTTACTGACACAAATTAGTCAAAAGCTCCATGAATCTTTTTTGCAATTTATCTGGTGTCTGGCTTTTTTACGACACATGTGCCAAATGAATAACAAAATACTTCAATTAATCTTCATTTGATAATAAGAAAACAATGCCTATTGTCTATGAACAATGTAGTATTAAGTGACATGTGTCAAACTGTATTGCTGTTTAGTGGCAAGTATATTAAATCACTTATTGTACATGATTACTGGTTTTGCTGTTCTCAGCTACAAGTATAGCAAAACCAGTAATCATGACAGACCAAGACCAAAACAAAAACTTTCAAAATGGAAAGGTATTTACCCATCCTGATGTTCAGTGAAGATATGTTAATTGGCAAACTTCCTTTCCAGGATGAGGCAATGCCTGAAAGAAACTATTCTTTTTAGAGCACATTGCCAACAAGTTCCAAAAGCCACCTACTCTCCAGCCAAATATTGAAGACCTCACTGAAAGTTTAAGGTCTTCATTATCTTGCTTTGCAGTTTGAGGCCTTTGACATCCTACTACTGGAGACCTACTGAACTACTGCCTAGAAGCTAGTACTTTCAAGCTTCCAACTACCTGGGTCTTCTTTAAACAGGAAGCATGCCCTTGCCACGTTCATCAATGAGTGACTAAGGATTTATGCTTTTGAACCAATCTCCACTGACATGGAAGATTGAGTGGTTGTGCATGGACATTGATTGTTATAAAATAGTCAACATCTACTAACCTTCACCAAATTGATTGCAATCTTTAAATTTCCCAGTGTTTTCTTACCCCTGTTTTTATGCCATCAACTTCAAATGTCGACATGTTGATTGGGCTTATGGCAATAACAGTGCAGAGAGTGAGTGCTTGGCTGGCTGGGCAAGTATTAATTCTTCTTGCCTTCCTAACAATGCCAAGGATGCTGCCAGCCTTTATGCTGGCCACTGAACACTGGCATTAATACAAATCAAGCTTATCATATAGACTTGTTCTTGAAAAGTTTCTCAAATCACAACATTGACCTTTGCTTATTGCACCACCAAGGTTTGCTTTTTATCAGTATCAAGGATGCCTGTCAAGCAATGAAACTTCTGAAAGGCTAAATGAAGTCACTACATTCCTTTGACAAACAAATTAACAAAGACTTTGTTGCTGCTTGATTCACTGATGTGAATGTGGTTTACCAGGACTTTTGTAACATCATTAGGAGAGCAGCCAAAAGACTATCCTACATGGTCATTGCAGCAACTATATTCCATGTGAGGGTGCAGAGCCTGAATCCCTCTACACAACATTTCTGCAGTCTCCTCAAGTTTGGCTGCTACAGCATGTAATTATGAACAAGGCTGAAAAACAGACATACATACATATTGTTTTATTTGCTTTACATACAATTGTGGTGTGAGATAAACAACATTATTGTTTAAACAAACCTTTTGAGAGTATGTTGTGTTGGTCTGGCATATGCTGAGAGGTGAGTAACAGTCAATGAGTGAATGAGTAATCTGCAGGAAGTGCAATCATGCAGGTTTGCCAAAGCTACAGTGATGTTTGGTAAGTTGTACTGATGTGCTTGACTGGACACTAAACATATTTCAGAGTTTGTGTTTAAGGTGATAGGAATTGAGTTATATGTTCAATCAAATTTTTTCTATAGTCAAAAGAAGAATGAAATGGTGAGCAAGCATTAACATCTGCTGTGATGATAGCATTTGCAAAAATTTATTATGATTATAAAAAGGGTTAAAATATAACAAAGTTATTGTTTGTGATAGTTAAGTAAAATGTCTTGGTGGAATGTATGTACATATGTGCAACATGTAATTGTTCTGATGTATAAAAGTAGATTTTGATGATTTGGAATTTTAAAGTTTTTAGTTTTTTAAGTTGTGAAAACTGATATTGTGTTTAATCTTTTAGTGGGAAATCTGTTGGATTATTTCCCCTGATATTTATAATGCTGTTGTCTTTTATCCTAATACAAAGATTTACTGAGTTTTAAATTTCTACCTTTTGTAGTTCTGGAGAAACCTATGTGTTTCCATTTGGAAATGTTTCCCAGATAATAGCACTTTTCTTTGGTGATTGTATATGTAAAAGTATTAAAATTAATTTTCACAATAATTTATTTGCATGTTCAACCAAATGCATCAAAGTTTCTATTTAAGTTATGAAAAGATTTAGGAGAGGCTAAAGAGGAAACTTAAAGAAAAAGTTTTTTGGTACACGAAAAAAAGATTTTGTTTTTTAGTCTTTCCTTGACTTTTAAAAGAAAAAAGCGTGTTTTGACCTTCTAATACAAGTGAAGACTTTTTTTAGTCACCACATGAAGCACGAGGTCTGACAGTTTTGGATGCCAAAATTCAATGCTAGCTTAACACCATCACCGCCAGTATCTGATCTGGGCATTACAGCAACCTGCATAGCAAAGAATAAACCCTCACTCCCATTCTTGTTTGTGTCTGACCTGGAGTGGACGCCTTCCAAATGACAATCTCTTTCTTAGCCATCTCAAATGAACAAAAATAGAAACAACGCAAAATTTAGGCCCCATACACACTAAAATTGTGGATCAGCCAGTGGTTATGTGCTACATTTTGCTAAATTAAAATTTTAAGATTTTAAATCATAATACGTAGTTCTTGTTTTGCATAAAGGTTAGCTTTATATTATACTAAAATGCCCAGTATTTTAAATTAAATGTAGGGAGTCATTTCAACTCCCAGTGGCTTCTTTTCTAACAGTATCATGATTACAGCTGTAGAATAGATTTGACAGACAACACAGTTGGAGGTATTTTTCATTGAACATAATTAAATAAATCACAAAACAAAATGGTGAAAAAATTTCAGAATGCAAAAAGAACCTGTGACAACTGCAAGGCTCAAATCACCTTTTTTTGTATATCTTTATTTCATTCATAATTATTTGTATTGAATTTTTTCTTTCACATCATTATTTTTGCAGCGATTAGTTTGCTTGAAGTATTTTGTTTGGACTTTTATGCAACTGAAATAATTTTGTAAGAAGGAGATGCAATTACAAACTTAAAGCTAACAGTTGTTTTAAACAACAGAGAAGAATAAAACATGCAAAAGGTAGTACTGGCCTTACCTTCTGTGAATTAGACCAAAAGTAAAATAACTAAAATTAGCTACACTACAAACCCTTTTTATTGTAAAAAACTGCATTTCACTGACCCAATCTTGTTTTAGCAGTACACTAGCCATGCAGTGATCAGCTATACTCATGGCAGGTGCTTGCTGTGCAATTCTTCTTCCACTTGATCTTCACTTGGCAGTATTTCATTATTTTACAATGCCCTTTATTGGATGTTTCTTTTTGCAACTGTCTTTTAGTATGTGTGGTCATCAAACTTCTCAATTAACTGTTGTTGTTGTTTGGAAGGGCATCCACTTCAGGTCAGACACAAACAGGATTGAAGTTGAGGGTTCATCCTTTTACTATCCCAGGCTGCTGTAATGCTTGAATCAGATGCTGGCAGTGATGGTCTTAAGCCAGCATCGAGATTTGTCATCCAAAACTGTCAGACCTCATGCTTCATGTATGGGCATGCTATTAGGACATGGTCTACAGTTTGTTCAACAGCATAGCACTTGCAACTTGGTGAAGGAGCAAGACCCCAATTGTGCATGGATGAATGGAATTGTCCAACATCAGTCTGCAGGCAAATGCACTTGACCCAAGCTGTTTGGGACAAGCGCATTCCAACTGGCCTGGTACTGGTCCTGGGCATGGAAAACATAGAGCCTGGATGTATTCTCACAATACTGCATGTTCCATCTGTAATTTGTCAACTGTAAAATGCAAATGCCAAGTCCAGCAAGATTGTGTAATAGATTCCAAGCAGCTGGCACAAACAAGCGTCTAGATCTTAGTCTCTCTTGGTAAGCATCTGAGGACCCACTTAAAAGAACATACAATATATGATCAGGGTTCAGAGATCCACAGTAAACCAAGAAGAGTGTCACACCTACTAAGCACTGACTGGATGCCTGAAAGTATGGGTAAGTGATCTGTTGGAGTAAGATGCAAGCATCCAGTGACAATGTGCAAAGCATCATTCAAGACACTTTCTAGGAGGCAAGGGTGAGCGCTGCGACACCAGAGTGCTGCACAGTATTCAGCTGTTGACTAGACCAGAGAGAGGACACTTGTCCGCATCTGAAAATGGCATAATGCAAATGGCATCTGCAACTAAACAGATGAAATAAAACCACTTATTAAAAATACATGAGCAGACATCATAACAATACAAGAATCAAAACTCATTTAATCCCACAAAACACCAAACATTCCTCACTTTACACCTATCAGAACAGATTGCACTCACAAACAAGGAGGAGACCTTCCAAGTTACATTAAAAACAACATCAGTTTTTCACAACTTAATACATCAAATACCTCTCCCATTGAACTAAGAATCATCAAAAGCCACCTTTCCATATCACAGTAATTACATCTTGCAATAATGTACATTTCACCCTAACATTCTGCCAGGTATCACAAACACAAGATGACTCGATTATAACCAGCACATTTGCAACCATAACAAACCTTCCAAACACAATCATCCCAGCAGATGTTGGCCCAGATGAACAGTGCTTTCTCACAGCCTGAGCCATAAGTCTCTTATTGCTGTTAAGCATGATATAATCATGTCATATAAAATCTTATGAGACATATAAAGCCATGAAAATTTGTTTGGAGGCTATTAGTTGCTCTAAACATAACTGGAAGATTTGCACAGATCTAAAAGTTATATCACTACTTGTTGGGTTTCTAAATGCATGTGTTTCTTGTGTCTGTAGGATAGCTGAGATGACACTAACCACTTTAGAAAAAAAGCTTGGGAACCACACGAAAATCTGACAATTGAAAGGTTTAACTTAAAACACACACATCTGGTAAATCCTGAAAGTAACCTTCTATCTCCACTACACATTATACTGCAGCTGATGAAAACTTTTGTCAAAGCAATGAATCATGATGGCACTGCATTCATGTATTTAAAAAAGAAATTTCAACTTTTATTTCAAAGCGAAGCCAAACTGAAAAAAAGAGTGTTTATTATGCTGGAAATTTGAAAACTACTGCAAGATGACCAGTTTACAGAAAAACTTAATTTTACAGAATTGGATGCTTGGAAATCATTTAAACAGGTTGTCAATAATTTTTTGGGCAAATATAAAGCTATTTGTTTGAAATTGTTGAAAATCTGTTGCAAGCCTACCAACAATTGAGTTGCTGAGTATCATTAAAGCTATATTTCCTCCATGCTCATTTAGACTTTTTTCCACTGAATTTGGGGCCAGTGAGTGATGAGCATGGAGAATGGTTCCATTAACACATTGCTCTGCTTGAAAGCCGATATAAAGAAAACTAAAAAAACAAAATAAAAAAATTTCAACCAGACAGCAATATCTGGGCATCTCCAGAAGCAGGTTGGGTTAATTGCTTGCCCTATCTATTGTATATATTGTATCTATTGTCGTATCTATTGTTTGCCATATCTATTGTATCTACTGTAAAGGAAGATAAATATAGAGATGAAATAAAATAAATAAAAATTGAAAAGTCTGAGAAAGATTCAAAATTGAATGTTAATTTTTGAACTTTCTGGGATAACTGGAATTTGGGTCACAAATTTGGATGAAGACAAAAAAATTCTTTACTTTGATTATCGAAGTATTCTTTTTTAGAAGGGGGAAATAATGGTACCCAAGTCCTGAAAGGGAGGAATGTAGCAAAAACTTTTGAGAACCACTGGTTTAGGCTCAGTTCATCTGATATCATTTGTACTGTCAACCTGTGATCACTTTGCACCAGCTGCTTCACTCTAGTGATGTTTTTATCTGTTTTCGTCATGAAAAGTCATCTCATCTTGAGATCATTCTTCACTTCCTCACAGCCTTTCTCAAAACATTTGTGCCCTTTGCATCACATCTTTACCATAAACCTCTTTAAGAAGTTTTAAAAACTCAGTTGGAGTCTTCCTTAGTTTCACCAAAAACTTCAAGTTGATTTGTCGTTCCATTCCTGAGCTACTAACAGTTTCATAATAACCAATAGCTCAGAGTACAAATAAATGTGACACAAAATAATGAAATTGTGACAAAGGATACCAACACTATGTTACATAAAAGCCTGAAACACAAAAACGGAATAACTTACGTTAAAAAAATTGCAACACAATTGAGCTAAGATGTTGTGTTTCATAATGAGCAAGTGGCTTGCTGATTGGCATTGTGCCAAGAGCATGGTCAATACAGTCTGGTTTCTTTTTTGTCACACCTTGTAGTCTTTCATCACTTCCTCTAATACATCTTCCACTATCCACATCTTTTCCATCTTTTTTCAATAACTTGATAAGTTTGAAGACATTATTTGGATTTTTACACAGAAAATATATCTACCTTTCAGCTTCTATTTTCATTGCTTTTGCAACCACTTGCATTTCTTCAAATTCGTTTTTGCAAAGTTCTTTGAATGCTTTTTTCTTTCTTGCAATTGCACCTTTCACATTCTCATTCCACTATCACATGTTACCCTGATTCATCTTGACCATTCTCCTTTTGTACAATTCATTACAGATCTTAAGAACACCATCCTTGAAAGAGTTCCAAAATTTTGATGTCTCGACATCTATCAGCTCTTCAACTCTCTCTTCAAATTTTGTTCTTTTTTTGTATTATTTTAGCTTCCATGTCCTTCTTTAAACAATCTGTTTCCTTTTTATCTCCTTCATCACCATGTCAGTCACCACCAACTCATCTTGCAACTCTCCAGGAATCCTTTCACATCCCTTAAGTATCTCCTATGTTTTTGTACAACCAGTACAAAATCAATCTCGGTTTTATTAACTTCTGATCTGAATGTTACTTTCTTTTCTTTATGTATTTACAAAACACAATTCTTTTTCATTATGAAATTTATGCAGCATTTTTCCTTTCATATTCCTTATTCCAAATCCACTTCCACCATGAACACTTTCAAATCCATCAATATATTTGTCAACATGCGCATTAAAGCCTCCCAATCACAGAACCATTTTACCAGATCTTTGCAAATATTACTAGATTTAATGCTTCTCTTTTGCTCTCCTTCCACTTTGTAGTGCATATGAACATATTACTTGCACCAACTCTTTCCCAAAGGCTAGCACCATAGCCATCACTCAGTCACTCCTTCACACTTCCACCAGAACCTTCTCACGTAGTTCTTCTTTGACTAAGATTCACGTAGTTCCTAAAAAGCTGCCAGACCACTGCAGCTTGTACCTTCTTTTATCCATTTTTATAGATCAAGCTTCTTGGCCTCTCCACTGTATCTCTTGCAAACAGCACACATCCACCATTCTTTTTCTCAGCTCCTCACACACCTCCACTCCTTTCTCATGCAACAAGATTTCATGTCCCAAATCTAATAAGTGTTAATTTAGAAATTCTTTGCACTCCCTGCTGATTTAAGGGCTGCTTGGGACTGGGGGCCAGGTCTATTTTTTCTCCATGAGAAAAATTGTCTTTTTAGAGATTACTTTAAAGCCACATGTCTTTGATCATGCAACCACAGTTTTAAGCAGCAGACCTAGGCTTTGCATAAAAAAGGCAATCCCTGCAAAGCAGCAGGGCAATCAATTATTTAACATTTTAGGGTGCTGATTGAATTTGCAGCCTTATGTGATAATGCAAATTGGTCCATGTCCAGGTGGGGTTGGCTTGACAAGAAGTGATGTTTTGTGCTCAGGGCTGTATATTTTCAACATGTGCTGTCACCTGTCCTTCCAGTCCACTGAGAAGGCAAAACCAATAAGACCTTTGATGGTGTACTTGCCAGTGGCCAAAACTACAATTAGCACAAAAGCCTGTGAGACCACAGACATGGACTATCTAGGCTCCTTGGGGTATGGGAAAGGGCAGAGCATTAAGGCATGACCAATAAGTAGAGCCCTGCATGTAGAGTTGGTGACACCACTCTATTCAAATGAGTTTTCATTAGCTTTCAGTTGATGCACTGATAGTAGAGGACATACAAAATCATTATATTCAGATAATGGATATACTTTTGTTTGCACCAAGAAAGTCTTATCAAAGCTTTTGTGGTCAGTAGAATTTGGAAATGTGCTACAGATGCAAGGAGTAACATTCAGTAGAATTCTAGTTTACATTGTGTATGCTCCCTCTCAGGAAAGAGCATGAAAATCTATGGTGAAGCAATTGAAGGCCCTATTTCTAAAAGTACCTAAGTCACATTTTTGAAAAAATGAGATAAGCTTAAAAAATTGTTTGTTTACTCTCCAAAAATATTCTGACAAAAAATCTTTTCAGAATAATGTACAGAAATCGCTTTTTGAATAGCACAGAGGTTTGAAATCTTGGCATATTTGTCTTCTAAAAGTACTGAAGTCCAACTGATTTATGTTAAAAATTTCTATACACACTTAATAGCTTATTAAACCTATTGTTTGAAGGCTCAACCTGAAAGCAGTCTTACCTGAACAAATTTTTTTACTTTTGTCAATAAAACTTGAAATAAGAGCTTTTGAAAGTTTGTCAAATGTTAATAATATAAAGAATAATGCAAGTATTATAATGACGTAATAACTTTCATTTTTATTATAGGCAAGCTTATTAAATAACTTAATTTTGCATTAGATTTACCTGTATTATTATTTTAATCATTATTTTTAAATTAATTGGAAATCCTAGCATTTTATTTGGAGCTTTTGATTCCCGTCTATAACCTAATAATTTAGTTACATAGCATTCTATTGGAGTCACAAAGCAGCAACTCATATATTGACATTCAGAAACATTTTTAAAAAAATTTATATTTAATAGCTTTATATTGATTTAGCTTTTAGTTAATAGATCATGAAAAAGTTTTTTTATGTTTTCTTGGTTTGGGTACACAAATTTTTGGAAAATTTACTTTTCATCACTTGGTTTTTTGATTTCCCCCAGATCCTAAATTCTTTTCTGATATGTCACTCTATAAAAAAATAGAACGCATATTATCATTATTATTACATGTAGTTGATTTTTTCTGCCTAACTACACTATCAATTTGGTAGAAAAGTGCTTGTAAAACAAAATTTTCAACAAAAGTACCAAAGTCCAATTTGCAAAACAAGCTTTAATTCCTTATAACATCATAATAGAAATCTAAAAAGTTGTTGAAATAGGGAGAGATACATAACCAATGTAATAAAAAACCATTTAGGTTTTTTCCATCATTACTCTGATTTGCCAAGGTTTTTGAAAACTTTAAACCTCATTTTCTCAAAACTGACATTATGTAATTTAGGTAGATTTAGAACTAAGCCCTTCAATTTAAAATCATGCTAACTCAATCTTTTAAGTGGCTTGGCCCATAACATTTTTTCCAGGGATAAATAGATCTTTAATTAAAGACCAATAACTGAAGTGAGTAATGACTGGGATGACACCCAAGCCGTGAAACCAATCTTGCTGTTGGACCCTCACATGATGTGTACATACCTCTTTGGCAGGTACAGCAAATATATTTTTCATAAAAATTATCAATCTTTGAGGGGACTGTGTCAATCTTTTTAAGAAACCAGAGGGAAACCTATTTGTCCACACTTCAAGAGGAAAGTGGAGAGCAGAAAGACCAAACTTGAAGCTTGGAGACTTTGTCCTGGTGTAGAATCTAAAAAATCAGCTCATTAGAGGTGATTACCAAGTAGGAAATCATTCAAGCACTTGGTCAAAAAGATAAAGAAAGATAATATGCTAGAAGGGTAAAGGCAACTGTCAGTGTAAAGAAAAATCACAGTAGTGATGCAAGAGTTGAGACTGTTGTGCTTGATGTCTCCTGCATGGCTCCAGTCAAGGGCACAAACCAATAGGTTCTGTCACCTACCACAGATGTTGATTACTTCATTGTCTATGTTCCAAAATTAATGGGCACTATGTTTAAAAATTAATAGAAAACAAACAAATATACGTTTAATTGGTCACCACTGCTATTTAATTGTGTCATGAAGTGCTTTGGTTCCTTTTTAGTTTTGGCTGCCATCAAAGTCAGACATGATGGAGTTCATCACTAAAAGTTACATTTAATCGCTGTAATTACACCATTTGCATGTCCTTCTTTTTTTCAACTTTATGTTTTCTCAATCATATACTAAACGAAGTATGCTTTTGCATAATAAAAATTATTCAAGTTTAGTTTATTTGAGCTACAGAAGAGAAAAAAGGTTCACTAGCAAAATTATTTACTACTGGCAGAGTTGAAGAGTCAAAGTTATAATATAACTACATCAGGTCTAGGACAACTGCCCACAGTCAAACTAACCAGTTGGCTGCAGCTAATTGGGTTGCAGCTAAGCCAACTGGCCACAGCCACTCAGCCCATTCCAAACAAAACCCCATTGTTTGCCAACGAGAACATCTGTGTAAACAAAAGATAATTTGGTAAACACTTGTAAGCAATCTATATGGTATCTACTAGCAAATCTCTCTCAAATGTACAGCTCTAACAAGAGAATAAATCTCTAGTCAATACAGCTTTATAGATTAATGAGATTTGAAAACTTTTCATGATATTTTAGCATTTTGGAAATCTATACTCTTTTACAAAGCAATGAAATAAAAATTTACATCGCCACCACTATCTTTTATTCCAATTATATTAGAATGCTCTGAGAGTTGTGTGATGGTATCTATGGAAATGTTGATTCCAGTGTTTGCAGGAACATTATACAAGATTACAGGAATCTTGGATTGATCAGCAACCTAAAAATCAGAAAGTGTATAAGGGTAAAAAGAAACAACCACAAACAGCAGAATACAAAAATATCTTATTTGACTTACCATTGTGTAATGTTGCAACAGAGCATTTGAACACATTTTAGTTTTGTAAAAAGAAGGCGTAACAACCAATGCTATATCTGCACCACTATCAGCCATGGCATTTGTCATTTCAACAGTGGCTAAAGTTGCTGCAAACAATGCAAGTTTATACAATAGAGTAAAAAAAAACTTTTTAATTAAAAAAAAGTTAAAAAATTGCCTTTTGGTCCAAAGCTTTAGTTAAAAGTGCTTTTAGTCAGTTACCCCCAAAAGTGTAATAGCAACCTTAACCAATTGTAATAGGGAGTCAAATCTTGGAAAAATCCCATATCTCCAAAACCACTAAAGCTAAAAAGTTTATTTTGGTGGTGAAGATGCAAAAGATTCATTTTTCTATGACCACTAACACAATTTTTTTCCCATTTTCTTTAGAAATCAGCTAAAACCAAAAAATATCCATATTTTGTGAAATGAGCATACAAAAATCAAAAAAAGTTATTATGTTAATACAAAAACTTAATATTAAATCAACTTAAATAAAAAACAAAATTTTAGATTGGTGCATAAGTATTGTGCATTTTTTTGATAATTATTTTTCTTTTAAGGAAAATTGTTTATTTTTTTATCAATAAAAGTAATCCCTTATTTCAAATTAATCAAGATGTATTTTGCAAATTGTGTACATGTTTGTTGTATCATAAAAGAAAGCCTGAAATGCAGCAAAAATATTTTGCGATCTAAAAAAATTTCTTGACAATGGAACAATCAGTGAAAGCCAAGTTAAAAGATGGTTCCATAAGTTCAAATCTGGTTATGCAAAAGCTCAAAGATGAAAATGAAAGAGGTCAACCATCAAATTTTTTGGATTAACCAGACTGGATTGCCTCTAAGAAAAGCAACTTCTTTGCTTGTTGAATCAACTGACTGCCAAGCAAATAGGAAGCAGTATTAGAAGTAGATGATAAATATGCTCCATAATAGTCATTTAAAAATATTTTAGTTAAATGTTATTGTTTTTCTTGAATAAAATTTGTTAAATAAATAAAAAATTACATTTTGTTTAGTAACATACAATTTTTTAAAATTGGCTAATTTTGTGGTACACTTTACATAAACATGAGATTAGTAGCCTAAACTATAGCTAAATCCTGAAGGCAAGATGCCATTAACTAGTGATTTAAAACAATCTAAGGTTTATTAGTATATCTTGCAATATAGATTTTGTATAAAGTTTAATACGAGGGTCAGTCAAAAAGTAATGAGCCCTGTTAACTTTAACCGCTTTAACCTTCATATTTTTTCTAGAAATTTTAAGGGTGTTTAGTAAATTTACTGCTTTAAAGATAAATTGTAAAAAAAAATTGTTTCAACGTGTCCACTTTTGGTATTGTGTTTTGGAAATGATGTCATCACTGGATGTCCGTCAGAAGCAGAGAGCTGTGATTGAATTTCTTGTTTCGGAAGGGGAGCCACCAAAACAAATTTTCGAAAGATTGGTAAATGTTTATGGAGATGCTTCATTAGCCTACAGCACTGTGAAAAAGTGGGTATCCAGGATTAAACACGAAGAAGATGATCCAAGTTTGAGTAGCCTCCAGGACAGACCAAGAAGTGGAAGACCATCTTCTGCAGTCAATCCTGGAAACAATGATAAGGTTGAGAAATTGATTAGAGATGATCGCAGAATCACTATTGATGACATTGCTGAACGTGTTGGAGTTAGCCATGGAAGTGCTGTGAAGATTGTTAATGAGCTAGGCTTTGCAAAGGTTTGCGCCAGATGGGTTCCGAGGCAACTTTTGGATTTTCACAAGCAAGCCCGTTTTGAAGCTTGTTCGGAGCTTATTGAGTGTCACAGAAGTGACAAAACTTTTCTCAGCTGTATAGTGACAGGAGATGAAACCTGGGTTCATCACTATGAACCTCTGTCGAAAAGATCATCCATGGAATGGCGTCACCCCACGTCCCCAAGAGCCAAGAAATTCAAAAGTCAACGTTCAGCTGGAAAAATTATGGCGACTGTGTTTTGGGACATTGAAGGAGTGATATTGGTAGATTTTATGCCTAAAGGTACTACCATCAACTCAGATGCTTACATTGACACTTTACGCAAACTGAAAGCGAAACTGAGAAGAGTACGACCTCACCTGGACATGTCTAAGGTCTTGCTGCAACACGATAACGCCAAGCCCCATACCAGTCTCAAAACTCGTGAAGTGATTGCTTCTTTTGGATGGACGACGGTAACCCATCCCCCATACTCACCCGACCTGGCACCATCTGACTGTCATCTTTTTGGACCATTGAAAGAAGGAGTTAGGAGGCAGCACTTCACTAGTGATCAAGAAGTCAAGCACGCTGTAAGAAACTGGTTAAAAATGCAGCCTGCTGACTTTTACAAGGCTGGCATAGTGTCCCTTGTTCATCGATGGACAGTTGGAATTGAAAAGTGCGGAGATTACATTGAAAAGTAGAACTGAGATCTCCTATCCCTGGGCTTTCTTTTGATGTATGACTTTTGATTTTATTGCAACAAATATGGCCAGGAGAGACTTGGGCTCATTATTTTTTGACTGACCCTCGTACTTTACTGTCATGCGGGACACTGTACACTGTGACACCCAACTGGTATGCAGTACTCAGCTGTTGAAAACACCAAAGATTGGGCAGCTGTGTGCAGTGTTTTGGCACCAGTACCCCATCTGGAGCCTGCAAGTTGCCTCAGCAGTGTGATGCATTAAGATAGTTTTTTGTGCAATATCAAGAGGTGATGACAGAACGTGAACAATCCATTTAGTTTTACCACAAAATAAAAGAAATCTAATGCTGTTGTAAACATTTAGCCAACATTGGGTCTCTTTGTTTTAAATAAACGGCTGCCATCAGTTTTAGTGCAACTGAGCTTCAGCTTCCAAGTCTGAAGATACATTAAAAGTGTGGTCATGTCTTGACTTAAATTCCCTTTCAAATCCTTGCAGTTTCCAGAGCAGTGCAACAATTCTAGATCACCTGCATAGGCAAACTTTTTGGAAATTGTGGAGGACTGATGTAGACCTACAATAGATCTTGAAAGGAGGGGAGTCAAGACTGATCTATAAAAGCACTGTTTTTCAGACGACATAGCCTGTTTTGCTTGCTGTCACTAGTTGTAAGGGTGAAACTTCACTTTCAGACAAGTTCCATAATCGTTTTGACCATGTGCTTATCTGGAAGTTTTAAGCAGCTGGCAGATAAAGCCACATCACCAAACACAGAGTCATATGCAGCTGTCAGATCAACAAATCAATGAAAAAATCCTTGCTGTTTTCTGTCAATAAAATGACTTGATCCACACATTGGCTTTCTGCATCGAAACCCAGCCTGCTCTCTAAAAAGCAACAGATCAATAATTGGTTTAATGCTTGCATAGATAAGCCTCTCAAGGATCTTGTTGGAAACACAGAGCAGAGATATCAGTTGATAACTTTTTGGGTCTCCTATGGGCTTCATCAGCTTTGGAATCATGACTACAAGCCCTCTACAGATTTTGAAAATTTTGAGTCAGTGCAAGGAAGAAAGGAACTCACATAATTAAGACTTCAAAACAGCTACAGTATGAGCATTTTTAATACTAATTACATACTAATTTTAATAGTTTCACATTTCACTTTGATTTCTAATCATTTAATCAATTTTAATTTCACTTTGACTGTGTATTTTAATACTCATCATTTGGTCATATATATGGCAATTAATGCTAAGAGAAAATTTTATTTATTAATACATGGAAGTTTGAGGCTCACTGAATGTACTTAATTTTGGCTCACTGGGAAAAAAGGTAGGACATTCCTGCTTGTAGTAAAAACAAGCCCTAACAACAATATTATTACTAATCTTAACCCAAATTGGCAGTGGCTAACTGTCAGCAGCAAATTGGTGGCAGTGAATGTTCCCATTCTGTATATATTTATATATATATACTGTACATATTGCAGGAGTACATCGATCTTCCTTGCAAAGTGTTTAATGAAAAGATCAGAGCAATTTAATACAAAATTTATTCAATCACTGTTTAAAAACCACAACAGTCTGTTTCTAGAATCTTCAGGTGGTTACTACAAAAATAAAGAATATAGCTATTGGTAGTAAAAAATAATATGCATGAAATAAATAATATGTAGTAAATTAATCAAGCAAATAATACAACTCCTAAGATGTCATACAAGAAAAAAATAACTCAAAATATAGTAAATGCAAGTATAGAGGTTGAGAAAAATGATGAACAAGAAGGCTCACACAAAAAAAGAGAGGCAATTTAACCATACAAAACTAAGCAGGTAATTTATTTAATTTAAATTAGTTTTTGTGGTGACATTTCCCAGTAAGTTCCAATTTGTTGTGAGTTGGTTTGCTAGCAGTCTTTCTAACTTTTCAGTTAAGCACAGGTGGCAACATTTTTGTCCTGGTTTAGAGCGAATAACTTGATTGATTATTTTCCAATGGCTTGTGGGATTCAGACCTGAGTCTTTGGCATTCCAGAATGTTTTGAGGCATTTTTTTAAAAATATTTTTAAATGATTAAATGTGGTTATAACATTGATATTTAAATTTTTTTCGCTGCAACCTATGTAGCTTTTGACTGTATTTTCATGAGATATGTCTGCTTGATAAAGGATAGATTGCTTTTAGCAAGATCCTTTTAATGAGCAGATGTCTTTATTTTTGCAGTTGGATGGCTTTGATGATTATACCACAAAAAAGCAAGTTACAAAACAGCTAGCCACAAAAGAGTTGGTACCAAAAAAGAGCTAGGACTACAAAATAGCTAGCCATAAAAGAGCTAGTACCAAAAAAGAGATTGGATACATCTATTGGCCAACCAAAAAAATGTGGAAACAGAAGAAATGCAGTTTTTGCACCTAACCTGTGGAATGTCTGGCAACAAATGCATGCTGGTTTACCATGAATAAACAACAAATTGGAAGGCCATACAAAACTTATTGGATAGACCTCACCCATTTATTTGGAGGTTTTTTTAGTGCTTTACAAAAGGAAGGTGTGATTTAACAGTTTTCATGGCTGGTCAGGAAATACAAAAGCAAAAGAAAAAGTATAGGGATGTGAATGACAGGCTAAAAAACTTAATATAAAAATATGAGAACAATGCTATTACAAGAGAAAAATTTTTAAAAGGAGTTTTGCATAACATAAATTTCAATGTTTAAATATTTATAGCTACAATTTTTCTTCATTTTAGTATTTACTATTAATATTTGTAGCTACAATTTTCTTCATTTTAGTATTTTAGCTCTTTTTTGATACTAGCTTTTTTATGCCTAGTCCTTTTATGGGTAGCTATTTTGTGGCACTAGCTCTTTTGTGGCACTAGCTATTTTGTACTCGTATTAGCTCTTTTGTGGCTAGCTGTGTTGTAACTAGCTCTTTTAAATGGGCACCAGCTTTGATTGTAGGGAGTTTTCCTTTTTCAATAGCTTCTTGTTATGGCCGGTTATAATTACTTTAATGTTAAGCATGCAGCTATACCTAATTTTTATGTTATTTCTATTAAGAATTTTATGGAGCTTGTGTTGTGGTAGGAAATGTTTGTCAATCAATTTTAGAAACTCTTTTCCAATGTTGTTGACAACATAGCTATTAAAAGGCAGGTTAAACAATATGATTTTGCGTTTTCTTGATTTCTTTTTTGAATGTACTCCACTGAACATTAAATTATTTTTATATAGCCACTTTGTTTAATAGTGTTTTTATATGGTGAAATAGCCTTTTTGAAATTATCCAAGTTACAAGAAAGTTTGATAGTCTGCTTGATATCATATTTGGTATTGCTTTTTTTATGAAAGATGGATGTTTAGAATTAATATACATATAATTGCTGATCATTTGGTTTTCTGAACGGCTAGTACTTTTCTGTTTTATATGGGCATGGCATCTAAAAAATCTGTCTGTATAAGGTTTGCTTCAATAGTGATTTTAAATTTTGGAAGTTTTATATTTCTTTTTACGATTCAGTCACTATTGTGGCCACTGGAATTGAAGAATTGCTAAGCCATCATCTCTGTATAGACCAACAAGTTCTTTAAAAATAATTGCAGAAAGTTCATGTAAAAGAAATGGTCCTACAAGTTCACATATTTCTGCGTAGTCATAAGAGCCCATTGTTACATCGAATTTGCTATTGTTTTCTTTAATCCAGGTACTATTGTCACTAAATAATGTAGATTTATAATTTCATGATCTTCTATATTGATAAATCTTTTTACAAAATTAATTGAGTTATGGATTAGTTTTTTTGTTATTGAAGGATAAAACTGAAGAACATCAAATTTTAAAATTTGCAAAACAATAGCAAATTCAATGTAACAATTAAAAGATTTACTCTTCTAATTTAAGCTTTATTTTACTGTGTCATAAGACATGATTAACAGTGGGCTGGAAAACTAGATTTTGTATTATATGACACAATTGACAGTGAAGGTGTAAATTTGCAGTCATCATCAAAAAACTAATAGAAGATTATGTATAAATTCTTATTGCGAGTAACAGTGTTTCTCCTGGGTAATTGCACATAGTGCGTTTCTCCTTTCCAAGATTACACTGTATTGCACCACACTTCTTTGATTTTGTGCAATTGTGCCTTTCTCCTTTCTGAGACTACAGCACCTTTCTCCCAACTGTTGAGACTATAAATACCTTGATTTTCTCTGGTTCGACCCATTTTGACGCAATTGCCACTGATAAGAGCGTCATGAAAAGCTTATGGCTCCGATAAAATCAACTTTGTTTAAAGCGATATTAAGATATGTACAATATATGCACCACTAAAATAATATTAAAATTTTAGATTAAGTGTCAACCAATCAATGTGTTTAAGCTATGCCTTAAGCCATGTATTTAAATAAACAATAGGTCTTACATTCTTTTAAGTTTTAAAGTTCCTTTTTCTGATTTGATACATTTGAAAACATTTTGACATGATTATGAAACATTTAGCAATGAAATATAACAAATGTAATTTTAAGCTTTTACTTAGAGAAAACTTCTGATAAGAAGTTTTATTTTTAGGATTTAAAATCAATGAAATAAATGCAAGAACAATTAATAAACATAAAGTTTAAAAATTCATGTAAAAGCTTTAAATTAATAGTTTGCAATAACAAAACAAAACCTATTTTGTATTTTGTTTTAGTTCTACTTTATAACTACACTGTTTTAGTTCTACTTTATAACTACACTGTTCAACTTTTAGTGAAAGCAACTTCTTTGATATTTTCATTTTGAATTAAAAAGCTATTTTATTGGGGCATAAGGGTACAATCACCTGACTCGTGCACTGTTTGTGCCCAGTAAAAGTTTTTTTAGAAGTACATAGGTCTGTGTTAACAGCAATAAGCTAATCAATAACAAAAGAAGTATATTATTGCTCTGTTTGTATTGTAAAATATTGTTCTTCTTAAGTGGAAAATTTTTGATACTAAAAAAGTACCTTGACACAGAATGGACATTAAATTTATATTTATCTTTTAAAGTCATTAATTCCATTTCATATTTTCAGTAATTTGCTTTATATTTTTTTTTTTAATAGAAGATGGACACAATAAAGATTTCATGTTTTTACATAGTAAAAAAACAGTTTTATAAGATAATTTAGACTTGAATTTTAAAAAGATGTAACTTAATAAACATAAAAACCTTCTTTAATCAAAGATTTAAAATTAAGAAAAATAAATTTAAGGTTTTGCCCAAAACTCAAAAATAATAATAAAAATTAAAAGTAATCAACATAATATATTTTGAGTACGAGCATCTAAAGAATGTAAATTGGTATATGCTTAAACCAGTGGTTTTCAACCTTTTTAATGCTACAACCCACTTCGGCATTCCAAAGTAACTTAACAATCCCCTTAATAAAAAAAGTTTTATTTAGGCATTCACAGGCTATCTAATGCATTTGTAAACACTCATTACAAAAATGATTGAAAACAATCACTCTTTTGAATAAAAACTCATTAATTAAATTCAACTTTTCAAAACACATCAGTGGGAGACTGGTGTTGTGTTTCAGCAAAATTTTTTGCAATGCTTAATTTTTTTGTTGCCAGAACACACTACATATCTGGCTCCACCATTATTTTATTCTTGGCTTTGTTTAGAGAAGCTGGTTTCACACAAAAGGCATTAGAAATCTAATGTACACTTGCAGCTGTGGAATATGCAGGAAACCATGGCTAAACAATAGAGTCTTATCTTTGAAAATCCTTTTTGTAATTGAATCATTTTGTAAAGCTTGTGTAGCATCATCTCAATTGAACATGTAAACAAAACTGTGATGAGTTCTGCATTAATACAGCCCTCCTATTATTCAAACAGCCAGGCAGCTCAAAATTTTATTCATATCACAATAAAAAAAATGAAAATATAAAAATATTGTAACCAGACAACAGTGTCTTGGCATTTTTGAAAACAGGTCTGGGTAATCACTTTAATGGTTTTTCTAAGTTTAACTCCTCTGACCTTTCCAGCTAATCAGTATAAGAAACCAATCACTTTTCCATATGACACAAAACTTTTATGCAAACTCTCTTCTTATATGATACTTCATATGACAACTAAGCTATAGCCTTTTATTTGCAATATGCAGTTTATTGAAGAACAATTTTTAAAAAAAGGTCCTAGTTAGCCAATAGCCAGCAATTTTATTGTTACACCAATCTGTTAATCTACGACACCACCCTGATATGCTTGACTTAACAAATATTTCTACATGATCCAGTTTCTCATAATGTGGTAAAAAAAAAATTCCTGAAGTTATCCTATTTTATTCAGCTCTAATAGCTAACACATAGTGTTTTATCAGCTGGTAGCAATAGGCTGCCTTACAGACAATATGGACTGCTATTTGGGGCTTGTACCCACCCATATCTGTAAGCAATTTTACCTGACCTACCCCCATACCAAACTGAGCTTTTTCATCTTTTAGTAATGTCATTAAATATCATAATTACAAAAACAAAATTCAATTTTTTAAAAAAAGTAATTATTTATACAGCACTCAAAATTAAAAACTTGCAAAATATCACACATTTAATTATTTTTGCAAAACTGATTTTGCCAATTCTTATTAACTTTCTTTGTGCAGACTTTCAGCTGCATAGCTTTGGCCAACCCCTGCCCGCCCATTGATTTTATGTGCCTAAGCAACATATACCCACCCACAAAGCAGGCAAGTATGGACCAACAAGCATATCTGTATTTGTACAGGTTTATAGGCTGCATAGAAAATTGTTTCTATTATCTGTGCTTACTCAGCAATTCTAGTGCCTGTTTTGATATTTGTTTTTCTATACCAGAATGAATTTAGGTTATTTTTTTCTGCTTTTAAAACAGGTTTGAAGCAGCATTTTTGCCAAGTGATTCTATTTTTGAAACCATAAATCAAATATTGATAACTAAGTTTAAGTAAATACTAAAATAATAACTATAAATATTATTTTGCTTTTGTTATATATTATCATATACATGTATATTATTCATATTTTGTTAACATTTTTTAATAATTTTACTTTTTAGGCTATCTATCAAAAGTCCTCATGATCCCTAAAAAAATCAAACAACCCCCAGGTTGAAAACTACTGCAATAAAGAAATTATTGAAACAAAATAATTATACTTACACTCACAACCAGAACCTGCAATAAGCAACTTGTGAGAAGGCAACACTTCTTTTACTTTTTCAACAACTTTTAATCTTTCATTGATAGTAAGAAATGGGTACTCACCATTTGATCCTTGAACAACATAACCTGAAAGCCAATACAGACAATGTATTCATTTATTTTTATTTGCATTCAAATTATTTGGTTTCCATATTAAAAACAAACTAATTTGCTGCAGATTCCTTAAGAACTATAAACATGGCTTAAGATGTAATTGAAAAAGTGGATATGTTTTGTGAACAGAAGGTGGAGTTCAAGAAGCAGAGACTGCAAGAATAAGAGCTGGATGGAAGAGATTTTAGAATGTGGTTTGTGTGTTGTACAAGAAAGATTTGTTAGTAAAGTTATGAAAACTTGTATATCAAATATATATCAGAAGTGCAATGAGTTCTCAAGCATGCTGGCCAAGAAAGGTAAACAATAGAATGGAGCCCACCCAAATAAGAATACTTTGAATAATGTGTGGAAAGACATTTTAACAATAAAAAAAAGTCAGTTAATATTAAAGATGAAAAGTGTTAAACCATTTAAAGAATTTTTGAAAAGTCAAAGACTCAGGTGGTTTGGTATGTTGAAAGAATGAGCAAGGAAAAAGCTCCAGTAATGGCTATGATAATTACACCTAAGAAATGATGGATGGAGATTATTGAGAAAGATATGTGAAAGCAACTAGAACTGGCAAAGAAAAGGCAAGGGTGGAGATGTGGCTGCAAGCAATGGTAAACCCCTGCCAGCAGGAAAAATCATGTTGTGTCTCTTATTTCAGGATGAAAATGGATATTTCCAAATTAAGCCAATTGTGGACAATATATTAATTTATTTAGTTTTATTTGCAATCAAATTATAATGTTTCTGAATTGATACTGACATAGTAAAAGTGCATAAAAAGACAGCAGCTCAGCAATATGCAATGCTACTAATACAACATAAATTTAATATATATTTAATAATATAAAGCACAGCAGTAAAATAATAATCTTCTATTTTTTAAAAATACATTCAGCAGGCAAATAGTTTATATCTTAAAAACAAAAAACATTTAACATTAACTTTGAAATTATTGATACTAAATTTTGAAAACAATATTTGTAGAATACAGTAATTACATTGTAAAGCCAAATAAATCAATTAACTAACCTAAAACTATAAATTAAATTGTTTTTAAAATCCATGCCATATACAGGGTGTCTCAAAAGTAAGTATACACTTTCAATTTTGATTTGCTTTTCAGGTACTCATCATAGGGCATTCATTTCTTCAGAGAACATAGTGTGGATAAGTAGTAAAATTTAGGTATTGTTTGCATTTTTCATCAACCCACAGAATGACAAGAAGATTAACCCAAGAAATGAGGTGCAAAATTGCTGTTTGGCAAGAAGCATATGGATCAGTGAGGCAAACTCAGCGCCTCTTTAACAGGGAATTTGGAATTAATTCAGCTCCTACACAACAAACAATTTATGCAATTCATTGTAAATTTATAGAAACTGGATCTGTAGTTGATGCGCAAAGATCAGGAAGACCAAGGAGCAGATGTTCAGAGGAAAACATTCAGGTTTTAGAAGAGGCATATGCATTGAGTCAAGGAAAATCCATACATCGTGCAGCGGTAGAACTGGAGATCAGCCGATCATCTATTCAACGAATGTTAGGCAAAGATATTAAGGTGTTTCCCTACAAGTTGCAAACTGTACACAAACTTGAAGAAGATAATGACCGCAGGGTAGAAATGTGTGAAACGCTGCTCAACCACTACAAAAACGATTCATCCATTCTTGACAACATTTGGTTCAGTGATGAAGCTGTTTTTCATCTGTCTGAAAAGTAAACCGGCACAACACTCGAATATGGGGAACAGAAAATACTAAGGTAATCGAGGAGAAAGAGCGTGATTTACCGAAGCTTGTTGTGTGGTGTGCAATTTCCGCTAAAGGCATCATAGGCCCTTATTTTTTTGTGATGATGCCAGAAGAACCACAACTGTCACAGAAAACTATCTGGAAATGCTCCAAAAGTTTTTCCTCCCAGAGCTGAGAAATAATGCTTCTGTTAAAAACTTTACTTTCAGCAAGATGGAGCTCCTGCACATTATGCCAAGAAAGTCAAAGATTACTTAAATCAGTTGTTTCCTGATAGGTGGATCAGGCACAGAGGTCCTCTGGAATGGGCTGCTCATTCACCTGACTTAACCCCATGCGACATTTTTTCTTTGGGGTTTCCTTAAGAGTAAAGTTTACTCCACACGCCCTCAAAACCTTGAAGGGTTGGAACAAAAAATTAGAGCATCATGTGGACTAGTTACACAAGATTTATTGCAAAGTGTCGGGCAAGAATGCATCAAAAGGTGGCTGAAATGTCTCGAAATTGGTGGTTCCCACGTTGAGGTCTAATATCCTGTCAATAAGTAAATTCAACAAGATATTAGGATGGTAATCTGTTTCTAGTAGTTTATAGAATATTTTTGTAAACTTTTGACAAATTTGAATAAGCCATTAAATTGTTATTCAAATTTTAAAGTGTATATTTACTTTTGAGACAACCTGTATACCAAGTTTCATGCTAAACAACTGACTAAAACACAAACACATCCTTTAAATTATCTTAGTGCACATTCAAATCTACTAAGGAACATGAAAACTACATTCTATCATAAAAGTTATTACACTAACACCATGATCTCAGATTCCAAAAAAAACCAAGAAATGTAAAAAACCCTAAACACATTCACACTACTATCACCTCAAATTTTCAATTCCAGAAAAATTAACAAAGTTACTAACACCAATCCTTATGTGAACAAAACTGGCACAGCTCAGAACCAACAAATCAACAGTTTTGCAAAGCTACCTCTACAAAGTAAACACTGATACTTACATGCCACAATGCCCACTACACTAGACACAAATCACCTCTTTAACTGTAGCCAAGTACCAACACATCACCACACCACTAGCCAGTAGAAAAAGCCTTTGAACCAGTGGAAGCCACCCAAGAGTATATAAGTATCTAAATTGGGTTCTTTGAAGGGTTAAGAGATGACTTCTGCAAGATATCCTTGGGGGAGGGGCAAAAACAAGAACAACATATCCAAGCCATTTAGTAAATACTTGTACTAGTAAAGAGAATAATGTGGTTTAAATTCTAAATATTTCAGTATCCTTTAAAGCAGTAGTTCTTACAACTTTTCTTTAACTCAATACCATTGAGTAAAATTTCATTGCATTATTGCTGCAGTAAACCCTTCTATCATAAATCAATACCTAATTGACTGCTTGGATGTTCCAATCAACTACTTTGAAAAACATTGATAAAGCATATTGGGTAATTGCTTGATAGTTACTTTGCCTTAAGTTTAGTGTTTCTGATGTTGTCCTGCAAGTCAGAAATATAAATAACTGATATAATATGTGATGAAACTGTAAGAACACAATAAAACAAATGCAATTTTAGTTAAAATTGTTAAAGTTTTATTCCATTCATTTCAACACTTAAATCATTAACTACAACACCATGGTTTTAAAAAGTTGAACAGTAATACAATTACCAACCTAAAAAAGGAATTGTATTCCAAAAAAACAAGTTGTTTTGAATATCCAGATAAGATACAGTTTGATTTGAATTGAATATAGTGGGTATAGGAGGGAATATACCCCTTAAATCAAAAGATTTTTTTTTTTTTGACCTAAAAATTTTCCTAGTTACTGATTGAATTCTAGAGGCTACTGGAGCAGAAAGCACAGAAAGAAAAAGCTGGTAAACCATTTTTGTAGTCAAATGAGTGATTTCTTAAGACACTGGAACAGTTGCATTAGTTTATTGATAACAAAAAACAAAAAAAAATCTCTGAAAATAAAGTGTCTATTTTTTAAAAATTTAATTGGGATTAAAAAATCTATATTTAATTGTCATAGTTTTTAACCCATTAATGCCCATGATCCTTTTTTAAGGACCAAGAATATTTTTGATTAAATTTATTAAATTTTAAAGAGTCCTTTTTAAGTCAAGTTTTTAAGAATTATCACAAGACATAATCCATTTAAGATTTTTGATATTTTTAAGAGTTTTAAATACAAATAATTACAGTGCTTCATTATAAATTTTATAAAACAAGATTTTCCAAACAATTATGTAAAAAAAAAAATTGGGCATTAATGAGTTAATCACATTTTTTAAAATAAAAAGTTACAGTCTAATGACCATTAAAAATGTTGATCCAAAAAGCAAATGCAATGCTTCACTATAAACATTTTTCGTTAGTATAATCATCATTTTATTCAAACCAACTTATCCAGGGCAAAAAGTATCATCAACCTCCTAGTATTAACAGGAGCTAATATACTTTAGCCCAAACTAATGATGGGACAATGTTAATTGTTTTTTTTTATTCTGATTCCGATGCAGTACCTTTGAATACTACAGAAGCCGCATGGAGACTCTTTAAATATAGTCCAAAGATGCATGGAGTCACATGGAGACCTTTAAAATATTGTTTAGAGATGCATGAAATCACATGGAGTCACAGTGTAAACTAAAAATACTACTGGAGCCACATGGAGACCTTTAAAATAAAGTTTGGAGATGCATAGAGCCACACTGTAAACTTCAAATACTGCAGCAGAAGCTGTATAGAAACCTCTAAAATATTGTTTAGAGATCCATGAAACTGCATGGAGCCACAGTAGGGCGCAATAAAAAAATATAAATTTTTGAATTTTACTATGGTGCTTAGTGCCTTGTTGCTATGGGCAAGATAAATGTCTAGGGCAAATTTTGCGTTAAAATAAACTCATCTTTTTTACCGACTTTTCATGTCAATTTTTGGCTAATTTTGCCTATATATACAACACCTAATCTAGTACAAAGCATTGATAAATGTAAACACTAACCGACTTTTAAGTACAAGAAACAATTTTATTCAAACACTGCAATGTCTTAGCATTAATAATTGTTATTGTTTCTCAGTTAATAATTGAAGCTGAAACACTTGATGCTGTACTTACCAAAGACTATAATAATAACTTCATTGCAAATATAGATGTCATTGAAGATTCTGGGACATCATCTGATCATTACTTAATTACTTTTGATGTTTCTGTTTCCTGCCTTCAAAAACCTACTCCTACAAAGATAGTAACGTTTAGAGATTTCTCAAATTTCGATCTTGACCTGTTTGTCCAAGCAATTAATAGCTCTGATTTATGCAACCACAGCAATTTAAAAGCCTTGATCATGCACTCCTCTTGTATGACACTGTTCTGAATTCTTTGCTAAACACACATGCTCCCCTAAGAACAAAAAGAGTTAAAATTGGTGCTGCTAAATGGTGGAATTCAAAGTGCCAGCAAGCACGTTGAGAATGACAAGTAGAACAAAAACATAAGCGTTTGAAAACTAAAGAGTCAAAGCTTGTATAAAAAGAAAAATCTAAATCTGCTGCTGAAATAATTGCTTATGTTAGAGACACATACTTCAAAACAAAATTAACCAATGCTACTGGTAACCCTAAAGAAATATTTAGAATTATGAAATATTTATTAGGGAAAGATGCGAAACCTAGTTACCCCACTACCAACAATGAAAATTTAGCTGAGAACTTTGCACAATTCTTCAAAAGCAAAATCCAGAAATTATATCAGCAACTCTTTGAAAATACTAAGAGTAAATGCACTGATTTGAATAATAGTGTTTCTTCTACAATAGAAATGACCAATTTTGTACCTGTTTCTGAAGAATCTGTTAAAGCCATTATTTTGAACATGCATAATAAAACTTGTTCCCTTGATATAATCCCAACATGGTTGCTAAAGAAGGTAGTAAACAGTCTTATACCAATCTTGCACTTTATTGTTAATTTATCACTCAGCGAATCACATGTCCCTTCCTGACTGAAACACTCCATCATAACTGCTGTTCTGAAAAAATCAAACCTAAACACAAATGAGTGTAAAAGTTTTCTCCTTGGGAGTACCTTAAGTTTTGTTTCTAAATTGATTGAAAAATGTGTCTACCTTCAAATACAATCTTATTTGGAATATAATCATCTTTTTTGTCAATTCAAATCTGCTCATTGTATTGGTCACAGGTGTGAAACAGCCCTTACCTGCACTATCTGGTGACTGCTATGATTGTACAGAGCATCATTCTAATCTACATAATTCTCTTCTCATGCTGTTAGATCTTAGTGCTGCATTTGATACTCTAAATCATAATCAACTGCTTTTTGTCTTAAAGAATACTTATGGATTTAACCATAAAGTACTAGAATGGCTACACTCTTACCTTGACTCACATACTTTCTCTGTGATTGCTGCTGGACCACAGTCACAAGTTTGTAATGTAGATGTTGGTGTACATCAAGGTTCAATACTTGGCCCTCTTCTTTTCATACTCTTCACTAAAGGCTTGCAAGATGTTATAACTGTTCACAACATGCATTTTCACTTTTATACTGATGACACTCAGGTATTTTTAAACTTTCAACCAAGCAGATCTGAATTTATAGATCAAGATTGCCTTGTCAAACTCCGAAATTGTTTATCAGATATAAATGTTTGGATGCATAATCATTTTCTCAAATTAAATATCAACAAAACAGATGTTATAGAAATAAGTCTATATCCTAGTCTCATGCCTAAAGTGTTTACTCATTGTTCACTGTTTTTGGATGATAATATTCATTTGAATTTTGATTCAATGAAAAAAGTCAAAAACCTAGGATTTATTTTTGATGAAACACTGTGCCTGGAGCTACAGATTAATCAAGTAATCAAGACTTGCTACTCTAGATTACATAACTTATACAGAATTAGTAGGATGTTGGATAAAGATCGAAAACTATAGCTTGTGATATCTTACATTTTTTCATGTTTGGACAGTTGCAACATTTTGTATTATGGGTTATCTAAAAAGCTACTAAATAAACTTCAAGTGTTATTAAATTACTGTGTTTGTTTTGTGTATGCTAAACGCAGATTTTGTTGGAGAGGTGTATTTGTCACTAAACTTGCTATGGAATTGCATATTTTACCTATTCGTTTTCGTATTCTATATAAAATTTCACTGACTGTATTCAAATGTATACATAGTAGTGCACCTGATTATCTAAAAGATTTAATTGTGTTGTCTCAGCCCCAAACTCGTTTGTGTACCTCAAATGAGGCTAATCATCTTGTACCTCTGCCTTGTCCTAAATATTACAAGTTTCAAATGCCTTTAGATATTCTGCTCCTACAGTATGGAATAATTTACCAGCTACTATCAGATCTGCTACTTCTCTGTCAAACTTTAAGTCTTCCCTCAAAGCCCATTATTTTAATCTTGCTTATGAAAATGTGTGATTGAATTTAATGCTTGAATTTCTATTGATTTGGATCAACTGTGTGCTTGAATTTTTGTGCTTGTATGTGTATGCTTATATATATGTATGTTACGCTGCATGTATATATGTGTGTGCTATATGTATGTATACTTGACTTTCGCGCTTATATTGAATCAATGCTTGAATTTCATGCTTGTATATTGTATTTATCGTATATATTATCTTTGGAAACATTTCTTTATCGCTTTGGCAGCATATTGATCACCTTTTGTGATTAATATGTTTAAGCGATTTATAAATCTGTTTTTTCTTGCTGTTGTTGTTATTGTTGTTGCTTCTTGGTTCTAAATGTAGGTATAATCTGTTTACTGCTAAGCTGCTGCGTGGTGTAACCATCTCTTGCTTTGTAGCCTGCCACTCTGTGCAAGTTTCAGTCATGAACCGAATTCCTCTCTCAACTGACTGAGTGTGGTTTGGCCACTTTGAAACACTCAGCGGTTTTTCAAGGATACCTAAAACTTTCTCATCACTGAGGGATGTCAAAAATGGAGGCTCAATTTTCAGTTCAGTGTCCCAGTCAATCATATGATGGTAATTCATTGCGTGAAACTTCAGCTTTGGAAGGATTACTTTCCTGATGTTCTTGGAAAGTATGTCTTGTGTCTTTTCTATCGCCTCTGTATCCTCCTCCGCTTCATCATCTGTTGGTATAAGAAAATCTTCATCAATGTAGGGCCTTTCATCATCCCCTTCAACTTCAGGAAATGCTTCAGTCTCAGTAAATGCTTCATCTTCGGTGTTCGTATGTATTGATCCCTTAGCTTCCTGATTTTATTAACAGCTTCTCTTCTGAATGCTTCATCTCTATCTGTACACATGGCAAGCAGGAGTTGGTCTGGATGAGCAAAAAAGGCATCTCTTTGCACCCCTCCTTCACAATGTTGTAGCGAACTCATCACCGCAAACCCTCTTTTATTCTTGATTTTATTCGTTATTGCAAAGTTTTCCGCAAATGTATTTTCCCACGTTGTATTTCGCTCGCTGCAGCTTGGCTTGCAGCGCCCTCCCGCTAGCTGCACAACGTTTATCTACTGCCATGACAACCGTCATGTGATAATTTTGCATTTCTTTATATTTTGCGTATGTACCGCCTTTCTGTTGTTTTCCCCAGCTAATCGTTGGCTGATGGCGCCATCAAGGCCATTTGTGTAATCATTCTTAACACACAGCTCTCAGGACGTAGTCTGATCACGTGGTTTTATCGATAAATAACGCAGACGTCATATAAATACAGACAAAAAATCATTACGACTACATATACGCGTTAGACCGATTCGTTGACACAGATTAGATTAGAGACTCATATCAGCGACTAGTGAAATTCGCATTTGAATAAGGTTATTTATATTTGTATTTAGTCGGCAGCGTGGTCTAGTGGTTAAAGCGCCGGGCTCGTGACCAACACGGTCTCGGTTCAAAACCTACGCGCGCCATTCTGTTGTGTCCTTGGGAAAGACACTTTACGGCACTTTCCCCTGCTTGGCGGTCTTGGCAAGCAGTTCTAAATTAAAGTCATATATCTATTAAATTGCAAGCGGACAGCAATATCTTGGCATTTCTGGAAGCAGATCGGGGTAATTGCCTACCCTATGTATTAGCGCCTCCGTCGCTTTCCTGCGAGTTAGGAGGATAAATATAGAGATAAAAAAAAAAATAATAATAATAAAATATTTGCTGAAACGTTTATTTGAAGTTGTGCCCCCTTCTTAATAAAAAGGTGTCAAAGTTAGTTGTGTGCCAATAATCATCCACGCTACAATGTTTATCTCCGTGTTGTTCAGATGTTTCAGCAACTGCAAGCATACAAAAGTGTTGTGTGGACCATCTGTCATGTACGAATGTCTCTTGATCTGGAACCACATTGGCACAGAGAATTTCACCATCATGTTAGCAATCCTCTAAAGTTGGTTACTTGGTTGAGCAGTGGCAACATATACCCTCAATACTCTGCTCCAGAGAGTGTTCCACCTAGACACACAGGGAGGACCAGGTTCAATGGCTACGAGATCATCATCTATTTTCCTTACTATAGTCACAATCTATATTCTGTACAAATATTTTTGGTTCCAGGATAAATCTATTACCTACAAAAAAACAAACATAACTGATAAACAGCTTGGTTAAGTAAGCTATGCTAAGACTCAGCAATCGTCGTCGTCGTCGTTTGAAGGGTATCCACTCCAGGTCAGACACAAACAGGACTGTGGCCGAGGGTTTATCCTTTTACTACCCAGGCTGCTGCACTGCCTGGATCAGGTGCTGGCAGTGATGTCATTAATCCAGCATCGAGTTTCGTCATCCAAAACCGTCAGACCTCGTGCTCCATGTGGTGCCCGGTGTATAGGGCACGCTGTCAGTACATGGTCTGCGGTTTACTCAGAAGCGCCACACTCGCAAGTCGGTGAAGGAACGAGACCCCATTTGTGTATGGACGAATGGAATCGCCCAACACCAGTCCGCAGGCGGTTGAGCTTAACCCAAGCTGCTCGGGGTAAGCCCATTCCAACAGGCCTGGCACCGGTCTCGGGCACAAAAGCACGGAGCCTGGAAGCATTTTCACAGTACTCCGCGTTCCATTTATGATTTGTCCATTCAGAGGCGCGGATGCCAAGTCTGGCAAGGTTGTCCAAAAGATTCCGCGCAACTGGCACAAACGGGCGTCTGGATCTTAGTCTCACTTGGCGAGTATCTGAGGACCCACTTAATAGACAAGATATGATCATGCAAGATATGATCGGGGTCCAGAGATCCACGGTAAGCCAAGGAGAGTGTCGCTCCCATTCGGCGAAGCTCAGCTGGCTGGATGCCTGAGAGTACAGGTAGGTGGTCCGTTGGAGTGGGACGCAGGCATCCAGTGACTATGCGCTAGGCATCATTCAAGACACTGTCAATGAGGCGAGTGTGAGCACTGCGACACCAGACTGGCGCACAGTACTCAGCTGTTGAGTAGACTAGAGACAAGGTGGCTATGCGTAGTGTTTTAGCACCAGCACCCTATCCCGAGCCCACGAGTCGCCTCAGCAGTGTGACGCGCGAGGATAGTTTTTTGCGCAATGCCACTAAATGGTGACAAAACGTGAGCGATCTGTTCAGTTTTACCCCAAGGTATGTAGGGGTTGGACAGAACGGTAAAAGTCTACTGTTGTTGTAGACCTTTAGCTCACGTTTGGCCTCTTGGTTATTTAAGTGAAAGACTGCCGTCACCATCTTAGTGTGACTGAGCTTCAACCTCCAAGTCTGGAGATACACTGACAATGTGGACATGTCTTGACTTAATGTCCCCTCCAAGTCCTTCCAGTTTCCAGAAGAATGCAACAATGCTAGATCATCAGCATAAGCAAAATTTCTGGAAATCGTGGAAGGAAGATCGTACGTATAGATGTTAAATAGGAGGGGAGCCAAGACCGATCCCTGAGGAACGCCGTTTTTAAGACGGCAAAGCCTGTTTTGCTTGCTGTCACCAGTGGTAAGGGTGAAACTTCGATTTCGGACAAGCTCCATGATCATTTTGACCATGTACTTATCCGGAAGTAGTCTCAGCAGCTTGCAGGTAAGGCCACGGTGCCAGACAGTGTCATAGGCAGCTGTCAGATCGATAAATACGGCACCGGCCTTCTTTTTAGCCTCGAAAAAATCCTCGATGTTCTGGGTTAGCAGAACAACTTGATCTACGGTTGACTTCCGGCGTCGGAACCCAGTCTGCTCTTTAGGGAGCAGTGGATCGATTAATGGTTCAACGCGGACGTAGATAAGCCTCTCGAGGATCTTGTAGGGGACACAGAACAGAAATATCGGTCGATAACTCTTTGGGTCCCCCACGGGCTTTCCTGGTTTTGGGATCGCAACCACAAGCACTCTTCTCCAGATCTTGGGAATTTCGAGTCCGCGCAAGCAGGAAGAAAGGAAGTCACGTAACCAGGACTTCAAAGCAGCTCCGGCATCGAGTATAAACTCCGGGCAGATGGAATCAGGTCCCGGAGCTTTACCTGGTTTTAAATGTTGAAGGGCAGCAGTAAATTCTCTCTGTGAAAATTTGTCAGAGATATTTATTGCGTCTGGTGTTGTGCTCCAAAGGTCAGACACTTCTTGAAAGACAAGTCGAGATGACTTGCGGTCAACAGCTTCGTATTTCTCATTTATAACCAGCTGAGATGCAATAGCATCGGCTGAAACGGGACAGTGACGAGGAGAGTGTCGTGACCTACCAGTAAGGTTGTTCAAAATACTCCATGCTTTTCGACTAAAGTATGAGAAGTCAATGTTCCAAACTGGCTCGGACCATCGATCCCTTCGCTTTCTGTCAAGCTTGGCAAGCAGAGCTGTAGCAGCCAAACTTGAGTCGTCTCCCTGAGGAGAGTGCAGAAAGGTTTTATAGAGGGATTCACACTCTGCATCCCAACACGGAATATAGTTATTTCGATACCCGCGTGGGATAGTCTTTTTGGCTGCTTTTTTAATGGTGTTACAGAAGTCCTGGTAAGCCGCATCCACATCAAGTGAATCAGGCGGCAACAAAGTCTTTGCGAATTTATTCGTCAAAGCAATGTAGTGTCTTCCTTTGGCCTTGCGGAAGTTCCATCGCTTAACAGGCATGCTTGGCACTACCATAGCAAACCTTGGTGGTGTAATAAGCGAAGGTCGATGTTGTGACCTGGGGAACTTGTCAAGGACACGTCTATCCGGTAAGCGACTGTTTGGACCTACGCTAACGAAAGCTAGATCTGGATTGGTGCTAGTGTTCCAGCTGCCGGAATAAAAACTGGCAGCGTCCTTGGCATTATATAGGAGGGCAAGACAATTAATACTTGCCCATCCAGCCAAGCACTCACCGTCCGGACTGTTGTCGTCGTAGCCCCAGTCAGCATGACGACAGTTAAAATCGCCAGCGTAAAGACAGGGGTGAGGAAACACTGGGAGATCCAGGGTTCGCAATCGCGTTGGCGGTGGTTTGTAGACGTTAACTATTTTATACCCATCAACGTCCACACACAACCACTCGATCTCCGATGTCGGTGGAGATTGGTTTAAAAGCGTGTATCTCGCTCGTGGACAAACGTGGCAAGGCCATGCTTCCTGCTTAAAGAAGACCCAGCTAGTTGGTAGTTTGGTAGTAACAACTTCTCTGCATCAGTGCAGTGAGTCTCCTGCAGTAGGATGACGAGTGCCTCAGACTGCATAGCGAGGTGATGAAGAACGTTCATCTTGCTTGCAGTGAGGCCTTCGATGTTCAGCTGAAGAATAGTGGGTCTTCGGAAGTTGTTGGCAATGTTCCCTGAAAAGGGCAGTTTTATCCTAGCATTGCCCCGTCCTGAAAAGGACGTTTGCCGATTAGCAGACCCACACTGAACATCGGAATGGGTGGATACCCTTCCGCTTTGGTAGGTTCGGTTTCGGTCTGTCATTTTAAATTAATGAACAGACTTACTCACAGCCCAGGCTACGTGAAAGCACCTACCATCTGGGCCAAAGTCAAAACAAACGCTTGTAAATCAAACAATAATAATTTACCTCTTCCTCGGACAAACCAGATAATCAAACCAGATAAGGTGATTGGCTGGAAGTCAATGACAGGAAGGTCTGACACTTGCTCTTTTATCTGCTGACCAATCATTCCTTGCCAGTTCTCCGGAATGCTGGGTTTTTCATCGTAATAGTAAAATATTGCCCAGAATGGGAGCTCATTACCATGGAACTGAGAGGTCATTATCATGGACCTCCGCATTACAGCATGTAATGCAATGCAGAGGCCGAGCAAGTAGCATCTCCAGGTGATGGTCCATTTGGTCCGGTATTGACATGGCAACCGTCACAACTAGCAACATATAGTGGCTTATTTGTCAACTCGTGGTCAACCAGAAAGTCATAGATGGTTCGAGCTACCGCCTTCCCATGCCCAGTTTTGGGGGACACATGAGTTAAATAGTCGTTGCCAGGTTCAGTCAACACGACATAGTGATCATCTGCTTTTATCGTTGGACTCCACCTTCCTGTTTTCTTGTTTTTTACAAGAATTCTGATCATTTTCTTGTTTTTTACCTGATCTTTTCATCAAAATACAAAGATCTGAGTTCCTTTAAACTTCCAAGCTCTGCTTCTCACCTTTCTTCTCTGCATTGCCTCCTCTCGTCTCCCAGTTTCTGTGGTCCAATAACTTGACTCTTATCAACTTTGGTTACGATAGCGTAATCAACCAGTGTGGCCGAGACTATGGCAGCACCAGCATAGTTTGAAACACCATACTTATCGCAAACAGAAGCAAGAGTAGAAAGTTTAGTCAAGTTTCTTTTGGAACTGTTGTCTGATATATTAATTTGAATATAACCTTGTCTATTTTACTCTTGCCGTTGTTGCTTACCTCGTAAGCACTTTTATCAGAGAGATCAAGCTGCACTTGCTCCCGCCTCACCCCAGCTTGAACTTTTTCTATTTCAGCGGCCACTTCCATCGCGTCATCTCTTGCCACCGCTTGGGCCCACATTCTGCTAACATTTCTGTCGATGTCAGCAATTATCATCTTCCGAGCACAACGCTGGTCAAGCAAAAACTGGATCTCACGCTTTACATCACACTTACAGGCCAAGTGGAATCCGTCACAGTTCTTTGCTTTGCAGTGCACTAGGAAACAAGAGGTAGATATGGACACGTGCAACTACAAACGTCAAAGAATTCACCCGTTTCCATTTTAAACTCGTTGAACTTGACAAGATTTCGCTTGTTTTTTTTGACCAGCAGACCTTTCTTGTACTGTACAATCTTTTAAATTTATTTTCAATAGTTTTTTGATCCAACAAAAGAATAGTTAACCGATCTCCAATCGCCCTAGCCCATTGTTACGTCGTTCGCGTAATGTTTGTCACGTAGGTCACCGCTAGCGAGATTCGAGCCGGCGCGACTTCTGTATTAGCGCTAAATAATCAGCGCCGCCCTTAAATGCGTTCTCGCGCGGCTGTTGGGCATCAAGGAATGCCACGTTGTGTTGGGCAAGTGTTGCTTGCCACTTCATTTTGGAGAGAAGCTTTGTGATCGCTAAGAGATCCAATTTAGGATTGTATACATTACATCTGAATTCCACTGATAATTATTAGTCCCCTTGGACATTGTCTACTTTGGTAGAGAACTTAGTAATTTGATACTTCTCTTTGCTCGTCCGCTCAACATCGTTGGTGAGTGTGTACATTGTGTTTACGCGTTGAAGTTAATTAATGTAACATTTATTTAGAAAACCGTTTCCGACCAGCGCCGTAATTATTGTTTTGTTTTCAAATAAAATAAATCATAAAGTCTGGTGCTGGTTGTGAAGCGCGTTATGCGGAGCTGGAAGGACGAGGCAGTTTTGCGACTCCGTCACACCCATATTGCAGAAACATCTAAAGCAGCTTTCTTCGCAATCTCATTCAGATTTGCAAACCTTCCAGTCTCACTTTTATACCTCCAACAATTTCTTAAAACTTCACCATTAAGTGGAAGTTTGTGTGCAAAAGAAGAGGATCTGTCTGCCCAAACACAGCATGCTCTGTGCCTTTCCTGGTTATTCTCTTTCTCTTAGTCATTACTGTTATATTCTTTACAAATTAGTTCAACTCTGAAATATTAATACATTATTTTACTTTAGAAGTGTCAAAATTGCATTACATTGTATTAAAACTTGTAAAAGTATGCATGACAACTGACAGCAATGTATTACAAAAAGTGCGACACAAAGCAATGATATTCTGACAACGGCCAAAAACTGTAGGCTATGTCACAAAAAAACCTGAAACAGGTGAACGGAAAGAGATAACTGAAAAATATTACAGCAGAACAGTGCTGAAAAATTGAGCTAAACAGTGAACAAGCGGCGTGCTGATTGGCACTAAGCCAAGAACCTGGCTGATACAGTATCATTTCTTTAGTATAGTCTCATAAAATTACGTCAAGTGTCAATTTTCAGTCCAAAAGTCGGTAGGCAAAGCCTACGTCTTTTAGCCTAAAATTTGGTGTGCGGCTTTCAAATAACATGTACAACAATGCATCAAGCGACCACTTTAATCTGTGACAAAAGTGTTCCCTAGAGCCGCAGTGTAAACTTTAAACGGTATCTTTAAAAGGCACAGGTCGGCGTGGTCGACGTGGTTGGCATGGTCACTGGTAACGTAATCGACGTGGTTGGTGTGGTCGACGAGGTCGGCTAGATTGGCGAGGTTAATTTGGAATGTTTAAATTTTGTTGACCTAACTGTATTTCTAGGCCTAATCTAAATTAATGTACAAACAAGAAATAATGAATTTTTCACTTTTGAATAAACTTATCAACTTAGTAAGGTTTGCCGAACTAGTTAACATAACCAACCTAACCCAGTCCTCACATATCAAAGCATGTCAAGCTCACCAACTTCGTCCAGGCAAACCTTGCCAAATGATTAAGCTTTTTATATTTATTTACATTAAAATTACAGTCGGTTTCAACAAAATTTAAATATCTTCTACAGCAGGGCTCTTCAAACTGGGGGTCCCGACCCCCCGGTGGGTCGCGAAAGGGCTCAATGGGGGTCGCGGGATTTTAGGTTTTAATTTTTGGAGATCACCATGATTTTGGGAGAAAAATAGCGAAATACAACAGCAAATTGAAGTGAAGACTTTTTTTTTTAGAGAACCCCTTGATTTTGGGAATAAAATAAGGAAACCAGGGATGAAATCGAAGTGAAGACCTTTTTTTTTTTAGAGAACACCTTGATTTTGGAAGAAAAATAGGGAAATCAGAGATGAAATCGAAGTGAAGACCTTTTTTTTTTTTAGAGAACACCTTGATTTTTGGGGAAAAATAGCGGAATCAGAGATCGATTCTAGGTGAAGACTTTTTTTTTAGAGAACATCTTGATGTTGGGGGAAAAATAGCAGAATCAGAAATGGATTCTAGGTGAAGATCCTTTTTTAGGGGTCGCGAAAAAATTTTCCTGTGCAAAATGGGTCTCGATGAAAAAAGTTTGAAGAACACTGTTCTACAGCATAGCCAAACTAGCCAACTTTTCAAAACTGAATGATTAGTATAGCTAATCCACCCGTTGCAACAATAAATAAATATTTTATTCAACTAACCCAGTCAACCACGTCGACGACGCCGACCACGCTGACCGCGTCGACCACGTCAGCCGACCTGTACATTTTAAAGCAACCCTTTAAAATATTGTTTAAAGATGCATGGAGCTGCATGGAGGCATAAGATAGATTGAACATACTACAGGAGCCACACGAAGATCCTTTGAAATAAGGTTTGAAACCGCATGGAACCACAGTATTAACTTTAAAACCTACAGGAACCACATAAAGACTCTTTAAATAAAGTCCTAGAGATGCATGGAGCCATATGGAGACCTTTAAAATATTGTTTAGAGATGCATGGAACTGCATGGAGCCATAGTGTAAACTGAAAATACGACAGGGGCCGCATGGGAGACTCTTTAAATAGAATCTAGGGTGCAAGCAAGGAGCCGCATGAAGACCTTTAAAATAAAATCTACAAATGCATAGAGCCACTTGGAGACCTTTAGACGGCAAGGTGCTTGCCAGTAATTAGCTTACTGGCTATAAATAAAAACTAAAAGACCAAAAAGATTGCTATGTCGGCAGCATGGTCGAGTGGTTAAAGTGCCGGGATTGTGATTGACACAGTCTGGGTTCAAAACCTACTCGCGCCATTCTGTTGTGTCCTTGGGAAAGACACTTTACGGCACTTTCCCCTGTTTGGTGGTCTTGGCAAGCAGCTCAAAATTAAAGTTATATCTCTGTTAAAATTTCAAGCGGACAGCAATATCTTGGTGTTTCCGGAAGCAGGTCGGGGTAATTGCTTGCCCTATGTATAGCGCCTCTGGTGTTTTCCTGCAAGTCAGGAGGATAGAGATAAAAAAAAATATAAATATTCAACATGACCTCATCTCTGTTAGCAGGTAATTTTTTGATCACAAAATTATGAGACTTAATACGGTGCAACCCAGAAAAAATGCTGGAAAAAAATCGGACAAAGGCAGCGAAAGCGACCGCATCGAAGAATGAACAAACTTACAAAATAAAGAATGCTGCGTATTTTAAATTAAAAAGAACAAAAACGTATAAGACAAGGTATAGTTGCAATTGATTATTAGTAGTAGTAGTTTGTTTTTATTCGCATCCAAAAGAAACAATTGATAATAATTGAAGACAAAATGGAGCAAAGGTTGCAAATAGGGAGACGGCAACTAAACGATATACGTTATAACATGCACAAAAAAAGTGCATGGTCACCGCACCTGTGTCTTAACATTGAAAATTTAAAAGTACATTTACAAAGAAAAAAGAAAAAAAAAGTGTAACAAGTTACAATACATTTCTACAGGTCACAAGTCAAGAGTGCTTTGCTTAATCAGGGGTGGGAGTGCAAGCACTGGTGATTCCGAAGGGTCGGGCAGGCAAAGAAACCCCCAAAAGAAATCCTGTTGTGGGTCAAAGACCATTTCAGTAACTGGTGACCTGGGTATGACTCTAAGTCGGTAGGATGTATCAATACACAAGAAAATTATCACTTGTCAAAACTCTGATTAAATAGAATCAAAAAATCAAAGTATAGTTCAATTGATTTAGAGGTTCTTGCTACACTTTTTATGCTTGGTTTTAGAATTAGATTCGGACGTACTTTCAAATTTGCAACAACAAAGAAAACCAGCAGAAACCACCTAACACTAATTTATATGACTTAAAAGCAACAACAAAAAGTATAGCAGATCTATGTAGGCCACGTACTAAGAGTGTAAGATATGACGTTTCAGCTCGTTTTGAAATGTTTTGTAAGTTTTTAATTCTTTATTAAATTTATTTTCCAATAATTAAATTTATTGGACCAAAAATTTGGAATACTTTGCCTCAAGAAATTAAAAACTGCTCTACATTAGTTTCTTTCAAAAACAAACTAAAAATTTATTATCTAACTGGCGCAATACCCGACGAATCTACGTAAACATAGTGCCGTACCTGCAACATAGAAAAAAAATTTTTTCCTGCCTGCTGCTGTTTTCTTTTTATATTTCAGGTCATCGTCGACATCAATTCAAGAATTCAACTCTACATGCACCTGGAACAATCGCTTAATCCCAAAGTGTATTAAACTAGTCTTAAAACTCGACAAACATTTTTTTTTTCCTAACAATTGACCAGATAAAAAAGTTTAATGCCAGCAGAGTCTTAAAATAAACTGATATTGGAACTTTAAATAATGCGTTTAAAGAATTTGAAACGAAAATAAATGTGTTACAAAAACAAGTCTTGTCTATAAATATGTTTCTCTTGGGTATGAGTCTAAACTGCATCCGGTTGTAAGCTTATCAACTGATAAGTCGGGATGAATGAGGATACCCAATTACAAGTTCCTCCAGGTCACCCTTGGGCAAGGTGTAGTACCTGAAAACCTCCCTGTGCTGGGGTTACATGCCAGCAAATAATATTATAATAACAAAAAAAGCTGTCTTAATTTTTTTTTGTTTTTATGCATTTTTTTTATCGTCTTGTTTTGTTTTAGGCATTTTTAAAAAAATTTTTTATACTCGTATATATATTTTTTCTCTAGGTGATGCAACCATGCAAGCCGTTACCTTTGGTAGTGTAGTTTATTGAGTTTTTGCATGTTACAACGTTGTTTCGTTTTGTTGCATGTCCCTTTTTCCGTAGTGTAATTACATTGATGTAAATATTTTGTTCGACAAGTGGCGGAAATAAAAAACGACTGAACTGAAAAAAAACTCTTTAATTTTTAATGAAATTTTGTTCCAGACAACTGGTCCTCTGTATTTAAGGCATTGTTGTGTAACAGTTAGTCTACAAAACGAAGGAAAATAAGCGGAGTTGCTTCTTGTCTTTATTTTGTTGTTAGGGTCAACAAGATTGTTTGAAAAGAAGTTGGCAAAGCTATTAGGAAGCAGATTTTTTGAATATTTAAACATAAAACAGACCGTCTCCAGTTGTTGTAGTTATTTGTTCTACTTGCATTAGACCATTTATATACATTGCGTTTTTCACACTGCCTTTATTATGTATTTCATGTATCATTCTTATAAACTTATTGGCAATTCGTTGAATTTTTAACAATGTTGTTTTATTGCCATTACACCAAGTTGTTATACAGTACCGTATGTGACTAACAATCATAAAATAGTAGAGCATATCCAATAATTTTTTGTTTAGGTGGGGTGAAATTTTTTTAACTACACCCAAGTTCATGGTTGTTTTTGGTAGCACCTGGTCCATGTGAGGTTTCCAGCTTAAGAATTTATTAAAGATAACACGTAGAAAATTTGCCTCAGATTTAAGAGTGATGCAATTATTTTTAAATGAGAGTGTAAGTGAATTTGGAGGGGGTACAGTGTTTGGCCTTCAAAAAACTATATAGGCTAAAAGTTTTTTTGATATTAGGAGTTAACTTATTGCAGTTTAACCACTTTTCAATATTTAATAGCTGTTGGTTAGCTTCAAGATATAGCTTTTCATAAGATTTATGTTTTAGAAATATATTAGTATTATCAGCATGCGTAATACTTTCAGCTGATGTTGTACAGTTTGGGAAATCATTCACATAAATTAGGAACAAGAGGGGTCCGAGAATAGACCCTTGGGGAACACCATATTTAACTGTTTGGATATTTGAGTGGATTTTATTAATATATACTAATTGTTTTTTTTACTTAAATAGCTATTAAACCATTGATTAGCCAGGCCTCTTATACCATAATGCCAAAGTTTATCTAAAAGTATAGTGTGGTCAATTGTGTCAAAAGCGTTTGATAAGTCTTGGAAAATCCCTAATACGTGTTCTTTCTTTTCAAAGGCATCTGTTATACTTTCTGCTAAAACAGAGGTTGCATGACATGTGGAATATTTTTTCCTGAACCCATATTGGTGTTTGTAGAAAAAATTTAGTTTGTTGAGAAATGAAATTACTCGGTTATACATTATCTTTTCCAGGACTTTCTAGGATTATTAGCTTTTTATTTTGCAGCATTGGCTCTTTAATTTTTTTAATTTTATAAAAATTATTTAATAAATTTAATGATATTCTTAAAAATATTTTAAAACATTAATTTATGAAATTAAAAAAAAGATAAGATAAAATAATGAACAAAAAATAATACATAAAACGACGGAATCTTATGTGACAACGTTACAACCAATTATCAGGTACATGTATAAAAATCACGCTTTGGAAAATTAAAAACTTGTTTATATTAATATGTTTTTTTTTGCCTTGCGTTCAAAATGCAAAAAAATAAAGTATTTTTTAATTTTACATTTTTAACCAATCGCGTATGAGTATTGTTTGGAATTTAATCGCGTACAAATACTTGTTTTAACTTAATTTTTTTTCCAGGTTGTCAAATGTGCATTGAACAACTGAAAACGCAAAACGTGTCAAATGCGCAATGGATAACTGAAACTGCAAAATGTTTGTGTTTTTTGTAATCACATTAAAATAAAAACAATCTATGTATTGTATATTAGGAAGCTTTGGCTAACAGATTTTGATCCTTAAACTTACTAGATATTGGAGATTGCTCAATAACTGACAGTATAGGTAAAAACTAAGTATATACTTCTTCTTCTTCTCCTTTCGGCCTTTCCCATTAGTCAGGGGTGGCCACAGCGTATCATCATTCTCCACATCTTTCTGTCTTCAACATCCATCTCCTTCACACCAACTTCCTTCATATCTTCTTTTACCACATCTAAAAATCTTCTCTTTTGTCTCCCTCTTCTCTTTCCTGGTAACTCCATTTCCATCATCTTTCTTCCTACATATTCTTGGTCTCTCCTCATGACATGTCCATACCACCTCAGCCTGCCCTCCCTCATCTTCATTTCTAACCGTTTTACCTTAACAGTACTCCTGATGTACTCGTTTCTAATCTTGTCTTTTCTCGTCACTCCCATAGTCGTCATCGTTTGAAGGCCATCCACTCCAGGCCAGACACAAACAGAACTGGGGCCGAGGGTTTATCCTTTTACTACCCCAGACTGCTGCACTGCCTGGATCAGATGCTGGCAGTGATGTTATTAAGCCAGCATCGAGTTTCGTCATCCAAAACCGTCAGACCGCGTGCTCCATGTGGTGCCCGATGTATAGGGCACATTGTTAGTACATGATCTGCGGTTTGCTCTGAGGCCGATGACGACGACGACGACGACGATGACGACGACGACTCCCATAGTAAAGCTCAGCATTTTCATCTCTGCGACTTCCATCTCTTCCACTTGTTTCTTTGTGGCTGCTACTGTCTCAAGTCCATACACCATTGCTGTTCTTACCACTGAACTGTACACTTTTCCTTTTACTCTAGCTGGTAACCTCTTGTCGCAGATTACTCCTGATACTCTTCTCCATCCATTCCATCCTGCCTGTACTCTCTTCTTTACCTTCCTCTCACAACCACCACTTTCTTGCACCGTTGATCCCAAATACTTAAATTCCTTTACTCTTGGCACTTTTGTATCCTCCATCTTCACTGTTTCGTCATCATTTCCTCCATTTATGCAAAGATATTCGATCTTTGACCTATTGACTTTTATCCCTCTTCTTTCCAATGAATACTTCCAGGATTCTAATCTCCGCTCCATTTCTTCCCTGGTCTCTTCGTAAATCACAATATCATCAGCAAACAGCATCGTCCACGGTGGTTCTCTCCTTACTTCATCCGTTAGCCTGTCCATTATCACTGCAAAAGTATATATATGTATATATATAAGTATATACTAACTTGGGAAATTTTTATTCTTACTATCGACAGAAATTTTTTTTGTTCTTGTGCTTAACTTAGAAAAAAAGCTCTGCTTTAAAAGTAAATTTTTTCATATTTTTTTATTTAGTTTTTATTAAAACTGCATTGGGTGATATATTGATTATGGGCCAATTGGCATTTCGGTGCAACTCAGAGTAATGATTTGTGGGTCTGATCTGTTTTTGTTGGCAAAATGATTACGGTGATGGATAAACTTGCAGATATGCATGGGTGTGATTTGTGTTGTTGTGATTTTCTTTACAGATAAAGACTCTGCAGCATCCCAATTTACCTTGACAAAATGTTTGTTTGCCTCGTGTACATTTGTGGTGTGGGGTTTGCCGGAAATGAGATCTTTGACATGTTATTTAAATAATGTCCAATTAGCTTTTTGGTAGTTTGTTATTGTTTTAGTCAAGTGAGAGGGAGTTGTTTTGGTCTTGTGATGTATTAAGATTAGTGATCTGATGTGAGGGTATTATGTATTAAGGTTAAAAGTAAGTGATCTGATGTGAGGGAGTGGATGGTCTGCCAGCTAATGCATCATGGAAGTCTAGAAAAACGGTGGTGATGTCTGAAGTAAGTTGTTGTGTGTGATTGGGTGATAGAAATGTTGATGTGTTTGATGTGAGTTAAGCAGGTTATTCAATCGATTCTCCATTAAGGTTTTCGATCGGTGAGTTCTGAGTATCATAGTGGCAAGTGAGCATTGACGTTTGCTGTGATGGTTGTGTTAAGATTTGTTATGGCTGTGAATGCGCTGATTATAATAGAGGCTTTTTCTATTTCTGATAGCTGAGAGGAATGTACATATTTGCAATATATGTAATTGTTGTGACGTGAAAGGTAGATCTTGATGATTTGTAGTTCAATGGATAAAGTGTATGGTGTTTCAAGTTGTAAAAAACTTATTGTGTTTTTATTGTAAGTCAGGAGACCTCTATCTTGATTGTGAGTGTGATCTGTTCTCATCGTCGTTTGAAAGGTATCCCTCCAGGTCAAACACAAACAGGACTGGGGCCGAGGGTTTATCCTTTTACTACCCAGGCTGCTGCACTACCTGAATCAATGCTGGCAGTGGTGTTATTTAGCCAGCATCGAGTTTCGTCATCCAAAACCGTCAGACCTCGTGCTCCATGTGGTGCCCGATGTATAGGGCACGCTGTTAGAACATTGTCTGCGGTTTGCTCAGAGGCGCCACACTCGCAAGTCGGTGAAGGAGCGAGACCCCATTTGTGTATGGACGAATGGAATTACCCAACACCAGTCCGCAGGCGGTGGAGCTTAACCCAAGCTGCTCGGGGTAAGCCCATTCCAACAGGCCTGGCACCGGTCCCGGGCACAAAAGCACGGAGCCTGGAAGCACCTTCACAGTACTCCGTTTTCCATTTTCGATTTGTCCATTCAGAAGCGCGGATGCCAAGTCTGGCAAGGTTGTCCAAAAGATTCTGTACAGCTGGCACAAACGGGCGTCTAAATCTTAGTCTCACTTGGCGAGTATCTGAGGACCCACTTAAAAGACCATACAAGTAATGATCGGGGTTCAGAGATCCACGGTGGGCCAAGGAGAGTGTTGCTCCCAGTCGGTAAAGCTCAGCTGGCTGGATGCCTGAGAGTACAGGTAGGTGGTCCGTTGGAGTGGGACGCAGGCATCCAGTAACTATGCGCAAGGCGTCGTTCAAGACACTGTCGATGAGGCGAGTGTGAACACTGCGACACCAGACTGGCGCACAGTACTCAGCTGTTGAGTAGACTAGAGATAAGGTGGCCATGCGTAGTGTTTTAGCACCAGCACCCTATCCCGAGCCCACGAGTCGCCTCAGTAGTGTAACGCGCGAGGATAGTTTTTTGCGCAATGCCACCAAATGGTGACAAAATGTAAGCGATCTGTCCAGTTTTACCCCGAGATAAGTAGGGATTGGACAGAACGGTAAAAGTCTACCGTTGTAGTAGACCTTTAGCTCACGCTTGACCTCTCGGTTATTTAAGTGAAAGGCTGCCGTCACCGTCTTAGTGTGACTGAGCTTCAACCTCCAAGTCTGGAGATACGCTGACAGTGTAGACATGTCTTGGCTTAGAGTCCCCTCCAAGTCCTTCCAGTTTCCAAAATAATGCAACAATGCTAGATCATCAGCATAAGCAAAATTTCTGGAAATCATGGAAGATCGTACGTATAGATGTTAAATAGGACGGGAGCCAAGTTTTGTTGCTGTCACCGGTGGTAAAGGTGAAACTTCGATTTTGAACAAGCTCCATAATCATTTTGACCATGTACTTATCCGGAAGTTGTCTCAGCAGCTTGCAGGTAAGCCCATAGTGCCAGACAGTGTCATAAGCAGCTGTCAGATCGATAAATACGGCACCGGCCTTCTTTTCAGCCTTGAAAGAATCCTCAATGTTCTGGGTTAGCAGAACAACTTGATCTACGGTTGACTTCCGGCGTCGGAACCCAGCCTGCTCTTTAGGGAGCAGTGGACCGATTAATGGTTCAACGCGGGCGTAGATAAGCCTCTCGAGGATCTTGTAGGGGACACAGAACAGAGATATCGGTCGATAACTCTTTGGGTCCCCCACGGGCTTTGCTGGTTTTGGGATCGCGACCACAAGCGCTCTTCTCCAGATCTTGGGAATTTTGAGTCGGCGCAAACAGGAAGAAATGAAGTCACGTAACCAGGACTTCAAAGCAGCTCCAGCATCGAGTATAAGCTCTGGGAAGATGGAATCAGGTCCCGGAGCTTTACCTGGTTTTAAGTGTTGGAGGGCAGCAGCAAATTCTCTCTGTGAAAAATTGTCAGAGGTATTTACTGCGTCTGGTGTTGTGGCCCTCCAAAGGTCAGAGACACTTCTTGAGAGACAAGTCGAGATGACTTGCGGTCAACAACCTCGTATTTCCCCTTTCTAATCAGCTGAGATGCAATAGCATCGGCTGAAACGGGACAGTGACGAGGAGAGTGTCGTGACCTACCAGTAAGGTTGTTCAAAATACTCCATGCTTTTCGATTAGAGTATGAGAAGTCAATGCTCCGAACTGCCTCGGACCATCAATCCCTTCGCTTTCTGTCAAGCTTGGCAAGCAGAGCTGTAGCAGCCAAACTTGAGTCGTCTCCCTGAGAAGACTGCAGGAAAGTTTTATAGAGGGATTCACACTCTGCATTCCAACACGGAATATAGTTATTTCGATACCCGCGTAGGATAGTCTTTTTGGCTGCTTTCTTAATGGTGTTACAGAAGTCCTGGTAAGCCGCATCCACATCAAGTGAATCAGGCGGCAACAAAGTCTTTGCGAATTTATTCGTCAAAGCAATGTAGTGACTCCATTTGGCCTTGCGGAAGTTCCATCGCTTAACAGGCATGCTTGGCACTACCATAGCAAACCTTGGTGGTGTAATAAGCGAGGGTCAATGTTGTGACCTGGGGAACTTGTCAAGGACACGTCTATCCGGTAAGCGACTGTTTGGACCTACGCTAACGAAAGCTAGATCTGGATTGGTGCCAGTGTTCCAGCGGCCTGAATAAAAACTGGCAGCGTCCTTGGCATTATATAGGAGGGCAAGACAATTAATACTTGCCAGCCAGTCAAGCACTTACCGTCCGGACTATTGTCATCGTAACCCTAGTCAGCATGACGACAGTTAAAATCGCCAGCGTAAAGACAGGGGTGAGGAAACACTGGGAGATCCAGGGTTCGCAATCGCGTTGGCGGTGGTTTGTAGACATTGACTATTTTATAGCCATCAACGTCCACATACAACCACTCGATCTCCGATGTCGGTAGAGATTGGTCCAAAAGCGTGTATCTCAGTCGCTCGTGAACAAACGTGGCAAGGCCATGCTTCCTGCTTAAAGAAGACCCAGCTAGTTGGTAGTTTGGTAGTAACAACTTCTCTGCATCAGTGCAGTGAGTCTCCTGCAGTAGGATGACGAGTGCCTCAGACTGGATAGCGAGGTGATGAAGAACGTTAATCATGCTTGCAGTGAGGCCTTCGATGTTTAGCTGAAGAATAGTGGGTCTTCGGAAGTTGTTGGTAATGTGCCCTGAAAAGGGCAGTTTTATCCTGGCATTGTCCCGTCCTGAAAAGGACGTTTGCCGATTAGCAGACCCACACTGAACATCGGAATAGGTGGATACCCTTTCGTTTTGGTAGGTTCGGTTTCGATCTGTCATCTTTAACACCAATGAACAGACTTACTCACGGCCCAGGCTGCCGAAAGCACCTACCAACTGATCTGTTCTGATAGGTATGAAGTGAGAAACGTTTGGTGTTTTGTGAGATTGATTCAGTTTCGACTCTTGTATTGTTATGACGTCTATTTGTATATTTTCAATAAATGGTTGTATTTCATATGTTATGTCCCAGATGGGATTTGCAAAACTTTGAGAAAGTTCTGGGTGCTGTTGTGTTTGTTGATGTAGTTGATTGTGTTTTATGGTTAGAAGTGGTCGACCAACACGGTCTCGGTTCAAAATCCACTCGCGCCATTCTGTTGTGTTCTTGGGAAAGACATTTTACGGCACATTCCACTGTTTGGTGGTCTGGCAAACAGTTCTAAATTAAAGTCACATCTCAACTAAATTACAAGTGGACAGCAATATCTTGGTATCTCCGGAAGCAAGTCCAGGTAATTGCCTACCCTATGTATTAGCGCCTCGGTCGCTTTCCTGCGATTCAGGAGGACAAATACAGAGATAAAATAACAAAAGTGTTGTGAAGCGTGTAGCACCATCACTTGTTGCAATTTTTTGTTGTGACTCGGGAGCATTTTAGATGGCTCAGTGTTTTGTTTAATTACATAAGAAAAAGTTTGATGTTTAGTTAGAGGTTTGAGACAAATCTCATAAACCCATTTGTGCTTTTGCGGTCCGGGGTTTGATTATACATCACTCCCAAGAAGCAGCGTTCTGATTACACTGGTCAACAGCAAAACGTTATGCTGCAAAAAAACAATCATTTCCCAGTGTTTCAGCTGTGCTAAGCCCAAATCTGCAGTCGGATTTTTTCTATTACGTCTAGAAATTGAGATGTCTCCAATTTATTCCGCTTACTTCCATTCCGATCCGGGTCTACTTTAAAATCCAGTCGCAATAAATAGGTCAATTATTGATAAACAATTAAAATTTATGACGTCACTCTAATCTCTGCGATGCAACAATTGATAATGCTTTATAACAAGATGCTTAAATACTCGTAGTATTAATGCTAGTAATCTATGCTCTTTCAATTTTAAAGTAGCTAAGGTTACAGCATACGTGACCGAAACCTTAGCAGCAGGCCTGTTTCTGGACTAAGGTTAAGTGAGTAGTTAGGGATTAAGTTTTAGGGTTTGTAAATTTTTGGTGCTCATCTCGACCAACTTTTTTATGTTTTGTGTTAGGGTTTGAGTTTAGGATTAAAGTTAGGGTTAAGGTTAGTTAGGCTTAAAATACGATTTAATACTGGCGAAAAAAGTTTCGGTCTCGTAACTTTAGCCACAGCCTTTTAATTAGCAAAATAGTTTTAGCTACCGTACTGGGTTTCAGTTGAATTTCCTGCAGGTAGGAATTTTAAAGAAGTGTTTAATTTTAGTTGTATTTTTTGCTTAGATTTGCTATATAACCATTGAAATTAGCATATCGATTTAAAACAACTTGTCACAATGATGCTTTCAAGCTCCAAACGTGGTTGTATCAATCACCCTGACAACTTTTGTTATGTCTGCGGCGAATACACTCCTCCTGCTCACCATGTAAAGCTGAACAGCAGAATAAGATATGCATATAAGCACTATTTTGCATGCCAAGTAGGCGACCAAGATAAAAAATCGGCCCCACATATTTGCTGCAACCATTGCAGAACAAGTCTTCTGTTTTGGCTGGATGGTAAATGGAAGCAAATGCCTTTTGCTGTTCCCATGGTATGGCGTGAGCAGAGTGATCACGTTACTGATTGTTACTTCTGCATGACGAACATAAAAGGATTTTCTTGAAAAAATAAGTCCAAAATTTCTTACCCCGTATGCAGGTCAGCCATTAAACCCGTTCCCCATGACCCAGATCTGCCTGTACCTCAGCCTCCCACTGAAAAAGAAGATACCTTGTCTGTTGATGAAGGTGCGAATACCAGCATTGAAAGTGAGGAAGATCTTATTGAATCAGATCCATCTTTTCAACATGAGTCTGCTCCACTTCTCATCAATCAGGAACGCCTGAATGACCTAGTGCGTGATCTGTATTTATCCAAAGTGAATGCAGAAGTTTTAGGGTTTAGGCTCCAACAGTAGAATCTACTGGAACCAGGAACAACCATTTCTTCTTTTCGTATCCGGAATCAAAGCCTTGCTCGTTATTATCAAGTGCAAAAAATATATGCTATTCCAAGGATATTGAAGGGTTGATGACTGAACTGGGGTGTGAACATAATCCCGCTCACTGGAGGTTGTTCATCGTCTCCAGCAAAACAAGCCTTAAAGCTGTGTTGTTGCACAATGGTAACATCAAACCATCAATCTCCATGGGCTACAGCATTCTCAAAAAGGAGACCTATGATACAACGAAGATTCTACTTGATATCTTGGAATATCCCAAGTATAACTGGAAAATTTGTAGTGATTTGAAAGTTCTTTCTCTCCTCCTTGGATTGCAGTTAGGGTACACAAAACATGTGTTTTTTATGTCTATGGAACAGTCGGAAAGACAGCAGTCACTATGCAGTTAAAGTATGGCTTACTCGACAAAGCCCTCAAATCGGAAGACATAATTAATGTTCATCACAAGCCTTTGGTTAGCTCTGCAAATCTCTTTTTACCGCCTCTTCATATCAAACTTGGCTTAATGAAAAATTTTGTAAAAGCGATGGACTTAAATTTCTCAAAGATTTCTTTGGAGCTCATAAAAGTGATGCAAAATTAAAAGCTGGAATTTTGTGGGTCCTACAATTAGAAAACTGATGCTGAATGAAGATTTTGATTTACGACGCAATCCGATAGAACTGGCTGCTTGGAATGCTTTGAAATCAGTTGCGGCTAACTTCTTGGGAAATCACCGTCATGAACAATATGCTGATATGGTTGATGACATGCTGAAAGCATATGAGCAATTAGGAGCTCGTATGTCTTTAAAAATACACTTTCTGCATTCCCACTTGCATTTCTTTCCCCCTAACCTTGGCAAAGTAAGTGATGAACAAGGAGTTTCCACCAGGATATATCCGTCATAGAAGGGCGGTACCAGGGCCATTTTAATTCCAATATGATGGGAGATTTCTGCTGGTACCTACAACGTGAAAGCAAAGGCTCGTCATGTAAAAAAGCTAAATGCATTAAATATTTCTAAAGCTATTTCACAAGTTATATAGAGAAATAAACTACATTTGTTGTCTGTTGCAGTCGTCTCTTTACTGCGAAATGATAAATTCTGACAATGTGCATTGTATGGAATCAGAGAAATTGGGACATGTGGTTATCTTAAAAACGTGACTTAATAGAAGAAAACTAATATCATTTTTGAAATCAGGGACCCCAAATTAGTCGAAATTACTATCTTGTTAGTTGCGTAACAGAAAAAAAATTTTTTTTGTTGTCCAGTGTTATCCAATTCCGTAAGCGTTGTAAACATCGTCTCTAATGCTCCGATGATTGGCGTTCTAATGTATTTTCAACCAACTGCGCACGTATAACTTTACGTCCACAATAAATTAATCGTTTATTGTCTTATTATGTCAAATGGAAAATATTCAGCACAGCACAAGCAAAACATGTAGAGATGGTTTTTTAACACTTTACAGTTTTACAATAAGCTTATTCAGTTTTTTAAGATTTCCTGAATAGTTTTAATAGCCAGACGTTATTCATTACTACCCAAAGTCAATTTATTTTAACTGCATGCACGTAAAGCAGCCTTTAAAAGAATTCCCAGTTAACGAGAGGATGATTTCGTTCCGACGTTAGCTTTTTCTCTGGTGTAAAGATCTTCGAGATGAACAGTAGATAGACAAACAAAATTTTCAATTCCACGCAAAGCTTCTATGTATTTGGCCGTCACTAATTGTTCCCATTCGTTCTAAATAACAATTTGCAAGTAGAATTCAGCTGATATTTTTGACAAATAAATTACATTCTGCTGTTTTCGGTTAAATTGATATTTATTTTAATAGATCGCCGAAAAAGGCAACAAGGTTTAATAAAAAAATTACGAAGCTTTACTTGAAATAATTAACTTTATAGATGTATTTATTAGTCACCATTCCGGATTGTTAGCATCAAATTTCCCAACACGTTTGTTTACATAACGCTCCTATGAAGCATCAATAAATCTATATTATGGAATTCTTTGAAGTTCATTAATTAGTTGATGCGAGGGAGAAACAATCCCTCTGGAACATTCACCTTAAATGCTTTTTGAGGATCTTGCTGCATGGCCATAGCAGCTCCAGACATTTGATCCTGCATCACTCTGGTCTGGTCGGCGGCATTGTTTTCGCCGAGTATGAGCGAATACATACTGCGGAGTCCAAAAATGTTCAAGAAATACCAGGAAGCAGAAGAAACCCTATATTATTTAAATATTGAGGCAATTTAGAAAAACGGCTTAAATCCGGAAAAAACTACCGAAAAACTTTTTATAAGATAAGCAGCAGTAAGCTAAACTGCTTTAATTAGGTACGGCAAGGTATGGCGACCACGCACAATTGACGTTGTGCGTGTAATAACGTATATCGTTTAGCCGCTATTTCCTATTTTGCAATCACTTTTTCAATAATAACCTCGAAACGTAATACTTTGATTGCAAATAAAATAAAAATTGAATTGAATTGAATTAATTCTGAGCAGTTAACATCTACAAATTGGTGTTAGCAACACGTACCTAGTATTTCGACAAAAATACGTACAGGATAAAATATGGCAAAAAAATCACAAAATTTACAAAAACAATCTTCAAAAGTGAATATCGGAATAGACAGTTGTTTAAACTATAAATCTAACCACGAGGCATCCAACGATTCAAGTTCGATTCCCCTCTGCAACATCGCTTTAAATCGAATTGTTAGTGGAAATGGGACTTTTGCTTAAAAGAAGATAATACAGTTAGACGAGACAAATTGATATATAAAAACAACTGCTATCACTTTGCAAACACATTGCGTTTAGTGTTTCTGAAGAGGATGTGTTATTTCAAATTGTAAGGGTGCACCGCTGTTGTAGTTGTTTAATGCTGTAAACTAGAGGTTCTTTTAGCGAATTACTTGGCACACAGTATGTTACAAAAATGAATTCTTTTATAAAAATGAGTCTTAAAAAATTTGCAACAGAACTGAAATCACGACACCTAAAACACGGAATTTAAGATTTTCAAATAAAATCTGGCTCAGTCTGACCATTTGTCTTTGTCAATGATTTGGGTCTAAAGTGATTCCAAAATTTTTTGGGTGTTTTGTTGAATTTGAGCAATAGAATTGTGCCATGATCAACTGGGTCTGGTGTAAACAGTGTAATTGTACTTTTGTCTGTGTTAAGGTTATTAGTGGTGGCCCATTCATAAATTTTGTCAGATATGGTTGAATGAGTTGGGCCTTACGGTATTTTATATGATATATTGCGATTTTCATGTCATCAGCATATGTTGTGATTTGTACATCTTTTGGGGGAGTGGAATGTTAGAGGTGTAAATGTAATCTTGGAGACAGAATCGATTTTTTTAAGTTTTAAGAGTGTGGAAATACATTGAGTGCATGCTTGTCTTCTTTTAAGATAGTATTCTATGAACTTGATGATGATGTTTGGAATGTTTGTTAGTGTGAATTTGTGAATGTTCACAGTATCAAACACTTTGCACATGTCCAAAGCTACTGCTATAGTGGGTTGTGGAAGCTTGGATTGTTGAAGCCTCTTGTGACTTGGTGGCAGATGTTGTGCAAAGCAGTGTTTGCAGAGTATTTATGTTTGAATCCATGTTGATGAGAAATGACGAGAATGTGGTAATGACATTTTTTCTAGTGTTTTGGCAATGGGTGATAAAAGTGATATTAGTCGATAATTTGTTTGGCACTGATTAGAACATGGACAATTGTGGGACATTTCTAAAATTGGAAAATTATGTTAGTGTTAAGGGCAATGTTGTTTATATTTGTGAGGTATCTAATGGCAAATGGTTAGGTGCTTTAGGTGTCTGATGTTTATATGCCATCAGGTCTAGTGAAATAATTGTTTGTGGTGTTGAGATGGCTAAACGCACTTGTGTAGTAGTAATTAGCATTTTATCAGTGGGAAGGTTCTTTATTCTATGGTGTATTTTGTCTGTTGATTTTGTTTGTGCTATATGAACTGACGTTCGAGAATTGCTTATTAAAAGCTTTAGCTTTATCTGTGTTGGTGATGGCTTTTTTAGTTTCAAAGCGGATGGTGCTATTTGGCTGTGTAGATGTTTTTTGTTGGATAATTTTGCTATGGTGCCCAAAGGAAGTGTGGGTTGTGTTTGTGATCAATTTTATCAAGGTGTTCTTCCAGGTGTTTGTTTTGTGTTCATGCATTTGTTTGTTTATGTGATTGTTAAAAGTAATAATTTGTGGGTCTGATCTGTTTTGTTGGCAAATGTGGTTATGGTGATGGATAAGCTTGCAGATATGCTTTGACAAGATGTTTGTTTGCCTCGTGTACATTTGTGGTGTGGGGTTTGCCAGAAATGAGATCTTCCAACATGTTGTTTAAATGATATCCAATTAGCCATTTGTCAGTTTGTTATTGCTTTAGTAAAGTGAGAGGGAGTTGTTTTGGTCTTGTGATGTATGCTGAGGGTGGTTAAGGGTAAGTGATCTAATGTAATGGAGTGGATGGTCTGCCAGCTAGTGTAATCATGCAACTCTGCTGAAGCTGTGGTGATGTCTGATGATAGTGGTGGTGGTGGGCTTACCTAACCCATTTTTAGGGATGAGGGTATGGATCAACTTTGCATATTCACAATAACCAGGCAACCTCCCTGGGACAAGACTAGAGGTTTAGAATAGAAAGGGACTGGCTGATGATGGCCAGACATAGAATCAAGTGTAGGACATTCTTGCACAAGATCTTTTTTGTTTGGGAGAGATGGACAGGGACTGGATGGTCCACTTAATGACCAGACATGTTTCCTTTTGCCAGGTCTCCAGCTTCTTGTCGACATGTGAGAGAGCACGAGCTCCATTTGGATGGCAATAAATGGAGCAAGATGTTATTACATGCACCAGGGTGTCCCAGAAGTTGCACACCATATACTGATTTTTAGAGCTTCATCACACTTTGCAAATTGCAATTGCACTCCTGTTCTTTTATGATTATGATCAATAAAATTGATATTTATATCTACCATTATGAAAACCTGCATGTTGCATGACTTCTGGGACACCCTGTAAATATATAATTAAATTTTAGACCACAAAATTTTTTAAATTTAACAGTAATTTACTTTATTTGCCTGCCTGATTGTAAATTTGAAAAAACAAAACAAATGGATAAAAATACAGTTTAAACAAAGTGCTTAAATTCTGGTGAAAAACGTAATGCAAGAAAAAACTACAGTTGTAATATTGATTAATAAATGAATTTTATTGTCAAAAAAAAAGTTTTTTTGTTGCTTGCTCTATTGTTCGAAACTAATGAGTAAATTTTAAAAGTTTGCATTAAAAATGTGTTAAAATTTTGATTAAATAGACTGCACTGGAAACTATGGTAAAAGGTGCATAAGAGATGTGTTAAAAAATGAATTAAAATCAAAAAGTACAATTTTTTTACAGGGTATAATCTAAGAATTTTGTTAGTTTAATAAGTATGTAATGTAGAGGTGGGTTATTTTATTTGCTGATCAAGAAAGTGGGTACAGGTGAGATGTAAAAATAAGGTAAACCGAGTGTGTAAATTAGAAAATATATTTATTAACTGCTAGCGTAATTAAAACTTCATAATTTAAATTTGCTTTAATGTCAACATTTTGAAACCAACTCCAAGAATTTTGTTAGTTTAATAAGTATGTAATGTAGAGGTGGGTTATTTTATTTGCTGATCAAGAAAGTGGGTAAAGGTGAGATGTAAAAATAAGGTAAACCGAGTGTGTAAATTAGAAAATATATTTATTAACTGCTAGCGTAATTAAAACTTCATAATTTAAATTTGCTTTAATGTCGACATTTTGAAACCAACTCCAAGTGTTTATTCAGTAAATTTTTGGGGTCAGCCTGAAATCTTAATAATTTTTTTGATAAGCATAAGTTGCATGTTTTAGAACCACACTGATATGGAGTTGTGTGGTGTATGATTTTCCATCTTGTTTCTAGCGATTGCTTTGATTGTTTTAATTTCCAAACGGCTTTTGATAGTTCAATGGAGTTAATTTTTCTATTGTCTTTTGAGGATTGGTTACAGTTATTATATTAAAGTTTAAATGGTGTTTCACAGCTGCTATAATAAAGTTTGTCTGTTTGACCAGTTTTTAGGGAGGCTTTGTACACTATTGAGTTGCTGCAGCATTTTTTATTAAGTGGGCAATTTATGGCTGATCTACAGTTGCATTGTTTGGCATCTACTTTGTTATTTGGCTTGTTTAGGTGTGAAGTGTTTTAATTGTTTATAAAAGATTTCACATTTGGCATGCAATTGTACCTTAATTTTATGTTGTTTTTGTTGAAAATTTTGTGGTATTTGTTGCTGGATGGAAAATGCTTATTGAGGAGAGTAAGTGCTTACTTCTTCATTGAAAGGGGTTTGAACCAAATAATCTTTCTTGTTCTGTTTCTTGATCTGTTTTTTCTAGTTCATGTTTTACGTAGGCTAATTTTTCTTTGTAACCACTTTTTCCAAGGCTGATTGATATTCCAGAATAGTTTTATTGAATTCTTGTAAGCTGTATGAATTTCTTGATAAGCATGACAAATTCATTTTTGTTAACTGTTTTTTATACAGGGTGATTCACCGAAGTGTTGACAAATTAAAACTGAATTATCCAACTTACTATAAGGGCAAAAGAAACAAGTTTTTATAAGATAGAATGGAAATTTAATGGGCTTTCACATAAAATTTACATTATTCAATGTAGCCCCTTTGTTTTTCACAAGGCGCCTAAGACGTGGAAGTACTTGGGCGCACGTGGCACGCACCACTTCTGGGTCAATTTCTTCCCATGACGCCTTCAGTTTTTGTTTAAGGGTTTCGATATTTGGATGGGATGTTGAGCAGGCTTTTTGCTCCAGAATGGACCAAATCCCAAAGTCCATTGGGTTCAAATCGGGTGAAGAAGGGGGCCATACTTCCTTCTCCCAAAACCCTTTAAAATTGGTCTTGCACCAATGCTGGACTGCTTTGGCTGTGTGGGAGGTTGCCCCATCTTGTTGAAGCGTAATTCCTTCCTCTCCCACTGTTTCTTGAACCCAGGGAATGACTTTTTCTTCCAACATGCGACGATAGATAGTTTGGTTAATTTTCACGCCTTTGTCGATAAAGATTAGAGGTGTTTTCAGGCCTGTTGAAGTGACTCCTGCCCAAACCATCACGGAAGAAGGTTTCTGCCTCCTAAATGAACTGCAACGTTCAACTGGCACCATGTCCTTGTTTGGAATCCAAATCCTGTCATTTTGGTGGTTGTGGATAGCTTGGACAGTGAAAAGCTTCTCATCTGTCCAAAGCACTTGAGGTCGCGTGCCAACAACAAGTCTCTTGATCAAAACCTTAGCTCTATCAAGCCTTTTCTTCTTAGTGGCGTTTGACAGGAGCTGCCTCTTGGTAAATTTGTACGGGTAGATGTGGAGATCATCCTTGAGAAGCCTTTGCATGGTGCTCACGCTTACAGAGGTGTCCTTAGCCAGTTTTCTTGCACTCCTTGAAGGGTTCCGCCTCAACCTCTCCCTGACCTTCTTAATCAGTTCCTTTGTCCTGATGGGTTTTTCAGGAGTACTTCTGATTCTTGGAGCACAACTTCCAGTCTCCCTGAACCTCTTCACAGCCTTGTAAACACCTCCACGACTCACAAATCGCTTCATCAACCGGAAAATTTTTGCAGGTGGAAGTCCTTTCTTGCAATACCCTTCAACGATGCCATTTACTGTCTTTGCCATCTTACTTTTCTAGATTAAATATTCTTATTGATATTGAAAACTTACTCTAGAATATATAATAACAATCTGAAGAGGTAATGCAAAGTTAATAATGGAATAAAGTATTTGTCAACACTTCGGTGAATCACCCTGTATTTGAAGGGTGATTTCAGCTTGCATTGATGCAAAGGGATATGTCACCGGGTTTGTGGTATGGCCAATATTTTCCTGTAGTTAAATTTAGGTGATATCTAAAAAATCACTTTGTAAAAAATTAGATTTTGTTATTTTGAGACCTTGTTGTTGTTTTATGTTTTTTGCCAACATTTAAGCGCTTTGTTTAAATTTTATTTTTATCCATTTGATTCTGTTGTTATTTTGAGACTCTTGTTGTTGTTTTATGTTTTTTGCCAACATTCAAGCACTTTGTTTAAATTGTATTTTTATCCATTTGTTTTTTTTTCAGATTTATAACCACCCCCTGATGAGCCCAGGCAGGTGAAACAGTTTGTTGGGGCAAATAAAATAAAATTAATATTAAATTAAAAAAATTTTGTGGTCTGAAATTTAATTATCTAACTGCTCTGGCTTGATGTCATTGAGCACTTTTCTGATGAACACCAACCAAAAATTTCAAAAAACTTCTACGAATAGATTTATATATACAGTATATATACTTATATACAACTGACCCTTCCACAAATTTTAATGCTAATTTTATCACATTAAGTAGTTTTTTGGAGATATGTAAAATACATAAAAGCCAGACTTTCAATGGACATGTGTCACATCTTTATGATATTATAGTGAGCCAAAATGTTGGAAGTGAAATTCTAACCCAAAACCCCACCATATGAGCCATCGGCATTTAAAATTTTAGATATACACTTATAAAATATAGTTCTAATTTTAAAAATTTAATTTTGATTAATTAAAAAATGTACTGTTTCTGATAAACACCAAAATCAAATAAAACATTTATAGCACAGAAACTGAAAAACATAGTTAGTATCATGTACTGACTTTTTGTGCGATGTCAATTTGTCCAACAACACTTCATCCATGTCTTTTTGTCCAATGTCTTTTCATCTGATAAACTTTTTATCCAATGACTTTTGGTCCAATTTTAAACTTGTTTCTGAACCAGTTATGTAAAGGTGATATTTCCCCATAAAAGAAATACGGAAAACCCTAGTTTCAGACAGTATAGACTTAATTTTATTAGTAGGATACATGTAAAAATACTGTGAAAAAAATAATGAAAATAATCTTAAAAAATGGATTTAAAATAATCAAAATTGATGCAAATTATATGCTACACTCTTCAAAAACTCTGTTTTCCTTGTTGGCTCATATTTTGGTTACCAGTCTTTTGAGACGTTCAGTGATTTTTTGATATGATTGTTCAATGATTGGTATAAACAAAACAGCAACAACTTTTAATTAGAAGTGAAGTAAACGATAATAACAATCCCTTAACAAGACTTCTTTTCTTTGAAATTGGACTGAAAGTCATTGGACAAAAAATCCATCCAACAAAAAGACATAGGACAAAAAGATGTGGACGAAGTGTCATTGGATGAATTAAAGTTGGACAAAAAGACCACCCACCATTAGCATACAAGTATTTTACTTGTTACAAATCCTGAAAAAGTCCACTGGATCCATCCTCCAATTACAATCATGGGCAGCATGTTAAGAGCATTTCCTTTCAGCATGTCAGTCATCATGGAAGGGTCAGTCATGGGGTTGCGAGCCTGAATCAATCTTGTGAAAAAGTTGCTTTTTTGCAAGATGCCATAACTTAATTTCAACTTACTTGTCCAGGTTTGTCTTTTCCTTTTACTATTGCGCCGTCTTTGTCTAATAAATAATTTCTTCTCATTTCAAATGATGATTGAGGAATATACTGACCATTTTCACGCAACAGCCTGCTTCGCATCATAACTTGCCTGTAAATCAGTATTATTTTGGGTGATTTTTATTGATAAATTGTAGCTCACCTTACCCATCTCGAACTTGATCAAGAGACACTGTTTTGTCTGATGTCATAAGTAGACTTAAGTAATGCCTGATAATTCCAAAAACAAATGTAATAAAAACAATTGGCAGCACTACCCATATTCTTATACTAGAATCTAACAGCAGTTCTGGACCAGACATTTTAAAAAACCTAAAGCATAACATAAACCAAAAGATCAATCAATAAAAGTCTTATAAACCATAAAATTAAACTAATTATGGGAACAGATGGCATGCAAGCATATCATACATATTTAAATTAATTAAACCAAATCATTAACAGTAATTCTCTTTTTAAATGACCAGATGTAATTTAACATTCTTTTCATTTGCCTTTTATAAAGGCACAACAAAAACCAGGCTTGGTAGACTGAGCCCCAAACTTGCAGCCTTCTGCTTGCAAGTCAGATAGTTACCACATGAGCACTGAGCAATTTAGCTGACTAAATGACATTTCAAAGTGGCAATGACCAAATTAAAGAAAGCTAAAAACAACATCACAGTGTCATAATAAGTGGTCTGTGGTTTCAAAATAAGTTTTTAACAACTTCGTAGTATTTTATGTAGCCAGCAACATCAATGATGTTAAATAAAATACTTTCTAAAAACATAACAAAATACAACTATTAAGCTATTTAAAGTAAAAATAATCAATCATATATATAAAAAAAAATGTAAATGCAAACTTAAACACATTACTTAAATTTGAACAAGAATTGGAAACTTTAGTAAACAAAGTAAAGCTAATATAACTGTTACTTAATTAATTGGAAATTAATTTTAATATTTATAGGTATAAAGTTGGACAAAAATGGTATAAAGCAACATTTTGTTAGCAGTGTAATTTACTGGAAGAACAAAAAAAAACAATAAACAGTAAAAAAACTTTTTTTTCATTTTTGTAGCAAAAAACAATATATACACTAATCAGACAATCTGGTGTTACTAAACTGGCATTTTTTCAGATTACAATATTGACATATGCAATTATTGATCATAGCAGGAAGTTTGCTATTCCACAAGTAATTTTAAATGAAAGTTCGCATTTTTTTAATACAAAAATCACAATTTATAAGAAGTCCAAATGCTTTTCTTTAAAATCATAATTAAATAATCATTTAAATTATGTGCCATAAAAATACTTGCTCCATGACAAAGATGTTGAATCAACTAAAAATGATTTTTTCTAATATTTTTTTTGAAAATTTTGCAATTGAAAAATGATCAAAAAATTTTGCAATGGAAATCACACATATTCAAATTGTGCATGATAACATCATTGCAGTTTAATAAAGTTGTAACTGAAAAAAAAACAGCAATAAATGTAATACTGCAGTAAAATTCAAATAAAAATTAAAAAGCGCAAGAATAACAAAAATTTTTTCTATTCAATCTGTGACATCACTACCCAAATTTATTTTATAAATAAAAATACCAACTACCAAGGTATGATCAGCAAAAAATGAAACAAGAACCCTGTTTTTTTAATTTTAAGATCTGCAATATCAAAACTGTACTTTCTAAAACAGAAAGCAACAAGCATGTCAATACATGACCTGGATCATCAAAATGCTTGGTGGCCAATTTAATTTTTTAAATTCTTGTTTAAACTAAAAAAGCAACTTACAAAAATATCAATATATTAAGTATTTTTGGTTTATTTCAGCCCAAAATCATTATCTTTTTATACTAAAGCCAGCAACTGATTACTAATTATACCATAAAAATATGGTTGGTTTACAAAAAAGATAATTAGGTTTATTATTAAGACTTGCATTATTAATCACACCTTAGGACAGGGGTTCCCAATCTGGGGTACATTTTCACTTTTTAAGGAGTGCATTAGCTGTGAGAGAATATCCTTGTTTAACTTAAGTTTTACTGATTTTAATTAATAGACCAAAATGTCTGAAGTTTTAGAATCCAGGAAACTACTTTTAATTTAAACAGGTTAATATAGTGGAAGAGTGAAGACCTTTATTTTTTTAGAGATCACCTTGTTTTTGGGCAAGAATTTGTAAAATCCGAGACTGATTCCAAGTGGAGACCTTCTTTTTTTTTTTTAGAGAAATGTAACAAAATTTTGGGGGTACATGCAAACCTATAAAGTGTCCAAAGGGTACCAATGAACTAAAAGTTTGGGAAACCCTGCTTTAGGAGTTTAGGCTTACATATTAAAAAAAGTTTTTTGATGCACAAATTAAAATTCATGATAAATATTTACTGACAATTTGATTCTGATTTTTGTAAAATTCCAATAAGTAAAAAGTTGAACCTGGATTGTTTCTACATACCAGACATATATTTCTACTATTGAACCATATCTTCCAGTAATCAAAAATTGATTATGTGCAAGACAATGCAAGAAGAATTTACAAGAAAATCATAAAGAAAAATAATATTTTCAGTTTGTATAAAAAAAAAAAGCAAAAAAATTTAAAATCAGTATGTTACCAAATAGCATCAAAAGATATTGAAAAATGCTGAATATAGTTTTAACTTATATAAATGCATTAAAAGTGGATTCTCTTAATAATAAGCAATCATTCATTTTATATTTTAATTTTACATAATCATAAGTAGAATTACTCTCCCTTATTTCTAAAATACATTCAAACTGATTGAAAAAACTTTTCTATAAAAATTTACAAAATTATATATAACGATAAATGCATACTACACATTCTAAAAATGCTTTGAATACTAATCTAGTATACTATGTAGAAGACCCTGTTTAATTATTTCATACCCATTTGTTAAAAAATGTAAAAACATTATTATTTGTAAATAATCAACTGGGGAAATATTTTTGATATAATTTGGAAAATGAAACTTATTTAAATAATAATTTGAAAGCAAAATGATTAGAAAACAATTTTAACATACAACTTAAGCTGGCTTTACACGATTAAGTTTCTTGCAGAATAATTCTTGCCTCAATATTCTACCTGTGTGTAAAGTACTGGGCAAGATCATTGAGCAAGATTGCTGGCAATATTGCACAATAAAAATCTTGCCACATGTAAAAGTGCTTTTCAAGAAAAAAACATGTCTCACTGCAATATTACTAGGAATAGAGTGAGGTTCTATTTTCCAGCAAGATTTTGGCAAGTTTTTGGTCAAAAATGCTATCATGGTCAATAACAGATGTATGTGCAGCTCCTGCAACAGGGTGTTACCCAATACATTCTTGTGCAAAGCCAGGTTCGTACCCAGCATTTCTGCTTTTTATGTTGCTTATTTAAAGCTTCCACCACCATTATTGCCACTGTCTGTCATTTTTTTGCTTAGTATTTCAAATATTTTTACATTAAATACTGATAAACAAGCAAGTCTTATGTGTGCTTTACCACTTGATGCTTGGAATTAAAATGAAAATGAAGTGTACATTTATTTAAACCAATAGTGGGGAACCTGATTGCAATCATGGGTTGCATTCCCAATTTCAAAAATTAGGTGTACACTGTAAACTTAGGGTATTTTTAGGGGTGGAAATTAACAACCTTATGAATAAAAATTTTAAAAAGGATAGTTTTTACCACTTTTTGCCTGTTACTTTTTAGAAAAAGGTGGTAATTTCCATGCAGCACTCCATCTAGATGTGATTCTATACCTAAGATGCTTGTTTTCATCATTTGTGTTGGCACAAACAAGCAAACATCCTTGAGGGTGGAAATTAATATGCTTAATTTTTCTCAATGACAGACCACACTTTTTCATCTGATTTATCATGCCAAGACTTTTTTTTATCTTCAGTTGCATTTAACAAGTATATCTTTTTCAAAGTCGATAGTAAACCAAAAAAACTGCATTTGCATGATGAACAAGATAGAGAAAAGTTGTTCTGTTGATTCACTAGCTTGTTTGGTTTTCACACAACATTAAAATTTTTTTTCTGGAGGACTTATTACATTTTTATTATACCCTGGTTGTCAATAAAGCAAAAAAACTTCTTGCCAAACACACACAGGTTACAGGTTTGCCACCCCTGATCTAAACCTATTGTGACAAAATCAATGCGATACGTGTGCAATGTTGCTGAAATATTGCAGGATGAACATTGTGTAAATACACCAGCAAGTTTCAAGTTTCCAGACATTTCTTTCTATAAGAAGTTTAGACAAAAAAAAGCTTGCGCAAAAATTGCACAAGAAACTTGATTATGTAAAGCCAGCCTTAATGAATTAAGTTAAATGCTATAAATATCATTTGTTTAACCAAGTTGGTATTAAGCAAGAAAAAAATTTGGTGCACCTTGAAATTGAAACAAAACTTAAAAATTGAGTAGGAGGGACAAAAAAAAACAACAATTGTTTCAACAATTACAACTTTTTTTCATATTTCAAGGGGAATATGCGGGAGGTTCAGGTCCTGTTATGTTAACCCCAGGTGAATCTTCTTCATCAGACTCTTCATCCATTAACATTTCAGCTTGCTCCTCCTCTTCAGTAGGATATTGACGCATCAAGTTTGATGCCGTAGCTAAAATAGCAAGAACACCACCAGCACTAAGCAAATAAACACCAGTTGAAAATGTGACTTTAACAATACTGCCAGGATGCTTTTTATTATTTATTTGTAATTGAAATATTTCTTCAGAAACCCAATAGCAAAAGCCAACTGTTGTTGCAACAAACAAATCTGAAATAACAAAAAAATTACATATATATATAACCAAATTGTCTCACAATGCTGGTACAGTGCTCGATAACCAGGTTAGAGCAATTTATTTAAATTTAAATCGTTAGGTGGTTACTTATCTGAATAAGTAAACATTCTATTTGAATAAGTAACCACCTGACGATTCTTTAAGATGAAACAGACTGTTGTGGTTTCAACTTTTTTGTTGTAGTGTTTTATATATATATACATATATACAACGGTAAGTGCTTTCAATTTAGTTAATACAGTGCTCAATGATCAAAACCAGAGCAAAATCAAAATCAAAATCAAAACTAGAAAAGATCTCTTTGTAATGCAGTTGCACCCTATTAGTCTGAGAAAGTTAATCTTTCAAGGAATTTATTCTTATTTTTTAATTTTTATTTTATTTTCTGTTTAATTTATTTGCATATTTGTATTTGTTTTTTGTTGTTTTTATTATGTTTTAGATAATTGCTTGGTGAGGTGGTTTTGGTGAAAAAGACTGTTGCAATTTTAAATTTTTACATGTGACGTTTACCTGAATAAATTTATATATGTATTTAGGTAAAAACTTCACATAAAATAAATGTATGTATATTGCAAGAGTACGTCAATCTTCCTTGCAGAGTGCTGGATGAAAAGATCAGAGCAATTTAGTACAAAATTTATTCAACCACTATTTAATAACCACAACAGTCTGTTTCATTCTATAGGATTGTCAGGTGGTTACTAGAAAAATTAAGAATATAGTTATTTGTGCTAAAAAAAAAGAATGTGTGCAGTAGATAATACATAGTTAAATTAATCTAACAAATAATACGATTCTGCACACATACTATTTTTTTTACCACAAATAACTGTATTCTTTATTTTTCTACTAATGAGTGATTAAATAAATAACCACAACAGTCTGTTTTATCCTTATTATCATCAGCAATAGAATTCTATTTGAATAAGTAACCACCTGACGATTCTAAGGATGAAACAGACTATTTTGGTTTTTAAACAGTGATTGAATAAATTTTGTATTAAATTGCTCTGATTTTTTTCATTAAGCACTCTGCGGGGAAGATCGATTCACTCCAATATATACTGCATATATTATATTTAATTAATTAGTTATAATTATTTTAATTATTTTATATATATATAATATATAATTAAATTTCAAACAACAAAATTTAATTTAAAATTTTTTTTTCCCCAACAGACTGTTTTGCCTGCCTGGGCTTATCAGGTGACAGTTAGGAATTTTATTCAAATAGAATTCTTTTTGAATATTTATTTTAATAAGATTTCTAACCACCCCCTGATGAGCCCAGGCAGGCAAAACAGTCTGTTGAAGAAAATAAAGTTAATGTTAAATTAAATTTTGTTGTCTGAAATTAGTTAATTAAACCATTCCGACTTGACATCACTGAGCATTTTTCTGATAAACACCAACCAAAAATTTCAAAAATATATATTATTTTTTCAACCATATTACAATTACATACAGCAACACACATATATTCATACTAAAATAAAAAACAAAATAAACTATAAACGTTATGGTTTAACAAAGTTTATAAAAACAATTATCCTCTCAGATCAGTAATATCTATAATTTATTCTCCTGAGTATGAACTCACAAAATTTATGGACTCTTTAATTAAACCACTTATCCCCAATAAATATATGTTATGTTCTACCAATGATTTTTTATTGAAGCTTAACAATTCTAATATTTTCTCTGATGACAAATTAGTTAGTTTTGATGTCATGTCCCTTTTTATCAATATATCTCTCAATAAAACTATCAATATTATTCTTGATTATGTTTTTTCAGATGACAATACCCATAAACCATTTATGGATAAACATATTTTTGTAAAATTATTATGTTTAGCTAGTGAAGGATTGTTTCTTTATAAAGATTGTTTGTATAAGCAAACTGATGGCGTTGCCATGGGGTCCTCTTTAGGAACAACACTAGCTAATTTTTTTTTGGCACATATGGAAACAAAAATATTAGACTCTAATTGTGTATGTGACCCAAATTATATGCACAGTTTGTGGATGATTATTTTGTTGTTTTTAATAATTAAAGTTCTTCAGATTTTTTGAGCTTGCTCAATTCTCAGCATAATAATATAAAATTTACTATGGAGTCTGCATTACAATGTATTTCATTTTTAGATGTTTGCATTAAGATTAATAATGATAATATTGACATATGGATATGGTGGAAACCTACACATACTGGTTTACTTTTAAATTACAATGCAAATTGCCCTAAAAAATGGAAATCCAGATTAATACTTTGCTTATCGTATAGAGATAAATTAATATGTTCCAACAATTTTATATTTTTTAATGAAGTTGGTGTGCTAAGAAATATGTTTGTGTCTAATGGTTACCCAATATGGTTTTTTGAAAAATGTTTCAAAAAGTTTAATGAAAAATGTTTACATTCTCATTCTGCATGTTGTGATCATGTTTATAATCTCAATATTCCGTATTTTGGCCATGACTCCAAATGGTTTATCAATAAACTACAAAACATTATCAAATCTAAACTTCAACAAACTTTGAAAATAAATCCTGTCTATAAAACTTTTAAAGAATCACACTATTTTCAATTGAAGGGTTGTGTTCTGCCTGCACTCTGTTCAAATATTGTTTATCAATTTTTGTGTTTGTGTGATTCACGCTTAAGTTACATAGGTATGTCAACCCATTATTTGAGCATTAAGGTGGGTGAACACTTGGGCTTTTATTTGAAAACTGAAAGCTCTGTTAAAAATCATATTATGTCTTGTGATATTTGTGCTAATACCAGATTCAATGTAAATTCATTTAAGATAATTAAAAAATGTAATTCTAATTTAAAAACTAAAATTCATGAAGCTTTAGTAATAAAAAAACATAACCCTGGACTTAATCTATAATTATTTGCAAATGGATCATCGTTTTTGTTAATATATTTTAAATTGTTATTTTGACTTTATGTTGTGCATTGGCATTACGGCTGTTGTTTTGCGTTTGCATTTTTAAATCAATTTTCAACAATTCCTTTTATGAAAGCCTCATGTGACAAATTCGGTAAACAACTACATAATCAAGTTATTGACCTCAATCTCTAAATTACGTGGAAAAAGTTCTTAACATTTTATTCTTATTCATCTAAAGAGGGCTAATGTAAGCTGGAAACGTTTATCGTTTCTTTTTGTTCATTATTTTAGTATGAATATATGTGTGTTGCTGCATGTGATTATAATATGGTTGAAAAAAGTATACTCTCTACCTAAATTGTTTATATTATTTTTTAAAATATCAAAATTGTTCCAAAAAAAATTTATATACATATTTTTTGGAAAAATTAAATTGACTTTCAGACCCCAAAATTTAATTCAACATTAATTTTGAATGATTTTTAGCAAGACCTGGATGGGTTGATAGAAAGTGTATCAAAACAGGAGAGGATAGTTCTAGGTGCAGACCTAAATGGACATGGGGACAAAGGAAACATAGGGAATGAGGAAGTAATGGGGAGGTATGATGCTGGAACAAGAAATAAGGAAGGATCAATCATTGCGGATTTTGCCAAGAGGATGGATTTGGTGATTGTCAACAATTATTTTAAGATGAACAAAGGGTGACATATACATGTAAAAGTAGCAGAAAAAGCACCAAAGTAGATTATGTGATGTGCAAAAGGAGGGACCTGAAGAAAATGTGTGATTGTTAGGTAATGGTAAATGAGTGTGTCACAAAGCAGCAGTGTATGGTGAGATGCAAAATTGCTCTTATGGTGGAAAAAAAAGGCAGAGAAAGTAAAGCCGAAAATAAGATGGTGGAAATTGAAGGAGACAAGTTGTCAAGAAGCATTTAGACAAAAGGCGACCAGGATTTTGGGAGGTGAGAATGGGTTACTTGATGAGTGGAACAAAACAGTGGAAATGCTAAAAAAACAGCTGAAACTGTACTGGGAGTGACATTTGGAAAATGAAAAGAGGGCAAGGAGACATGGCAGTGGAATGAGGAAGTGCAGGAGAGCATAAAAGAAAAGAGGCAAAGAAAGCATGAGATAATATAGGAGATGAAAATACTAAAAAGATCTACACAGAAAAGTAAGGCAAAAAAGACAGTTGCAATGGCTAAGGGACATCCATACAAAGATTTGTATGCTAGATTTGAAACAAGAAAAGGTGAAAAGGAGTTGAACAAATTCGCTAGGCAGAGAGACAGAGTGGGAAAAGATGTACAGCTTGTGATAGTTTTGAAGGATGAAAACAGTAATGTGATGGTAAGTTTGGAGGCATTGTTAATAAGATAGAAGGAGTACTTTGAGAAACTGATGAACAAGGAAAATGACCGAGAGCCTAAGACAGAGGAAGCAGAAGTGGTTAACGAAAAGGTAAATTATGTCAGTAGAGAAGTAAAGGATGCACTGAAAAGAATGAAAAAAGGTAAAGTGGTTGGGCTAGACAAGTTGCCAGTAGAAGTTTGGAAGTACATACGAGAGATGGGGATAAAGTTTTTGACTAGACTGTTCAATAAACTATTAGTTGGTGAACAGATGCCAGAAGAATGGAGAAGTGTGCTTATCCCCATCTAGAAAAACAAAGGGGATGCACAGTGCTGTGGAAACTACAGAGGAATAAAGCTAATGAGCCATACAATAAAGATATGGGAAAGAATAATTGAAGCCAGGCTAAGGGATAGTGTAGAGATCAGTAAACAGCAATATGAATTTCTGCCAGGAAAGGGAACCACCGATGCTGTGTTTGCCTTAGAATGTTGATGGAAAAGTACAGGGAAAGTCAAAGAGAGCTACATTGTGTATTTGTGGACCTAAAGAAAGCTTACCATGAGGTTCCAAGAGAAGAGCTGTGGTACTGTATGAGAAAATCAGGAATGGTGAAAAAGTATGTGCGACTTGTACAGGATATATATGACGAAAGCGAAACCGTGGTGAGGTGTGCAATAAGAACTACAGAAAGTTTCAAGGTCAAGGTCGGACTGCACCAGGGATCAGTGTTAAGTCTGTTTCTGTTTGCTGTGATTATGGATAGGCTAACAGACAAAGTAAGAAGAGAACCACCCTGGATGATGCTGTTTGCTGATGATATTGTGATTTGCAAAGAGAACAAAAAAGAAGTGGAGCAAAGACGGAATGCTGGAGGTATGCATTGGAAAAAAAAGGGATGAAAGTAAGCAGGTCAAAGACCAAATACCTCCGCATAAATGGAGGAAATGACAAAAAAACAGTGAAAATGGAGGACAAAAAAGTGCCAAGAGTAATGGAATTTAAGTGATTGGGATCAACAGTGCAAGAAAGTGGTAGTTATGAGAGGAAGCAAAGAGGAGAGTGCAGGCAGGATAGAATGGATGGAGAAAAGTACAGGGTGTAATCTGTGACAGGAGGTTAGTGGCTAGAGTAAAAGGAAAAATTTGCAGTTCAGTGGTGAGACCAGCAATGGTATATGGACTTAAGACAGTGGCAGTCATAAAAAAACAAGTAGAAGAGATAGAAGTTGCAGAGATGAAAACGTTGAGGTTTTCCATGGGAGTGACTAGAAAAGATAAGATTAAAAATGAGTATATCAGGGGTACAGTTAAGGCAGAACAGTTAGGCATGAAGATGAGGGTGGGTAGGCTGAGGTGGTATGGACATGTCATGAGGAGAGATCATCGTCGTTGTTTGAAGGGTATCCACTCCAGGTCAGACACAAACAGGACTGGGGCCGAGGGTTTATCCTTTTACTACCCCAGGCTGCTGCACTGACTGGATCAGATGCGGAGAGGATGTGAAAATGAGGAGAGATCAGGAGTATGAAGGAAGAAGGGTGATGGAAATGGAGTTAACATGAAAGAGGAAAAGAGGGAGGCTGAAGAGAAGATTTCTAAATGTCGTGAAGGAGGATATGGGGAAAGTTGATGTGAGAGAGAAGGACATTGAAAACAGGATGCTGTGGAGGAACATTATACACTGTGGCAACCCCTGATTAAAGGGAAAGGCCAAAAGAAGAAATTATTATTAATGGGCTTAGGTTACAAATCAATGAAGCAAGTATTAATTGTTTAAATGATGTAGTACAGTATTGCCTGAAAGAAACTTTATATTGACATAATTTTGCAATATAAAGTGCTAATCCTGAAATTGCTGCTAATTATAATAAATTTTGTATTTTTGCAAACTGTAATACAAAGTATTACTTTCTATTATTTGACATAATAAGCATAAACAGTCAAATAAGGATCAAATAAAAAAGGTCTTCATCATATTATAGTGCAGAGTGCTATTTTTTGTTGCATGTGTTGTTGAAGAACTGCAAAGTAATAACTTCATAATTTGCAGGTGGACTGCCTTAGCAAAAGCCATGAAATGTATAAGAATTGATACTATACAACACTGGTTTCAAGAACTGTTATGTGCAACAGACTGTAACAAATAGAGCTACTGGTGTTCCAGCACAAGAAAGTATCACAAGCAGTTGGAAAAAAAACTATATGCAGACATTGGCTTTTTAAAGTATTGTGTTTATGTGATTAACACAATCTCTAGAGCATAACTACAGAACTTGTTCTTGGCTTGCACTTCAAAGCTGCAGTTCACATGCCTTCTCACTTGCCTGTATGTTGCTGATTGGTTTAGAAATTAATTGCTTGCAAACAGGAAAGTTACATCATGAAAATCATGAAAATTGTAAAACCAAGTAGTAAAAACGCTTTCAATCAAATCACAAAATGCTTCAAAGAAGAGTTAAAATTATCTTTTGAAAAATGTTTATGCTTTATTATGCTTTTGCTCAGTTCTCTATTTTTCATAATTTTTATTTTTGTTTTGTATTCTGTATAAAATAGAAAAGTCTTCATCTGTTAGCCAATTTTTACGTAGGTTATTAGATGCTACCCAGCAAGTAATTAATTTTCTTCTTTTTGTGATGGTACATATTTTATACAGTGCTTTCTTGTCATTATTATCAGCAATAAAAATATTTCAGGTGTTAACTGATTACAACATTCATTCAAAGTCTATTTTAGTGTCATCACATTACCTCCTTTCAGGGTATGCGACAATTTGGCAGAACCAATTTGTTGGCAAGCCAATTTGGCAAGTAAATAAAAATGATTCACCTTCACTAGCGTTGAAGCGACAGCAAACTAGTTTTGTTATGTCACAAAGGCAATTGAAAAGGCAATTGTAAATGTTCAGCTGATAAAAGTGAAAATTTTAATTTAAAGTTGTCAAATGTGTTAAATTTAGCAATATTTCTAGCCCAATATTTATCTATTTAAATTTAAAATTGCTTAATTTCAAATATTTAAATTAAAAAAGGTACTTGAATAGTTAAATTTTCGAATCACGGTCATTTAACATACATCTTTTACAAAAAAATACAATAATGTAGCTTACTACAAAGATGACAGGTTTGAAGTTTTACGGCTGTACAAAGTTATGACATCATAATAAGCATTTTACTATATCAAAACAAATCTATTCTGGTCAGCACACATAAACAGTTGTATTTTAACTCTTTTTTTTTTTTAGTTTCAACAGTTTGTTTCGTCTATAGGGCTCATCAGAAAGCAATCCAAAATTTGAAAAACAAATACAAAAAGTAAAGCTTTACAAAGTGATAAAAAGTCAGCAAAAGAATTTAAAACAAAAAATTACGGCAATTACGGCAGTGATTAAAATTGTCAAGAATCAAAACAGAAGATTAGATAAAGCCAAATATCAAAGCTTACATAATAGTATATAAGGCGGTTACAAATCGTGTTCGATTAAATTTCAATGTGTAAAGTTTTTTTCCTTTGCTTACGCTAAAGTTTTGAAATAATGAACAAATTTACTGGAACAGAGCGCCCTAAAAATGCTTTTAAAAAAATTAAAGATTTTTGTTTGTTCTATTATTCTATTGTACAAACCTGATTGAATTTTTGTATCTTTTGTTTCGACTTGTTTTCATTGTATTGTTAAACATTTTCTCATACTGGTAATCAGTGTTTTTCAGAAGTCGTTAATTGCACAACTGCGATTAATGCAACAAAATTGTATTAAGTTTTGGCAGGCACGTGAATTTTGTGACATCACAAATGATGGCGTTTATGGTCAGCATGTAGGTAATAAATAAGCATGGTGACTTCAAATTTGCACAACAATAATTTTGTTCAGTTATATTACAAAAAGATTAAATACACATTTATCCTGCTGAATTTTGCCGTTTATCTGTACCCACAATCTTAGAATCATTAATCATGATATTAGCCATAACAAATTCAAATCTGGAAACAATAGTGTAAGCAACGGAAAAAAACTTAACACATTAAAATTAAATTTAAACAAATTGTAACTGCTTTAACTTTATATTCACTGCTGTAATTTTCTTTTTGTTTTAAGTTCTTTTGCCGACTTTTTATCATTTTGTTAAGCTTTAGTTTTTGTATTTGTTTTTCAAATTTTGGATTGCTTTCTGATGAGCCCTATAGACGAAACAAACTGTTGGAACTAAAAAAAAAAGAGTTAAAATAAAACTGTTTATGCATGCCGACCAGAACAGATTTGTTTAGCTATAGTAAAATGTATTATGATGTGATAACTTTGTATGCATGTAAAACTTCAAACCTGTCATCTTTGTAGTAAGCTACATTATTGTATTTTTTTGTAAAAGATGTATGTTAAATGACCGTGATTCAAAAATTTAACTATTCAAGTACCTTTTTTAATTTAAATATTTGAAATTAAGCTATTGTAAATTTAAATAGATAAATATTGGGCTAGAAATATTGCTAAATTTAACACATTTAACAACTTTAAATTAAAATTTTTGCTCTTATCAGCTAAACATTTACAATTGCCTTTTCAATTGCCTTTGTGACATAACAAAACTAGTTTGCTGTCGCTTCAACGCTAGTGAAGGTAAATCATTTTTATTTATTTTCCCGCCAAATTGGCTTGCCGACAAATTTGCCCCACCAAATTGGTTCTGACAAATTGTCTTGCTTCATCCTTTCATGTTACAGAATAATTGCAGTGCTTATTACGTTATAATGTTATATGATGACCAAAGATAAGAAGTTTTGTGGTAAATACAATTTCGTGAGAAATTATAAGAATCTTGGGCAAGAAAAAATATAGATATTTAGAGAATGAATTACCTAAAACAAGCAACAAAAACTGTTCAATTAGGTCCATAATCGGTAGAAAAAAGTTTGTCACTTAAAACAGATACTATAAAAATCAAAATGTTTGCAAGTTTGAGAACAAAACCACTTTGTCCAAGGTAGAATAGCAGTTTCAATAATTGATAAATGTTTGCTTAAACACCTACCTATGTAAAGAATATTTACTTTTAATTTTATGTTTCTTGACTTCTGCAGCAGTCACACCTTAGTGTCAGCCGTTTCATCATCCTTCTCTTTATAAGTTTTAAATCATGTGTCTATAAGTGTATTAGTTAAAAAAAAGATAACAGCATGATTGAGAGGGTAAAAGTGCTATAATTGATGGTGAATGTGATCAACACAGCAGTTCAAAAACTACTTGCATTATTTTGTCCTTGAGAAAGACACTTTACAGAGCTTTCCTCTCTTGGAGGTCTTAGCAAGCAGCTCTAGATTTCAGTCATATCTCTAAATAAAAGACTAAAAAAACCAAAATATAGAATTTAAATTGGACAGCAATACCTTGGAATCTCCAGAAGCAGGTTGGAATACTTGCCTAAGAGGTGTTCTATTTATAGCTTCTGCAAAGCTTTTTCGTGTGTTAGGAAGATAAATATGAAAATAAAAAATAAAAATAATATTATGCACAATGATCTTGTGTTTGTAAAAATGCTTTATTGCTTATCACATGAGACATTTTAGCATTTGCATAAAAAATTGATTTATAAATCTCTATTAGCAAAAGTTACAAATTGTAAATCAGCCAATTGAAAATATTTTAAAATATAATACCAGTTTAGTCTTATGCTTTAGCAAAAATACATTACTTCAGCAGTTCCCAAACTGTGCGCTGCAAGACTTTGTCAGGAGAGTCGCGAAAGCATGCGAAAGTTGTTGTACTTACTGCTTTTCTCACAATAATTGCAGTGTGAAAGTTGTTAGCAGCAACGTTCCCTTCAGAGAACGATTCCGATTGAGAAACTTTTTTTTTTTTAGAGATCACCCTGATTTTGGGAGAAAAATAGGGAAATTGGAGATGAAATCGAAGTGAAGACCTTTTTTTTTAGAGAACACTATGAGTTTTGGAGAAAAAAAGGTTGTTCAAAGATGTAATTGAACTGAATACCTTTTTTCATTACGGCGCCGCGACTATTGTTAAGTTTTCAAAGGGCGCCGTGAAAAAAAAAGTTTGGGAACTGCTGCATTACTTGATTGAACGTGTTACATAAGCATTTATTGAGTAAAAAAAACTATGTTACTTTGCTGAACAAGCTTTGCTTTTTTCCTTTGATTTATTACTAAAAAAAAGGTCAAAACTTTTTTCTACTAAAGTAAGGCATGCAAAGAATCAAATAATGGAGTGCAAGCACACATGCTTGGTCGAAGTTCAGAAAGCAGTTGGTCTGCTAACAAATGAAATGTTGCAGCAAATCCTTTTTGGGACCATTATAGCACCTAGCTTCCACATTTTGCACCCTAGTGCAAGAAAACTTTTTCCAGCAAATAAATTACAACTGCAGCAACAAGTAGCAACTTAACATTTTGAATTATCTTGCTACTAGTTGTAATTATTGGAAAAAAAAGGAATTTTTGGCAAGGAAAAGTGGGGTTTTTTATTTTGTTTATTGCAAACTTGTTTTTAAACAAATATTATACAGGGTGTTTCATCTCAATATGTTACTTTAAAAAATCTCATATCTTGGTAACTGGCAAAAGTAGCAGAATAAAATTGGTTTCATTGAATAGGTAAAATCTCCAATTTTTTTGTTATGCCAGACCATTGTTATGTCACAATCAAAATTCAAAATTTCAGCTTTTTGCATAAAATATCATTTCCATCAATTTGCCTCTTATTTGCTTAAAATGTCTTTTACTGGAAAGGAGAAAGCATTTTCTGTTTTGGAATTTGATAAAAACAACTCATGGACATGTGTTCAATGTAAATTTCGAACAGAATTTTCAAAGCAGTCACATCAGTGGATGATCTGAAGACTCGGATAACTGAGACCTTGATAACCATCAATCTCAATATGCTTGTTTGAGTTTGGTAAGAAATGGAATACCATTTCAATGTGTGCTGTGTAACCAAGGGCTCGCATAATGAACATTTGTGAAAAGTTTAATAAAACGTTTATTTCTGCTTTTTGCATTCAAGTATTTGCTGCGTAAACTTAAGAACATTGGTTTTCATATATCCAATAGTTATTGAGATATAAGTTATCATAAAGTGACATATTGAGATGAAACATCCTATATATCATTGTACTCACAAAAAAATTATCTTTTTAATGACATAAAATTTAAAAAGCTTCTTTTTACAGCTAAATGGGGATATTCTAACTAAATATTGCTTAATTCTTGAAAAACTCATTTAATAGTGCTGTTAGTGGACAAATACCCCATAGCCAAAGAGTTAAGATAAACAAGTAGAAAAAATAAAACGACATAAAAATTGCTAGATTTTAGCATCTTAAAATACAAGTAAAAGCAACTTTCTTGTTTAATTTTTCTCCTCACTTGTCTTTGCAAATTGAAAAAGAAACTAAAATGCTTAAAAATATAAATGCATACATACCAGTAAAAACATATCCAAAAGCATATCTTTTCAAGACTTTCCAAAGTGGTTTTTTGCGGGGAGCTATGATATCCAAAACAAATGAAAATAAACTTGTTAAAACAGCTAAAATGCAAAGGACAATAATCACTTGAATTAATACCAAAATTTTTGAATTCACACAATATTGGGAAACATTTTTACCTGCAAGGTAAAATATTTAAACAAATACAACAACTAACTGATCTTTTAACAATAATTTTTTTTTTTATGACAAGAGTCAAAAAAAAGATAATTAACAACTGATTTACCTCAAACTCATTAATTGTATCTTATACATGGACTTCATTGATATGCCAGATTTGAACACATTATCAAGCCATTAACACATTTACTACAATTGCTACTCTGGCAGTTTTTCATGGCCGACAGGACTAAATTTCTGCTGCTATGTCTTGTTGGGCTTGCACCACTGAGACAAAATGAATTGAGTAGCTCTGTGCACATGTACATAAGATGTACAGTTGATAAAAGTTGTGGGACAAATATTGTACAGACTGTAACAGATATAAGAAGCTATTGTTAATACACATGCATACCACGAGTGTATGGTAAATATGTAAGTAACAATTTATGAGCATGTAATGTTGTGGTACAAATTTGATATTCCTTTTTTCATCTTTTACATACTTTATTGCAGTTCGTATTAGTATTTAATATTACTTTATCCATTCATGAATATAAATGATATATGTAATATATTATATGCATGTATATAATATTGAAGGGAGCCTATTATTAGGCTGTCTGATGTCACACAAAATGAACTTAAAACCAAAACCATTTTTCTTGCAACCAAAACTTTCTATAAATTTGGCTTCACCACTATGCCCATGATATGCATGCCTGACCTTGTAGTAGAGGGTGGAAGGGGGCATGAAATTTAAACAAGGTCCTTGAAAACATATGCTATAGATACAACTAAACATGTTGATACTAAAAAATTTTTTTAAAAAAAGCTCCCCTATAATGGGTGTGTAGCAAAGTTCTGGTTTATATTTTACATCTATGCTATACATGCAAAGTTTTATTCATTAACCTTTATCTTACAGAGTATAGTTCTTATGTTTAAATCTGCTTTCTTTTTATATGTTATGTGTTTTTTAGGTAGTAAATAAGTTATATACAATTTTTATGTTCATACCTTGTTCCAGAAGTGAATTATGTTATGTTTCATTTATGGAACACTGGCAGGTTACCATACACAAAATCGCACTTTATTGATTTGTTGTTTCAATGAAAGCATTTTGCTTTTTACCTTTACCTAATACTTTGTAAACTCAGTCGGCAAAAGCACACGTTGTTTTTATTTTGGGGCATATTTATTATTTGTTATAGTACATTTCAAAACAAAGCTTGCCACATTCTGCATGTAGGCATACATTGCATTTTTTACACATAGTTTTGGTGTTCTTTTTGCACATTTTACAACATCCTTGAGAAGTTGGTCCTTGGAAATGGTTTATTTTATCAAATCTCACATCCTGTGGAAGTTCAGATTCACCATCTGGTCTATTTCTGGGTTCCTCATCTGCTTTAAGTAAGCAAAGGGTCACCTGTCTCCAAAACTCCAGATGAGATACTTTTTGTTGGCCAATTTGGCAATACAGGGTGTTGCAGCTAAATTCAGACTAATTTTAACAAAATAGGAAAACCTCAAATAAAACAATTGTCATCAATACATTTACCTGTAATTCATATGGTAGCTTTATTACAATATACATAATTAAATTATTTAATATGGCCACCCTTCTTCTCAATGACAGCCTCGAGGTGATGGCAGAAGGTGGAGCAGTCTTGACCTCCATCCTGTCCATGTGGTCCATGACCCCCACTATGGCATCCTTCAGCTCCTGCTTGGTGTTGTATGGGTGGTAGTTAACCTTCTTCTCCAAAACACCCCAGACATAATAGTCCAATGGGTAAAGGTCAGGGCTGGAGGGTGGCCAGAGGTCTGGCAGGCAGTGGCAGGGTAGTTTCTGGTACAACCAGGCCTGGGTTGTATGGGCCATATGTGCTGGCACAGAGTCTTGTTAAAAGACACATGCCCTCTTGCTGGCCACTCCAACCATCCAGGGCTTGAACACGGTTTCCAGAACCTTGATGTAGTTATTAGCAGCCAACCTGAGGCCCTTGGGGAAGAAGTAAGGGGGCATGATGTCTCTGTTGCTTGACACAACGCCCAGGACCATAACAGAGGTAGGAAACTTTGTTGACATCACAATGGGGACTTTATCAGGGTCATCAGTGATGAAGCAATTGTTTTATCAGTTGTGGAGCTAGTCCTGGATAAATTTTTTCTCATCTGAAAAGAATCTGACATGACCGGATGATCCATTTTTAGCTCATTGAGCAAGGTAGTCCCCTTGATCAACCGTTGCTCCATTAGGGCAGCTGTCAACAAGTGACACTTCCTTAACCCTTTAAGGGATAGTGGTACATATGTGTACCATGATTGTGATAATAACGTAACAATAGCACTTTTGTCAAGGCATTAAATTCGGATTTTTAGGTATTTGTGACGTCATTATTAAATCATTGTTATTTTATTTTACAATCAAATTCTTATATCCCTTAAAGGGTTAAGCAGTAGCTTTTCATGTTGAGGTCCTTAGCAACTGTCCTGGAGATTGTGGACTTGTTGATGTTTATTTTGAAGGCCAAGGCGGCCATGGACTTGGAGGGGTCATCCTGGATCCTCTGCTTGACTTTAGTGACAAACTCAGGGCTCCTGATGGCATCAGAATGTTGCTTGTGGGTTTTCCTCTTTCCAGTGAAGGTCTCAGGGTCATCACAAGCTTCAAATTGCTTTTTAATTCTATAAACAAGGTCCTTGTTGTAATTGAAAAAATCAATAATCTCCTTAGCAGTCCTGCTGGCACAGAGCGCCTCGATGATGGCGTTTTTTTTCGTTATTTCTTGAGGCATTGTGTTGGACACTCAGAAAAAACAATGCCATTTAGTAGGAATATAAAGCCTAAGTAAGTATTTTAAGTTTCACGTAAATCGACAAGTCATCTCTGAGATATTTAAAATTGAAAACAGTCAGAATTTAGCTGCAACACCCTGTATATTCTCCATGCTGCAACAACTGTAATGTTGAGAAAATTTACGAACAGGGTCCAGTACTGTTTTTTTCCACATATTGTTGGGCGATATGATTCCAGCAAACAGTCCATCAAATCAACACCACCCATACCTTTGTTATACAAATCAATGAGATGGGGCGGGGTGACTTCTTTAGCTCCTCCTTTTATCCTCCACTTTATTTTGGCACAGGTTCATGAGTTTCCCAGTTACTTGCAATATTACAACAGAGTTATCATGCCATTTAGCAATGTATACTTTTCCATCACTGCAGTAATCGTATGTGGCTCTTTCTTGCTTCTGAAGCTCTTTATTTTGAATAAGTAATTTTTTTGCACCTTCTGTTCTGTTTTCTCATATGGTTCCTGTAGCTCGCATGCTTTTTTTAGCTAGTTCATTCATCAGATGATAGCTAAAAAAGAAGTTATCAAAATAAAGTTAGTGATAAAGAACATTGGAATTATTGGAGATGATAAAAACCATATTATTGATGACACGTGTTCCTAAAGGCTGGTCATTTGCATTTGATTGCTTTCCCTGATATATCTGCATGTGATACAGATAACCATCACTTCCACACAGACACCAAATTTTGTAACCAAACAAATTGGCTTCCCTTTGATAAACATTTTGGCACTGTGGCATCCAAAGTATGGCACCATTGACTCATCTACACTCAATAGTTTATAAAAAATACCAAACTGAACCAAATTGCAATTCAACATATTATACAAAGGAGATATTTTGGTCATTTTATCTCCTTCTGTGAGCCTTTGGTTGTTAGCAAAATGTAGATATCTTTTAATTTCATGATATCTGTTTCTACTGATTGTATTATACACTGCTGGAACTCCCAAATCAGGCTGCGTTGACCAGTAGTGATGTTCTTCCGATAGATTATGACAGCCAGTAAGCAAAAGCATTCCTAAAAATAACTGCATTTCTTTGATTGATACTATAAAATGTAGATTGTTTTGATCTTGATTGCTATAAAGATGAGTTTGAAGAACAATGTGCTCCAGTATGTCCTCTGAAAACAAATTTTTCCACACTTGATAAGGTGAATATTCCTCCAAATCTGACAAATTTTCTCTAAAATTAGGTTTTACCTGTTGAAAATCTTTTGCAAAACCAGAGGTTCGTTTCCATCTAGGCAGTTCTTGTCGTCTTTGTTTGCTACGAGTTGGCAAAAGAGGTTCAACTTTGTCGTCATTTTCAAGATTTCCTTCAATCTCAAGCTCTCTGGCTGGTTTGTATATTTCTCCCATACTTTTAGCTAAAACTTCTGTATCGCTTTCCTGATTACTGGAGTCACTGGCATTCTGAGGAAGTAAAACAACATTGACAACATTTCATGTACCTTCAATAGTTTCATGTGCTTCTGCAATAGTTGCTACTCTTGTTATTTTTCTTATTCCATAAAACACTTTGGGTTTCATGTTTTCTTATAACTGTCTATCACTTGCTTGCTTTCTTACAAACAACTGATAGTTGGTGAAATGGAAAAAATTCTAAATGAGATAGCTCTTTTGTTTACGAATAAGTAATTGTTATGCATGAATAAACACAATAAATATCTGAGCTCAAAACTAACACTTGCTCGACTTCTAATGCAGTTGTACAGTAACCTGCCATTATTCCAAAAATGAAACATAAAACTTTGCAACAAATTTATGACAAGTTACTGGCTGAAAATTTTACTTATTCTGCAGTGAAAATACTTTGATATCAGTAATCTAAAATGTATCAATCTTTGGATACTTTTAAATAACAGGAAGTATGTTCATTACTGCTTTGTATTGCATTTACCCAAAATGTAATTTTTCATGAAATAAATGTTCTTATAATTCGCTCACTAAGCAAGTAATTAGTAATAATTATACCTTGCAAAAAAAAACAACTTTAGTACTTAGCAATAATTACACTACAAGGCCAAAAGTCGTGTGTCTCATAATTTATTAATAGTCAATTGGACCACCCTTGGCTTTGATGACAACTTTCATTCGACTAGGCATTGAATCTACAATATTTTTCAACCTGCAAATATTAACTTCTGGCCATAATTGAACCAATCTCTCCTCAATCACTCAAACATGGTCCCCCAGTATCTCAATATAGTCACTAGAGTTCATTTTATTGCTGCATTAGTGACAGAGCCTTGCCCATGCCAGCAAAAGCAAGCTCAAATCATCACACTGCCCCCAGATGCTTAAACAAAAAATATCACTACAAAATTCAAATTATTGCATAATTGACACAGTTAATAAGAAATAGGTAAGTGATACAGGTTTAAGTAAAAAATAATTCTGTGACCTTTATTTTGGCCTCGTAGTGTATAATTAAGAATTAGTAATAATTATATCTTGCAAGAACAAATAGTACAGTAAAATCAAAACTTAGTTTAAATTTACCCAATAGAATAGTTTACAAGTCTCTTGAAATTTTGTTCTATTTACAGAACACTGGTAAGAAAAAGGTTAAGGCTGCACAGGTTCCAGTGTACACTTTAAACTAATTTAGGCCTCCAAGGTTGTGAATTCAGAGCTGCCAGAGTCACAGATTTTTTAATAAAGTTGGAGTTATTTCTTCAGACATGCCAAAGTGGAGAGACAAAACTGTTTTTTCAGATGTTCTGGAGTTTGAGTGTGAGTTGTAGAACTTTAAATAGTTGGAGTTGAAGTCACAGTAAAAGTCATTAAGTTTTTAATAGGTGGAGTTGGAATCAGAAAAAATTTTAATAGGTGGGGTTGGAGTCAAAAAAATGCAACTCTGCAAAAGAGTCTAAACCAGAGGCATGTAACATACAGCATGCAGCATTTCTTTTTATGGTCTGATTTTAGTGAACTAAACATGAGTTAAGCAAAAATGTTGAAAATTTTTTTTGTGCTAAAATAAGAAACAATTTTAAGTTGAATAAATAAACCATAATCAATAACTGTTTTTAACCTGCTTAACAGTTTTCCATTCTTATTGCTATTTCACACTAATTAAATTCAGAGTATGAATTATGGCAATTTGTTCTTGTTGCATCATAGCATTTGTTGAACTGCTACTTGAATATCAAAATTTATTTGGGAAATTAGCCTAAAAGCTTAAAATGTCTTCAAGTAAGAGATGGAAGGTTGATTGTGAAAGAAGACTGTTCAGCAATGTGTAGTGCAAAAAATACTTTGTTATTCAATATAATAAAAACATAATTTGTTTGATTTGCCAAAATATTATAGCAGTAATGAAAAAGTATAATATTAAGCATCAATATTGCACAAAACATGCTGTCAAATTTGATGGCATTGAAGGTCAAACACGGTTTGACAAAATGGAGCAGTTTAAAAAGTCTTTAACCATGCATGAGGTATTTCATGCATATGAAAAAGATTGAGCTTGTAACAAAACTGAGCTTTGAGAAGTAATTGCAGAAAAAGGAAAAGCTTACAGTGAAGGTGAATTCAAGAGTTGTTCACTAGCGGTGTGTTTCCAGGAAAAAAAATGTTTAATGGAACAACTAAGTCTGTATAGGTTTACAGTGGCAAGATGAATAGATGACCTTTTAGAAAATATCAAACTTTCTTTAAAGCAGAGAAGCAAATACTCTGCTTTTATAATAGTATTGCTTTGGGCTAGAATACAGACGTTAGCGATACTGTGCACCTAGTTTTCCAATTATCTCATTAATATTTTAACGTTATGTGTAAATTGATTGAAACAAAATTTTTTTTTAAATACAAGAAGTAATAGAAAAAGCTGTTTTTGTTTGGTACTAAATGTTCTGCCCTGCAGCATTATTACTGTTGTATGTTTTGGCCCATTGAGATAAACAGCAGCATGCCCCTGGTCTAAACATTTTGTAATGAATGTGAAGGAATGCCTGTCAATGCCTATCTTGTTTGGCTGAAAAGCATGAAAATGCTAAAACTAGCTATTTCACACATCATGATGTTGATAAAAAGAAGTTTAAGAGTTTATTTTTACAAGCACACTCCATTAAAATGTTTTTTTTCTGTGACAAAGTTCAAATCTTGAAGCTTATTAGGTTGAGAAATATGTTTGTAGCGTTTTTATCAAAGATTTTTATTTAAACAAAAATGAAAAGTTATGGCTATAAATTAATAAATTATATATTCTCCATTGTTGTTTATGACCTCCTCCCACCTCTCGACCAACTTGTCGATGCCGTTCCACCAAAAATCCTTGGGTCTGGTATCGAAGAATTTGTTTAGCCAGTTTTTAAGGTCCTCTTCATTGTTGAAGGTAACACCCCTCATATGGTTCGACAAAGAGCAGAAAAGATAGTAATCTATGGGTGCAAGGTCCGGAGAATATGGCGGATGCTGAAGGACCTCCCATTTGAGCTCTTGGAGTGTGGCTTTGATGACTTGTGCAACATGAGGCCTGGTGTTGTCATAAAGAAGTATTGTTTGGCCTTGTTGATGGGGTCTTTTCAGTCGAATAGCCTCATTCATGGAATGTAGCTGGGCTATGTAGAGCTCCTTGTTGACCGTGGCATTCCTTTCGAGCATTTCCCAGTGCACCATGCCCTCCCAGTCCCACCAAACTCAGATCATGGTCTTCCTTGAATGGAGGTCAGGCTTAACTCTCAGCTTTGGCATATCTCCAGGAGCCACCTATTCCTTTCTTTGTTTCATATTTATATATAGGCACCATTTCTCATCTTCCATGACGATTTGGTACAAAAAGTGCTGTTTGTGACCACGTGTTGCTCGATGGCAGGCAAGATGTTGAGAAGCAATTTGAAGGGAATTTTCTTTGTTGTTTTCGCTAAGTTCATGAGGCACCCAGACTCCCAATTTTTCACCAAATCTCATTGAATGAAGATGATTGAGAATTGTTTTTTGATCGCAGTTCATTTTTTCGGCCAATTCACAACTTGTTTGGCAACTTTCCTCCTTCAAAATTGTCTTTGTCAAATTCAGAAGGTCTTCTGCTGCAGGGCATGTTATTGATGTCAAAATTGCCATTTTTGAACTTTGCAAACCATTTTCTTGCTGTAGATTCGCCTATGACACCTTTCCTGTATATCATGCAAATGTCCCGGGCTGCTTCAGCAGCTTTTTGGCCTCAATGAAAAGCGAAGAATAGCAGGTATTGAAAATGTTGCTTTTTACCCCCTGGATATGTAAGCCTCACAAATAATAAAATCTCAAAATACTCAAAGACGATCAGCACAGTTTTTTACAGTAGAAAGAGCTCTATTGAATGAATATATACATTTTGCCAAGTAGTAAAAAATCATTTTAAAAAGAAAATATAAAAACGCTACAAACATATTCTTCAACCCAATATTTTTGTGATATTTAAGTTATGATAATTATATTTAAAACAATAAAAAAACAATTAACTGATTTTTAATTTCTCTAACCAGTAAAACCACTAAAAAAGTTTAAAAAATACTAACACTTTAACTAAAATTTGGATACAGTTTTGATTAATAAAATAATGTTAAAAGTTGATAGACATTCCATTTGTTGGAGGAGTGGGTCCAGGAGTAGAAGGTTCTTCTAGTTTAGACACCAGGTTTTGAATTACTCTTGGTTTCCCATTAATGATTTGTGGTACTTCAAGCCTCCACATTGCGACAAGGTGGTAATCTAGCATGGAACTCAGCAACAACATAATCAGTTAAACTTGACATAAGATGAGACTTCATTGAAAAAAATAATAAAAAAAGCTCTGACAACCACCAGATTAAAATCGAGATGACCTTTCTACCCCTCAAAAATAAACGATTTCCATCTTCAAGAAAAATGGAAACAAGAATGGGAAGAAAACATTCCACTGGAAGAGACCTTGTTGAGGATCCAACCAATCCACAACCTGGTTTCCACTCATTAACAATAAAACAATGGACAACAGCCGACATAAACTGAACAAGACATGGCAGGACAGCAGCAAATTTACATCACTGGGCTATAGGGATTCCCCCACATGCTCGAAATGTCATGCTGCTCCACAAGACATAGACCATATAATACTCAATTGTCCTAGTACATCTCTGCCACAAGGATACACAATGATCCATGAAGCAGAAATAGATTTTATTAACTGGCTAGATGACACTGGTTTGGAGGTGTGAAAAAAGATCAGCAATATGAGACTACTACTACATCGATTAAAAGTGAATATTGTTACATAGATTGTATGTAATATCAATAATGCACTGTGTTAATGACCACTGTTATATGAAATATGTTATTGACTGTTAGAGAATATATTAACGACCACTATGAGAAATATAAATATCTTTTTGTTTTGGGCTATTTGTGTCCATAATACTACATTTAAATGTTAAAGGCCTAAAGTGCAAACAAGATCTGCATTATCAGCCAATTGCCCACCAGATACAAAGCTCTTGTCATCCTCTTACAGGAAACTCATAGCACAAATGCAGACCAGCTAGTTGGAGCACACTTCACACGGGCTCATTGGGTCTCAAGCAGGAAGCATTACCTTGCTACATTTATTCAAGACAAACTTAGCTGAATCTTGGGAATTAATCTTCAGAGATCAACAATTGAGTGGTTGTGTGTGGACATTGATGGTTGCAAGATTGTCAATGTCTACAAATCATCAACCTTTCCCAGACATGCATGAGCCACGCTTAACCACCTCCAAACCAGCATTGGTTTATTCCACTCAAAAATGCAAAAATGAGATATGGCTTCTATGGCAGCCTGCAAGTGTGGTGCAAAGGAGCAGACAGCTGAGCAAGTAATTGGCCCATCTATCATCATCCAAATGTGGCTCATGCTCTCTCAGATGTTGACAAAAGCCTGGAGACCTGGCTAGAGGAAACATGTTTGGCCATTTCGTGGACCATCCAGCTCCTGTCCATCTCCACCAAACAAAGAAGAACAGGAGTTCCACTGAAGAAAATTAGAAAATGTGTTTAACAGATGTTTGTGCAATAGATTTGTAGCATCCAATCAATAAAAAGCAACTTTGATTACTTGAAAATAACCCTTTGTAGAATTTGTGTTATGCTTACATCGTATCAACTATAAATTGAAAAGGCTTTGTTTGTGAAATGTTGTGAATATATATTGAGTTGGACAACAATTGAGAAAAGCAGCCATAATGGATTCAGCATTCTCATTTTATTAAACAAACATTAAAAATTATTTATACAGACAAATGTTTTCGGCTTACTTCAGCCCTCATCAGGTTTCTACAATTTAGCAATATTAATTAACTTTAAATTTACACACACACATAAAAAACAACAACAGCAAAAAAAATAATGTATATTTTTAAAAAACAGGCTGTACTTTTGACTAACAGGCTACATTTTTAAATCAAAACGAGTGAGAGACTAAATTGATACAAATTAAATCCCACATTATGACGTCATTGAAGAAAAAAAAAGGAAAAAGTATTACAATCAAAATATATTCAATAAATATGAAGCTCTGTTTGTGAACATTTGTCGATTTAATTTTGGACTTAACTTTTTTATGAGTAGAGCTTTGTGAATCTTGGAACAAAATTCTAATTTGCATTTACATATTATTATAAAATTGTTTTCATTAAACCAATTATTAGAACATTTTCTACATGATAAAATATGATCTTTAATTGCACTATCCTGTAGACTTTTGACATTCACATGCTCCTGGACTCTAGTGATCAAATGTTTGGAAGACATACCGATGTATGTCTTGTTCGTATCACACAAACATGAGAATTTATAAACAACATTTGAGCAAAGAGCCACAGGAGTTTTGGATTTTAACTGAAAATAATTGACTACTTTAAAAGTTTTATAGATGGGAGATATTTTTAAATTGTACTTGTTTTTTATTAATGCAGAAAGACAATTTGCAAAGTGATGTGATTCCTTACCCAAATATGGTATACAAAAACAATTTTCAAAGCTAATGTTTTGAGAAAATTTGTTAGAAGATTGAAAGCTCACAAGAATTTTATCGAAAAACGATGAAGGATAACCATTATTCAAAACCATCTTTTTTAACTTACTAACTTCTTTATCAAACAAAAAATCGGAGGAACAAATATGCTTGGCTCAATTTAAAAAACATAGAATTAATCCAGACTTCCATTTAGTGGGACACAGTGCATTAAAATTCAAAATTAAATTGGTGTTTGTAGGTTTTCTGTATACCCAAGTATCAATCCCTGTTTCACTGAGCCTAATTTCAACATCAAGAAATGGTATGGTGTCAGAAGGGAGGTCCACTGTGAATTTAATATTATTATGTTGAGAATTAAGCAAATCGAGAAATTTGGTACAGTGATCGGAATTATCAAATACAGCAAATATGTCATCAACGTATCTTGAATACAATTTTGGATGAAAGTCTGATTGTTTTCCTAATAACTTGTTTTCTATGTGAGCAAGAAAAAAATTGGCTAAATTATTACTGTATTATTATTTATTATACTATAATTTTGTGACGAAAAATTGACAAAACTGAGAAAGATTTAAAGACTTTTTTTTACCACATGAAAAAAATTTTCCACTAAGCATATTTGATAATGGTTGTATGCCTTCCCCCCTTTAAAAAATTTTCAGTATGCCACTGGTGACAAACAAGCGATTCAAACAACATATTTGCAGCATTGCTTTGAAATTTGTGCATTATGCTTTAAACAGTACTTAGAATTAAAAATATATTTTTTAATATTAATTAAAAAAATTGACAGTACCTTCTATTTCTTTGCATTCTTGGTTTGGTTTACTTCCTGTGTATTTGATAGTTCCAACATTACCAAAAAAAGCATTCACACCCAAATAAGAATGACAGCACTTTCCACCTTCTAATTGAAACCATACTGGTTCAACCAAACTGGCACACAAAATAACAATGGTTGCTGTTCCAAGAATAGCTGATAAAATATTTTTTTCCCTAAAGCGTCTCATTTGTCTTGAATAGTCAGAATTACTAGACCGACGGCTTCTTCCAAACAAATACATTTCAAATTATTGTATCTACAATGTAAAAGAATTTGGTATGAAAAATATGCAACAAATAGGCTCATTTTAAATGAGATTAAAAGCCAAAACTCAAACTTATAAGTATTCAATCATTTTTAATGTAAGATAAACATTTTTGAAATAGTATCTTTTAATTGACCTGAACTGACATACAAGAGTAATTTATTTCCCTAATCAAGCTCATATCGTAAGTTCCTCATATCTTGAAAAAAAAACAATTAAACAAACAATTGGCCACCTAGTGGGAGTATTTGATCTTCAGATCTTTGCTTGCTTGTCGACAGAGGTGGAGTCAAGATACAGTGTTTCAAGACTGAGGCAAGACTTTGGGGTTGGGAGACCTAGATGAAACTTTGGAGTAAAGAAACTGAGACAAGACAAGACACAAGACTTTCACATTTTAGTTTAAACTAGGATTGTGGAGTCAGAGTCAGAAGTTAGAGTTGCATGTTTTTGTGTGAAGTCAGAACTAAAGTATTTTTTTTAAATATGCAGAAGCCGGAGTCACTTATTTAAGATGTGAACAATCGAATTGTCTTATTTTACATAGCAACAATCTTGATCACATAGTCAAGTAATATCAAAACGGAAAAGTATATGATTTCTGCTCTTAATTCTTATTTGGATCTACCGTTTACTATTAGTGAGAGAGATATAGATATTTGGAACCCCCTACCATTTAAATCTTCAAAAAACCAATAATAATTAAATTAGTTCACAGCTCTGCTCAAAACAGTGTAGATGCCTTAAAGAAGAAACTGAAGAGTACTGAAGGAAGCTTTCTACGACTGAATCATTGACAAAAAGAAGACTACATATACTGGTGGAGGTAAGGCAAATATTTGACTTTCAAAATGTTTGGCCCATGGAAGGCACAATATACTGTGCCTACAAAGCTAAGAAGCATTCTATTAAGACACTATCAGATATTAGTAAGACAAAATTCTTTTCATTTTACAAATTTAAAAACCAAAATTAATAATTAATCTAACCTTAACCACATAATGCATTTACCCTACACCTCATACTTTATACTTGAAAAAAAATTTTTTCGTTGTTTTGTTCTTATTTACAATCTTTAGTTATAATTGTTTTTATTTATTTTTTATATTGTTTATAACTAATTTGTGTGCATCTTGAACTATAGTTTTTTTATAAAGCTAAATAAATTTACTTGCAATTTGTTGTTACAAAACAATTAGAAAGGATTTTACTTCTATCACCTGTACAAAATGCTCAGCACTTTTTCATAAAAAATGTGCCAAAAAAATTCTAACCAAACAACCAAGCACAGACTTCTAACAATTCTTATTGTAGTTGTGTGATGGACTCTGCCTTTCTAATAAAGTCTAAGAATAATAACAGTAATAAAAAATTAGAGAAATACTTTGATATTAATAAACTAAATTCATTATTTGATTTTTCTGACACTGAAACTACAAATCATACCCATTTAATCAACCCTAATAATTACAATTTTTACAAGCAATATCTTGAAATTCAATCTACAAAATCTTTAATTTTTGATGAAAATGCTTTCAAAACTTTTTTTATTATTTCTCTCAATATTAGATCACTTTCTCACTCTTTAAATCTAAGTAAATTTGAAGCATTTGTGCACAATCTAAATCCCAAACCACACATTATTGCAGTCACTGAAACATGGATTCATAATAATTTACCTGGACCATTTTGTTATCTTAATGATTATATTTTTATACAAATAGTAGAAAAATTGCTAAAGGTAATGAAGTTGGTTTCTATATCAAAAGTTGCTGTAAATTTACTGTAATTGATGAAATGACAAAAATGTATGAAAAAGCATTTGAATCAATTTTTATAAAGATTGAATTACTTAATAATACTGTGTGTTGTGGTAATATTTATAAATCCCTATTAAATGACAATTATTCAAATAAGATTTTTCTAGATAATCTTGATGAATGTTTTCAAAATAGTAAAGAATCCTTGAATGAATGTATTGCTACTAGAGATTCAAACTATGATTTACTAAATCTAGAAAATACACATGTTAGCAACTTTGTAGACTTGATGCATGAAAATGATTATTTTCCTGTTATGAACAAATCTACTAGCTTCAGTAATGAAGTGCAAATGTAATAGATCACTCTTGGACCAACCTACATTCTCATCAAATAAAACCAGGTGCCATACTTGACCCACTATCTGACCATTTATCAGTGTACGTATGTATAGATTTCACTAAATATGGTCTTTCTAACCCAAAACAAAAAAGGTTTTTTATACCTCAAAATGTCAGAAAATTTAATGAAATGTTAAAAAACATCGACATTACTCTTATACTTACTGCAGATAATACAAACTCTGCTTATGAGTTACTTATAGCAACTAAAAACAGCTGTTAATCAATGTTTTCCCTTAACCCAACAACATTGTAAAACCAAAAATAATCAACCATGGTTTGATTAAGATTTATCTGTATATTTTGGCTAATAAGGTGATGGTCAGATAAGACGAGGTACAAAATTAGAGCAAAATTTAATAATTTATCATATGTTTTTATTTTATAAATTATATCAGTTGTATAAGACGACCCTCAATTTTTAAGGGTGGTTTTTTTGACTTTAAGGGTCGTCTTATATGCCAAAATATATGGTACTAATGGTTAATAAAAACAAATTTTTAAAAAAATATTTAAAAAAAAATGTTTTGAACAAAGCTAAATTTAGCAAAATAACAAATTATTATAATCAAGCTCTACAAGAAAACAAAAACCAAAAAAAACAGATTTATAAATCGCTTAAACATATTAGTCACAAAAGGTGACCAATATGCTGCCAAAGCAATAAAGAAATGCTTACCAAAGATAATATATACGATAAATACAATATATAAACATGAAATTCAAGCATTGATTCAAGCATAACATATAGCACACATACAAGGGCACACCCAGCCCCCCAAAAAGGGGGCTGACAGAATGTCAAATTTTTTTCAAATGTGGGGGGGCTTTGCCCCTCCCACACCCCCCAGGGTTTTTTCATGTTTTGTTGATATTTCTTTTGTGTGTGTGTGTGTGTGTGTGTGTGTGTGTGTGTTAAAGATGCACTTACCATAAAACCTCTATTTGAGTGCCATGGTGCTCTATTTTTCAACCCTTCCCTTATAGTGGCGTTCTATTAGAGGTGGTGTTTAATTAGAGGGTGGTGCTCTATTTTTCGACTAGTTGGTCAGAATTTTGGGAAGATAAATTTAATTATAACATCTAACATCTAAATAAAAAACATCTACCATAACACAGTTACTGGTAAGTAATGAAAAATTCACTGGTGAAAATGAAGTGACACGTCGCTTTTGTAGCCGTCCTTGTCATTTTCAACACCTTTTGCATCAACGTCGAGTTGTTGAATAATTTCACGTTTACCGGTAATGTCAGCATTGCCAGCGCTTGCTGGAGAAGTTCCTGTCCAGTCTTAATCGAGCTGTCTGACCTGAAACAGTGGATCTTGCAATCCCAAGAGCCGTCTAGAGTGTTGGTCAGTCTGCACCCCTTGAACAACTTGATGATCGGATCCTTTGGCAGCTGATCCCAAGCATTGACTATCCACTTTAAATAAACTTCCATTGATGGGGCTCACATGTTTCTGAATTTGGTGTGGCTCTTCTCACCATGCAACATTCAATTCTTGTAGAACTGTCAGACTTTACTCTTAAACGGGGCATTCCAGTAGACGTTGGCAGCCTGTATGAACTTATTGCAGCCTCCTGGAATAACAGCTGTATCAATCTGGAGCTTCTTCAATTGCTTCTTTGTGGCATCACTGATGTGACATCGGTATGAGTCCCAGGCAAGAAGGTGCTTTCCAAACATAGAAGAGCCGACAATCTTCTGCAGAAACTCAGAACTCAGGTCATCGTTGAAGAAGGAGTGGCCAGCCCAGCAAAGATGGAGGGTATTTTTGAACTTGGTGATGATCTCCTTAATTGGTCGCTTGTTTATGAGTAGGATACACATTCAGCATTTAAATCTGTCAGATCGAGCAGTCAGGATGACAGTAACGTGTAACTTGTCATGACCGCTAGTCTTCACGAGGACCTCTTGGACTCCCTTATTTTCAATGGTTAGATGGCTGTCTTGTTGGCAGCATAGATGTATGTATAGTTAAAAGTGCGACACTTCTGCTCAGCAAACAATAAGTAATCAACGATCTTCTCGGCATACTCCTCTGGCTCGTTCTGACAGGTCGTCGTTGGGCAGCATGAGACCAAGTTGTGACAAAGCAAAAACTTTTCCAACCAGCCATTGCTTGCCTTGAAATTTTTGTCAATCAACAAAGTGAGTGCCTCCCTCTGGATCATCATGCGACTGACACAGAGTTTCTTCTGACGTTGCTGATGAACCCAGTTGATAAGCTTCTTGTTGAAATTCTTGTCCTTCAAAGGACGTCTGGCACCTTGGGAGTCGCTTGCTTGAAGAGATGGAATATGATGAAGATGCTTTCAACTGAGCCTCGAGCTGTACTTTCTGTTTCATCCAATCTTTGACACATGAACAAGGAATGTTCTTGACTTTTGCAGCCTTTGATTTATTGTATTTCTCAGTGTATGCAACAACTTCCAGCTTAAAGTGCAGGTTGTACTTCTTTTGTTTCAAAGGAGTTGCATCTTCAGATTTAGAACTGCTTGACATGGCTGCCAAATTTTTTTATGTTCTCATCAGGCTCAGTTTAAAGTTTAACAAATGAATCTACATTTTGATTGAGTGCCAAGTTTTCAATCTCTGCAATCGCATAATCAATGCATGTTTGCCACGTGTGTGATGCATGATCAATTATATAGCGGTAAATTATTATTGGGCAATTATTATTTTGTGATGTAGGAAACCTTTAATTACTAATTAGCATAATGAATGTCAAAGTGGCGGTCTATTAGAGGTGGTGTTTAATTAGAGGGTGGCGCTCTATTTTTCAACCCTTCCTTTACAGAGGCATTCTGTTAGAGGTGGCACTCAAATAGAGGTGGCGTTCAAATAGAGGTTTTACGGTAACTGTTACTTTTGGATAACTGTTAATAACTGCTACTCTTAAAATTTTAAGTGTTACTTTTTAACAGTTACTTTATATTCATTAAGCCAACTAAAAACTAAATAATAGCAATTGTACGTTATTACCATATCAAAGGCAGGAAAAAAAACAGTTACATAACAAATTTTGTAATGCAATTACTTTTTTGTTATTGGTTAGTTCTTAGTTGGCTTAGTGAATATAAAGTAATAGATAAAATTTTCAAATGAGCAGTTAATGTAAAAGTTTCTCAGAAGTAACAGTTTAGAAGTAATTGCTATTATTTACGCCAGTGGTTTTCAACCTTTTCTGTACCGTGGCCTATTTTTCAACCCAAGTTAACTTCACGGCCCACTTTGGTCAACAAAATTAAATTTCCATCCCAAAATCATAGTGTTCTCTAAAAAAAAAAAAAAAAAAAAAGTCTTCACTTGGAATTGCTGTCAATTTTCCCTATTTTTGTCCCAAAATCATAGTGTTCTCCAAAAAAAAAGGTCTTTACTTGGAATTGCTGTCAATTTTTCCTATTTTTATCCCAAAATCATAGTGTTCCCTAAAAAAAAAAAAAGTCTTCATGTGGTTGACTGCACAGGACCCCAGAAAAATGTTTAAAAAATGGAACAGATGGCAAGCCTAATTATACATATATATTATACATATTGCTTTCATTTTGATTTATGCTCCATGGCCCACTAAAAAAACCACTGTGGCACATAGGTTGAAAACCAATGATTTACGCCATGTTATCTTAGAGCTCAATTCTTTTGAAATTTTTTTTTTCAAAAAACCAGCAATCTCTCATCTGCTTTACATTTGTATTACAAACAGCAAAGCGAATCACAAAGTAACAGTTAAGAAGTAGCAGCTAGGAAATAACAGTTAAGTTGCAGCTAAGAAATAACAGTTAAGAGGTTAACTGTTATTATTCATGCTCAATTCTTTCAAAACTTTGTCTCTTATAAAAAACCAGCAATCTCTCATCTGCTTTGCTATTTGTAATACAAATGTAATGCAAATGAGGGATTGCTGGTTTTTTGAAAGAGAAAAAGTTTTGAAAGAATTGAGTATGAATAATAACAGTTAACCTCTTTAACTGTTATTTCTTAGCTGCTACTTCTTAACTGTTATTTCTTAGCAGCAACTTCTTAACTGTTATTTCCTAGCTGCTACTTCTTAACTGTTACTTTGCGATTTGCTTCACTATTAGTAATACAAATGTAAAGCAGTGAGAGATTGTTGGTTTTTCGAAAAAGAAAAAGTTTCAAAAGAATTGAGCTCTAAGATAACATGGCATGAATAATAACAGTTAACTTCTTAATTGTTATTTTGCAATTTGCATAACTGTTAATACTCATTAAGAAAACTAACTGTTACTTTTTAACAAGCTGTTATTTTTCACACACCTCTAGTGTGTGTATATATATATAAAATATATGGACGTTTTTGCATCTGAGATAAATAAATAAAAATAAATAAATACATAAATTATGATTCAGAGTATCAAATGCAGCACTAAAATCTAAAAGCATGAGGAGAAAATTGTAGATTAGATTGATGCTGTTTATAATCATAGCAGTCACCAGATAGTAAATCATTGTGAATGCAGGTCAGGGCTGTTTCACAGCTGTGACCAATACAGTAAGCAGATTGGAATTGACAAAAAAGATGATTTTATTCCAAATAAGATTGTATTTGAAGGTAGACACATTTTTCAATCAATTTAGAAACAAAACTTCAGTTACTCACAGGGAGAAAACTTTTATACTCATTTGTGTTTAGGTTTGATTTTTTCAGAACAGGAGTTATGATGGAGTGTTTCAGAAAAGAAGGGACTGTGATTCACTGAGTGATAAATTAACAATAAAGTGCAAGATTAGTATAAGACTGTTTACTACCTTGTTTAATAACCATGTTGGGATTATATCAAGGGAACAAGTTTTATTATGCATGTTCAAAATAATGGCTTTAACAGATTCTTCAGAAACAGGTACAAAATTCATCATTTCTACTGTAGGAGAAACACTATTATTAGACTCAGTACACTTGCTCTTAGTATTTTCAAAGAGTTGCTGATATAATTTCTGGATTTTGCTTTTGAAGAATTGTGCAAAGTTCTCAGCTAAATTTTCATTGTTGTTGGTAATGAGGTAACTAGGTTTTGCATCTTTCCATAACAAATATTTTACAATTCCAAATACTTCTTTAGGATTACCAGCAGCATTGGTTAATTTTGTTTTGAAGTATGTGTCTCTGATGCAAGCAATTATTTCAGCAGCAGATTTAGATTTTTCTTTTTATACAAGCTTTAAAACGCTTATGTTTTTGTTCTGTTTGGCCCAGATGAAATACTTTCCAGCATCTTAAAAACCACTCCTGATAATGTGTTGTTTGCCTTGACACACATGTTTAATCTTTCTTTGATTAATTTTGATTTCATTTTGAGCTTTAAAACTGCAAAAGTTGTACCAAATTCATAAAGAAGGTAATGTAATCAATGTAAGTAATTATTGTCCTATTAGTTTACTCATGTTCAATGTCTAAAATACTTGAAAATTAGGATCTCTTCAAGAAGAGACCATAACTGTTGTTTGTCAGTAAAGCTAACCCAGAATTCCTCCTACAGCACTAGGAGGCAATAAAAAAGTAACCAAGAGAAAAAGGATCTCTCAAGAAAAGATAGTAACCACAGGGGGATTCCAGGTTAGAAAATCACTTATGGTTGCTTATTAAAGAGACCCAAAAATTAGTGTATAATCAAGTAATCTCATTTCTAAACAAGCAAAATTTTTTATAAATATCAATTTGGCTTTAGAAAAAATTACTCAACTCTTCATGCAATTTCTTAATTAACTTAAAATATTAATGATGCTTTTGAAAATAAAGAACAGGTACTTGGTATATTTCTTGACTTATCTAAAGCATTTGACACCATAGATCATTAAATTTTATTGGCGAAATTGTGGCATTATGGAATTAGAGGAGTAGCAAATAAGTGGATTGATAGTTATCTTAGCAACAGAAAGCAATTAGTTGAGGTAAATGGCATTTTCTCTGATACAAAAATGGTGTATCCCAAGGTTTTATCCTCTTTTTATGATTTCTATGTGGTTTCTTGCTTTTGATAGAGCTGAGACACCTTGTCAAACCCTGATTATACTAGGTAAGTTGTTGGGAAGGCAATGATATAGAACTCAACTTTCATCCAGAGCAATGGAAAATTAACTGCAATTTCTTTTCTTGTCCCAAGAAATCTAGCTCTGGCAGTATGACTACTCTGCAACTCAATTAAAGTTTCTTGCAATACACTATCAACATCTGCCACATTTATCCCAAATGGATCTACCACTATCCAAGATACAGTCATTAAACCATATATATCAGATAAACACATGCTGTGCTCATCTCATGAATTTTTAGAAAAGCTACAAGAAATTAATCTGAATTTAAATCAAGTAATGGTAAGCTTTGATGTCAAATCCTTATTTACAAATGTTCCCTTACAAGAAGCAATTTACCTTATTTCAGATAAAATTTATGACAAAAACTCAAACGCTAATCAACTACCAATAAAAAAGAAAATCTTTAAAAAAATATTAAATTTAGCAACTAAAGGAAATATTTTTATACAAAGACAAATTATTTCAACAAAATTGATGATGTTTCTATGGGTTCACCACTAGGTCCTACTATAGCCAACTTATTTTTGGCTGAAATGGAAACTAGCCTTTTACAACAGCAACTCAATCCCATCCCAAGTCTATTTTAGATATGTAGTAGGGATTTTCTAATTCCGGGATTGCTAACTTCATTTTACATGTGTTCATAAAAGGGTCAAAAATGCAAATGCCTAATTTAAGGTGTTTTACCTATTTTTTGACTTTTTATTTCTAAATATTGCCTATCATATACAAGAAAGTGCAGAAGCGAACATATCTGCATGTAGATCTTAAAGATTCAAGTTCAAATCTCAGGTAGATCAATAGTAATAAAAGTTGCCAAAGACTTATTATAGCAAAAGACACCAGACTGTATATTCTTAAGATTTAGAAAACTTTTATGTTTCAGTTGTAGATAAAAATAAGCACAAGTACAAGCCTGTAATGACACCTAACAAAACATCAAATAAAATATTTTGCATAAGCAAACTGAAGCAAATTTTTGCTAATTTTTTTCATGCTGTGGCTGTCAATTTTCTACAAATCAGATTAAACACAGATACAATTCGCAAATAAAAAATTTTGACACAGAAATGAAAAAAAGGCAAAACAATGTTTAAAAATAACTAAATTCAATAAAAAAATCAATCAAAATCAACAAATAATTCAGTAATTTCTGAATTAAGAAGAATTAGATTAAACTAACTGTTGGAAAAAAGTTTTTGCAGTTTTCAAGAATTTTTTTAAAGCTTTTCAAGGATTATTTTCTTGCTATCTTTGATGTGCTTCAGTTTATTTTTGGCAAAGCAATTAAATACTGATTCGATAATTGGTGTAAAGTTTAAGTGCCCGGCAGAAAATGGTTGTTGTAACAAGAAAGAGCAATTCTGAAATGGCAATGCTTTTTTTAGTGTAAAAATAAAAGCTTCTCACTGGTTTGATAAAGTCAAAAATCAGATTCTTGCATGGTCACTGTCAGTTACTGCCAAGTAATACTGAACTGCAAGAGCAGTAACAGTATATGGCAAGAACTCTGACGGCTTTGATAAACCACCTTTATCAGCAATGTCAAACAAATGAGTGTAACTCTTCTAATAAAAAATCATAAATTTGTGTTGGGTCACGGCCTTAGCAATATGCACCTATAGCCAAAATTGCAAGCTGTAATACAGCAAGTGTTCACCTTTGATAAGAACTTTCTGTAGTACTCAAAATCCTATTAATCAAATAAAATTCAATTATCTAAACTCAAAAATGCAGCAAATTTAATAACGCTTATTCTTAAACAAATTTTGAGCTTAATCTTTCAAGTATTTTTAAAACCATAAAAATTTATTTTAAAAAAACAGTAAAAGTGAAAGTAAAAATTAATTATACTTATATGAAATGTAAAAATAAATACTTGAATTGTTCAATACAATATTACACCCAATTGCATATCATGCAAAATATGAGTAATTACACAAAAAATTAAACTGTACAATGATTATAAATATTTCACAACACTACTCTTTTATTAGCAAAACAAACAACTTTTGAAGAAATAAATTGTTGGCTACACACTTTTAATTTTTTTAAATAACTGACTTATTGAAAAATTAATAGAATTGGCAATTTTCTCACCATGTCATTTTAAATAAAAAAAAACTTTTTTAATCTTGATCTATTAATTAATACAAAAAATTTTTTTAATTATTTTTTAATTACAGTGACCATAATTTATTTAAAAATAATTGGCTTCTTTGGCTTATTGAAAAATTAGTAGAATTGGCAATTTTCTTACTATGTCATTTTAAATAAAAAAAAACTTTTTCACTCTTGATCTATTAATTAAACACAAAAATTTTTTTAAATTATTTTTTAAGTACTATACTTTATTTAAAAAATAATTGGCTTTTTTAGTAATCAACCTAGTCACTTTAAATTTGAAAAAAATAATAATTAAAAAAGTTTTTTTCTTTTGATCAAAATGTTAAAAATTCAGATTCTAATTTTTTATTATATATTTTGTTAATCATTTTGCTAACTGCCTAAACAACTTATATTACTCAATTTTTTATACTGTAATATAAAACTTTTTATATTAGATCACTTAAATAAAAACTTAACTTTTGCTAAAATTAATTTTTGACTATAATTCTTAAATTTTAAAAATAACTGGTTTATTGAAAAATATTAGAGAAAGTAACCAAGTCACTTAAAACTACTTAATTTCATTACTTTTTATAGCTTAATAAATTTTCATTATTAATTTTTTGTTTTGTTCCAATCAAACTGTTAAAAGTTTTTAAGTTTAATTTGGTAATTTGAGTAACTGCCAAGTCAATTTTTTTTACTAATATTTTGAATAAATATTGACAACATCTATTAAGTACAAAAAAACAGTTTTTGAAAACTTTTTTTTTGTCTTATGGATAAATGAATATTACATAATTTATTCACTCAAATAATAACTAACATAAAATTTTGTTTTAGTTTTGACATGAAAACTTAACCCTACTAACGTAAACCAAAAACTGGATCCAAAACAGAGTTGTATATCCCGATATCTAAAATCCCTACCTATAGTAAAAGCAAATATAATTTTTAATTAAAAACACAACTTTAATATTTTTAGTTAAACTTATTACATCTATCATTAATAGTTTTTGAAAATATTTTGTTCAAGAAACTAAAAGAAATTTCATACGGTAATTTTAGTGATTACTTGCAAGACACTTAAACTTTAAAAAAAATAATTTAAGATAAAACAATTTTCATCTTTGAAGCTATTTTTCATTTCTTGTTATATTTGACCTGAACTGCATAGCTTTCAATTGTTTTTTTTAGTGTTCTCAATTAGCGAAAGTTTACACAGCTAATTTAAAAGGAATAACTGATTCAAAACAAAAGAAATTACTTAATTTAAAGCTTTTAAAAAATACAACTTTAGGTACCTAAAAAATGCATTAAAATTTTCGTAAAACCTGGTAAACTTTATTCTAATTTTGGTGCAAAGATGAGGTTATTTGTAGCAAGATTTTTAACAACAAAAGTTGTAATTAAAATGATCCAACTTAACCTCAATTATTATTGCATCTCAACTCAATTTTATTGATTAAAAAAATGTATTCAAACTGCTTTTTGCATTTAGCTAATTGCAATTATAAAAAAGGTATATAAATCATTTATACAAACTTATTAACCACTTGCGTATGGGTTTTTTTTGAATTTTCGAAAAATTTTTTACGCGCATTTCATAGCATGGATACATTCCCTCTAATTGTCTTGATACTGTTATAATTCCAACTCTTAAGAATATTAATGGAAATATTAATGATGCTAACAACTTTCATCCTATTACTATAGCTACCATCTTATCTAAATTGTTTGAACATATTATACTTGATATCTGCTCTAAGGTTTTTAAAACATGTGATAATCAATTTGGTTTAAAAGCTAAAGTTTCAAGTGATATGTGTGTATTCACTTTAAAGCAATTAATATCATCGTATCATAAACAAGGTAGCCCAATGTATTGTGCTTTTTTAGATGCTTCAAAGGCTTTTGATCAGGTTAACCATTATATGTTATTTAAAAAACTAATAGAGAGAAATATGCCTACTTGTTTTGTTAGAATTTTGTACTATTGGTATAGTAAACAAAATATGAAAGTAAAATGGGGTAACTGTTTATCTAGTCCTTTTTCTGTATCAAATGGTGTTAGACAGGGTGGTGTGCTTAGTCCATACCTGTTTGCTTTGTATATTGATGATTTATCAGTTAAATTAAATTGTGTAAAAGCTGGTTGCTTTCTTGGCAACTCGTGACTTAATCATATTATTTATGCTGATGATTTATGTTGCTTTTCTCCTAGTTTAGATGGTCTACAAGATTTATTTAATGTGTGTAGTAACTATGCCATTGAACATAATATTACATTTAATTGTAGTAAATCAGTTGGTGTATTATTTTTGCCTAAATATCTTTCAATTTCAAATGTTCCAAAAGTCTTTCTTTGCAACAATGTAGTAAAATTTAAAAATAACGTAAAGTATCTGGGTGTTTTTCTTAATAATAATCTTAAAAATGATGATGATATTTGTCAGCAAGTTCGTTATTTATATGGAAAATCATATCAACTAAAAGCAACTTTTTCAAAATGTTCCCATACTATAAAAAATATAGTATTTAATTATTACTGTACTTCGTTTTATGCTAGTCATTTATGGTCTAAATATCTATGCTCTTCATTAAATCACTTATGAGTTGCATACAATGATTCCTTTTGGTTAATTCATGGGCTCAAGCGTAATGTTAGTGCAAGAGAACTACAAGTAAAAGCAAATATTCCCACTTTTGATGCACTACAGAGAAAACTTATTTATCGATTTATAGAACGGTGCTGCCTTTCTAGTAATGTATATGTTAACTATACAGTGTATAGCAATTTCTTCTACCAGAGTGACTATTATAAACATTGTCTTCAATTGTTGATGTAATTCAAATGTTCTATTTTTCTTTCCGGCTTGTTTTCTTTTTTTGTTGTTTTTTCTCTTTTCTATGGACCTTGTGTCTGACTTAAATAAATAAAATAAATAAATAGCGACTATTTCACACTTCATATTTCAAAGAATATTTACTGTATAAGACTAACTAAATTAACTATTCTAAATCACATTTATTAAAACTAAATACGAGACTGAAAATGCGTATATTGTATATACGTCATCTGTCTTTTGGCAAAAATTTACATAGACGTATATATACGTCATCCGTACGCAAGTGGTTAAAAAAACATTTATTGACTGTCTGAACAAAGCTATCAGCCACAAAAAATATAACTTCCAAGTATTTGTTACAGTTATGTATCACAAGCAAAAATAAAGAAAGTTACTGGTACCAGTAGCACTTCATGCAATTATAAATACTGGATCTAACGTATCTCAACAAACCGATATCTTATTAAAAAAGACCTTATAATTTTTGTATCACCAAGACTTTAAAATTAAAACGTTTTCTTTACGCGATATGGATTATTTTACTTAAAAAACATTTAAAAGCTCTATAACTTAGCTGAAACTTAAGACTACTGAAAACCAAAGCTCCTATAAAGTTTAAAAGAACTTTACAGGAACTTTGCTAACTTACTTTATAGGAACTTTGTTAAAAACAAACCCTTTCCGTGCATAGGATAAATTGTTCTAAACTGGAGTTAGCAATCCCTGAGTTAGAAGATCCCTTATATGTAGATGTTGTGATATTGTGCAATAGATGACGTAGTGTTTTCTTAAACGCTTCTAATCTTAATCAGCGCCTTCTGCTCGATCAATTATTGGACACGCGTATCTCCAAGCGTAATTGTAACCAGTTAAATCTGCGCCTCTATTTCGGTTCATCAGTCAGTTCAAAGTTATCAAGCTACTACAGCAAACGAACTAAAAGCATTCTATTTCATTACGGTTGTTTTTGGCTAAGTACTTTTTTGTGAATATTCATTATTGTTTTTTAATAAACCTGGTATTCGTGCAAAGATACAACAGGCAAAAGTGGCGACGAGGATTCAAGTAACTCATCTGCGTCAAGAAAAAAAGAAAATTTGTTGAATTTGCATTAAAGCTTGAATTGTCAAAATGAGTGAAATTTCTGAACTAATTTTGTTGTTAAATAAGCAACACCAAAAGCAAATGGCAGTTTTACGCGGCGAGCATCAAGAGCAAATGACAATGCTTCAAGAGCAGCTAAAAATTCTACAAAGCAGCTTGAACAACCCGCGAGAAAATGTTCCAACACCGATGGCAAGTTTTCAACCATTCGATTCCACATCTGAGTTATGGACTGATTATTTGGCAAGGTTCCGAACATTCGTCACTGCTAACTCCATTCCCGACAACAAGCAAGCACAAATTTTTCTTACCAACCAATCTAACTCCGTTTACAAAATGCTTAGCAACTTAGCGGCTCAGCAACAACCTGTCAAAAGCATACATGAGCTAACCATGAATGATATTCAGACGTTTATGGCAGAGCAGTTTGACCCAAAACGATTTGTTGTCAGAGAACGTTTCAAGTTCTGGTCTGACATGAAACGCAAACCTGGCGAAACTATTCCTGAACTGGCAAGCAGAATACGACAAGATGCAGCTACATGTGATTTTCAATCCATTAAAGATCCATTAGATAAAGCCTTGCGAACTAAATTCATCTGTTCAGTCGACAACGAAGCAGTTTTGAAGACACTCTTAGAGCTCAAGGACGATGAACTGAAGTTTAGCAACGCCATCAGAGTGGCTCAAGAAGTGGAAGAAGCAGCCAAGGTAGCAAAGGAAACCATACACGGTCAACCTTCTACATCGGTGCAGAAAGTTTATCACGCAAAGTCCAAAACTTCCAAAACGCAAGAAAAGAAAACCGCCTGCTTCAGGTGTGGAAATTCTGGACATTTTAGCAAAGCTTGTCCCCACATTAAAGCTATTTGCAGCTTCTGCAAGAAAACAGGTCATCTGCAATCTGTATGCATGTCTCGACTAAGAGATAATAAGCTTGTGAAACAACAGGTGAAATTGGTGCACAAAGTCCAATGTTCTGTTTCACCCATCTATCAAACTATTAGACTTAATGACCGCAGAATTAAGTTTGAAATTGATAGCGGATCCAGTGACACATTTTGCTGTGAAGCGACGTGGCAAACGCTGGGTAAACCCATTCTACAACCTGTATCAGTTCAATATCAAGTTGCTGAAGGTAGCCCGCTACCCGTCGTGGGACAATTCCAATCAACTGCAAGTATTGATGGAAAATCACCTGACGTGACCTTTCCTGTAATTGTCACTAAGGTGCCCAATCTAAATTTACTAGGTCGTCTGGCGATGATGAAGTTGAAACTCACCAACTTAACTGATCACTTCAGAGAAAACCTAAGTTGTGCCGAATCTACTGCAACGATAGAGCACGTCACTACAACTGGTCCAGAAAACTCTTTAGATGCGGCATGTATTCAATTATGTGGAGAGTTTCCTACTTTATTTGAATCTACATTGGGTTGTCTAAAAGATTTTTCACTGGACATACGGTTTAAACCTGAAGCTAAACCTATTTTCAAGAAGCCAAGACCTGTTCCGTTCTCAATCCTACAAGATTTAAACGAAGCATACGAAGCAGGAATTAAGAGAGGTGTATGGGAGCTTACAGATTTTAACTCGTACGGCACCCCCGTGGTTCCTATTCGAAAGTCTCCTTTGCCAGGTCAAGCAAAAGCAAGCATCCGAGTTTGTGGAGATTATTCGGTGACTGTAAACTCGCAACTGGAAGACCATCGTCAACCAATCCCTCTCCCAGAAGATCTAATGCGCAAGCTAGGACGTGGTTACTGCTTTAGTAAGATTGATCTAGCTAATGCATATAATCAAATCTGTCTTTCTCCTGACAGCCAGAAGAAGCTGGCTCTCAGCACTCACAAAGGAGTTTTACTTCAGAAAAGACTTCCTTTCGGAATTAAATCCGCACCAGGGTATTTCCAAGAAATCATGGAACAGTTAACGCAAACTTTGCGAGGAGTTGCCGTGTATTTCGATGATATTTTGGTAAGTGGTGACAACGCAAAAGATCATTTGATGAACCTGCGAGCTTTGTTCAAAAGACTAGAAGAAAAAGGTCTTCGCTGCAACCGTGAGAAATGTGTTTTCGCCCAAGTATCAATTGATTACCTGGGTCACACTTTATCAAGTCGAGGAATTGCAAAAGGGTCCAAAGTTGATGCCATACTAGAAATGCCTACACCCAAGAACATTTCTACGTTAAAATCTTTTTTAGCATCTGTGCAGTTTTATTCTAAATTCTTACCTCCATATTTTTCGGAAATCACCGAGCCGTTGTACAAGCTTACACGCAAAGGACAACAGTGGAATTGGGGTGAAGAAGAAGCGACATCTTTCAAAAAGATCAAACGGTTACTATGCACAGAGACTGTACTTGCGCACTATGACCCATCTCTTCCGTTGGGTTTATCTTGTGACGCCTCAGAATGCGGAATTGGAGCGGTATTATTTCATCGCTTTGCAGACGGAAGCGAGCGTCCGATTCTCAATATTTCTAAAGTCTTATCGGCGACACAAAGACGCTACAGCCAAATACAGAAAGAAGCACTATCCTTGGTGTACGCTTTGAAGAAATTTCATCAGTTTCTCTACGGTCGTAAGTTCATTGTGGTTACCGATCACAAACCTTTAGTGACCTTGTTTGCCCCTGATAAAGGTACTCCTGCAATGGCCGCGAATCGACTTGCACGATGGGCATTACTAGTCCATCAATATGACTACACGGTGGAATACCGTAGAAGCAAGGACCATGGCAATGCCGATGCTCTTAGTCGCTTGCCATTTTCAAATGACACAAGTTTTGATGGGGAGGAGATGGAAGATGATGTCGATAGCGTTTGTTTAGTTCGAACAATCAGTCGTCAAATCAATCCTGACAATCCATTGCTTGTGGTCAGAGAGACTGCCAAGGATCCAATTCTTGCCCAAGTAATGCGATTTGTGAAGGAGGGATGGCCGCATGCATTTTCGGAAGAGCTTAAAGACTTCAAAAAGTTGGAAAATTCGTTGTCAACAGAGAATGATTGCGTTTTTTACGGCTTACGGGTAATAATTCCTTCAATCCTACGTAATCATATTCTTAAATTATTACACCTTGGACATTTCGGCATGCAACGGATGAAACAACTTGCCAGGTCAACTGTCTATTGGCCAATAATTGACTTTGACATTGAGGATTTATGTCGCAAATGCACTTCCTGTGGCCAATTTCAAAATAAGCCGGATAAACCTTCAATCCATCCGTGGATGATGCCAGAAAAACCATGGTCAAGACTCCACTTGGACCATGCGATCAACTTTCTGGGAAGAAACTGGTTAGTCCTTGTAGACGCTTATTCAAAATATCCTTGCATTCATCCAACAACCTCAACGTCTTCGAAAAGTACTACTGCTATACTTGAACAAGAATTTGCTCATTTCGGATATCCCCACACGTTGGTGACCGATAATGCCACAACATTCATGTCTCAAGAGTTCCAAGCTTGGTGCAAACAACGAGGCATTGTACATCTCACCGGAGCACCTTATCATCCAGCAACAAACGGTGCTGCCGAGCGTTTGATACAATCGTTCAAACAGGCATTGAGAAAATCCTCGTTACCTCCAAAGGAAGCTTTGCAAGAATTTCTAATGCAATATAGAAGAATTCCTTTTGCATCGGGACTGTCACCAAGCGAATTGTTGAATGGAAGAAGAATACGCACCAAAATTGACACTTTGGTTCCATCCATTCCGCATCTCCTGCAGGGAAGACAGTCAAGACAAGCGAGCAAGCATTCAAATGCTGAAGACTCGGAAGTGGTTTCAAAAGTCGAACATCATTACTCACTAGGAGACCCTTGTTACGCACTGTACTTCGGCCCTAGAAGAGATCGTGACCCACGATGGGTGCCTGCGATAGTTACGAAAGTCCATGGTACACGAAGCGTCAATGTACGAGTCATTCCTCGAGGACCAACTTGGAGAAGACATCTTGATCAACTTCGACCTCGATACGGTTCGGATCAAGATGATGATCCCTGTGAAATCCCAACGAGCGTTTTGTCTACAGAAACACTTCCAGCCGGGACTGACCACGCATCTAGTTCTTCTTCGATGAACCAACGCAACAATCCGAGATTACCAACCGGAGACGAGTACGGGCGATACAATCCACGACGATCAGCGAGAACAAAGAGACCTCCAAAAAAATATTGTTGCTAATATGTATATATATTTTTTGTCGTAGTTTATTTGGGGAGGTGTTGTGATATTGTGCAATAGATGACGTAGTGTTTTCTTAAACGCTTCTAATCTTAATCAGCGCCTTCTGCTCGATCAATTATTGAACACGCGTATCTCCAAGCATAATTGTAACCAGTTAAATCTGCGCCTCTATTTCGGTTCATCAGTCAATTCAAAGTTATCAAGCTACTACAGCAAACGAACTAAAAGCATTCTATTTCATTACGGTTGTTTTTGGCTAAGTACTTTTTTGTGAATATTCATTATTGTTTTTTAATAAACCTGGTATTCGTGCAAAGATACAACAGTAGATAACATTTTTTAAATATTTAACAACGAAGTAGACTGTTTAAACAAGTAGACAGTATAAAATTTTTAGATAGATTAAATTCACAACATAAAAACTTGCAATTTACAATGGAAAAGTCTACTAATGCTTTCCCCTTTTTAGACATGGAACTTAAAATACACAATAATAATTTACAATCGTGGATTTGGAGAAAATCGACTCATATTGGTGATTTACTAAATTTCAAAACAGTTTGACCGTTAAAGTGAAAATCAAACTTAACTAGTTGTATGTTAAATCGTGGCAAAAATATTTGTTCCAATCGCCAGCTATTCAAAAATGAAGTAGAGAAATTACAATCAATGTTCTGTAATAATGAATACTCAAACTATTTTTTAATAAAGTTCTTTACCAGTTTATGAATAACAGACAAACAAATTTAAATCAGACGCAACCTACAAATAAAAAAGAAAAAGAAACCATTACAGTTGAAATTCCATATGTCGGGAAACAGTCTCACATATTTGCAAAAAACATTTCGAAACTTATTTGGAAATTTTCTGCCGTGCATTTAACACCTATATATAAAACTTGCAAAGTTGGAAATTATTTTAATTCAAAATGTAACACACATGCGCTTTTGGTATCAAATGTTGTTTACCGCTTTTCGTGCCCGTCCGTTACATCGGTAAGTCAACACGTCATTTGGTAACAAGAGCAAAGGAACACTAAAATTTAGATTCTTCGGTATTTAATAGAGTGGGATTTAATAGAATTAAATAGAAGGATTTAATAGACCACAAGTCAGTCGATTTTTGACTTGTTAAAATAAAGTTTGAATTCTGATAAATTTACTCCAGACAAAATATTCAATATTGATGAAACAGGTATGAACACTGTCCTGTGGCGTACGCAGAAAGCTTCCGAGGAGGGGCCAAAGTTTCTTCACTATCGTGTGACGTCACAAATCAACTTGGGAAGTGCCGAAGACACAACCATTATAGGGTGGTCCGGGGGCATGCCCCGAAACAATTTTGCAAAATTACACCAAAAAAAAACGCATTTTCGTACCGGTCAAATCGGAAGCTTCTCGAAAACCAAAAAAGCGTTTTGCACATGCTTCGAAATCCAGGGCGAATCCCGAATAGTCGCGAAAAACCAGCTTTGCTTTTGCTAAAACTGCTTGGTTTTCCTTTACAGTTTTTCATTTTTAGGGTCTGAGAGGAGGCCATTGCGCAGTGGCCTACCCCTCGATACGCTAATGGCAATGTTTAAAAAATGAGCAGTGATTGCCCAAAAGGGACTAAAACAAGTTGGTAAAATTTCAGAAAAGAAAAAAAAAAGCAGCACGATCTGAATTGATTACCAGCTCACCATTTAGGCAATCATTGGTTAAGAAGAACAAAGGTTAAAAAGAAACACACATCATGTAGGAGATTATAGTTGACCAAAAAAAAAAAAAACACACCTCTAAATTTAATGGCAAGCAACAATATTTTTGCACTGTATGCTCAAGTAAATATCAAGAACTTTCTTCTTCTTCTCCTTTCGGCCTTTCCCTTCAATCAGGGGTGGCCACAGCGTATTATTATTCTTCAAACCTTCCTGTCTTTAACATCCGTCTCCTTTGCACCAACTTCCCCCATATCTTCTTTCACTAAATCTAAAAATCTTCTTTTTGGTCTCCCTCTTTTTCTCTTTCCCGGTAACTCCATTTCCATCATCCTTCTTCCTACATACTCTTGGTCTCTCCTCATGACATGTCCATGCCACCTCAGCCTGTCCTCCCTCATCTTCATTCCTAACCGTTCCACCTTAACGGTACTCCTGATGTACTCGTTTCTAATCTTGTCTTTTCTCGTAACTCCCATAGCAAACCTCAACATTTTCATCTCTGCGACTTCCATCTCTTCCACTTGTTTCTTTGTGACCGCAATCGTCTCAAGTCCATGCACCATTGCTGGTCTTACCACTGAACTGTACACTTTTCCTTTTACTCTAGCTGGTAACCTCCTGTCGCAGATTACTCCCGATACTCTTCTCCATCCGTTCCATCCTGCCTGTACTCTCTTCTTTACCTCCCTATCACAACCACCACTTTCTTGCACTGTTGATCCCAAATACTTAAATTCCTTTACTCTTGGCACTTTTGTATCATCCATCTTCACAATTTCGTCGTCATTTCCTCCATTTATGCACAGATATTCGGTCTTTGACCTACTTACTTTCATCCCTGTTCTTTCCAATGCATACCTCCAGGATTGTAGTCTCCGCTCCATTTCTTCCCTGGTCTCTTCGTAAATCACAATATCATCAGCAAACAGCATCGTCCATGGTGGTTCTCTTCTTACTTCATCCGTTAGCCTGTCCATTATCACTGCAAATAGGAATGGACTTAACGTTGATCCCTGGTGAAGTCCAATGTTGACCTTGAAACTTTCTGTAGTTCCTATTGCACACCTCACCACTGTTTTGCTTCCCTCATACATATCCTGTATAAGTCGCACATACTTTTCCACTATTCCTGATTTTCTCATACAGTACCACAGCTCTTCCCGCGGAACCCTGTCGTAAGCTTTTTCTAGGTCTACGAATACACAATGTAGCTCTCATTGACCTTCCCTGTGCTGTACTTTTCCATCAACATTCTTAAGGCAAACATGGCATCGGTGGTTCCCTTTCCTGGCATAAATCCATATTGCTGTTTGCTGATCTGTACTATATCTCTTAGCCTGGCTTCAATAATTCTTTTCCATACTTTCATTGTGTGACTCATTAACTTTATTCCTCTGTAGTTTCCACAGCACTGTGCGTCCCCCTTATTTTTATAGATTGGGATAAACACACTCCTTCTCCATTCTTCTGGCATCCGTTTATCCATTAATAGTCTGTTGAACAGTCTGGTCAAAAACTTTATCCCCATCTTTCTCATGCACTTCCAAACTTTTACTGGCAATTATCTGGCCCAACCGCTTTACCTTTTTTCATCCTTCTTAGTGCGTTGCGTTCTTTACTTCTTCTTTACTGACACAATTTACCTCTTCGTTAACCACTTCTGCTTTCTCTGTCCTAGGTTCTCTGTTATTTTCCTCGTTCATCAGTTTCTCAAAGTACTCCTTCCATCTTATTAACACTGCCTCCGAATTTACCATAACATTACCGTTTTCATTCTTTATAACCTTCACGTGCTGTAGCCTACACCTTTCCCTGTTCTGTCTCTCTGCCTAGCCAATCTGCACAACTCCTTTTCACCTTCATTTGTTTCCAATGTGGCATACAAATCGTCATACGCACGTCCCTTTGGCATCGCAACTGCCTTCTTTGCCTTACTGTACTCTTCTTTTCTTTGTATACCTTTTTAGTATTTTCATCTCTTATTTTGTTCCATGCTTTTTTTGCCTCTTTCTTTTCTTTTATGCTCTCCTGAACTTCCTCATTCCACCACCATGTCTCCTCGTCTCCTTTTCGTTTCCCAAATGTCACTCCCAGTACAGTTTCAGCTGTTTTTCTTAGCATTTCTGCTGTTTTGTCCCACTCATCAGGTAACCCATCCTTGCCTCCCAAAATCTTGGTCACCTCTTGTCTAAACGCTTCTTGACAGCTTGTCTCCTTCAGTTTCCACCATCGTATCTTTGGCTTTACTTTCTCTGCTTTTTTCTTTTTCACCATAAGAGCCATTTTGCATACCACCATACGGTGCTGCTTTACGACACACTCATTCAGTATTATCTTACTATTGCACATTTCCTTCAGGTTCCTCCTTCTGCACATCACATAATCTACTTGGGTACTTTTTCCGCCACTTTTATACGTCACCCTGTATACATTTCCCCCCTTTATCACCTTTATACATCTTTCTTCTTGAAACAATTATTGACAATCGCCAAATTCATCCTTTTCCCAAAATCCACAACCATTGATCCTTTCTTATTTCTCGTTCCAGCACCGTACCTGCCCATTATTTCCTCATCCCCTATGTTTCCTTCGCCCACGTGTTCACACATGTGAATATCAAGAACCATTTACTGTGATTAACTGTAATATTGGATTCAGTGCTGTCAATGCCTAAGATGATGTCATGAAAGCTGTACAGACTCTAACAATCTTGGAGAATTTGTCTGTGATTTTTGTAGGCCTAAATAAAATCTGTAAATACTTTTTCTTAACTATTCATTGAGATCCGAATATTTTTTTAACTTTTGCTTCTTTTCTCAAGATTTTGATTTACGAGTGTGTTTTGTCCATTGCCATAATAAACTTCATTTTAATTGTGTTTTTTTCCATTTCACTATAATTGATTTTATAGTTAAGAATAATGAGGATTTAAAATTACTTTAGAAAACAAGCCGCTTAAAAGACGAGAAGCACCAGACTCGAGTTTCGCTCTTGTTGGAGTTCTTATAAGCGTCACTGACGAGCTCTAACAAGAGCATTTAATCTAATTCTTTTTAATTCAGAAATTACTGAATTATTTGTTGATTTTGATTGATTTTTTATGGAATTTGGTTATTTTTAAACATTGTTTTGCCTTTTTTTCATTTCTGTGTCAAAATTTTTTATTTGCAAATTGAATCTGTGTTTAATCTGACTCGTAGAAAATTGACAGCCACAGCATGAAAAAAATTAGCAAAAATTTGCTTCAGTTCGCTTATGTAAAATATTTTATTTGATGTTTTGTTAGGTGTCATTACAGGCTTGTACTTGTGCTTATTTTTATCTACAACTGAAGCATAGGAGTTTTCTAAATCTTAAGAATATACAGTCTGGTATCTTTTGCTATAATAAGTCTTTGGCGACTTTTATTACTATTAATCTACCTGGGATTTGAACTTGAATCTTTAAGATCTACATGCAGATATGTTCGCTCCTGCACTTTCTTGTATATGATAGGCAATATTTAGAAATAAAAAGTCAAAAAATAGGTAAAACACCTTAAATTAGGCATTTGCATTTTTGACCCTTTTATGAACACATGTAAAATGAAGTTAGCAATCCCGGAGTTATGAAAGGCTTGAGCTAATTTTTATTTTTGCTTTGTAACCTTTTTAGATTCAGTTTGTGCTTGTTCATCAATACAGTGAATCTGATTATTGTTGTGACATTGTGCAATCGATGACGTAGTGTTTTCTTAAACGCTTAATCTTAATCAGCGCCTTCTGCTCGATCAATTATTGGACACGCGTATCTCCAAGCATAATTGTAACAAGTTAAATTTGCGCATTTATTTCGGTTCATCAGTCAGTTCAAAGTCATTAAGCTGTTACAGTCAACGAACTAAAAGCATTTTATTTCAATACGGTTGTTTTTGCCTAAGTATTTTTTGTGAATTTTAATTATTGTTATTTAATAAACCTGTGTATTCGTGCAAAGATACAGCAATTATAGATATTGCTGTATTACTGATATTAAGTGAAATATTGAATATTAAAATATTGAATAGTGAAATATTGAATATGAAATATTGAGCTTAGATTAGATAGGATTTTTTAAGGCATATCCTTTAAAAATTTTAAATACAAGGACAATATGCAACTTCATTAAGCCTTCAACCTCTAAAAATAATAAGACACAATTGTGGAACCGAGCATGTAAGAGGGTGGACCCCTTCTATCCATGTCATTTTTATTCAGAGGCAATGCAAAATAGAAAACATCGTCCATTCTTTTCTAAAAGGCTGGTTCGCGTTTATAAATAGGACGGGATACATTTAAAATAAACCTCAGTTTCAAGAAGTCTTCAAATTTACTGAATATGATAATATAAAAAATTCCTTGCTTTAAAATGTTTGATAAGTCATATAAACTTTTTCTAAGTTGGTAAAATTTTGTAGCAAGTCCAAAATCTTTTCATCAAATGATTGTAGGTTTGGAGGCAAATTGTTCTATAAGCAGGCCAGTAATAAGGGGAAAGGGAAATTTCTGAGCCTTATTAATTTCTGAGCCTTACTTTAATAAATAGACGTTCGTAGTAAAATTTTAACATGTCAACGTGTTATTGCCAAAAGGCTATTTGGAGCAAAACGGACAAGTGGATAGACATTATAATAATCTTTGAGGAAAAAATGTTTTATTTGAAATATCATGAAAAATGACATATCTGCAGTAACTTTAAATGAAGTTGTCCGTTTTGCCCCAACTTTCCCTATTAGAAAGTGTTAATAAAAAAAAGGAAAACAAGGACTACGTCCTACTTTAAAGTACTGGTTTCCAGACTTTCTCGATACGCCCAGGAAACATAGGGTTATTGGCCGGATACTGTTTCAGTATAGTACAGTATCGGTTGTATCGGTATCGGAAAAAGATAAGCAAACATTATTGGACCAATATAGTTTTAGAATCGTATTTTTGTTTAAATTAGTATAGTATGCACTATATTGGACCAATATAGATGTAGCGTCGCCAAGACGCGAACCAGGTCCGTGTTCGCGCGCTAATTAAAGTTCGCGCATGGCGCCTGGTAATTGTGCGCGCTGTAGTTGTCTTCCCTTTGGCGATCTCTGTTATGGTAACGATAGCACGAGACATTTCTATTTTTTTTGGTTTTGACCTTGCTACAAGAAGGTTACTTACTAGAGCCTGCTGGCCGCTTATATCTTTCCCTTTGGAATTTAATAGCCTATTGGCTGAAGTGTTCGGAAAGGAACAAATTTGTTAAAACCTAATCTAATCTAATCCGATCTAATCTAATCTAATCTAATTTGTTGAATCTAATTTGGTGTTTTATATCTGGCGTATAATTGTAAAGTCTGGAATAAATTAATATTGTCTGTCCAAGTTCTATTCATTTCCACTTCCGAACTAACAAAGAGTTTTAACAAATTTGTACGAGTTATAGCGAATTTGGCGCAAGTTTATAACGAATTTGGACAAGTTGTAACAAATTTGGAAGAATTTATTAAACTTATAAGATAATTCTAACTGAATAAGAACTTAATAAATTATTTGCTTTGAATAAGAACTTTGAACACATTGCAAGAAGCAGAGTTATTTTCGTTCCATTTGTCTGTGGTGTCAACGGACGCATCTCAATTCAAGTCTTGAAGAAAATTCCTAAGAAGTTGGAAGACCGCAAGGAAAACGGTATTTGAACATTTAAATTTGTCCGCTCCAATACAGAGCACGGAAGGTGTTGAAACTTTAAGTAACTAATTTACTATTGTTAATTATTTATTGTGTCAATTTATATTTGTTTGAACATTTATTACGAATGGAGTCTAATACTCCCGAGATTAACCCGCTTCAAGACGATGTACAAAATGCTATCGAAAGCTTGCGATCTACACTAAACAATAATTATTTAACCGCCGAAAAATTAATGTCGTTGCGTAATCCGGAAATTAAGTCGTTAAACGAGAGCGTTGCTAAAGTAGAAGATTCATACAATGAATTAATGAAAATAATGTCAAGCAATATGACACCTGCGCGAACCATAGCCGATGTAGCAACTAATAAACGCGAGTTTGATGAGCGAATAAGTGACTGGTTCACTCGCACAGGGACTATGGGTTCTAATAAAGACTTTGCCCGTTTTTATGCCGCGCCCACTAGCTCGACTAAATCTAGTAAAAGCTCACGGTCTTCTTCTCTCACGGTTAGGCGACTTCAAGCCACTCTTAATCTTAAAACGGCGCAATTACAAGCTAATCATATGCGAGAACGGGCGGAAGAGCAACAACGTAAGTTACAACTAGATGCGGAAGAGCAAAAGCGTAAGTTACAACTAGATGCGGAAGAGCAACAGCGTAAGTCACGACTAGAAACGGAGCTGGAAGAAAGGGAGGCTCTACGCGAAATAGCTCTTGCCGAGTTAGAGTGTAAAGTGTGGGAAGAGGCAGAAAGTAAGGATGTCAAGGGTCCCTCCTTTTCTAATCCAAATCCCTCAACTTTGTTAACTCCAAGTAGTGTAGGAACTCAATTTCCAACCGCTTCTATGGCTACTAAGAGGGTTACTTTTGGTCAAACAGCTGTATCAACAGCTAATACTAGCCGTTCTGGTTACGAGGCGAATAGTGGGGCAACGCCCTTGAATGAAGGTGCTTCTCGTCCATCTTTAGATGCTCTGCAACATTTACCTACCCGATCTTATTCGCCATTTACCAATACGCCCTACCAACCGTGGCTTTACAACGTCGATTATGATAGTATGTTTTTGCCTAGACCTGAATTTCCTAAGTTTAAAGGGGATCCCCTCGAATTCAAGTCATTTCTTAATAACTTTGAAACACACCTTGAGCCAAGGGTTCATGATGAACGAACTCTGTTTTGCCTCTTGCTTCAACATTGCAGCGAGGATATACAGGGCCAAATAAACCATTTAGCTGGTCAGGAAGCATGCTACCAAAGGGCCAAGCAAAAACTTGTTCGAGAGTACGGATCGCCATGGATCATATCTGACGCTTGCTATCAAAAACTTAAGGAATTTCCGGCAATTAAAAGTGGAGCAAGTCGACAATTGAAAACCTTTTGCGAACTACTAGAGAAGACCCTAGAGATAACAAAAGACATTTCCCGATACACAAATCTAGATACTTTAGATACTCTTACCGCCTTGGTAGGAAAGTTTCCTTATAATTTACGAGGGCGATGGGTGAAAAGGTCAGTAGAGATAGAAAAAACTAGGGGCTTTGTAGCGGAATTTTCCGATTTAGTTGAGTTCGTGAAACAAGAATCTGATGTTGCTAATTCTTTGTTCGGCCTCAGAACTTTGAATGATAAATCTAACCCCAAGTCCAAGCCCTCTAGCTCTAAAGCAACAGTAGCTTTCTTGGAGGAAGAAAATAAAAGGACGGGTTTAGGATCTTGTTGGTACTGCAAAGATACAAGACATAAGTTGCTGAATTGTGCCAGTTTCTTAAACTTATCGTTAAACGAACGTTGTAAATTCGTAAAAACAACGAAGTTATGTCACAAGTGCCTAAGTTCTAAGCATCGGACGCCAGCATGCAAAAGGACGAATACTTGTAAGGTCGATGGCTGTTCTGGAGCATTTCACCATACCCTCCTTCATCGATCTGTCGATAGCAAAAAACTTAATACCTGCGAAAAATCCACATCGACCTCCGACGCGATTGAAAATACTAACGTATCTAGCGCTTTACTTAGCAATAAAATTCGTGCTGAGAGTTCTTCTGGAACTGTATACCTAAGCGTTGTTCCAGTCCGCGTAGCTCACAAAAATAAAAGTATTTTGACTTATGCATTTCTCGACCAAGGTTCTACCCACACTTTTTGCGACGAAAACTTGGTTAAGACATTAAACCTTAACGGTCCTGAAACCAGCATTCAGATTAAAACTATAAACGGGTCCTCCAAAGTCTATAAAAGTATATTATGCGACTTAGAAGTATCTGCCCTTAATAACGATAACTCGTTTTCTTTAACCAATGTACATTCCATTGAAAGTATTTCTCTGCAACCTAACTCAATCCCACCTAAAAGAGAACTCTCTCAATTTCAACATCTTAAGGATATAAGATTTGACACTATACCAGGCGCTTCGATTCAAATGTTAATAGGTGCTGACGTTCCAGAAATGTTTTGCGTGGGAAATATACGAAAGGGTCCTAAAGGCACACCTTACGCCATCGAAACCCCTTTAGGTTGGTCTCTATTAGGTCCCTCAATGACGCTTTCTTCCCAATCAAACTTCAATGTTAACTTTCTAAGTTGTAAAGATAATGAGCTGCTGCAAGCAACTGAACGCTTGTGGAAGTCAGATTTTGAAAGGGGTACATCAGTATTGAACGTTCCAAACTCTAAGGAGGACAGAGCAGCTTACGACGTGATGGAAACTAGATTATGCCTTGATGGAGGACATTACCAACTGCCATTGCTGTGGAAAGACGAATGTCAGAAGCAGCTTCCAGATAATCTACCTTTAGCTAGAAAACGACTGTTCCATCTGAGGAACCGATTTCTTAAAGACGAGAAGTTGAGAAAGGCATACACAGAAGCGATCGAGTCATACTTGAGTGAAGGATATGCCCAAGAAATTACTGAAAAGGATATTCAAAATGCTTCCACTGTGTGGTACATTCCCCATCATCCCGTAGTTAATCCGAGTAAACCTGGAAAGCTTAGAGTAGTTTTTGATTGTGCGGCAAAATTTAACGGAACTTCTTTAAACGACAAATTAATGAAGGGTCCAGATTTGGCCAATAGTTTAGTTGGTGTCCTTACTCGCTTCAGAAAGAATAAAGTCGCCCTAGTAGCAGACGTAAAGGCGATGTTTCATCAAATTAAGGTAGACCCCCGAGACCAAAACGCGCTCAGATTTTTATGGTGGAACAAAGGAGACCTATATAAAGAACTGAAAGTTTATAAAATGGTGGTACACCCCTTTGGTGCAACCTCATCCCCGAGTTGTGCCAATTTCTGTTTGAAGCAAACCGCTCGTGAATTTGGTCATTTATATCCATCTATGATATCAGGAGCCGTGCTTCATAATTTCTACGTTGACGACTGCTTGGTTTCAGTTCCAACAGTTAAGGAAGCAGTCACGATGCAACAAAAACTCACAGAACTTTTGGCCCGACGCGGTTTTCACTTGAGGAAATGGATTTCTAACGATGACAAGGTGTTGGAATCTATCTCCGAATTAGAAAGATCAAATTTAGGCCAGTTTATGTTAGATAACGGTGTGAAGGAAAAGGTCCTGGGCATTCAATGGCATGTAAAAGGCGATTACTTTACTTTCGACATTCATGTCAACAAAAAATCTTTCACAAGACGAGGGTTGCTTTTCATGACAGCAAGTGTTTACGACCCCATGGGATTTGTAGCGCCAGTAATTTTGGAGGCAAAATTATTGCTTCAAGATTTGTGCAAACAGAAAGCTAATTGGGATAGCGTTATCAGCGAAGAAGAAAGAGTTAGATGGTCTCTCTGGCTCGAGGAATTGCCTTATTTAAGTGAGCTTAGGATTCCCCGGTGTTTTACCCAAGTAGCTGCTGCTAGCTATGAGATTTTCAGTGACAATGGCACTAACTTTGTAGGCGCCGAACGTGTTTTGCGCGAATCACTTCAGAGTCTACAACAATCAAAATTGAATAATTTCTGCCTTCAGTTAGAAATTAAATGGCGCTTTAACCCTCCCTATGCAAGTCACATGGGTGGCGCATGGGAGCGAATGATACGCTCAGTGCGCAGAATTTTAAATGCATTAACTCAGATGCAGACATTGACCGAAGAATGTTTAGTAACTTTAATGACTGAGGTGGAGGGGATTTTAAATTCCAGACCTTTGGTCCCATTAACGCTCCATGATTCTGAAGAGGAGCCTTTAACCCCCAACCATCTGCTACTGCTAAGAGGCAACCCTAACTTACCGCCTGGCACGTTCGACACAAACAGTTGTTACACACGCAGGCGTTGGGCCCAAGTGCAATTTCTAGCCAATCAATTCTGGCGACGTTGGGCCAAAGAATTTCTTCCCAATCTTTTGCAGCGGCAAAAATGGTTCAACCGCAATAGAAATTTCGAAGTAGGGGATGTGGTATTACTAGTTGAAGACATGCAACATAGTAATACCACATCTTTGTTAGTTCGGAAGTGGAAATGAATAGAACTTGGACAGACAATATTAATTTATTCCAGACTTTACAATTATACACCAGATTAGATATAAAACACCAAATTAGATTCAACAAATTAGATTAGATTAGATTAGATCGGATTAGATTAGATTAGGTTTTAACAAATTTGTTCCTTTCCGAACACTTCAGCCAATAGGCTATTAAATTCCAAAGGGAAAGATATAAGCGGCCAGCAGGCTCTAGTAAGTAACCTTCTTGTAGCAAGGTCAAAACCAAAAAAAATAGAACTGTCTCGTGCTATCGTTACCATAACAGAGATCGCCAAAGGGAAGACAACTACAGCGCGCACAATTACCAGGCGCCATGCGCGAACTTTAATTAGCGCGCGAACACGGACCTGGTTCGCGTCTTGGCGACGCTACAATAGATTTTAGAATCGTATTTTTTTGTATAAATTAATATAGTATGTACTATTAATAAAAGTGGCAAGATTTGGTCCAATACAGTTTTTGTAAAGTATTTTTAATTTAAAGTTGGTTTAAAAATTTTGTTTGACATTGGTAAAACAATGTTGCTCACCGCAGTTAGAGTTTTGTAATGTGACATAAATTCGTACAGTTTTTACGGTACGTGACCCACATAGTTTGTGTATTGATTTTTGATAATGATTTTGATGTATTAATGAAACGGCATTAAATTGGAAAAATATTATCGATTTGATACAGTTTTGATGTCGCAACACAATACAAAGTTTACCGTTTCTGTGGTATTGGACCAATATAGTTTGTGTATTGCTTTTTGATAATGCTTCGATGTACTGATAAGACGACATTATTAAAATTTTAAAACATTATTAATTTAACAGAAGTTTGCTGTTTTAATTTATGCAATTATGCAATTTAATATTATTAATCTAATTAATACAATTATTGTTTTATTAAGATATTAGCGCAGGGGTGACAAACCTTTTTTTGTAAATGCCAAAATATATAAAACATTTTTTATCAACTTAGTACCGTGCCGAATTGAAGTGAAGATGTTTTTTTTTAGACATTACCATGTAAAGTAGGACCTATTTTTCTCCCAAAATCATGGTGATCTCTAAACCTACTAACCTACAATCCTTGCAAATAATTGCTGTACACTAATAGCCCATTAGTTTTTTCGGTGACTGCTTGACTTGATGACCTTAACCGGTCCCTTCGCAGTCTCCGTCGAGATTGTCATTTTTTTCATTATTATTTATTCTATTTATTTATATTCATTTATTTATCTTATTATTATTATTATTGTTATTATTGTTATTTTATTTATTTATTTTTTTTTCTTTTCTTATTTTATCGTATTTATAATTGTGTTACCAATTGTCGTACACTCTTGTTTTGTCGAATAAGTATATTAACTGTGTTTCTTTTTACGTTTTTTGTTTCCACAATCCTCGTAAATAAATTGGTCTGTCTGTCTGTCTTCCCTGCAATTCGATTTCGCCTTTCTCATATTTAATAGGGAAATTGTTCTAAATTGTCCGTGCCACAAAAATTTAATTTTACCCAAAGAATTCCTTGTCTTTGTCCAAAAAATTGATCGTGCCAGTAAAAAATCTGCGCGTGCCATAAATTGGCCCTCCTCTATTAATGTATGTTGTTTTTTTGGTATTGAACCAATTTAACTCATGTATTGATTTTCGGTAATTAAACGTTTACCGTATATCAGGGTGGTCGAACATACGGTGCGCGGGCCGCATGTGGCCCGCGCACCTTTAAAATGCGGGCCGCAAAGTGTTGCAATTATTGTAACCACTCTTAACAACACAAGTAAATGTTGTTTTTATTTTAAATTTAACAAAAGTCTAACTTTTAATTATACTTTTTGGGAGATTGCGGCCAGCACTTTTATTAGGATGAAGAAAAGTGGCCCTCTACTTATTTGAGTTCGATCACCATGCCGTATATTAATCAAAAAGGATTTCCAGTGGCAAAACATTGTTGGCATGAAACAATTTGGATCTTGTATCTTGCACAAGTATGTATTTCTTTTATGTTATGGGGAAATGCATTGTGTTTCGATTTTATTTAAGATCCTTTTTTTGAACTTATCAATATCGGTTTATTTGCTTTATACGATTTTGTGTCGTTATTTACTAGTTCCGTTAGGTAGCGCTAAAGTAAAAGCTTTAAATTAAAGTATCTTAAATTAAAACATTTTATAAAACATTTTTTAGACTACAGTGGAACCCCGCTTACCTGACCACCTACGGGACCGTCATCAAGCGGTCGCGTTAGCGGGGTGGTCGTGTTAGCGAATTTTGCTTTGGAGCATCCTGTTTGTAGCAATTGTTTGTTGTAAATGTCACAAGTGGCGTAACCCGCAGTAATATCTGGTAGGCGTGATTTCCAACTCTGCACGACTTTTTCGTCAACACAGCCACTCTCTCCGCAAATAACAGCCTGAGAAATCCTATGTCGTGTCTTAAACCTGTTTAATCAATCGTTTGAGGCTTTAAAGCCATTTTTCTTCAGAGATTTAGCAAAGTTAAAGCTTTTTCTTGAATCAGAGGCCCACTTATCGGTAGGTTTAAAGACCGAGCTCTTTGAAACCATTGGAAAGTTAGTGAATCGATATCTCCTTCAAATTGAAAGATTCTAACCCTCTTCCGGTCATTCGATAAGTTGTCGTCATATGCAGCCAAAACGTCTGCCTTTCTTTTAAGTGTGTTCTGTATTTGAGTCTTGCTAACGCCGAAAATCTTAGCAAGTTCCTCTGAGATTTTCCCTCACTTTCTTTTTGTTGTATTACCATAACCTTTTCTTTGATTGAAAGTTCTCTCGGTTTCTTTTTACTAAGTGCCATTATTTTTATCAGATACTGCAGAATGAATTTAAACAACTGTTAGTACTGAAGTTTATCTTACAAAATTCAGTTCTGTTTGCCATACTGGTCATTCATTGCGCAATTGCATTTTCTTTGTGTGTGTGCACGCGCTCATCTAATCTTATTGTTTGATCACAAAAAAATTTAACCTTATAATTTTGGTCACAAAAACAAATTATTGAGCACGTGTGGTCGCTTTAGCGGAGTTAAATTTGCAGTTTTGGACCAAAATATGGCGGTCCTGGTTTGGAAACCGGGGTGGTCGCGTTATTGAAACAGAATGCAATGCATTACCATAGTAAATTATTTGGGACCGCACTGAAGTGGTCCTGATAACGGGGTGGTCGTGTTATCGAGGTGGTCGCCAACCGGGGTTCCACTGTAGTTTAATTTTGCAAATATAAAATAAATTACTTATAAATTTATTAAATCTATTGAAGGTATAGGCTGCTATGTGTTGCATAACACAAACTTGATTTTAACTTTACTGTTGTAACTTATTATATCATACATTTGTTATAATTACCATTTCTGTTTTAACATTCATTGCCAAATCACCAGACCTATTATAAATAAATTAAATTAAAAATTATTTACAAAGAATGAATTATATTGAATTAATCTTTTCATTGACTTTAAAGTGAGGATAAATTACTATATTTGCCATGCTGCTTGATTGATGAAATAAAAACTAAAAAAAAAAGAATTTGCTTTTAAAAACAAATGTTTCATTTAAAACTCTTTTGCTTATTGAGTAGCCTTAAAAAAAGCTGTTTTGAAAAAAATTAAACGTTTTTGTCTAGCTCTCTTCAGGAGGTCTCGCTGAAATGAATTCAAGAACTGATGTAGTATTTGAAAAGATTTTTTTTCCTTTCTTTTACACTTATAACAATTTACGTTTGTAAATAAACTCTTTCTGTCTGCACAAATTAGGTTTTTGAAGAGTTATAAAAATTGATTTTAAAACCGATAAATGAAAATTGGATCGTGCTTTAGAAAGAATAAAAAATTGATTGTCATTACATTGAGATGCACATTTTGGTTTATGTAATAAATGGTTTACAATCGCTGAGTCACAATGCGGTGTTGAATTAGTTGGTTTTCCTAGGCGTTCTGGTTGTTTACGTTCTTGACCGATTCTGTTCCAAATAGACCTCGGAACATGCTGGCGAATTCTGTCTTGCAAGCGTTGAGACGTTCGACCCACGTACCGACTGTCACAGTGGCACACGTATTCATATACGACGTTATTATGTTGAATTGTGAGAAGAACGTCAATAAAAAAAAAGAATTGTGATGAATAAAATAGAAGAGCAAATGTGGACTCAAGCTAGGGTTGCCAACCGTCCTTTATTGGAAAGGACAGTCCTTTATTTAACCCTTTCCGTCCTTGTCCTTTATGAAGTACAGAAATGTCCTTTATTTTAAATATCATTTTACTTACTGCTAATTTTGCAATTAAAACGTGTATTTGAAGTTGATTTAATTTTTGCAAACACTGAATCAACATTTTTATATTTCTAAACGTTCTCCAGCAACTTTCCAAGTTGTTTTCAAAAAAAATTATTTGCCCCTCCCCCCTAAATCATAGAAGAAATGGTTTATCAGCATACTGTGAAAGGATTTTTAGTGTTATCTCTTCAAAATGGCGAAATGAAAGAAACAGATGCTCTGCAGAAATAATAAAAAATGAGCTTTTCATATTCCTGTACTTTAACTTCAAAGACAGCTGTTTAGAATTTGCTGAAAAAACAAAAGATGACCTTCAATTGTTGAAAGCAGCAAAAAGTCAAACCAAACACAATTTTAAAAAATAAAAAGATTTACACTATTTTTCATTTTTATTTTTTTATGATGCATATCAGAAGCGTGCGGTCAGGGCATGCAAGTCATGCGTTGCAAGACCAAATTTTTAGAAATTGCATGACGAACTTTTGCGCGATGAGGTAGATATCGTTCAATTCGATGAGAAATATTACTTGTTCGGGATAAAATCTGAGGCAGATCTGAGACGAAGACCCGTTTTTTGCGTTATTTTAGACAATACCGCGAATTTAGGACGAAAAGTAAGAAATCGGAGACTGGTTTGAAGTGATGACTTTTTTTTTTGGAGATCACTGCATTTTTAGAAGAAAAAGTGCATTACCAGGCAACAATTTCAAGTGATAACCTTTTTTTAGAGAGATCATCAAAAATCTAGGGCGAAAATTGTTCTTGATCACCATGACATTTCGACTAAAAGTTACAATCTCACACCCATAACATACCTATTTTCATGATCAGATTTTGGCATGCAAATTGCATGGCCAAACTCAGAGGTTACGGCACGCCACTGATGCATATATAGTGATATAGATGGGATTGAAAATTATGTTTATATCTACATATGTCCTTTATTGAAACTTGTCACAGTTGGCAACCCTAACTCAAGCTGACATATTTAAGTGCACGATTTGGAACGTTGAACGCCATCCTAAGCAATTACGGCTGAAACAATTTTTAACAAATTTATTTGTATTTGTTTGAAAACAACTATAGTAATGCAATCGTGCCTAAAACCTTGAACAAATTACAAATTTACAAAAAAAAGTTTTTTGTTGTATTATTTGTCTTTATTTCAACTTATTTCTTGGAGTACTAATATGCCATTAATAAAAATCCGTATTTAATTTTACACTTGCTTGGTATTAGAAATTTCTTAAATTTAATCTTTATTTAGTTTTAAATTATCATCATGTGACATTAAGCGTTGTTATCCAAATTCGTTTAGTCGGCTAAGCTCATCGGGCTGGTTTCCTGAAAGAAATGGTTCGTTCGAGAGGTGCCCGGGATAGGAACAATGAACACAATCTTGTCGATCATGACATTGTCTATAGCGAGTATGTGCGCTAGTGCAGTGCTTATTGTAGAGTAGAGATTGACGCTAGCAGACGTCGGCCTCCGTTAACTTTGCAGCCACCTGGAGGCTATTGTCCACTGCCATCCACTCCTCGAAGTCGGTTTGCGTCATGTCACTTGGTTTTTTAGCTACAATATCCTCTATTGTTGTGGTTGTAGTGGTACACGAGAAACCAGCTTTCTTGAAACAGTTTTGAATTGTTTCTTCCGAAACATGCTTCCACAACAAGGCTAACAAATGCAAGGCCTCGAGCAGATTAGTTTTTAGTTTTCAAAGCACTAGATCAGTGGTTTTCAACCTTTTTCATACTGTGGCCCACTTTCCAACCCAAGGTAACGTAACGACCCACTTCGGTACAGAGTTGTAAACGGGCTGAACTAGTCGGCCCGTTTACAGATTTGACATTATACAAGTCTTATATTGCTTTCATTTTGATTTATGCTCTGTGGCCCACTGAAAACAGCGCCATGGCCCATTGGTTGAAAACCATTGCTCTAGTACAGTGGTTTTCAACCTTTTCTGTACCGTGGCCTATTTTTCAACCCAACAAAATTAAATTCTCATCCCAAAATCATAGTGCTATAACTCTAAAAAAAAAAAAAAAAGGTCTTCATGTGGTTGACTGCACAGGACGCCAGAAAAATGCCTAAAAAATGGGACGGATGGCAAGCCTAATTATACATATATATTATACATATTGCTTTCATTTTGATTTATGCTCCATGGCCCACTAAAAAAACCACTGTGGCCCACTACTGGGCCATGGCCCATGGGTTGAAAACCTCCGCACTAGATTAAAGGCCCGTTTCCACTACGAGCGTGGAAAAAAGCATTCTTTGTTTGTTTTATTGCTTTTTTTTTTGCGCTCGCTTCAATTTTAACCGCTCGCTTCAATTGAAGATCAATAAAAGAGACAAAGAATGCTCTTTTCCACGCTCGTAGTGGAAAAAAGCATTCTTTGTTTATTTTATTGCTTTTTTTTTGCGCTCGCTTCAATTTTAACCGCTCGCTTCAATCGAAGATCAATAAAAGAGAGAAAGAATGCTCTTTTCCACGCTCGTAGTGGAAACGGGCCTTAAAGCTTGCTAGATAAAAGCTTGCAGCGATTAAAGTGATTAAAACTAACTCACTAGATCAAAGCTTGCCGCGAAATTATGACCCAGTTCATTTGCTCTTTCATCGTTCCGACAGTTCCTGTTTTGATATTTATAGCTTTCTCAGGCCGCTAATCATCAGAGCTGGGCATTTACGCTGGAAGTTAACAAAATTAGTCTCTACGTTTGGGAAAAAATTGATAACAATAACCGATGTACTGATTACAGATGTACTGGTTGTGTCTACTTCTAGTCGGGAAATTAGTAAGTTATAGGGAAGATGTAGGATTGGAGAGATTCATCCAACGAACTCTCCTGAAGACATTCACCAACCAGAAGACGAACTTTCTGAAGTAGGGAAGGATCTTTTTTAAGAAACTAGTATCATTATTGACGTCAGGTTATTAATACTCGTAATCTTGACTAAGTAGGTCAAAGTTAACATACGTTGGCAGTGAGGCCAACATAATTTTCGATATTACTTTGCCCCCATTCAACTAAAAGTGAAAAGTGTTCAGTTTCTTTATTTTTAAATAAATTTTGCAAACTAAATGATAAAATATTGGATTCTGATTGCGATTATTTTCGCAATCTCGCTTCAAAATCAGAGATAAAAAAAATAAGCTAGAAAAGTTGTTAAGTTTTAAATAGTTAAAATTTATTTAATTAAATAGTTAAAATCAATTTACGTACTTTTTTTGAGTAAAGCAAATTTTATTCCAATACTATGGTAGCCATGATTTCTTATGACGTAAATAATGTGTTCCTCTTTGGGGTTTAAAATACGCTTTTTCTTTGAAAATAACACAATTGTAACGTTAATTTTTACGTGATTTGAAAAGTTTATGCTTATGATATTATTTGAAGTGAATTCATATTTACTTTTTCAACACTTAATAAATAATTGATTTCCTTAAAATTGAACCATGATCAACGAAACCCATCAAATTACCAATGCCTTTCCGATAAAGCGAGCTTTCGGGAAATTTAAGTAAAAAAGTTTTACAAAAAAATGGAGGAAGTCTTCCCACGTAAGTTACCTACCAGTGATTTTCATTTCATCAATAACAAGAAGAAAATTTTTTTGAAATAATGCCTTGTTTTTTCCAGCTATGGAGCAAATTTCTTTAAGGACACTTGAGGTAATACCAGGTGTTGACTTAAATAAATTTTATTCCAAGCACAACTTTGCTTTGATAGTAATACCAGCAATTTCTCGTCTTTGAGCATGGCATATGCTGCCGGACTTTTATTAAATAATTTCATGTAGTACCTAAAAATTGCTATAGATTTTATACATTTTTGTACTTATAAAAAAAATTACTATTTCGAAAACTAAATCTTTCCAACCTCTAATTTGTTTTTTGTGCTTTATAACCTTTTTGTGCTCACAACTTTGAATAGTTTTCACTGACCTTAATATTGAAGCTGGAAAACGTCGAATGGAAGATGATACATTTTTAAGGCTCAATTGATGTTTCAACCATTTAGACAAAAAAAGATCATTTTTATTTTGAGCACGATTGCTGCGACAAAATCCTCAGTTGCCTAATCTGTATTCAAACTCACATCGTATTTTTGTTGAAAATTCGAAATCCTACAAAAAAAACAACTTTTATTCTAAGTATCTTAAAAGTGGGCATAATCCTGCAGCTAAATTTACATTTTAAAAAATGCAACATATTTTTTAAGTTAGCTAAACAGAAGAAAATTTGCCGAAATCAGTCTTAATGCAGCAGTTGCACCCATAACCTTTTAGATAATTTTCTAAAGTATGACAAAAAGTACAATAAATTTTGCTATTACGTCACTTCACATAATGTTTCTGCTAATCAATTACGCTTATTGATTTTACTTTACAAAAATATATTTTATTTTTTCGGCCTAAAGTTGAAACAAGTTTTGCTTTACTGCAAGACTTCATGTTTCGTATTTTTTTTGAAGAGCTTAATCTTTGTAAAGTTCCGAGAAGGGTTAATCTTTGTAAAGTAAAGTTTCTTCATCCTAAGTTTCGAGAAAACTATACGAAAAATATGGCAACATGATGTCTTGTTATTGTAGAGTCTATCGATAAACCCTACTACTGGTAGGATTTAATAGGAAAATTATTGGAGTTGTTCATCCCGTTGTTCTATATATCCCTGAATACGGTAAAAAGTAAATAACGGTTTTTGCCATCGTTTTGGCAATTAAAACTCATTCGCCGTGTTTTTATAGGAAAGTCGGATATGGAGTGAACGATGTTTAGTCTATAGTTATAGCATGACATGAAATTTTTCTTCTATGTTGTAGTTACTAAAAACGGCAAACGCAACTATAGATCAAGCTTTTAAACAAGCTATTTAAATTTTTTTGGACATCTTGCCGAAACCGCTTCAAACTGTCGGGTATTTTTCTAAAAATTCGAACAATGTTTGAAAAAAACACTGAGGGAGCATAGCGAAAACGAGCTCGCCCTATTCTTCGAGGAAAGAAAAATGGAAACCAGTTAGTGTTAATATAATTGAATTGGTTCGAAACGTCACTTATTAACGCTAAAGTTTTATCTTGTTACGTATCAACGCGCAAAGGGGACTGAAATCAGGTAAAGGAAGCTGACATGACCTCCAAATCAGCCCCCTGATTGCGCTTCTGAGTCCAGCAAGCATCTTACCTTCTTCTTGCTGAGCTTGTTATAAAGTATTTGGCTATTCCTGCTACATCTGCATCAGCAGAGCGTAGCTTTTCCAGTGCAAATTTAACTGCTTCAGCTTTAAGATCTCGTATTTGAAAATGCTACACATTTTGCATTCCAACAAGAATAAGTTGTAGTCTAAATTTAAAATATCGCATATGTGTTATTGTTACTGTTGTTGAATAAAAGATAAAATGTTTCCAAAGTTTTGAAAAATTATTCTGGAATAGGATTCGAAATTCTAGATTCGATTTAATTATTCTAGAATATTCTAGAATACCAAATTATATCAAATACCAAATCATTCTGCAATGCCTATCACTACTTTGAGATAAAGCCAGGAAAGATGAAAAATGTTTTAAATGAAAAAGAATGAGCTTCATGCATTCTTTGATATGATTATAATCATGACTACTAGGCCTATGTTCTTCATTCTTATAGAAACTAACTGCAAAGTGATTCAAATCTTGGGTGTCATATATTGCAAATACTATGTATCGAAAGATTTGAACAAATTTTTTCACTCTTCCATTTCAATGACCATATTTACATAAAATAACACCAATTGTCCCTATACATGTGTAAACATTTAAAGTTGCCTCATATTATCTTAATACTGCTTTTTGCACCTCCACCTTCTCCCACTCTATCCGGTATTGATCAGGGCATAATAAAAACTCCCAAAAGCAAAAGGCCAAAAAGCAATTAGTTCAAAGAAACTTATATTAATGGGTTTTAAAATTTGGCACTGGTTATTTGTTTCAATTTCATTTGTATATTGGAACAAAATGATAAAAGTTAACTTTAAATCACAAGAGAGTGTAATATTTCAACAGACAAAAAACTCAAAACTCCCCCTATACTTTGAAATCTTTTACAACTTTTCTTACAGATTTTTATGACCTTGGTAAAATTTAAATACGAGTATTACTTCAACAATGCGTTCATCATAAACATTTATTGAATGGCAGCTGCTTGGAAAGTTTACAAATTATGAGAAATTTTTACTTCAAAGTTAATTGTTCAGAATCCAAAAAATTAAACGTTTTCCTGGCAAAGTTGACTTCTATACATACATTCAATGAAAGAAAAAACTACAAGTTTTGTATAATAACTTACTAGTAAAAAGACCAAAAATTTCCCAAACAAGAAATATATTAAATGTCAACTTTTTAATGTGGCTTAAAGAAACTACTTGATTTTTTCAAATAGTTTTATAATTTGTTCCTTTTCAAACCTATTTTACTTCTATTTTTATTATACTGTATTTATATTTACATATATTTACAGTATATATACTGTAGAGAACACTACGTTTTTAGAACAAAAATTATGATATTTGAGACAGAACTAATGTGAAGACCTTTTTTTTCAAAGAACACTTCTTTCTAGGAACAAATTTTGGTACTACAAGCATCCCGGTTCGCCTCTTAGGAAATATGATATAGCCTACCTGTTTATAATGATTTGTTTTTTTAATAGATTTTTGCATTTGTTATTTTTGCGTTGTATTATCATTTTTCCTCGTTGGTTTTGCAGAAAATTGACGTGACATACATAGCCGTACCAGCCCAAAAAATTTTGGGGGGGCAATGAAGTTTTGCCCAAATTTTGTGACGTTTGCCCAAATCATGATTTTATAGTACATTTCGGATATGACAAAAAAATTGTCTGAGATTCTCAGACAAAAAACCAATTTTGTCCTAAAATCATGGTGATCTCTAAAAAAAAAAAAAAAAAAGGTCTTCACCTAAATAATTTGGGTTATTATTTTTTGCAGTTCCTCATCATCAACTCTCTAAATTTCCTGACTTTGCCCAAATTTTTCGTATCGCTGCCCGAAAAATTATGGTTTTGCCCAAATATTTTCTTCTCACTGCCCGAAAAATCTTAATTTTGCCCAAATCTTCGAAACTTGGGGGGCAATTGCCCCCCCTGCCCCCCCGGCAGGTACGGCTATGGTGACATAAGATTGGAGTCCGTGAAAAAAAGATTTGCAAATAGGAATTCATGGCCCAAAAACTTCGGGAAACACTTCACCAATATAAATTATTTCATCAATGATGAATTTTTATAATCGGTACAATTTTTTTACAAAATGGCCAATGGGACTTAATATATCCTGTGTCATAGTTTAACAAATAAACCAAAAAGGTTGTATTATAAAAATTATTAGTAAAAATAAATAATTCAATCGAAAATCCCTCCAATTTTTGTTTAAAAAAATGGTATTTCTCCAAGGAATGGTACGTTCACTTTCTTAACTTTTTTAAAATTAGGATCTTGTTTGTTTCATTAGAATTAGATATGTTTTATGCTTGCTAATTTTATTGTGACTTTTTTGACCTCTATTTAATATAATTTGAAACGACTATTTTGCTTGCCGTATTTCTTCGAATGGAATGCGCGTTTTCTAAACAAGGGAGCATTTTATTTTTGATAACAACTTTCAGCCAATTTTAAACCTACCATACTCTGTTTAAAACTAGCTTCGACCACCCCAAATCCAAAACAATGGGTGTTTCATACAGAACAAGTTATAAAAAGTGCTTATGTAGCAGGCAAGCAGCACTAGTTTGCACTGTCCGCTAGGTGACTTTATTCATGCAACTAGGTGATTTATTTATGCGCATTGTATTTAAGGGCGCATTCTAATTTTTTTTGTGAATTTGTGCGCATTCTAAACAAGGGCGCATTTTAATTAAAAGAAATACGGTATTTTGCATCGAATTAGATTGCAGGCCAAGCTTTTTTTGAAAAACCAATGCTGCGACTTTTTCATCTAGATTCGTGTATATTTTATTTCTAAGCTGTATATTTTTTTATCAAACATTTTCACGTTTACTCGTAAAAATTTTGTAAATGTATTTTTTTGTGTTTAAGTTGAAATGTGACGTAATTTTGCCAGTGATTTTGAATTTTTTATTTCATTTTTTAAATTTAATTCTTCATTCATTTAATTTTTATTTGCAATCAAGTTATTATTACGTTTCCAAATTGTTATTGAGAAAGTGATTGCGAATAAAAAAACAACGGCTAAACGATATACGTTATTACAAGCATAATGTTAGTTGTGCGTCGTCGCTAAAAAAGTAATAATATTTTAATAATTAAACGATTTTCGTATATTTTACGTCTAAGCTGAATGATATTGCACCAAATTTTTTCACACGTTTTTTGGCATGGATTCCAATGTTATGGGTTGTTTTATTTTTTATCAAATCAATCTTACTTTATAATTAAAATTTTTTTTGTTTATTTGTCAATTCCGAAATGATATTTGCTTTCACAGTGATTTTTTAAACGAAGGAGCATATGCTTGTACTAAACTCGTTTTTGCAAACCGCCCTTAAAGCATTCTATTGTGTTGACTTTGTAAAATGCTGTGCAAAGTTTAAATTACTCGTGGTATTGTACATTTCATGCTTAAAGAGGTGCACAAAGAACAGTACAAAACATAATATTTCTTTAAGTAAAACATTAGAACGTTAAATTAATTTTACAGTATATCTACATGTAGTTCATTTTGTATTAATACTAAGAATTTATAATTTATATGGGTAAAATTTGGATGTTGATTAAATTTCATAGGTATCTAGCAGGTATTTGTACAATAATCTATTAAATGGTTTAATTCTTTGTTCGGTTCTTATATTAATTGGCAGCTTGTTCCACATTTTCACACAATTTACTATAAGACTATTAGAAGATTTACAAGCCAAAAAATGTGAAATAAAGATGTTCTTATTACTTGATTGCCGTGTGTTATAAGCATGAATTTCATTTACTAAAGGGATTTTATCTTTAAACTCTCTGTCATTGTATAATCGAAACATGAATTTCATTGCAGAATATTGGTACAGTTCATTTACCTTTGATAATTTAGAAAATGCATACAGTTTATTTAATCTTGTTCTATATGGTTGCATACTAATGTATCGTATAGCTCAGTGGTCTCCAACCTTTTCAAAAAGCGACCCAATTTAAAGAATTTAACAATACCAGTACACGCGACCCCAAAGCAAATACAAAATGATTCAACTGCAAATTTAAAATGTTAATAGCTATAGATTGTAAACTGAACAAACTAATTACACAGACTGATAAAAACGCGTTTAAACGAATTAATAATAATATTTATTAATGGGACGATTGTGGTTGCTTTCTGTCCACCAGCTTTTGAAATCTTGGCGTGGTTTTGCTGATGCACAATCGCAAATCATGTTCAATATCCAATCGATTTCTATGTTTCGTTTTTTGCATACTCATAGCACTAAATGCTGCTTCGCAAAGCCACGTAGTTGCAAATGGGATTAACTGTTTGATCACAAACGCTGATACGATTGGATAAGTTGATCGCATTGAAGCCCAAATGAAAAAATTTGCTGACACTTTTGGATATTTTGTTTAAAAGAATTAAAAATAATTCGGTTCAGTGGTTCAGCTATCATATCGGTAAATTCTTCTGCGACTCGTAGAGGTTGTTCTGGCAAATCTGCTGCAACAAAAGGATTGATCATCCAGTCGTGGTCATTGGTTGGTTTCACAGTATCACCATAATATTGCTCAATTTTTTTGTCAGCTTTTCAAGGTGTTCAATTATAGTGTTTTTGATATTCACTTCTTTTCCTACAAGATGTTTTTTCAAATCAGGAAACATATCAAACTCGTCTCGTTTTATGTATGTCTGCCACAAACCAAGTTTTTTATAATAAAGCGGTAATTTTGGCAGAGTAATCAATTACTGTAAATCCAGGTCCCTACATAAATTCATTCAGACAATTTAATGAGTGAAATATGTCCCACATGTAAGCAATGTTAGCAACGAATTTTTCTTGGGTAAATCTTTCTGCTAAGGAGATATTCTTTTGTTGATTCAAGAAAAAAATTATTTCTTCACGCAATTCAAAAACTCGCTTGAGAACCCGGCCACGTGATAACCACGTGATAACCAACGCACTTTCGTGTGCAAGAGTAATCCTGTGTGATCTGCGCCCATTTCATCACACAAAGATGAAAACAAACCTTGGTTAAGTGGTCTTGCTTTTATTTAGTTTACACATTTTATGACTGCATTCAATGTATCATGCAGTTCCTCAGATAAATTTTTGGCCATAAGAGCTTGTTTATGTAAAAAACCATGTGTCCATTGTGGGATTGGTGCTTTATCTTTGATTTATTTTACAACTCCGGAGTTGATTCCGGTGCATGCTGCACCCAGTGATGGTCTTACAAAAAGGGGTGCTCGGTGCAAAAAAGTAAGGGGGCCACTATTTAGTGTCCAAAAAAAAAGGTAGCTAAAGCAGTTTTTAGTAAACGAAAGCAAAGTCATCACTAAAAAAAGGTCTTCACTTCAAATCCATCTCAGGCTTCCCAAAAATTTTTCTCCGAAAATCATGGTGTTCTCTAAAAAAAAAGGTCTTCAACTTTGCAGTAGCAGTAGTATGTAATGTGTACTTTCGCTTAGAATTGTAGTAGTGTGCACAATGTCATCGATTACGGAGGTACGGAGGCATTTTTTGAAAAATTTTTTCTTTTTTTTGACGTGCCATCGACGTCCTAGTGCTCCTTTGTAAAAATAGAGCAATTTCTTGTGTAGGGGAGCCACTTTTTGATCTATTTTAGGGTGATTGCGACCGCACTGCTCGCACCCTATTAAAGTCATTATTGGCTGCACCATCGGTACAAATTTCAGCGCAGTTTTCCCATGATAAAGAATTATCGCGGAAAAATCCATCAAGACTATTAAAAATGTCTTCACCTCTGCAATGCAACTTAAGGATATTGCAGAACAAAAGGTCTTCCACAACTTCACCTCCGTTGACGAACCGAAAAAAACTAAAAGCTGCGGTAGGCAGTAGATTCGTCCAATTGAATTGCATAAAAAGGAGACGCATTTACTTGACTTACAGTTGTTCAAGGACGTCATTAGACATGTCTAAAATCCTTCGCTTCACTGTAGAAGATGCAGTGACCATTACAGGTGCGGTGACCATGTACTTTTTTTGTGCATGTTGTAACGTATATCGTTTAGTTGCCGTCTCCCTATTTGCAACCTTTGCTCTATTTTGTCTTCAATTATTCTCAATTGTTTCTTTTGGGTACGAATAAAAACAAACTACTACTACTACTACTACTACTACTACTAAGTAGATAATGGGATTGGATCTAATAGTTTTCTTTCCTTTTCTCCAATCATTATTTCTACAATTTCCTTCGCAACTGGCATTATCAAATTTTGGCCAATCGTGTAAGGCTTCTTTTGCTTTGCAATGTGGTAGGACGCCACATATGAAGAATAGACAGCAGGTTTATTTACACCAGTAAATGTTGTCATAATACCTTTCTGTGATCTGAGTGAATTCAGGTTTTGTTCAAAAAACTCAATTGGTTTATCGATGCAGCCTGGATGATTACTACTTAAATGCCGTTGTAACTTATTTTTCATTATCGATTCTTCAGATAATACTTTCAAACAAATAACACATTTTGGCTTGCCATTTAATTCTGTAAAACCTAGTTTTAAAAACGATTCGTCATATGATCTTTTTCTTGTATTTTTAGAAGACATATTACTGTATATTTGCTAAAATTAACAATCAAAATATTAAAAAAACAATCAATATTTACAGACATGCAACAAGTTTAATCGTACAGTACCAAGTACCAAACAAAACAAAGGTAAGAAGTTAAAACATTTATTACTTTGGTCTATAATAAAATATTCTGCAACATTATTTACCGCAATTGTTGAAGCCTACTAAGGTTGCACTTTCATATAACTCTTAACAAACCACCAGTTAAGAACTAAAAGGAAAATCAAAAAGAAAAATGCAGCACAGAAGTTCACCGGCTGATTAAACATAGCGCTGTTTAACGAATCACTGCAGTTTGATAAAAAAGGAATAAAATTATTCCATCAAAGTCAGTATCGGCAACAAAAGTTCTTTAATGAAGCACACGTGTAGATCAAAGAACTTTCGGCAGCGAGTGACATTACCAGAGGAAAGCACTCTGTTTGAAAGTAAACCTTCACCGTCCAGTCTATTTTACAAACAAAACGCCAAACTAATTTTTGATTATTGAGCACTGTTTAGACTAAAAATAAGGCGCCAGACAAATACCACAAATATAGAAACCAATTAATTTCGTTTGAACAACTGTAGGCCTACACCTTTTAGCTAAGGAATTTCAAGTGCAGAATTCCAGTAATAAAGCGACCCCACAAAATATTCAGGCTACCCCATTTGGGTTCGCGACCCACAGTTTGACAAACACTGGTATCAGTTCAGTTCAGTTCAGTTTTCTTTTATTTCTGCTCCGCCACATGAACAAAATAACAAAATGTTGAAAAGTTTGTGTGTTGTTAAAGACGGGGTTAGAAAAAGGAAGAAGCAACAAAACGAGTTGACGTTGTGTCTTGCTAATTAGCGATGAAAGGTGTGACTTGTTGTTTAATATAGAAGCAAGGTTGCTTCACCTCATTATAAAATTGTTTAAATAGAAAGAGAAAAAGAAAAGAAAAAAAAAATGTATAGGACCGAGGTTATTTGCTTAATAAAACACTGCTATGGGGGCGGTGCAATGGTGGGACCATAGCAGAGTTCGGCTGGATGAATATGATCAGTCCTTAAAAATATGTAAAAGCATGAACATATTCTACTAGCAGGTATAGTTCTATTATGCATTTTATTAAGGTTTTTTAGTGCTGATTGATTTGCATTTCCCCACAGAACTATGCCATATTGCAATCTGCTTTTTATAAGTGCATGGTACATGAGCTTTAGGTTATTAAAGGAAAGGTATTTTTTTAAATGATATAGCATTCCCACAGATTGAGATATTCGGGTAGTTAATTTATCTATATGTGCTTTCCATTTTAGATTTTTATCAATTACAATTTCCAAGTATTTAACTTCGTCTTTTTGGCAAATTTTATGAATGTTTATCATGTTATTTTCAGTTTTCTTTTCTCCAAACATTATAGTGCTTGATTTTTGGGTGTTTAAAGTAAGCTTGTTGTTAAGCAACCAATTTTCAATTTTTTTAAGTTCTTCATTGACCACTTTTTCTACTAAAGATGAGTTATTACCAGAGGCAAAAAGTGCTGTATCATCAGCAAAAAGAAGAGTTTTTAAGCTTGAAACATTTGGAAGATTATTTATGTATAGGAGAAATAAAATAGGGCCAAGGACACTATACCTTGTGGGACACCATGATTTATTAAATTTTTATCTGATTTAGTTGAATTTGTACATGTAAATTGATACCGGTATCTGTTTGCTAGATATAAAGAAATTAAATCAAAAAGTAGCCCCCTAATACCCATTGCAATTAATTTTTGTTTTAAAACAGTGTAGTCTACTGTATCAAAAGCTTTTTTCAAATCAAGAAAAATTCCACAAGTAATTTTATTGTTTGCCTGCTGATAACGCAAGTAATTTTCTAGTTCAATAAGTGCATCACTAGTGCTTTTATTTTTCTGAAAACCATATTGATTTTCTGATATGATTTTGTACTTATTAATAAAATCAGTTAAATTATGTTTAAGAATTTTTTCAAAATTTTTTGAAAAGTAAGGTAAGATGGAAATTGGCTTATAATTTGAAGCAATGTCTCTGTCACCCCCTTTATAAATTAATAATACTTTGGTAATTTTTAATACACTTGGGAAAACACCTTTATTAATACAATCGTTGATTAAATAACATAATGTAGATGCTATTACGTTTTTACTTAATTTAAGAATTTTTACAGGTACATCATATGTATCATCACATTTACTGTTGTCTAATAAATTAATTTCTCTTATGATATTTTCATCAATTACTGTTTTAACAAATAATGAAGAGCAAGTGGAAACAGTATTTAATGGTTTTGAAGGACTTGTTTTTGGAAGAGAATTTGCCAATTTTGATGCTATTGATGTAAAATAGTTGTTTAGACATGAAGATATGTCTTTAGGTGAAAATAAGTCTTTATTAGACTCTGGACACTTAATATTTGTAATTATACTACCACTAGCAGGTTTTCGTATTATGTTTTTAATCGTTTTCCATGTATTTTTGCTATTGTTTTTTTAAGTTCCAACTGGTACTGAAAATAATTTTGTTTTGATTGTTGTTTTACATGTGTTAGTATGTTATTGTATTGTTTGTATTTTTTGTAATGGATATATGTATGTGAATGTTCATGAGTCTCAAGACATTTTAGAAATATATTTAAAATTTCTGCTTCTGGGTCTGAAAAATTGTTACCTAGGTTGCTTTCTGGCACCATTCGTTTCAATAACTAGAGAATGATTTCTTAATTCATTTTCATACTGTTTTTTCATCACTTCTTTTGAAACGATTAGTTTTGTTGCACACTGTAAATACATTGATGCAATAACCTTAAAGAGAGCTATTAAAATCATTCAAGCGGCTGAATATATTCACTAAATATGCAAGTTTACTTATCCACATTTTATCGGATAAAAATTCTTTTAATGGGAATGTTCATTTACGTCGAAATTGATTTGCTTCTTCTCCCAACTTAAAAAGACGTGCAAGAACGCGTTCTCTCGAAAGCCGCATCATTTCTGCATGAAAGATGATATGGCGATTTTGCGCAGCCATACTCACACATAGTGCCTCAAGAAGCCTTAAATGCAATATTTGGTCACGAGTAATTGATAATCTCAACTGTCGGATCACAATGTTATTTAATTCAGGTGACAATTTCTGGGAAGCTACATGTTCACAGCGATACATGCAATGTGTAGACAGCAGATTTTTGTTTGCAACTTTTTATATTTTTGCGGTTGCACCCGAATGACAATCAGCCATGCTGGCAGCTTGGTCAGTACACAACCATACACATTTTCCCCGATTTAAGCCTTGATCTTGCATTTAGTTTTTCAGGAAAATCAATAATTAATGATAATATTCTTCTGACATTGTTTTACTTCTGAACTCGTAGGGCCTCCTTAACGAGTAAAATTGAAATAAATTGTTGCGAACCGGCGGTTGAGAACCACTGATATACCATGTATTCGTATATTTTCTCGTCTTCATTACTGCTCTACATCATCTATTTTTAAGCTGCCAGATTTAAAGTTTGTTTTAGACTTTTATTTTCTGTTTTGATTACTTAAAAGTTATTTTTAGTTGTTTTTAATTCTAATTTTAAGTTACTAATTTCTTTAATCAATTCTTTAACAGTGGATTGAATATCGTAAAATTTTTTCTAAATTTTATGCGATCATCTTCATTAAAGCCATTTTTACTTGAACTACCTTTACTGCGGGTCATTCTAGTAAGGCTAGCTGCTGATAGTAGAGAGAAAAAACACGTCTTAACTCTATGATTGTTACTTATAAACCTTTAATTTAATTTTGATGTAATTGTAAAAAAAGCTGAAGTTTCAAGTAGAATTTCTTACACATGCAATGAATCAAAAGATGATGATAGTGATGCAACTTTTTGTTCCATTTTGCCTACTCAAATAAATAACTTAGTCAAGTTAGGCAGTGGAGTAAAACCGGCTCAAGTGAGCATACATCGTACATGTTTTTTGGGTGGATTACTTCTTTTTGCTTTAAATTTTTTTAGTTAATTGTAAACAGTTAGTGATTTGTAATGACAAAAAAATTTTCAAAAAATTTGCTGACTCTTAAAATTTTAATTGTAATTTGAGCTATTTAGTAATGTAATTTAACAACTTTTTGGTGTAATTGTAATTAATCTGTAATGTTGTAGTTGACCTAACTTTATTGATTTCAACTGACTTACTTAAATTAATTAACGCAATTTCGCTAATAAAATTTACTAATCAATTAACAAAAAATTTTTATGGGTGGGAATTGTAAACGAGAAATTGATAAGATTAAACAGGTGCTAATCTAATCCATTGATTTAATTTTAGCAGAAGCGACCAACCGCAAGCAAAAGGTTGCCAAAGCAAACGCAAACATATAAAAATAATAAAATAACGATGATTGCACAAATGTAGAAACAACTGACATTACAGATAGTATGTTGGCGTGAAAATAATAATTACAGATAAATCGACAAGAACTTCTAAACAAAGATAACTGAAGGAAACAATTTGGGAGACACTATTATAAACAAAATCTGTTATATATCTATAAAAATAAGCAAAAACTTCGAGCAATATTTCTAGCACGTCATACTTAAGAGAACTTAATAATCAGCCGTTCAATGAATTGATTAAAACCAAGCTTTCAATTTAAGTTAAATTTTAAGTTTACCTCCGGCGACTTTTACGGTTATAATGAGTATAATGTCGGCCCCGTGATAACCCAACCCGAGGAGTTGAGCATTCAATTACAGTAGATCTCGGTTAATCCGGAATTTCGCTGAACTCGGATAAAACTGAAAGTACAAACGATTTCCTATATACTGTAATTCTTAATAAAAAGCTTCGGATTATCCAGACTTTGCCTAATTCGGATAATTTTGTCTATCAAATCGAATCCGGAATAACCGAGGTCTATTGTAATTGAAATCAGTGAATATAATTTTTATAAGCATATATTGTTTAAAATTTTTTATTGAAACAAAAAAAATAATTTAAAACTACTTTTCTTCACTGGTTTTTAAATTGAATTTGCACTTTTTAAAAAAAGCTAAGAGGGATGTAGAATGCGGATACTAGGGTTAATACTGAAACGCAAAAACTCTTTTCATACTAGGGTTAATACTGAAACACAAAAATAGATTTTAATGCATACGAATAGGGTTTCCCAAAAAAAATTTTTTCTGTTTAGCCAGCCTTTTTCCAGAAAACTTTTAGCTACTCCTAAAAACAGTGGTTCTTTACTTTTTTTATCGTTTAACTTAAACGAATAGAAAAATTTGGTTGACACAATTTCCCAAATCACAATTCACAAAAATGCTCTTTTGTGTTTCTTTCACAATGACAAGATTTGATAGAGTTATTGGGCTTGTTGATTTTGTACATAGGCAGTTTCCACTAAACCGTCTGACATCTGCTATAAAGCATGGAAGTCTAATTAAAAGTGTAGCAATCGGCGACTCAAACAAACAATGAACTCCTAGTTCGAAACCATGTAGCTTAGAAATATAACCATTCAACAATTTATAATAAATTCAACGTCAAATTATAAATAAATTTGTTTTGGTCCCTATCAAACGTATTGTGACCCTGAACAGGAACAAAAGTTTGGAAAGCCCTTGATTGAAACACTATACATTAACGTAAGCTTGGTAATACGGAGTGCGAAGTATAAAATATCAATATTGAGTGAATTTAAAACAATACACAAATTTCTGAGTTGATTGACGAAAAATATTGCAATTTACCACAACAAAATTTCCTTACAAAAACAAGTAAATGAATATATGATTATTTGCACGAGTAACAAACAACACTGGGGCGCCACATTTAAGAACTTTCTACTCGGCAGCACAATCAGCAAAGTTTTTGTCGACCATGTCGGAATAATCCGAAGCAGCTTCTTGAAGTCGGTTGATGACCTGTAAAAGCATTGCCAGGGCGACAAAGTCAGACCATGCATAAAATGCACCACTCACCTCTTTGTGCAGGGCAATTTGCTGGGCCAAAAAGTTTTTCATGTAGACTGCGAAATCGTCGACTCGATAATGTTGAAAGTGGTTTATTTCAGCTAAAAACAATTTCGATAAAACTATAAAAAATTTCAATTGAGCAAAATCTGCTGTGTAAATGAGGCCTAACAGAAAAAAACAAAACCATTTGTCACACTTCACTCATAACGTCAATCTAAACCTCGTGCATCTGCAGCTAATTTTCAGTCTTTTACAGTAATTTTAAGCTTTTAATTGTGACGTAATCTTTTTCACTGTCATGTAGTAATTGCGTAATTGATGCACCCCCACTTAATTTATACGTGTATTGCAAAGATTCGTTTTACCGTTTTATTCAGTTACTGGCTTGGGCTAAAAGCATTGTAACGTTTGCTACAGTTCTACGCGTTTTTTCTCTTTTCTCTCTATACTTTATTTCTATTTTTATCTCCAGCGTTTAAGAAACAATTGGCCGAAATTTTCTACAATTTTACAATTGATTTGAGATTACAAGTTACATAACTTGTTTACTACCGTGTTTTCTGGTTGTATTGTGACAGCTTAAATTGCTTTGTCCGATTGCTAAACTTAATATAATTATTAATTTTAGAATTCTGGCTCGAGCTCGTAACTGCCATTGTTATTTAGTAGCTATATAAATAACATCGTAATTTTTTTTCATTGATTTGATTGAAATAAGTGTTTGGAATTCGTTTTGTGTTGTTTTGCTCGTGTGTAAGTTGTTTAAGGGTCAGTGCTAACGCCTAAAAAATTAATTCTATAGTGATATGGAATTGTTTCGCTTGTGTAGAAGACTAACTATTAAGTTTAATATTAGCCATCGGGTTGCTAATTTATTCTTATAGTTAGTCACTATAAAGTTGTTGAATGTTTATATGCAGTTGTTCGCGCGATGAATTGTTTCGAAGTTTGGTGAAGTTGAGAGCAAAATTTTACGAGAAATGATCAGGTTATTTTAATTTTGTAAATATATTCTTTATAGTCTGACCGTGGTTTCTTTCTATCTGTCGAGAGAAGCTTTCTAGCAAACTCAATCGTACTTAGCCAGAACATTCTATTTTAAAAATTTCAGTCTCGCGGCAAACTATTTCTAGAGCGGACGTAAATAAAAATAAACACAACTTTACTTCAGCGCAGGTATTTGAGTTACCCACTTCAACTAAAAGTTGTGACGTCATAGAACAATATTAAGCAAACATTTGAACAAGATTAAAGTCAGCAATAAACCAGTGAGAACAGAGCTTTTGAAAAATATTCTTAAAATTAAGTTTGAAAAGAAAATTTTTAATCCAGTGGTTTTTTAACTTTTATTTCACGCTAACAAAACTCGCACCCCCTCTTCAATGCAAGCAAAAGTCGCGCCTTCTCTTCTCAATGTAAACAGAACTCGCACTTCCCTTGCCGACGCAAACAAAAAAAAAAAAAAAAACGCAAGCTTTTTCATCATATTCTCCAATTTCTTCCAAAATTAAAGATGACGACTAAAAAAATTATCAATGCAGCTATCAATTCAGTTTGCACCCAGTTGCTTGTGCCCTCCTGAAAAACCTTAAAAGCTTTTATCTCGCTTAGGCATAACATAAAATGACAAATTTTGGAATTTCTAATATTGCGCTAATTTTGAAAGTGATTAGATAATGCTACCCACTGAAGTATTTCATGATTCTTTGTTTAGTTTGTATATATACAGTATATATATATTTTTTATCAATAAAATGATTTTATGCTTATTATAAAAAATTTTGCTTTATTAGAGGTGGTTTATAAAGTAATGCTTCTAATTCAATTTCATCATCGATCTTAAGCCTGTTTCGATATTTTGTCTTTATAGACACTATTGCAGAAAATCCCACTTCACAGCAATAAGTTGAAGGAAATTGAATCAAAAAATTTAATGCTCTTTTCGAAGGGTTGAGATATTCTTTATGGCCAGTCCAAAAGCTTCCTATATCCTCTGTGAAGCCAGTTTTAAGACTTAAATCCTCGCGCAGTTGAAGAAACTCAATTTTTGCTGCCATATCATCATCACAAATAGAGTTTTCTTTAACTGAGAATGGCTGGCTAATCCACAAAAAATTATGTCGCTCTTCAACTCCAGGAAAATATCGATCAATCGCAATATTTATTGTATTTAAGTGGCTAACTATTTCTTGAGTGAAGTTGCATTTCATGTTTGGGTCAGATTGTAAGAGCATTGTCAAATTGGGAAACATACTTGTTGTGCCTTTTTCTGTCAGTCTTTTAAACAATTCCACTTTACGTTTGAAGGCTGCAACTTTGTCGTGTGTCGTATGCAACCATTGACGACCTCCTTGCAGAGTTAAATTGAGGAAATTCACTTCTGAGAAAAAATCACCCAAGTAAGCCACTTTCAGCAAAAAGTCATTGCTTTTCAATTGGTTGTGCATATCAACTCCTTTTGCATTTCGTTCTTTTTCAAGAAAAATAGCTGCTTCTTCTCGCAGCTGGAGCAAACGATTCAAGACTTTACCACGAGATAACCACCTTACCTCCGTATGTAACAAAAGAACTTTATAATCAGAACCAACTTCTTCACAAAAAGCTGCAAATAACCTTGATCTTGTGGCATTTGCAGAAACATGGTTTACGATTTTTACTACATCTTGTAATACTTCTTAAAGTCCAGATGGAAGAGTTTTCATGGCTAAAGCAAGGTGATGAATCAAACAATGAGTAAATGATACATGAGGAGCAACATTAGTGACTAATTTTTTAAAACCAGACTTGTCGCCAATCATAGAAGGCACACCATCTGTACAGATCCCAACAAGTTGTTTCCAATCAAGTGCGTGAGATTCAAAAAAACTTTTACAACTCTAAAGACATCTTCTCCTTTACATGTTGTCGACAGTGGTTCCGAAAATAAATATTGTTCTTTTATGTTTTCAAAAATGTGGCGAGCGTAAACCAGCAAATGCGCACATGATGAAACATCAGTGGATTCGTCCAATTGCAAAAAAATATTGGACTGGACCGTATCTCTTCCACCACTTGCAACAAAATGTCTTGACTCATTTCAGAAATGCGTTTTTTAACTGTATCGTTGGAGAGTGAGATTTCTTCTAATTTATTAACTTTTTCCTTTTCCAGTACCAGAGTAGTTGCTTCAATGAGACTGGACTTTATGAGTTCCTCACCAATTGTGTGAGGCTTTTTTGACTGAGCAATGCAGAAGAAAGCAATGCGATATGACGCCTCCAACAGTGCTTTGTTTTGTCTTGGCCACATTCCCCCAGAATCCAAACGGCAATTTTTCAAACGCTCAGCTTTTCGCCTAAAGTAGTCAACTGATTTTTCTACTAATTCGCCATGGCAAGACTTAAAATGCTGTTTCAATTTGCTTGGTTTCATACTTTCCTGAATTAAAACTTTAAAACAAATCACACACTGCGGCTTTTCAATAGAATTTTTAATAACACTTGTAAAACCAAAGTTCAGAAAAGCTTCTTTGTCACTTCGTTTCTTCGGAGGCATCTTGATATTTTTTTCACTAAATTAGCCTTACTACTGCATGCAAGAAACAAAAACTCACTTCACGCCTATTACTAACTGACTAGTTACAAAAAAATCACTTGCCAAACTATCACTAGACAAAACTATTAATATCAATTGTAACGAAACAAGAGAATTTATAAGAGAATCTAGTTCTGACTTAGATTTAATTATGACATCACAATAAGTATGGTGATAGTGAAGTAAAATTCAACTTTTAAAATTTTTAAAAATTTTATATTACCCCTTTTAAAATGCTAAATTACCCCTTTGGGGGTAATTACTCTCAGGTTAAGAACCACTGACCTAGAGCAACAAAGAGATAAAAAATTACAGGTTAACTCTACGGTACAGTATAAAGGTTCAGTCATTATAAAAACGCAATACAGAATCTGCTCCAACCCTTGCAGCGGAATTGCAAAAATGGCGGCATTACTTTATGAACCACCCTCGTAATAGGAAGAATTTATTGGCAAACGCACACAAAAATTATGTAAGAAATTTAACAAGGAGCAGAGCACCGGCCGGTGAATGTCGATAATAATATGAAGAGAATGAAGCCCATTCCAATGCGAATTCTTCAAATAACGTTGAAAAACTAAATGACGAGATCAAAAGCAAAATGCTGCGAAGATAACTGATGTGGGATTAGTGGAGGCGCAAACAAAAAGTATTAAATCATGATATCATTAATAATATAAACCAAGGTGGTCCAAGGTGCTGCAATTTTAAACATTTTAAATCTTACCCACAAAAAGCAGCGCCAGCCCGAGCAAAAGGTTTGGAAGATTGAGCTAGTGCTATTGTTTAAAAATCATTTTGTCCTCTAAAATTAAGTGAGAACTAAAAAAATATTCACTAGCTTTTGAAACCTTTTTTTGTTTTGGTCTTTACTTGACGTTCAAGGCAAAAAAAGAAACTTCTATTCAAACAGCTTCCAATTATCTGGGGTCAGTCATTCGCGCTCTTTAACCAGATACGTCAGTAAAGCCGGATGAACACTTTAAATGATACCTTGAACAGCGAATGAAATTTTCTCTGTTCTGGCAGCAGCATCTTCCATTTCTTCGACCGAAACTTTATTTTCCAATTGCAATCTTTTGACTTCTTTGTTCTTTTCCAAGGCAGTCTAAATGAAACTTATAAATTTTTGACAATAAAAGCACTGTATTACTACTACTATTATTACATTACTACTACTTACTTGTATTACAAAAGCACTACTTGCATTGCACTGCTTTAATTATTGCTATTTTTAGCTATCATATCTTAGTTTTTTATAGCTAGTCGACGGGATTTCTTTGCTTGTTTATTTCTTTGTTAATTCATCAAGCTTCAATATTGTTTTTTTTTATATCGTAAAACTTCGTCGCAATCAATTGTAAAATAATTTTATCAAAAACTTTCAATTCCGTAAAAAAAGAACAAGCAGCAAACACTTCCACTTTACTTTTTGATTTTCCAGGATGCTGGGAAAAGTTGAAAGCACACACTTGTATTCGTTTATTCCGATCAAAAAAGGGTTCCAGTCATACTTTGGCTGATCACTGTATAGTTCACTAATCGATTGGAAACACTGTCCAGTGTGGTTCATGGCTTTTGTCAAAGGCACTGCCACTGAAAAATCAATTATAAAAGACTGAAAGATTACAAGTGCAGTACATAATATACAGAGAAAGTTAACATGTTTTTAGAAAATTTTCTATTTTCAACTTCGTTTGAGTTGAAAAAATGTACGATTGACTAAAAAGAGAATTGCTTAAATTCTACCCACTACATAAGATATACTCAACGACTGCAACATCTTTAATTTAAAATGTCGCAGCCTTGAGGATTGCAAAGATATTAATATGAAACGAAAAAAGGTCACAGTTAAAATCCACAGCAAGCTTTCAATAAAAATTTAATTACCTTCTCTTTCATCAAGAGCAAAAGATTCACTGAGCGAGCAAAATATTTGACCGAGTTTTTCGTAATCTTTTCTATAAACTAAAAAAAGGAACATTTTGAAAAGCACTGAATATAAGATACTACTAAGGAATTACTTTTTTATATATTTTTCGAACAGTAACAAAAAAATAAAAAACCAAATACAAATGTGAGATAATTAAAACCATGATTTAAATGTTAAAACAAGAAATTTTTCGGAAGATGTTTCAGCTATGTCTATTGAAAGTATACTAATAAAATCTTAACTTTAAATAAAGATAAAGCTATTGTTAAATATCCATTAAAAAAGAAAGCTGATATAAAAAGAAAATACTTCCGGTATATTTCTTCACTTGGTCATGTCCGACAGAAACGAGGGCCTTGCACGCATCCTCCATGTTCTTAGTGAACTTGATGTGCGTTTCCAGGGTTTGTTCCCTATGACCAAACACATGCCGCGTTGATGAGAATAAATAAAAGTTGTTTTTTTTACGTCAAAATTGCTTTACGCCTCTTTTTCTTTCGTAGAAGTATTCACTCAGGATCAGATACAAAACAGGAACAGTGCTCAAGATAAACTGTTTTACTTCCTAAAGGTGTTGCATTGCCGAATCAAATGTTGAAGCGATGTTGAGTCAGCATTGAGTTTCGGCACCTAAGACCGTCATATCTCACATTCGTACTCGCTAAGGTACCCGATGACAAGGACATGCTTAACATACTATGTAGTTTTTTTTTGCTTCGAAGCGTAAAAAGGGCAATTTGATAAATCAGCGTAACGAATAAAAACATCCACACAGTAGGTGATTAATGCTGACCGATGCTATCCTGGGGAAAATCTCGTTCTAGGGTTCCTTGTATGGGGGAAAATGTAAGTGCAAAGCGTAAACAGTAAAAACACACTTGTTTGTTTAAGTTTTTGTAACACAGTAGTTTTAGCGCATTAGGTCACAAACGGTTGTCTTGGTCTTAAGTCTATTGGTGCGACCAAACTAGCTGATTGTACAGCAGGCCTGTATGATCAGGATAGCAGGCCTGTATGATCAGGATAGCAGACCTGTATGATCAAGATAGCAGGCCTGTATGATCAAGATTTAGAGGGCTGCAGGCGACTTAAGACCAAACACAGGCGACGAATCTCAGCCAACAAAATGCCCGTTGGTGTGAAACGCAGAAAAGTAAAAATGTGCAAGATATCGTTCAAAACACTATCAACGCTGCTTCAAATCATTGATCCCTCAGGCGGCAACATGACCAATGGTTAAGGAACACGGTTCAATATCGACTTAATCTTACTTAGGCGCCACCCTTGCGATTTTTTCTAAGTCTAGGAATTTTGGTCGAGATGAAAACTTGTCTTTTCCTGTCCTATTTTTCCTATCCTAACCCTAACCCTTTTCCTATCGACAAGCTTTCATCTCGACCAATTTTCATTCGACCAGTTATCCGGTTCCCATTTTTTTTGATTGCCAATTTTAACAAGCAGCTACCAATTAAGTCAAATAAATCAGTACCATTGTTTAATAAACATTAAAGTACTATTTTTACGATTCGTACGCTTTATTCAAATCCAGTCGAAAATCAGGTGTTTCAATCGTATTGAGAAACGATCCGCCTACAGCTTCATCTTTTTCCGCTTTTCTTTTTCCTGCTTTCCAGGCCTAAAAAATTGTGAAAAAGGATTAAATCTCGGTTTAAAACTACATTTACAAAACAATGCCAAAATCAATATGCTAACATGGCAAGCGATAAGAATTAAACTAAAAAATCGCGTGAGTAACAAGAGCTTGAAGTGTACTTTTTCGTCATCTTTGGAAGTGACAAAGTGCTGAAGAACTTCAGACTGTGATATGACAGGATGAAGTCCCATGCGAGATATCCAAGCTTCTAGCTGCGATCTTCTTTCCTCAATAAAATCGTCCTCGTACCGACCTGCCACCATCGCAATTCATCAAGTTAACCTCGGACAAAAATTGACAAAAAAAGCGATTTTTAGCAATCATCACACAAGAGAAAACAAAAAAAAAAAAACACTCCATTCATCTTAACATGAAACACTCAATGATGTCACGATTTGGCTTTTTCATAGAATTAAAACAAAGCACGATGTCGAGAACATAAGGTTAACCGCGAACACGAACAATCATAGTTGTACCAACAGGAGGACAGATACAGACCTTTTTTTAGAGATCACTATGTTTTTAGAACGAAAATCGAGAAATTAGAGACAGATTCTAACTGAAGACTTTTTTTTTGGTCTTCACCCAAATTTTAGACAAATTTTCTCCTCACTTCTAGAAAATCTAGAAAGTTCTTTGGAAAAATTTGGAAAAAATTATATCGCCCCTAAATTTTTTCGGCTAGTACGCCTAGGCGAACAATCATCGATCTGCTTATTGTTTGGCTTTATTCGGTTGGAAATTTAAAAGGCATCAAACGGAGGAATGCAAAATAATTTATTGGAAAGTAAATAAAAGCATGCGAAGCAAAGTTGAAAATTAATTGTTAACAACGGAATTCATATCGCAAAATTTAAACAAAAAAAAGCTCAAAAATAAAATTAGCAAAATAACTTAAACAACTAATATTAGTTATCTACCTTTAATTTCTTATCATATAAAAATATCAATAAATAAATATAAAATAATGTAATTGTTATAAAAAACGTTTTTGACATCATAATCGTTTAAAAGTAAAACTGATTGATAATAAAAAGGCTCAATTCACGTACAACTTTGGCCACTTGGGAATAGCAATAAAACGACGCGCTTTAAAGATTAAAAAACTATATCAACTTTTCAACTCAAAATACTTTTACATACTTGTTTGAACAAATAAAGTGATTATTTTTGTACAGTAGAAACTTCGTAAAAAAGTCGAATTTGTGACGTAATAAAGTTGATTATTGCCAAAACCAAATCAAACCACCTCCTTAAAAGATAAACTACTGATATCAGGTTGCGAAATGTCTTACCAGTTATTTGCTTGTCGGGGAGGTAGGGTACTGCAATGGCAACGCCAAACTTCCTGTACAACTGTTCATACAGCCAATCAAAATGCTTGTATCGGCGTAATACACTTTTTTGGGTATGCTGGAAAATTTTTTTTTAATTATACGTATACCAAGAAAACTTAAAACAACTTTAAACTGAAGAAAAATTTATAGTAAATATCAAACAAACAATAAACGCTCGAATCAGGCATTAGTTTATTATTACAACTTTAATCATTGCCATTTAAGATTAACTAATATATCAGAAACCTACGGCTCGCGAGCCAAATGTGGTTCTTTTGATAACGGCATCTGGCTCTTTTGTTGACAAGCATAAACTGACCTATACATTTTTTAATGTAACAAAACAGAGCATTGGTTTGGGATGAAATTAGACAAAGGTGAGACCAATCCGAGAGGAAGGGCTTTTTTTTTTAGAGAACACTATCAGCTTAGGACGAAAAATTAGAATCTCGCACAGAATTTTTTGAGCTACCCATAAAATACAGCATGTCCTACTCATTAACTACCCATAAAATACGCAATTGCATGACCAGTCTCAAGAGGCCACCGCATGCCACTGATACACACAGTTAAAAACAAGAGGAACACTGGAACAATGTACGGCTCTTACGGAAATACATTTAAAAATATGTAGCTTTTATGGCTCTCATAGCCAAAAAGGTTCCCGATCCCTGTAATATATCATAAAATAAAAGCTCTTTGTCTAACCTTATCTATATTTATCTTCCTGACTCACAGAAAAGCGACGGAAGCACTATACATAGGGCAAGTAATTAGCTCGATCTGCCAAGATATTGCTGTCCGGTTGAAAGTTTTATTTTCTTTTTATAGTTTTATAGAAATATGACTGAAATTAAGAACTGCTTGCCAAGACCACCACAGGGGAAAGTACCGTAAAGCGTCTTTCCCAAAGACGCAACAGAATAGCGCGAGTAGGTTTTGAACGAAGACCATGTCGATCACAATCACGGCGCTTTTAAACACTCGTGTTAACGCGATGCTGCATAGCAGGGTTCTAAATTGGGGGTCCATAGCGACCTATCGAGGGGTCTATAAAATTTTTTTGTAAAATAGCAAACTGCTATTCATCACATTCCACTTAACTAAAAGGATTCCTAAAACCGTTTGACGATGTTAACAACAAGCGAAATACCAATTAAGTTTTACTCGACGTTTACACATAAAATGTTTCACGGAAGTCAAGTCGCGACAAAAAAACAAAGGTTATCAATTTTTTGAAAGTGAAGTTCGGTAACAGTTTCCGTTAAACTGGAAGTGAAGACCCTTTATTCGTCGTAACTCGACTTACAAAAAAAATCTTATACAGTAGTCCTCAGTTAATCCGGATTTGGTTAATGCGGAATACTGAAAGTACAAATGATTTCCTATATACTGTAATTCTTAATAAAAAGCTTTGGATTATCCGGACTTTCCCTAATTCGAATCCGGATTAACAGAGGTTTTCTGTACTTTTAAATCAGGTTTAAGGCTTGTGTCAAGAAGTTCATTTAGGAGTCTCATCTTAAAGGTCCTATGTTCTAATGAGTTTGGAAACCTGTTGTATACGATCAATATTAAAACTAAACTGGTTGTGGTGATTAGTGTTTTTGCCTCCGACCCAAGAGAACTTTGAATACTGGCCCATGCCAAATCTGACACATTTGTCGCTAAGGTTTTTCACTGTTGCGACCGTATGACGTAAGTGGCTTATGTTGCTCAAGCACGATTGCACAAGGTAGACGCGCAGCGTCCGCACGCTCAAGTATATAAAATGAGTTTAAGAAAAACTTCGCGTTTATTGAAAATAATGATCAGCACGACTGGTAACAGTAATATTAACATAAATCCTAAACGCAAAAGCAATTTACTAACTGAAGGGATTATGTTGTACGCGATGAAACTTTTAAAACCCGAAAACTTGCTTTCTTTCACGGGATTTGAGACCGTGCAGGAGAAGATCCGAGGGCTGTTTTCCCACATCGGAATGCCATCGCAGATCTGACGCAATAAAAATGTTTATAGATCAATGCTGTGAGTGTATATAAAACAATCCCATGCGAAATAATGCTAAAACTTAATATTCGACTTTTATACAGTGCACAATGCGTGAAGCTATAGTAAGAGTTACAATAATAGAAAAATGATATTCTAATTTGTCGTTAGTTTTTAATTCAAACAGTTTAAGTATGCAACCTAAATTGAATGTGAACAACCACGAAATAAATAAATCCAGTTATTCAATGCACATTTCGTAGCTAATGCCTTGATTTTGTAGTATTGCAAACCGCTAAAACTTTCAGAAAATTATGTGTTTTCAAGCTAATTTCAATCTCTAATAGACTGCGTATAATTCATTACTATCTGTAACATACTAAAGATAAACGTCAAGTAAACATGAAATTACTGTGCAAAACGTATTTTTTTGAAAAAGAGCAATTTTAAATCACGCAATCTTAAAGCTACATCAATCCAAGGCGGTGACAACAAAATAAATGATGAGTTTCATTTAGATTCCTCGAATGAGGACGGTACCTACTTGCACTCTACACTGTTGCGCATCTTGCAGGTCGAACTTCGTTTCTCCGAGTATAAATGATTCACCAGCCGTTTTTGTAAAAGTTGAGAATCTGCAAAAAGATGAAAATAAAAGCTATAAAATGTAAAACACATTGTCTACACCTGTTGTTGAAAAATTCTTAAAGCATAAAAGCATTTTACAACAAAAAACAGAACAGATTTTCATTCTATAACTTGAAAGTTTATGTTTACGAGTCGAGAGAAAATGGCGGGAGGTATACAAGAACAACAAAATTTACAGATTACTAATGGCTGGACTGTTAAATTTTTAATTTATTATTGTGTTATCACAAAACGATGTTAATTTAAAGAGAAAAACACAAAAAATAGTTTCAAGCGATAAGTATCAAAAAGCGTCGAAATCACCAAACGCCGATAACAATTTCAGACAGACATCTTGCTCTATAACATTTTATTAAGCAAATTTCAAGAACTTAAAAAAGAGGCCCAAGTAAAATTGTTGACAATACGAAAAAGAGAGTTAGGCATGTTAATTGCTAGAGATTAAATATAATAATAAAACAAACGATTTACCAACATCACAGACAATACAAGAATATGTATTCTAAGGATAATTTCAATACATAACCTAAAAACAAAAACGTACAAAGTTTTCCCAGTTTTTACAGTAGTGTTCCTATTTCTCCTTATTGCGGGAATAGATTGATTGTTTGGAGAGGATGCCGCAGAAGCCTAAAAACAGTAATTTTAACAGGAAAAGTGTTTAATAAATGTATGCAAATTTTTTCAAGACTGATTGATGATTTGCAGAATAAGCATTTATTCATTCAACATCATTAAATTTAAAATATTTACGTATGCAACTTTGGTTTGAGAGTATTGACAAAATTATTGTTTAAAAAGTTAAAAAATTGGTGAGATCAAATATTGAAAAATACTGATATTATCTTTTTTTTTCAGTAGCAATAAAGAGGCTATAACTAATAATTTATGTAACAACATAGGTACAGGTTTTAATTGCTCCACGTTTAGTTTTTAAAACTGTTAGGTGCTGTTAGGTTTTAGTTTTTAAAACTGTTAGATATTGCATACCAGTAGGCAGCATGGTCAAGTGGTTAGAATGCCATGATTGGGAAAGACATGGTCTCGGTTCAAAACCTACACACACCATTCTGTTGTGTCCTTGGGAAAGACACTTTACAGCACTTTCCCCTGCTTGGCGATCTTGGCAAACAGTTTTAATTTCACTCATATCTCTATAAAAACTAAAAAAACAAAATAAAACTTTTAACTGGACAGCAATACCTTGGCATCTTTGGAAGCAGGTCAGGGTAATTGCTTGCCCTAAGTATTAGCACCGCTGTTGCTTGCCTGCAAGTCAGGAGGATAAATAAAGCAATAAAATAAAAAAATAAAAGTACCAGAAGTGGTTTTAAATATGGTGGAATAAAACGACATGGAATAAATGATGAAATTGAATTCAATCAGTTGAATTTCCACTGTTTATCATTATAATTCACCCTTTTTCATTTTAAAAACAATATCTAAAACATAGTAAAATTTATAAATGTATCTGCTTGGAAATTAATAAATACTTGTATTAAAAGGCAGGTTTTCTCAAAATTTCAGAATTTTCCAAGCTTTTGAAGCCTGAATATCAAAAAAATATAACATTTACATTTAAAAATCTTATTCTATTTTAGATATTGTTTTTGAAATTAAAAATGTTAGAAATTCGTCTAGTGTATATAAATAATTTCGTCATATTTATTTTCAAAATTCTGTGCGTTTGTTGCAACTGTGTGGTAAATATGAAAATCATATGACATTTACAAAAGATTTACAATGATAGGCAGTGAAAATTTAGGTAATCACATTCAATTTTCACCACTAATTTCACTTTCCTTAAAACCACTTGTGGTAACAGTATGCAATATTGGCACCAAACACTTCATTAATTGCAAAGACCAACAAAAACTGAACATTTGATGACTAAAAATCATGTTCACAACAAAATTGAAAACAAATAAACAATTATGGATTCAATAGGACATTATTTATTAAAACATAAATATGTACAAAAATAAGGTCACAATAATCTTGCAAATGCTAAACAAAGTTTAACAATAAATGATAAAAAATAAAGTAAATTAAAGAGCTTCTTTGTGGTACAGAATTTTAATATCGCTTTAAACAAAGTCGATTTTTTCGGAGCCATAAGCTTTTCGTGACGCTCTCATCAGTGGCAATCGCGTCAAAATGGGACGAACCAGAGAAAATCAAAGTATTTATAGTCTCAACAGTTGGGAGAAAGGTGCTGCAGTCTTTTCTCCCAACTGTTGAGACTATAAATACTTTGATTTTCTCTGGTTCGTCCCATTTTGACGCGATTGCCACTGATGAGAGCGTCACGAAAAGCTTATGGCTCCGAAAAAATCGACTTTGTTTAAAGCGATATTAAAAGTAAATTAAACATCTAAAAAGTCATTAAAATTCATAGAAAAATTAGATTTAAAATTATTTTAATCACACAATATTGTATTACATACAGGAGTTTGGGGAGCAGAGGCAGAATTAGGCACATTCCAATTGTCTGACCAATCTTCCTTGCCAATTTGGTTGTAATTAGTCCCTTCCCATTCCTTGTAATTTTAAGTACAACCACCATGAAATTGAACATCAACATAAAAAAAATTTGGATGAGATGGACAATTCAACATTGTTATGAAAATGTAAATTTGGTATGTCAACTTTGCTTTCTTCAATTAAGTGGTTTAATTTTGCTGGCTTTCTGCATGCAGTTGGTACATGACTTTTGGGCAGCAAACACTTTGGTGATAAGTTTTAGACCCTGCGCTATTTTGGCAGTAAGCTTTATTGGCAGCATGACAATTTAGCAACTAAAGTAGAGATATACTTACAATTACAATCAACTTTTAACATCTGAGTAACATTGCATTATCACACTGCAATAAAAATACACTTGTGCCATGTGAAAAAAGGCTCATGTCTGAAGCATTAAATTGATATGTCCAAACTGCACAACAGAGTTTTAAACAATAGATAAGAAAAGTTAAGGCTCGTTTCCACCATGAACATTTAATGGAGAATTCTCTGTTTCTTTTATTGATTTTTTGGCTTAACCCTATAACGACGAGCGTGACTTTTTAGTTACATTGGAATAAACGGCTGTAAATTGTCTGTAAATTCCATTTTTTTTACAATACCAAGATTGAAGAATTCCTAACAAACTGTTTTAAGAGTTGTGCAATCAACACGTGCTCGCATCACGTGATTACTTCTGTTTCTTGGTCTTTCATTCAGACAACGTGTTAAGTAGCAGCTTGGTAGGTTTGAAAAAGATCTAAGACAAATTTCTTAAAACCTTTACAAAATTTTTAAGTTGAAAAATTAGAAAGTTGTTTGCAAGTATGTCAAGTGTTAAATGACAGAAATTTGAGTAGTTAGGCTTTTAGATTTTTAAAATATATTAAGTTATTTAAATGTAACTGGTAACGTGATTTATTGTTAGTTTACTGCGCTTATCTCGTTGGCAAGGAAAAAGGTTAAAAGGTTAAGAGTCTTTTAATCTGTGTTGTGACTCAATTCCGTAATATGTGACTCAATTCCGTAGTATGTGACTCAATCCCGTAACAATCGTTTGCATTTAGATCGCTTTGATTCTCTCTGCCCTTGGCTTAAGCGTGAGCGATTGTACAGTTTAATTTGCTTTAATTTTGTGACTTCAGTTTGTTTTCAATTCGACAGTTTAATTTTTTTTTATTCTATTTGAATAAGGTAAAGAAATAATTTGTTAATAAGAATGATTTTGGTAAAACAAATATTTTGGTTTTCTGTTTGAATAAGGAAACAAATTGGTTAGTAAGAATTACCTCAAGTAGAATCAATTGCAGTGATTTCACTGCACCATAGTTTTAAGTTGAAGGAAGCTAATTGGTTTGCTTGTCCGGATACATAGTTGAAATCGGAGAACCCTCATTAGTTTGCTTATCCGGGTCGAGTTTTTATGCTAAGATGGACAGTAGCTCGAGTTCGAAGCTAAATATTCCGGATGTGTCAGCCCGGAACTTTTCAGCACCAGCAGCATATCAAGCTCGTAACTCAGAGTCCACGAATGTCAATCAGAAACAAGTTTCTGAAGCTGCTGCGAGTTCGAGGTCGTTGTCGTCCAGAGCTAAGAGACTTTTGAAGGTCAAGTTGGCTGAAGCCCGTCTCGAGCGCGTACGCCGCGATGAGGAGTTGCGATTGAAGCACTTGCAGTTGCAGTCTGAACGAGCTGTCCTTCAAGCCGAAGCTGCTGTCGAAGAGGCCAATATCATTGCCGACGCTTCTTCAGGTTCCAGTGATCTGTCGGTGCCAGAGAATATTGCTCCCCCTTTGTCTGCACACGACAAAGTGGTTGAATTTCTCTGCAGCGCTCGAAATAGCGAGCGCCAGGAACTTAAGCTTTCAAACGGAGAAACAGATCATTCTCGGGAATCAGCAGCTTTAGTGCAAGTGCAGAACAAACCCAGTTCAGAGGTCGATCAGTGTCGCCTTTCAGAATTCTCTTTGGGTCCAATGCCCAACAAGTTGCATTTTCCGCCAGCCAAGAAGGCTTCTGTTGTTACCCATGGGCCGGCCGTTCGTGATGATGGTCCTTCCAAGCCTACTCTGAACAATCCTTCGTACACCGAAGATCGCGGCCGAGGAACGGGGTCGCAAGGTGAGTTGGGCTGTGGTATGAATGACCTAGCAAGAATGTTGGTTCGGTGCCGTGGTTCAGAGTCCACTTTGGACTCTGACAAGTTTGATGGTAATCCGCTTAAATATTACCAGTTCATACGACAAGTCGAGGATCGTATTTTAAACGTTTACAGTGGGACCGACCCGGGTCATGCACTGCATTTGCTTCTCGACGCCACAAAGGGGCGTGCCCATAAGTTAATCGCTAGCTGCGTTATGCTATCCACAGATCGGGCCTTAAATGAAGCTCTACAACTGTTACACAAGGCGTTTGGTTCACCCCAAGTTGCCGTTCGCGCCTTCATAGATTCAGTTTGTGAGGGAGGGGTGATAAGCCATAGCGAAGTTGGGCTAGAGGATTTTTATTCGTGCCTGATAAACTGTAAGATTGTGTTGGAAGCTGCGGGGGCATAGGTGCGGTGTGTTATTTGCGAATATTTAATGGAAATCGCTGTGTTGTGTCATTTGTTATGGGAAAATCGCGTGTGTCGCCGTTAAAACCGATGTCAATTCCACGGCTCGAGCTCTCTGCGGCGGTGATTGCAGCGCGCCTCGCTAGATTCGTAAACCGCGAAATTGATTTAGACATTGAAAAAACTGTGCTATGGACTGACTCGACGGTCGTATTGAGTTATTTAAAGAACACTTCAAAACGTCGGCCTGTATTCGAAACGAACCGTATCAAGTTAATTCGCGAAATTTCTGCTGTTGAACAATGGCACTGGGTGAGCACGGATCTCAATCCCGCAGATCCGTTCTCTCGCGGAGTTTAACCATCACAACCGTGTAAAGCCGAGAAATGGCTCAAAGGCGTTCCCTTTTTACTTGAGGAAGAAGAAGCTTGGCCTTCACGAGAACCGCCAATCGAGAAAGTAGCAACTGACAATGCAGATGTTGCCGACCCAAGCACGTACAGTAGAGAGCGAATATTCTGGGCTAAAAGAAGGTTTTCTCGGCAGAATCATCACTCGATTTAGCGACCTAACGCGTGCTGTACGAACAGCCGCTTGGCTCTTGAAACTGAAAGGTCGCTTACATGATCGTGTTACTGGAAAAACCAATCGGGATACTGACTTCATTGATGCGCAGGAGTACGACGCAGCTCTCCTTGCCCTGATTTCTTTAGCTCAGCGGCAAGAATATTCGGGACTGATTGAGGCACTCGAGTCACACCCGTATGATGATATCGCTAGCGGTAAGCTTGGGGTCGCACTAAAAGAAGAATTGCAGCCACTTGTCAAGTTTTGCCCATTCGTCAAAGATCGTGTCATGCGCATTGGAGGTCGTCTTCAACGATCTGAAGAAACCTACGACATCAAGCATCCCATTGTGCTACCAAGGAAGAGTCATTTAACCTCAATTATTGTCAACCACCTGCATCAGAAGAGTGGTCATAATGGAGCGCCCTACGTCATAACCGCACTTCGTGAAAGATTCTATGTAGTCGGGCAAGAAAGGACAGTGAAGCGCATCATTAAGACCCACTGCATGGCTTGTCGGAATCGACGGGCCGGCCCTGGATCCCAGATAATGAGCCCTTTACCACGTGCTAGAGTTGAACCCGGAAAGCGGTTGTTTTCTGCAACCGGCGTTGATTTTATGGGACCGATCGCTGTCAAGTGTCAACGCAACACGTTAAAAAGGTACTGTTGCATCTTTACGTGTTTGGCGTCACGGGCTTCCCACCTTGAAATGGCTTACGATTTGACAACTGCATGATTCTTGATAGCTCTACGCCGATTCTTAGCTGTCAGAGGCGCATCTACCAGAACAATTTATTGCGATAATGCGACGAACTTTATTGGTGCTCAAGCAGAATTGAAACGAGGTTTGAAACGCTTAAGAGCAAGAGAGATTGTAAATGAGTTGTCTCCTCGCGGCATTCAGTTTCGTCACTCCCCTCCACTTGCAAGCCACCAGGGAGGAGTTTGGGAAGCTATTGTAAGACTTGTACGTAAAGCCATGACTGCTCTAACCGCAGACAAGTATTATCGCATCTTAAGGAACGAAGAACTGCTTACTCTCTTTAAAGAGATAGAATGCATACTAAACTGTAGGCCGCTGACAAGGGTTAGCGCTGACCCCAATGATTTCAGGGCGTTGTCGCCTATCACTTTGCTGAATGGATGCATCGAACCAGAGACACCTTCGGACGTATTCATTGACGAAGACGGTTTGCGCGGTTCGTACCGGGCGACTCAGTTGCAGGCCGACCTATTTTGGAAGCGGTGGCGCTCCGAATATTTGATATTGCTGCAAAAACGCCGTAAGTGGATTGTTCCACAAGAAAATCTTAAGCCGAACAGTTTGATTTTGATTAAAGACGATAAGGCGCCACGCTGCACCTGGCCCAGGGGAATAGTAACATCGGTAATTTACGACCGCGATAACATTTGTCGACGGGCAGTGGTCCGCACTGCCGACGGTAAAGAGTTTACTCGAGACATTCGAAAACTTTGCGTTTTGGAGTGTGATGTGTAAATTTGCATCCTGTTTAGCGATTTTGTGTAATTGTGTGTACATATTCGTTGTGTATTTTGGTCCGCTGTTATTGTTTCCATTCTCAAATACGTTAAATTTTTGACTGAATTTAAATCTTCTAATCGCTTCCACCTAACTCTCTTTATAAATCACTGACTAGTATGAAAATTGCCTTGCTCGCTTCTCGCTTTCTCAATTTTGGGCCGGCCATGGTAACGTGATTTATTGTTAGTTTACTGCGCTTATCTCGTTGGCAAGGAAAAAGGTTAAAAGGTTAAGAGTCTTTTAATCTGTGTTGTGACTCAATTCCGTAGTATGTGACTCAATCCCGTAACAATCGTTTGCATTTAGATCGCTTTGATTCTCTCTGCCCTTGGCTTAAGCGTGAGCGATTGTACAGTTTAATTTGCTTTAATTTTGTGACTTCAGTTTGTTTTCAATTCGACAGTTTAATTTTTTTTTATTCTATTTGAATAAGGTAAAGAAATAATTTGTTAATAAGAATGATTTTGGTAAAACAAATATTTTGGTTTTCTGTTTGAATAAGGAAACAAATTGGTTAGTAAGAATTACCTCAAGTAGAATCAATTGCAGTGATTTCACTGCACCAGTAACTATTTCGTTGACTTCGTCCTTTAAGTGATAATTGTAGTTGAGTAGACTTAGATATGAATGCAATTAGATTTTATGGTGTTCGGTGAAAACTACAAAATAAACTGTTTGAAGAAGAGCTTTTGCTTAGTGACATGGATGATGATTGCCCTGATTACCGTACAAGTGTAAATAATTCTTTTTTTTTTTTCGTATAAAGTAAACTATAATTTATGTGCAATTTTTGAGTAAAGCAATATGTCAACAATTAGCTACAGATTTTTTTTGAATTAATTGTTGTGTGAGTTTTTTAAATATTACTCGAGCATGGTTAAACCTAGCCTCTAAGGTTGTTCAAATCAGAGCAGCCTTGGTGCCGGTCCCAAGCCCGGATAAATGGGAAGGGTTGCGACAGGAAGGGCATCCGGCGTAAAACACAGCCAAATATTTTTCAATGCGCATTGTAAAATCTAACTTCATACCGGATCGGTCGAGGCCCGGGAAAACAACGACCGTTACCAGTGACTGGGCACCAAGGGTCACTGGTGGACATGCTACTTGGATGCAAAGAAGAGGTGGAAAGCAGTGGAGAAGAAGGAAGGAGAGAAATGAAGAGAGGAAGAAAGCTAAAAAGATCTAGCTGAGGGTTGCTACATTAAATGTTGGAGCATTGCCAGAAAGGAACTGGGTGAAACATCAGGAAAAGTTAGCACGGCAGGTAGACAGGAAACGTGGTGGTGGAACCAGGAAGTACAAGAGAAGCTAAAGGATAAGAAAAAAGCTAAAAAGGCATGGGATACCATCAGAGATGATGCAAGCAAGTTGGCCTATAAAACTGCAATAAAGCAAGCTAAGAGAGAAGTGGCAAAGGCAAGAAACAAGGCATATGAGGAACTGTACGAAAAACTGGAAACAAAGGAGGGGGAAAATGAGGTGTTCAAAATAGCAAAGCAGAAAAACAGACAAAGCAAGGATGTTCAACAAGTAAGAGTAATCAAGAGTAAAACTGGGGAGATTCTGATGGAAGAAGAGAAAGTGAAACAGAGATGGAAGGAGTATTTCAACAACTTACTCAACCATGAAAACCCTAAAGAAGAGAAACGAGAACAGAAGAGAGAGAAAGGGACGTGGAAGATATCTCTGGAGAAGTCAGGACTGGGTTGAGGAGGATGAAGAAGGGAAAGGCTCAAGGACCTGATGACATACCAGTGGAAGCATGGATTGCTCTAGGCAATAAAGGTGTGGAGTTTTTAGTGAAGTTTTTCAACAGACTCTTGTGAGGAGAGAAGATGCCAGATGAATGGAGGAGGAGCGTGCTTGTACCTTTGTACAAAGGTAAAGGAGACATCAAAGAATGTGGAAACTACTGGGGGATCAAGTTGATGAGCCACACTATGAAATTGTGGGAGAGGATAATAGAAGCAAGGATAAGGAAGGAGGTAACAATTGCTGAGCAACAATTTGGGTTCATGCCAGGAAGGAGTACCACCGATGCAATCTTTTGTCTAAGGATGCTGTTGGAAAAATGGACTGAAGGGCAGAAGGCAGTGCACTGTGCCTTTATTGACCTGGAGAAAGCATACGACAGGGTACCCAGAGAGGAACTGTGGGAATGCTTGCGGTTAGCCGAAACATCAGAGTGCTACATAAGGATTATCCAGGATATGTACGACGGAGCAACAACAACTGTGAGGTGAGAAGTGCAGCAGGGTTGACTGAAGAATTTAAGGTAGGTGTTGGACTCCACCAAGGTTCAGCACTCAGCCCATTTCTTTTTGTCATCATTATGGACAGGCTGACAGAGGACATCAGGAAGGATGCACCATGGGATATGCTGTTTGCAGATGACATAGTTATATGTAGACAAAATCATAGGGAGCTAGAGGAGGACCTGGAGATTTGGAGAAATGCACTGGAGAGAAGAGGCCTGAAAGTGAGCCGGAGCAAGACAGAATATTTGAGGGTTGGGGGTGTGGATGATGGAGAAGAGTTGAAGTTGCAAGAAGAAAAGGTAAAGAAAGCCAAAAACTTCAAATACCTGGGGTCAACAGTTAGTAATGATGGAAGATGTGTAGAAGAAGTAAGGAGAAGGATCCAAGCAGGATGGATGAGTTGGAGGAAGGTATCTGGAGTTCTGTGCGACAGGAAGTTATCAGCAAAGGTTAAGGGTAAAATATACAAGAGTGTTGTTAGACCAGCCATGCTTTATGGAATGGAAACGGTGGCAGTGACTGAACGACAAATGGGAAAAATGGAAGTTGCAGAGTTGAAAATGGTGAGATGGGCACTGGGAGTGACAAGAAAGGACAAGATAAGAAACGAATATGTGAGAGGGACTGCAAAAATTGCAAAGCTGGGAGAAAAACTTCGGAATGTGAGGCTACGTTGGTATGGACACGTAAAAAGGAGAGAAGAAGACTATGTGGGGAAAAGGATGATGGAGATGGCAGTGCCAGGCAGAAGGAAAAGAGGAAGGCCAAGGAGAAGGTGGATGGATTTGGTGAGAGAAGACATGGAAAGGGTTGGAGCTAGGGAAGGAGACGAAGTAGACTGAGTGAAATGGAGATTACTGTCGCGCTGTGGCGACCCCGAGTAGGGAGAAGCCGAAAGAAGAAGAAGAAGACTCGAGCATGGTTAAAATTAACCCACGAAAAAAATTTATGCAATAGTTACAAAAACATGCCAGAACTAGGTCCTATTTCTTATTGTAAATTGCTTTTAGGCAGTGATACTTTAGAAGACTGTGATGAAGAACAATTTGTTAACAATGATGACCCTGTTTCTGATACTCCAGCTACAACATCAACAGCTCCTGATTCATCCCAAAATCAAAATTCGAAAAAGGCAAAAAAGTCCAAAAAATTGTCTGTTAAATGGCGTCAAAACAGAACTGGTTCTATGTGGACAACATCTGATTGGCTTGGGAGTTTAGAGCCTGCAACATGCATAAAAACTCCAGTAGAATATTTCCGAATGTTTTTTTCCTCTGATTTGCTTAAACATGTGGTTGATCAAAGCAATCTTTATTCTATTCAACAAAATTTGTCAAATTTGAATTTAAATTGTTTGGAATTGGAACAATTCATTGGATCGCTGCTAGCAATGTCGTTGGTTAAGCTTTCCAATTCACGAAAATATTGGAGTGGAAAACTAAACTGCCCTCTCGTAACTGAAGTTTTTTCTTGTAATTGCTGGGAGCAAATAAAAGCCATGATTCACTTCAATAACAACGAAAATCTTGTGACTGACAAAAAGCATCCAGACTATGATACTCTCTTCAAAGTCAGGCCTTTGATTGCTCATCTTGCTGAAAAATTTCAAGAAATTCTGAAATCACAGAGACTCTGCGTAGACGAGCAGATGATACCATTTAAAGGTGTCTCTTCGCTAAAGCAATATTTGCCATTAAAACCTTCTAAATGGGGTTACAAAGTTTATTGTTTATGCCAGGGCTGCAAACTCGAAGCATTTTTAATTGAGTTCAAGTTCGAGTTCAAGTTCACAAAAAAAATTGCAAGTCTGAGTTCATTGCAAGTTTGAGTTCGAGTTTTGTTTTAATTAATTTAATTAATTATTTTACACGTATCAGAATTTCTAGCCTGGTTAAGCACAAAGTTATTACAATTTACAACATTCTGGGGCGTACATTAATTAATTTATTCTACACGTATCAGATTTTCTATCCTGGTTAAGAACAAAGTTATTACAATTTACAACATTCTGCAGCGTACGTTAATTAAATTATTTTATGCATATCAGAATTTCTAGTCTGGTTAAGTATGAAGTTATTATAATTTACAACATTCGTAGGCATACGTTAATTTATTTTACATATATCAGATTTTCTAGCCTGGTAAATGCAAATTACTTTGTTGCCCCCTGGCCACAACTAAAGTGAGGTGACGGTTTCAATTCCATTCTATATAGACAAATGTCACATGAAGTCCCATGATTTCAAGTTATGTGGGTCTCGTGCAATCTTATGGCCATCTCGCGATCCCGTGACAGTGGCGTAAATTAAATTTATAAGAAGAATCGTAAGTTGTCGTACCAATTCAAAGGAGCCAATCACATTGTCAGTTCACCTAACAATGGCAACGCTGTCAACTAACTTTTATTTAACATACAAAGACAATAAACTATTTAACATTTATTAACTGTGACAGAACAATTGTTGTTAAATTTAATATTTACATGAATCATTAACCCTATTACGACTGGGGGGAGGGGGCGGAAAGTACTACACCTAACTAATTTAACAAGCCGTACAACAATTAAAAATTAAATATTTAAGTTGGAAAACGTTAACGAAATTTTAATAAACAAGTATTTTATTAATGAATTGGCATACTTCACCAAAAGAAGAAAACATTCGAAATAAAAAAGATTTCTGTAAAATTAAAAAAATCGCTGTGATCAAAAGCAATTAACTCTAAATAAATTAGTCAAGTCGAAATATTTTTTTTATAGTGAAAAAAAATTAAGGTGAGTTTTCTGTGATTTGGAACTACAAACATAATTTTTTGTGTAATGATTCGCCTTTCTTTTTATGTATGCAGTTTCTTGCCTAAATTGTTTACAAAAGTAAGTGAATTTAAAAAATCATTTGATAAATCGCAAAGATCGAAGCATTGTAAACACTAATAAAACCAGCTTTTAGCAGATTTGCGGGGGTGAAGAATTTCTTTCTCTGAAACAGTAATAATCTTGCCAAGTGGATTTCAACTGCCACCATTTCTACTTCTAATTTTGCGGATTAATGACGTTTGACAAACAGCCGAAGTCATTGATTCTCTCAAATCGCTCTCTTCGTTTTCCAAGCCAATTTACAAAAATTGACCATTTTTTTAAAACTCGCTTTTTTAATCCCAAATAATGTTTAAATGCCACATTTAAGTATTTATATTATAATAAAAGACTATGAAATTTCTTGTCTATGCAAACTTGAATGACAATTATAGCGTTAGTAATTGTCGAGAAATAAGCAAGAAAAGAGCACGGGCATTTAACCCTCCCCCCAGTCGTACAAAGTTTCCAAAAATCCCAGTCGGAATAGAGTTAAGAGGATAATTCAACTGTGAAAAACTGAGCACATGATAAAATTGCTTGGTCATCAATGTTACCACTTTTAATCTATTATTTAACAAAATAAAAGAGGGTAGCAAATTATAATTGGGCACCTTTGCTGAGAAATGTTATAGTCAAATTTACTTATTAAATGAACTCGAACTCGACAAACTTTTTTCAAGTTCGAGTTCAGAAATTTTTTTTTTTCGAGTTCGAGTTCGGCAAAAATTGCCGAGTTCTTCGAGTTCGAGTTTGCAGCCCTGGTTTATGCGGAGCAGATGGAGTTATGTATGACTTTTTCATCTACAATGGCAAAATTGAGCACTTACCTCATGAACCAGATCTGGGAGCTAGCTCAAATGCTGTTGCTAACTTGACCCAAACAATACCAAGCAATCTGAATCATCTTTTTTACTTTGATAGGTGGTTCACATCAATTGCGTTACAAGCATATCTTGCAAGCAAAGCCATTCATTGTTTGGGAACGGTCAGTCTCAACCGGCTTCCAGGTGTTGGTTTTGCCAGCGACAAAGATTTTGCAAAGACTGGTCAGGGAACATACCAGAAAAAATGTGCTGTGATAGATAACGTAGAAACAAGAGCAGTAAAATGGATGGAAAGTAGGTCTGTTGTGCTTCTTTCAACCTTTGAGTGAATGCAAGCGATATGACAAAAAAAAAAATGTACAATTATGGTTCCATGTCCTTCAATCGTGCAAGAGTACAACAAAAACATGGGGGGTGTGGATTTAATGGATGCACTTGTGGCTCTTCACAGAATTCACGCCCAATCAAAAAAATTTTATTGTAAAATTTTTTACCACTTTTTGGATGTTACTGTCGTGAACTGTTGGCTTCTTTATCGAAGAGACTGTCAATCTCTTGAAATACCACGAAAAAAAGTAATGATGCTGCAAGAGTTCAAACTCAAAATCGCCAAATGCTTGTTAATAGAAGGAAAAAAACCCAGCAGCAAAAAAAGAGGCTGGCCATCAGCTAGGGAATCTGTTCTGTTTCAATTCGATAAAAAACAAAAAAGTTCACCAGCAACAAAAGCAATTCCTTTGGCAGAAGTCCGAACAGATGGCTTCAATCATTTTTCGATTGTGGTTTCTCGTGGACACTGCAAAAATCCAGGATGCAAAGCTGCTCCTGTCTACTTTTGTCAAAAATGCAAAGTGCATTTGTGCATCACAAAAGATAAGAACTGCTTTCTTTACTTTCATACGAAGTAAAGTGCTTATTTTTTTTAGTGAGTGCTGTTTGTGGTGTTACGATTTTGTTTTGTTTTTGAACTTACCAGTACACACAAAAAAACACAAATTGTTTACTTTTGTTGTAAAAAAGCACATTTATGTAGCACTTTTGAAAACAGAAGAATAGATAATTATGTCAGTCTTAAACGCCGAACATGACTAATTAGTTACATTTACAGCACAATGCAAAACTTCTTAAATGCCGAATGTGACGATTTAGTTACAATAAAATAACTTTGAACTTGGTAAATTAATTTGTATGAAAATGAATTTAATATGTTTATAACACCCTAATAACATGAAACAAACATCAAAAAAATTTTTTTCTTTGAAAAAATTAAATTCATCGTTATAGGGTTAAGCATGAACAAAAGTAAAAAAATAAAACAAACAAAAAATTCTCCATTCCATGCTCATAGTGGAAATGGACCTTAATCTCAAAACATTAATAAAATCTCAAACATGCTAACTGGCTGTGGCTCAATCAGCTACAGCACAAGGAAAAGCATGAAATAAAAATTTCTGTCTTGATTTTTAAAACAAATGTAGCATCCAAATTAAAAAAAAAAGCAATTGAATGCAGTTTTAAATTTATTTTACATGTAACAGAACAAAATATGAATTTATCTAAGTAGTTGCCCTAACATGCAAGAATTTTCTAGGTTAGGCAGTCCACATATAAGAATATTTTGTAAAAATCGCAAGGCATAAAACCAAGATAACAAATAGCAATTATTTGTCTTTTCTCATTTTTATTATCCTCACTACTAAAAGAGCTCACCACCAAATCTTTTCCCACTAAAAAGTCTAGCTACACATGTAGTACCTTGATTAAAATATAGAGGCAAATTTATTTGGCAAAATTAAAAGTCAACCATAAAAGCCCTATAAGAGACTTTAGTGCATTCATTTCTTATTATTGAAAGTTGGAAAACGAAAATTTCCAAATAGTAATTCAAAACACTAAATGATTTTTGAAATATTAACAAACAAGTATTAAATATATCTTTTTCTATGAACTAGTGAACTACTACTTACCGTGGTGAGAAAGTTTGCATGTCTCAACAACCTACAAAACTGTATTAGCTGGAGATTCTGTCTCTGCTTTTATGGATACACATGCAGAGAGGTCTGCTGGTAGAGACCAGACAAATGTAGTTCATAAGATTACAACTTCAAAACTGGGCAGACTACACTTATTAGCTGTGGCAGGCAAAGTTCTACGACATTTACCCCTGGTCACATATCTACAGTTATATCCTGGGCACTAACCCTTTTATCACATACTAATCACTTACCCCCATCTATATGACCAAAATAAAATGATACTAGGGAGGTATGTGACCAGGGTTCAAGTGGCTTGATATGGGCAGAAAAGCAGTCTATAAGTAGAAAAACTTTTAAATAAAACCCCACTGCAGTAGGGTTACATAAAATTATGACATATTATCATGATATGTCACTCAAATCACTTTTCCATGCTGCCTTAGGTCCACTCTAAAAAGATCCACCTTTTAAGTACATGGCAGAGATATTTTTTCAAAAATATTTTCTTTTTGAGTTAGCTGCACCAAGATGAAGACACTGGTGTTTGATACTCAACAAATTGGCTCATTTCTGTCTAAACTCTACTGGGTGAAGTCCTTATATCTGGAGAGAAAAACTAATTTCTGGCTTCTCAAGAAAGTTGATTTTTCAGTTTACCAATATAGATGATCAAATTATTGTTTCTTGAGGGTAATATACACCCAAACCCAGAACCCCAAACACACAAGTGAATTTGTGATATTTACTTCAAACCTATCACTACACACCAAATATCTATTTTATGTAACCACAAAAAACACAGGATGCACTTGAAATGCTACCAAATCAAAACTGAGGACCACTACAACTCATGGTGATGCACATTTCCCAACACTTTTAACCATGAAGCATAATGAACTATGATATCTACTCAAACAATCACAACATCACCAAAAACTTCTTTAACGTTCTTCAACACAATGGCATCCATAACAAAAGATGAAATGTAATGAGACATTGAAAATACACAAGCAGATATCATAGCAATACAAGAATCAAAACTGTATCAATCAAAAAGGTCTCATAATTTGCATTAAAAATAATATTACTGTAGTTTTCAACAACTTTAAACCTCAAACACCTCATCAATTAAGCCACAAATCATCTAAATCTACATCACAGCAATTACACATTGCAAACATGTACATCAGGGATATAATTTTTTCCAGTTTTCTAACCCTGTGTCATTTTTCCATGAATAATATTGAAACTAAAAAATACCATTTTGCATAGATCAGTCAAAAAACTTTGTGTGCATTGATCAAAATTTATAAGTTATTTACATTCTTTACTAAAACAAATTACAATCATGTTTAAAATGTTTTGTAAACAATTTTTCTGGCAAAAAAATAAAAAGAAACTTATTATTTTCATTAAATAATTTTCAAACTCATTAAAAATGGTTGGTAGTAACAATTCTGCTGCTTAGATACTTTTTTAATCAGCTATTTTTAATAATTTCCTGTATTTTTTTAACTGCTCTCTTCACAATTATGTTTGTTCTCAGGACATTAATTTTTGAAGACTCCTGATTATAAAATTTTTAAAATGTTGACAATGCTTTTGGGCAATTTTGTAACTTAATTGCATCATGAAGACACTCATACATACTTGTATCATAGAGCTGATTGTGGAACCAAAACCTTGACCAATCTTTCGAAATGAATTGGCAAATATTTTCCAATCAATTTCTAGAATTCGGTATGGGAAAGTAAGCCATTAGAGCATATGAATAACAAGAGTTCCACCTGGCGTTGTAAAGAGCTGGAAGGTTTTTCCATTGAATTTTTGGCCATTTACAAGTCTCTTTATTTAATTAAAATGCTTCACAAAGCTGATATAAAAACCTAAAATCATCCCTCCAACCAGGGTTTTCATTCGATAACAGTTCAGAATCATGCTCATAGTTAGCTTTCAAAACTTTATAAGAGTTGGTAATTTCATTTATGAAATTGTATGGCAATTGAGAGCTTCTGATTGAACCGCCTAATTGAAAATCCATTATATGCCTCAAAACAAGATTGAGAATATGGTGCTGACATGCAATGAACTGAGGTTTTTCATATCCTTTTTCGCTCATGGTTTTCTGAAACTTCACTACAACTCCATTTTCTTTGCCAGTATTGACTGCCATGGTGTCGCATATTATCATTTTAATGCTCTTTTAGGCATCATATTCGTCCATTAAAGTTTTGATTTCTTCAAAAATAGCTCTAGAAGAACCATTTTTGCTGGGAAGAATTCCCAAATTTATTATCCTATTTTCGTTTTGAAGACACACAACTTGATATTCCATTTTCAATAGAACTTTTCCATCAAAATGAAGGCAAAATGTTTCACTTTGTAAAATTGCCTTAATATTTACTTTTTTATGCTCTGCCTCTTTGATAACATGTTTCCAAACATCAACCTGAGTTGGTGAAGATATATCAACACCATCTTCTTTAAGCAACTTACATATGATTGCTGCCTTTTTCATTGATAAAGAGTGCTTGCTTATGAGCCTAGCCACAGACACCGCTGAACTATACTTGCTGAATTTTTCCTCAACTGGTTTGAAATCATCATCGTTTTCATTGTCAATACTATGAGAGATCATATCATTTTCTTTGTTTATTTCACAACTTAAAGGAGTTGAATGAGAGCCAGATCTAGGTACTTGGTTGACTTTGAATGAACTTTTATTTTGAAGGATGAATTGGATTTAAATCTGCTTCTTTTCTGGTGCTGTACCCAACTCGACCTGACGTTTGAATCTGTGTGGTGTAAAATTTCTTATCTTCTGAACATAGCCAACTATATTTTTCATAAAGATCAACAACACTTCTTGTTTTAGACTGGACTTGCTGGTGTGATACAATGGGAAAGTTTAAAGATTTCCATAAATTTGTCAATTCTTCAGCAATTATCTTTATTCTGATAATTCTACTTTTTTCTGAATCAAATAATTCAAGATAGCGACCCACAATATGTTTTTTGTCAGCATTTTGCATAAGTCAGATAAACTTACTGTTACCAATGGAAGGTCTGGTCTTCTTTTCACAGAGTATGTTTTGGGAGTGTTTTTTCTATCCATTTTTTGACTCATGTAAAAAAAGACAATAAAATTTATGCCTCTGAAACAAAGTATTTGTAAATTGGCATCATAGTTTTGTGGATTTCAAATGTAATATAAAAAGAAACAAGGTCAATTCTGTCAAATATTGTATAAAAAGAAAAAACTAATTTTTTTAAATAAGCATATAAAAGAAGCTTACTTGTTCCCGGAGTGAAAAAAAAGAAAAACTTAACTAGCATTTTCAGGCATATTTCATTAAGCAATGTGCGTGGACTTTTTTGCGCAAAAAGCAAAAAAAATTGACTTTTTAGGCTTTAAACAAAAAGTTTCATCAAATAAAGTAACAGGTTTTTTGATTTAAAAAAAATGTTTAAAAAGTTATATCCCTAATGTAAATTCCACTGAAACATTCTATGCAATTATCCTAATACAAAACAACTTGATTATATCTAGTACATTCACAGCCATAACAAATCTTTAAAACATTATTATCACAGCAAGTAGATGTTTTTGATCTCTTGCCCTTATGCTACTTGCCTACTGAAAACCATAAAAGAGGATTGATTGAAGACATCCTGCTTAATTCAAATCATATCACCTTAAACACAAGCACTTCAACATACTCCAACATACCACCCAATCAAACACAGCAGTACACTTCATCAGACATCACAACTTCAGCAGACTTGTTTGATTGCACAAGCTGGCAGACCATTCACTCCCTTACATCAGATCACTTCCTTTTACTCACCACCCTCAGTATACATCATAAGACCAAAAGAGCATCTTCTCACTTCACTAAAAACAATAACAAACTACCAAAGACCAATTGGGCATCATTGAAACATTGAAGAATGCCTTTCCCATAGACCCACATCAAAAATGTCCATGAGGCAAACAAACATCTCGTCAAGGCAGACTTATCAAAAGAAAATCACAACAACATAATTCACATTCTTACCCATGCATATCTGCAAGCTCATCTAACATTGTAATCATATTTGCAAACAAAACAGATCAGACCCACAAATCATTACTCTTAACAGCCAAATAAACAAATACATGAACAAAAAACAAACACTTGGAAACAACATCTTGACAAAATTAATCACAAACATAATCTCTATTCCTTTTGGGGCACCATAGCAAAACTACATAACAAAAAAAAAACACATACACAACAGAAGGATCTGCTTTGGAACTTAACAGCCATCACTGACATAGACAAACCAAAAGCTTTTAATAAACAACTGACAAACGTCACTTCATATAACACAAACCAAATCAACAGACAATAGACCATACAATCAAGAACCTTTCCACTGACAAAACACTACTTACCATTACACATATGTGACTTGCCCTCTCAAACAGCACAAACAACAACTCCACTGATCCTGATGGCATAAACATCAGACACCTGAAACACCTCTTGGGCCACTTCCCATAAAAAATACTTCACAAACATGTTCAACACCACCCTCAATATCAACATATTACATCGTTGAACATGTGCCACAACCATCCCATTCCAAAGCAAAACAAAAACCAAAACTATTGGCACTTTTATCACCCACTGCCAAGACACTATAGAAAACACTATTACTGTATGTAACAGAAAACAATTCCAGCCATTTCTCATCAGCATGAATTCAAACATAAACACTCAATACACACTGCCTTGCCTAACATCTGCCACCAAATCACAAAAAACTTCCACAATCCAAGGTGTCCACAATAGACTTCATAATAGATTTTGTAATATACATTTTTTTGGCACTGCTAATTTTTTGGACATATTCAACACATTAAGATAAGGGTGGACAGCTTTGTTAACACATGAGCTATTTAGAAAAATGTAATGTCTACTGGGGGTTGTCCAAGATTTTGCAAAAAAATTTTCTTTCTACTTAGAAAAAGAACTTCACTTCAAACCATAAGCCAATGATAACAAATTCTTCATTTTACTTTGCAACTGATTTATTTCATTATTGTAGAATTGTAAACAAAATTTTGCATAAAAAAATATCTACCAGATTTGTAAACTTAATTGATGCAAAATTTAAGTTTTCCAGTGAATGAGATAAAAACCAATTGAAATGATTTGATCAAAAGTGACTAGAACTTAAAGTGATATCACATTCAAGATTGCTGTTGGTTATTGTGTGTATGCTCCTTTTGAAATGTTTTGATGAGATATTTTTGTTTGTTTGACTTTATACTATTAAAACTACCAAACCAAATCATACCATTGCTAGTCACAATGTCACAACATGCATTGTATTGCAACTTTTTGATATATTTATTCACACAATTTATAATGCCATGACCAAAAATAACAAAAATATCATCAGACCAAAAAGGTGCAGTGAGCATGCAAATTATAATGATGTTTGTTATATCTGTACAATGTATTGTTTGCATGTCCTATAACATATATCGTTTTTTACTGATTCTTTTTTTCAGCTTTTATTGTGTTTTTGTGCTTTGATTTGTGCTGTTGCTGCTGAGAAATAAAAAAAACATACATACATCAATATGGTTGTTGTTGATGAAATTGGTTTTTTGCAAAAAAATTACATCAAGGTAAACAATAATGAAAAAAACCTTGCAAATTTCTTTGTTAAAATATGCATTACTACAAATATTGTGTTGAGCTTACAATGAACACCTGTTGGAAATAGAAATCCAATTTTTGTTCCTATTGCTTGCAAAATCAATTTATAACCATGTTGCACTATAATTAATGCTTTGAATTATGATTCATATTTGTTTCATCAATGTTCAAAATTTTTATTTTTCACTTTTTTCACAGCTGTGTTGCAAAGGAAACAATAATTTTCTTTTATAATGTTTATTATTTCTAATTTCCAAAAATTAAGTTTATTGTACTGTTGCCAGTACATCTTACAGTAAGTTGCATTTTGATTTTGTAGATACTGGTGTATCACATTAACTCTACTGGCATTATAATACTGATTCAAAGAGTTTGAGTTGGGCTAGTGAGCATAGCAATAGTTAAAGTGTTTTTCAATTAGTAACTTAGACTCAAGTACACTACATTAATGTAGGCTTGAACAAAGAGGACATTTCAAGATAATTGTCTTATGCTGACTAGTGAATATTGCAAAGGTACCAAATATTTAACACTGCCAAAAGCAGCAACAGATGATATGTTACACTAAATTCCAGATGATAAAATTAAATTTAAGATTGATATGGCACACTGATCTTAGAAATGCCACAATCATCAATACATAACATTCAAAAAATCTTATACACCTAAAAAATCTAACACTTACTCCTGCTTGATTAGAGGTGTCGGTGTTGACTATAAGTTGATTTTCACTGGCATTATTCTACAAAAAAGCAACTTTGTATCACAGATGTACTTATAAATTCAACTCTGAAGCAAAAGAATGTTGTTATAGGAAAGGTAATGGCAGTGGTACACAAAAAAAAGACATGTGCTACAGTGAAAAAAACTTTCTAACTTCCTCTACAACACTCTGAGTCAAACCAAGCTAAGCAGACAGAGACATAAACTACCAATTATTTAATGCTGGCCAGTTAAATATTAAACAAAATAAGATAAAAACATTTCATACATTCTTAATAGTAGTGATGGGATGATGTTAATTGTTCTTTTGATTTTGATGCCGATATCAACAAAAATTTTCCATTCCAATTCTTGTTATTTTAAATTCACTTTTTTTTTTATAATAGACTAACAACATGTTTTTTTCTAAAGCATCTTGTTTAATCAGTTGGATAATTGATGTACAGTACCTCTTCCTTAATTGTTTTAAATTGTTCACCATCAGCTATTTTAAATTATAGTATATATATGTTAAAAACGTGAATCAATTTCCTTTGCAGAGTGCTCAATGAAAGAATAAGAGCAATATTTTAATACAAATTTTATTTAATCACTGTTTAAAAAACCACAAACATATGTTGCATCCTTATTTAAGTAAAGAGATTCTATTTAAAAAACTTAAAATAGTCTGCTTTATTCTATAGAATTGTCAGATGGTTATTGGAAAAATAAAGAATGTAATTATCAATAATAAAAACATACTCATTAAGTTAATCATACTTTGATAAATAATGCATATTTCTGCAAAACATAGTTTATTGGAAGATGTTTCAAAATTATAATCATTTCAAAAACTAGAAATATTATTTAAGCTATTCAAATTTCATGCTCTTAAATATACAGTTTGTTACATTAATCAAGCAAACAATGCAATTCTTGTGATGTCATTTAAAAAAATAAAAATAAAAATATAGTAAATGCAAGTACAGGGAATAGGCATTCATATTATATTAAGGTGACCTGACACTCCTTCTTTTACCTTAATATGATTAAAACAGACTGATTTCTAACCGCCCCCTGATGAGCCCAGGCAGGCAAAACAGTCTGTTGGGACAAATAAAATAAAATTATTGTTCAATTACAAAATTTTGTGGTCTGAAATTTAATTATTTAACTGCTCTGACTCAACATCATTGAGCACTTTCCTGATGAACACCAACTAAAAATTTTGAAAAACTTCTATATATACATATATACAAAAAAAGTGTTTTTAATAAAGTTGTGACTAGGGTTGTAATCCTGGGAAATCCCGATCCCGAATTCCCGGGATTTGGGGTATTTTTTCCAATCCCAATCCCGGGATTATATGTCTAGAAATCCCGGGACTTATTAAATTTAGTATACCCCTGATTGACCATTTTATGTCAGCCTACGGAAGTGAGCATCATGTAATGTTACAATTCTAAAGTACAGAATTAAGTTTTGCGTACCCTAGCTCAGCGTTTCTCAAATGGTGCACCGCAAGGGTTAGCTAGATGCGCCAAACTTGTATTTCGTAAATTTACGACCTGTTATTTGCACTATTCTTTATTTTCGGAATTTATAAAATTGGATACGATGACCATCTTGAAGTTGTAATATATCCGACATTGCAATTATTACAGTCATATTCTTGGCGCAAAACCCTTTTCCTGGCATGCTGCTCTACATGAGTGGAGTCAGAGTCTCAGAGACTAAATGAAGTTACTATTTTCTACACTCGATAAAGTTGCTGATGGAAACAGTATGATGTGCTCTATAGCAGCTAACTGATAGCTCAGCTTCTGCCCAGAGAATGAGTGTAAGACACGAGCGCACACAGTGTAAAGAAGTCAGTACTGTATAGTTAACTAGCAGTATAAATTGTGATGTCATACAGCATTGTTTGTGGCCCACATTTTTAATGAAATTGGAACAATTGTGTTCCCTTGCGCAATGCTTTGCGGAATTGAGCATAGGAAAGCATAGACACTTACTTACAGTTACAGTAGTTTAGTTGGTCACTGGCAAATTAAGAGTTATGTGCTTTCAGGTATATAAATAAAGTAACAAGACGCAAAGAAAAAACAAGCAATAGTAGCATATTTGTTAAGAAAGCACATCTAAAGATTCATTTAAGCAAATGGGTAGAAAGTGTTGTGTAACGTATTAGGATGGAAACTATGATAGGAAACCTAAGGAAAAAGCGTACTGCAATGTATTCAATTTATTGCCTTTTTCATTCAGCGACCAGTAGATTGATAATAGTGTATTACAACTGTTCCTAAGTTTTCTCTAGCTTTCAAGTTAACCTAAAATCGTGACTTCCTTTTTTTATTTATTTTTTTATTTAGTTCAGTTTGTATAATAACTTTACAGACTTTATTTACTACGCTTCACTGCTACGAATCATTACTTATCTTGTCGCAATTTTTACAATTTTACAATCTCAATGTCGAACTTTGAAGAAGTCGGTGCTAAAAGAAAGTCAGAGGTGTGGCAGCATTTTTTGTTTTGCAAAAGCACAGAAAAAGCAAAGTGTAAATTGTGTCAAACAATTTTAAAAGCTTCTGGGTCCAGCACAAAGGGACTTATAATTCACTTGAAGTCAAAGCATAAGATTGAGGTGAAGTCTTGCCTGGACATTGAGGATCGGCCAAAACCCAAAATCAGGAAAATTGATTCATTCTTCAAGTCAAAAAAACCCAGCCTGGAAGAAATACTGAGCCAGCTAACTGCCGTGGATGGACTCACATTCAATCAAATTGCCAGAAGTGAAAGACTGCATCGAGCATTTAAGGCTGATGGTTATGTCCTGCTCAAATCACACCAACATGTTCGTAATCTGGTGATCAAAAACTTTGAAAATGTCAAGAAGTTGGTCAAGGAAGAGCTTGATGAAATCAAATTGAACAATGGTTGTTTTTCTATCACGTTTGACGAGTCGACATCTGCAAGGAGTCGACGTTATATGAACATAAACTGCCATTTTCAAGGAGGGTTTCATTCACTAGGATTGGTCCGCATTCATGGCAGCATGGACACAAAAAAAGCAATCAGGTTGGTTGAGGATCGACTAAATTGCTTTGGCCTTGACCTGAATACTGATATTGTTGCTATGATCACTGATGGTGCCAGTTTGATGGTGAAGTTTGGAAAAGAAACAAGTCCACTCCATGTGATATGCTATGCTCATGCGATCCATTTGGCCATTTGTGATGTCTTGTACAAAAGACAACCAAGTGCAGCATTCAGTGATGACCTTGACTCTGACAGTGCCAGTGCTGAGGAGGAAGGAACAGATGATGAAAAACAGGCTGAAAAGGTTGACAAAGCTCCGACTTTGTCTCCGGACATTCAGTTCATAGTCAAGAAAGTTCGAAAAATTGTAAAAATATTCCGAAGATCTCCTGTGAAAAATGATGATGCTCTTCATCCATTTATCCTGGAGACATTAGGCAAAGAAAAGAAGCTACAGCTGGATTGCAAGACAAGGTGGAACAGTTTGCTATCAATGCTAGAGAGGTTTTATGAACTTAGAAAAGAGATAAAAATGGCTTTAGTTCAGCTGGACATTCAGTTTGAATTGACTGAGGAGGACATGATGATTATTAAAGAGCTGTGTGATGCTTTGGCTCCTATCAAGGTTGCTGTAGAAGCACTCTCCAGTGAGGATGCAGACATTCTTTTGGCAGAAAAAGTAATTGCATTTACGTTGAAAAAGCTTTGTGAGCAAGGAACTAAAATTGGCCAGGAATTGAAGAGCAGATTTGAAGCTCGAATTAAGGAACGCCGCAATGCTGAACTTGTCCATCTTTTGAAATATTTGAAGAATGCTTCTTATCTTGATCAACCTCAAGATCAATTTGGACACAAAGTTAAACGTCCCAAAATTGCTGCTCTAGCCACCAAAATCTTGCAAAGACTATTTCTTCATTATGATGGCAATGAAGACAACCCTGAAAACCTTAATGTTGATGGTGCCATGGTAGTAGTTGACCAAGAAAAGCCAATGACTTTAGCTCAGGAGTTTCATGCTTTTGTAGAAGATGACGAAACAGAAGATACCAAAAACACTGACCTGAGCGCTGATGTGGTCCAAAAAGAGATGTTGTTGTATGAGACAAGCAAAAGAAGGCCTGAAAATCTTGAAAGGTTGTTTACTGCTCTTAAAACTATTAAGCCCACATCAGTTGAGGCCGAAAGGGCCTTTTCTGCCCTTGGCTATTTTGCTAACAAAATCAGGAGCCAAATGAATGATGCCACTCTAGATGCTCTTATATTTCAGCGTCAATATTACAAGAAATAAAGAGGTTTTTGTTCTTTCCATACTACTTTTTTTAATTATTTGCTCAATCCCGAATAATCCCGGGATTATAAGTCTAAAATACCGGGAAATCCCGATCCCGGGATTGTATAAACTGGTCCCAAATTTACAACCCTAGTTGTGACAGCGTTCAATGATGAGGATCAGAGCACAATTTATTTATTTATTTTGATTAAAACACTACAGTTAAAAAATTTAAAAAAAAAACGCAACAGTCTGTTTTGCCAAAAAACAGTCATCAGGTGATTATCTGAAATATAAATAACAACAAAAAAACAAAAATCAAGTAAGAATACAAATATATTAACAACAAATAGAATTAGAATTAAAAACTAAAAAACAGACAGTTTGAAAAATTATAACAATAAAATCCCTGAATAACTTGATAAACTACTAAACAGCTATTTCATATTAATAAGGTGCAACTGTGCAGACATAAGTAGATCTCTTTGTCACTGGCAAGTGACATGGTATAAATAAAGGGTGGATGTATAAGAGTCATGACTAATGAAAAAAATCGAATTCAATGCTCAGCGAGATTATATAAAATTTCTTAATTTAAATTTATTTTAATTATTGCACTTGCCAGTAAGTTTCGTTCTTTTATCAAGTATGGATGATGGATTTGCCAGGAGAATGGCTAGCTTTTCATCAAGGCAGAGATTATACCTAGCAGCACCAGGTTGGTAGGTGTTGGAGTTGGCCAATATGCTCCATTCAATATGAGGAACCTTCCCATTATCTATGGCTTCCCAGAAGGCTTTCAATAACTTGGTGGTATATCTTTTCTGCTTGTTCTTGAAAGTCTGGCAGTGATTGTAAAAACAGGATTTAAATTTTGTTTTGCAACAACCATAGCAGCATTTTGAGGGTCATTGCCATCAGTTAAAATGCTGGCTTTATAAATGACAGCTTTCTTGCAACAATTGCCATTTAACTGTTGTTGCAAGGAGAATAGACAGTGATGTTTTTTGATGCCAAGATAGGTACTTCTGTTGTGTCAGGATAAGATCATTGCCATGCTTGGCATACAGCTGCAACTGATCTTCACAGTGTTCTGGTTACAAATTTTGTGGAGATGATGACGAGGAGGGAAATGCTTTTCAAGGTAAATTAAGGAAAGTCTTGCCAATATTGGTTTTTATGTGCTCACTGAGTGGTAGGTTGAATTGTAAAAATTTTTTTTTTTTGGCTAATTTGGTGAGGTTGCTTAAATGCTGGTACTTTAATTCGTAAATTTAAATTAGAAAAATTTTTCTAATTTAAATTTAAATTAAATAAAAATTTTTAAATAATTAAGTTTTTTTTTTTCTATTAAATTTTAGGATACAGTTAAAATTCAAAAAAATAGTCTTGTTCCAATACTTTTGCACAGTTTGCCCAGTTTGCACAGTACTGCATGTGCATGCTCAATGATAGTGAGATATATAAAAAAAAAGACAAATACATTAATAAATTAAGAATCATTTTCAAGAAATTTTTGTGAATAATTTTTCGATTTAGGAATCCTAAAAATTCATTAAATCTTTTAATTCTTGATTTCAATTAATCATCCCATCACTACTTAATAGGCTTACTACAGTCAAAGTACACAATTTTATACATTTCTATACCTCATTAACATTGAAATCATTTTGAGTAGCCATGTTTTCTTCCTGCTGAAAGAAAAGTCATGATTGTTCAATGCTAAGAAACTTTTTTCTGGTCAAAACTAATACAATTTTTTAAGTATAAAATTATCTTGCAGTTCTTATGTTACATTTTTACAACTCAAATATCAATGCAGTAAATTCAACTGTGGCAATATATTAAGTAAATCACAAATTATTGCTAAAAATTATAAAATATAAAACTATGACAATGTACTGAAATTAAATGGGATAAAATTTTTACTTCAAATTGAAACAGTAACACTACATTTACAGCAGTGTTTCTCAAACCATGGGTTGCCAAGGCTATGCAGATGGGTCGCGAAGCCTTGTAAATTACTGCACGTAAAAGAAAAAGATCTGCGTGCACAAGATTTGAGAAGTGAAGAACCTTCTTGAGATGTTATTATGAATTTAAGAGGAAAATGAAGAAATCGGAATCAGATTCAAGATGAAGACCTTTTTTTTTTTTTTTTAGAAAACGCTAGATTCTTGAGATGACAATCAAGAAATCAGAAACAGATTCAAGGTGAAGACATTTTTTTTTTTTTTGGAGAACATTAGATTTTTGAGATGACAATCAAGAAATCAGAAATAGATTCAAGGTGAAGACCTTTTTTTTTTTTTTTTTGGAGATCACTACGTTTTCACTACGCTCAGTCAAATTTATTTGGGTCTCAGTCATCTTTGCAAATCGTTATTTTCCACAATTTTGGGTTGCAGAAAAAAAGGCTTGAGAAACACTGATTTACAGTATAATAAACAGTTAAAAAATATTCTTTGAAATTTACAAATCAATTTATGCTTTAAACAGGATAATAGAAATATTTTATATCAATATAGCCATAGTACGAATGCACAGGAAATTTGTAAAGAGGTGTAATAAATAATATTAAACATAGAATTAATATTTTTTTTGCAAAACTTTGGAACGTTGAGCGTAGTGGTGTTTAACACTATAAAATAGTCAACGTCTACAAACCACTGCCAACGTGATTGCGAACCCTGGATCTCCCAGTGTTTCCTCACCCCTGTCTTTACGCTGGCGATTTTAACTGTCGTCATGCTGACTGGGGTTACGATGACAACAGTCCAGACGGTGAGTGCTTGGCTGGCTGGGCAAGTATTAATTGTCTTGCCCTCCTATATAATGCCAAGGATGCTGCCAGTTTTTATTCCAGCCACTGGAACACTGGCACCAATCCGGATCAAGCTTTTGCTAGCATAGGTCCAAACAGTCGCTTACTGGATAGACGTTTTCTTGACAAGTTTCCCAGGTCACAACATCGACCTTCACTTATTACACCACCAAGGTTTGCTATGGCAGTGACAAGCATGCCTGTTAAGCGATGGAACTTCCGCAAGGCCAAATGGAGTCATTACATTGCTTTCACAAATAAATTTGCAAAGACTTTGTTGCCGCCTGATTCACTTGATGTGAATGTGGCTCACCAGGACTTCTGTAACACCATTAAGAAAGCAGCCAAAAAGACTATCCCATGCGAGTATCGAAATAACTATATTCCGTTTTGGGATGCAGAGTGTGAATCCCTCTATAAAACCTTTCCGCAGTTTCCTCAGGGAGACAACTCAAGTTTGGCTGCTACAGCTTTGCTTGCCAAGCTTGACAGAAATGGAGGGATCGATGGTCCGAGGCAGTTCGGAGCATTGACCTCTCACACTCTAGTCAAAAAGGAGTATCTTGAACAACCTTACTGGTAGGTCACGACACTCTCCTCGTCACTGTCCCGTTTCAGCCAATGCTATTGCATCTCAGCTGGTTAGAAATGGGAAATACGAGGCTGTTGACTGCAAGTCATCTCAACTTATCTCTCAAGAAGTGTCTGACCTTTGGAGAACAACAACAGCAGACGCAGTAAATATCTCTGACAATTTTTCACAGAGAGAATTTACTGCTGCCCTTCAACATTTAAAACCAGGTAAAGCTCTGGGACCTGATTCCATCTGCCCAGAGCTTATACTCCATGCTGGAGCTGCTTTGAAGTCCTGGTTATGTGACTTTCTTTCTTCCTGTTTGCACTGACTCAAAATTCCCAAGATCTGGAGAAGAGCGCTTGTGGTCACGATCCCAAAACCAGCAAAGCCCGTGGGGGACCCAAAGAGTTATCAACCGATATCTCTGCTCTGTGTCCCCTACAAGATCCTCTAGAGGCTTATCTATGCCCGCGTTAAACCATTAATCAATCCACTGCTCCCTAAAGAGCAGGCTGGGTTCCGATGTGGGAAGTAAACCATAGATCAAGTTGTTCTGCTAACCCAGAACATCAAGAATTCTTTCGAGGCTAAAAAGAAGGCCGATGCCGTATTTATCAATCTGACAGCTGCCTATGACACTGTCTGGCACCGTGGCCTTACCTGCAAGCTGTTGAGACCACTTTCAGATAAGCACATGGTCAAAATGATTATGGAGCTTGTCCGAAATCGAAGTTTCACCCTTACCACTGGTGACAGCAAGCAAAGCAGGCTATGCCGTCTTAAAATCGGCATTCTTCAGGGATCGGTCTTGGCTCCCCTCCTATTTAACATCTATATGTACGATCTTCCTTCCATGATTTCCAGAAAGTTTGTTTATGCTGATGATCTAGCATTGTTGCATTATTCTGGAAACTGGAAAGACTTGGAGGGGACCTTAAGCCAAGACATGTCCACACTGTCAGTGTATCTTCAGACTTGGAGCTTGAAGCTCAGTCACACTAAGACGGTGACGGCAGCCTTTCACTTAAATAACTGAGAGGCAAAACGTGAGCTAAAGGTCTACAACAATGGTAGACTTTTACCGTTCTGTCCAACCCCTACTTATCTTGGGGTAAAACTGGACAGATCGCTCACGTTTCATCACCATTTAGTGGCATTGCGCAAAAAACTATCCTTGCGCATCACACTGCTGAGGCAACTCATGGGCTCGGGATGGGAAGCTGGTGCTAAAACACTACGCATAGCCGCCTTATCTCTAGTCTACTCAACAGCTGAGTACTGTGCGCCAGTCTGGTGTCGCAGTGCTCACACTCGCCTCATTGAAAGTGTCTTGAATGACGCCTTGCGCATGGTTACTGGATACCTGCATCCCACTCCAACAAACCACCTACCTGTACTCTCAGGCATCCAGCCAGCTGAGCTTCGCCGAATGGGAGCGACACTCTCCTTGGCTTACTGTGGATCTCTGGACCCCGATCATATCTTGTATGGTCTTTTAAGTGGGTCCTCAGATACTGGCCAAGTGAGACTAAGATCCAGACTCCCGTTTGTGCCAGTTGCACGGAATCTTTTGGACAACCTTGCCAGACTTGGCATCTGCGCCTCTGAATGGACAAATCACAAATGGAACGTGGAGTACTGTGAAAATGCTTCCAGGCTCCGTGCTTTTGTGCCTGAGACCGGTGCCAGGCCTGTTGGGATGGGCTTACCCCAAGCAGCTTGGGTTAAGCTCAACTGCCTGCAGACTGGTGTTGGGCAATTCCATTCATCCATGCACAAATGGGGTCTCTCTCCTTCACCGAATTGTGAGTGTGGGGCCTCTGAGCAAACCACAAACCATGTACTAACAGTGTGCTCTATACATCAGGCACCACACGGAGTATGAGGTCTGACAACTTTGGATGACAAAACTCGATGCTGATTAATAACATCACTGCCAGCATCTGATTCAGGCAGTGCAGCAGTCTGGGGTAGTAAAAGGATAAACCCTTGGCCCCAGTCCTGTTTGTGTCTGACCTGGAGTGGATACCCTTCAAATAACGACAACGAGTCTCAGATTTCCTACTTTTTGTCTCAAAATCATAGTGATCTCTAAAAAAAAGTATTCACTTAAAATTGGTAAAACCAGGACATTTTGGTCAACCAGGCAGGACGCCGTGACAGGGCCTAAAAAACGGGACATAAGGTAAGCCTAATAATAGTTAGCTTCTTTATTTAAACCTTCTATTTTTCCCCTTAAGCATGTTTTTATATTTTTCCAAGCAAAAAACTTAGTTAAATTCATTATTAAACTTAAATCTTTCAAAGTAAAAAAAATATAAATCACCATTTTTCTGTGGAAATATTGTTTATTGCAAACTGTTAATGTGTATGTGCATTCCTTGTTTAAAGTCTTAAACAAGTACGAATGTGCATATTGCTCTGTACAATTACTAAAGTAGCTCTGATTTCATTGATTTTCCGCGAGTTAGTTGCTCTTGTCATGCGGAACAAGAAAATAACAAGAAGTTGTAACATAATTTCAAATAAACTGGTTTAGCAATAAAGTTGAAGAAAGTTTGTGTAACCTAAATGCAGTACATATTAGTTGTATCAAAATTACAGCTAATATTATTTGACAGAATTATGATATTTATATACTTGGACTATTTTTAGGTTTTTGCATTGTTCCTTAACATATATTTAGTTTTACTTTATTTTTTTCAATTGTTTAATTATTGTAAATTAAGCAATGCGCATTCGTACTTAATAATAACTGATGCACATTTGTACAATTGCTATATACATTATTTAGTAGTACCGGTACTATATGTACGAGTATATATTAACGCACTTGAACATAAGCTTCAGGAAACAATCCAACAGAACCATCACCTTTTCTTCCTTCCCACCAACCTTGCCCAGCATCCTGGACCAGACAAGTTAATTGCACATTGCAAAGTAATATTAAGATTCAAAAACTACTGCAGCTACTACCTTGTTGGTGACTATGAGGACCTCTCCGGCAGAAAATGACAGCTCATCAGAACCAGGGTTTCCTTCAAAATCATACAAGGCATGGACCTAACACAATTTTGCATTTAGTTTGAAACTTATCTGCTTGTAGTGTAAAAAAGTGATATTCCACTTTTAAAAAATCTAATTGCATTTGCTAATTTCTTAAACAATAATACAGTAGTTGCATAATAAACTTACTGCTGGTTCCATAACTTGCTAGAAATTGTCATGAATTTGAAAAAATATAATTGGATTATAGTTATGCAATCTAAAATGAGTAAACTACAAAAGCTTGATCTAAAACATAGCAATATTAAGATTTTTCTGAAAAAGATTACCTTGATCATCAAAAAATTTTTTAAACAAGCACTTACAATTATACATGCAATAACAAAGCTTGATAAGCCTATGCCTTAAAAATAAAGTTGTAAAACCTTGTGGTGGCATAAATTTTATAAAAAACATTTTTACATAAATAAAATAACTACAAAAAATACTTTAACCCTTTGCGGTCCAACTTACTGTCTAAGATGCAAAAACAATTTATGTTCTTTGGTCCAAACTCATGTCACTCATGCATTGGACTTTAAATTGATTAGTTTATTTAACTTACAGATATTCCTGCAATGCTTGAAAATTATTTCATAAAATCAACACACACATAAACATCTTTTAAAAAAATTTAGAAAAAGAATTTGGACCTAGACTGACCGAAATAGTAAATTCAATTGGACCACAAAAAGTTAACTAAAGATACGACATTAATTAGTTTCTTTTGACAACAAAAATATAAGTTTGAATAACAGTAAAAAAAAAAAAAAAACAGGATGTTGACATCCTAATTGAGAAATTTTATTCAAATAGCAAAGCTTTATATAAAAAAAAATATCTTGATATCATTACTATTTTGTAACAATCTAATTTTACAGATGTATTAATCAATTGAAATTATCTGTGATAAAAATTTTGAATAATCATAGCAAATAAAAAGTTTATAAAGGTAAAAGCAAAGAAAAAAATTTAAGGAATGTTTATGTCTAAGCAGCTGATGAAAATATTGTTGTTGAAAAATATAGTGTGATTTAGTGCAAAACTGGCAGACTTAAAATTAAATGCAAAGTAAACATATGTCTTAAAAGAAATTATCTTCACATTCAACAAGACATTCCAAAAATTCATACAGTGTGTCTTTGAATGGAGAGTTAGTTCTAAATAAAAGTTGTCTTTAAAACTGAAATAAAAAATCCACAGTGATGTTAATTAACATTAACAAAAAATTAATTCAGAAAAACATGTTCACACAAGATACTAAGTAATTTTATCGTCGAATTCTTCCCAACCATGCAACCATGCTTCGAGATTCCTGTTGATAAACATCTGGAATAAGTCCTAGTGATGACTGAATCATGCTAACTGATTTTTTGCCACGAATTCTCTTTTCGTATTCAATTAATTGACGCCAAAAACCTAAATTTGGACGAATTACAGGTCGACAACTTCGAACATGGCTATGAGCTTCTCTTAAGGTCATCCTGAAAAATAAAAAAAACAACATAAATTTTTTTTGTGAATATCTTCATTGCTTAAAATTTTGAAGTAATTATGTTTTTTTAAATATTACAACATTACTAAAGGAAAAAGTAATCTGATTTTGCACTCTTGTATCCACCTTTTTTGTAATTCAATATTGTAGTATTATGGGTACAAATGGCCCACAACTAGCATTTGTGGACTTATTGAGTTTACTTCCAATATTGTTTAGTGCAGAGTGGTTCAAACCAAGTGTTACAGCTTATGTGTGGCTTACAACAAAATTATCTGTGAGCTGGGAAAGAATTTTAACTATACATCTTCTAAATCAAAAGCAGCAGCAGATTTAAGAGTTCAAAATATAGTAAAATCTAAAAAAGGTTCTCTTTCACTTGTTCAAACAACCCTTATTTAACTTCAAAAATTAAAAAAAAAGAAAAGTCTTAAAAATCATTTCTTGCATTCTGAGACACTTTCCAACTATCTATGACCTACAAGTCTAGAAAATTTTAAAAAATAACCTGCAGGAGCATAGAGTTTGGATCACTCTGTAGTGATTGGTTGGGTGCAGTGTTTTGCAACTTTTTTACTGCACAACCTATTTTAAGCAAAAGTCTATGGAAGGGTCAGAATAAAGTATGGCAGCAAAAAACAGCAAAAAGAACTTAAACAATTTATTTTAATGCAAAAATTTCAGCTTGCTTGTTTGATATGAAAAAATCAAGTTGAAGCTTAATATGAGACTAGCTTGCACACAAAGTAGCATTCAGATTACTATTCAGACTGTTTTGTTCCTTCAATTTAGTTTTAGTTAGTCTTTGAGAGGAATAAATGGCAGATTTGTTCAGTGAGAAAGATCGAAAGGAGTGTGGAAAGAAAATATGGAAAAGACAATGAATAAAGAGAATGCATGAAATCAAAAAACTGAGATTGGTATAGTGGTAGGTAAAGTGAAAGAGATTTCCTTAGAAATAACAATTGCAATAAAGAAAATGAAATTAGGGAAAGCATCTGGGTGAAGTCATACAAAGTAGGATAGACCCATATGGAATATGTGGCAAAATAATGATTGTAAATTCAGTGATATGTACAAAATGTGACCAATGGATTCATGAAAGGTGTTCCAAGTTGAAGAAAGTAACTCTAAGTGCAGCAAGCTTTTTTGTTTGTAGCAAATGTGAAAAAGCAACAAATGGTGTGGGAGGTTGAATGCCAATGAAGGATGTGAAGCTGCAGTAATTGCAAGAACAAGTCTGGGATAGAAGAAATTCAAAGAGTGTGGAGAGATACTGTTTGGAAAGATTCTCTTTGCAGATGAAAGAACAGATATATAAGAGCTTTGTAAGACCAACTATGTTATTTGGAAGTGAAACATGGTGTTTGCGAAAAAATGAAGTGGCTATTGCTATAGAAAAATGAAGAAAATGAAGAGCAGAAAGATCTATGGTGAGGGCGATGTGCGATGTAAAGTTGGTGGACAAGAGGAATACAGAGGAACTGATGGACATGTCAGTATTGAAGGAAGCAGCAGATAAGCTGGCAAAGGCAAATCGTATGAGGTGGTATGGTCATGTTCTAAGACAACCTGAGGAAAATGTTTTGATGAAGGCAATGGTACTTGAAGTGGATGAAAAATGTAATCAGGGTCAACCAATGGTAAAATGGAGGAAACAAGTCAAAGGAAGCATGAGAAGGATTGGTTTAAAGAAAAAAGATGTGCAAGTAGTGGGATGCATTCGGTCACCTCCATTCATTGAGAATATTTAAAACAGATTAAAATTAAATGATGATGATTATGGCATTCACAGACCTCTTTTGTGAAGCATTTTGTTAGAACTTTAAAATTTTGATGAATACTCGTAAGTAGCAGTGGAATTGTATGATTACAAAACTGATTGTGATGGAATGTCTTTTGCCATATGTTGTTGAACTAACAAGCTTGAAGTACATTTTTAATTGTAGTTGTGTTTTTCACAATGATGTAATAGTGTACATAAATGATTCTGGCAAAATTAGATGGCAGTATAATTATTTATTCATGACATTCATTCTGTATCATCTTGTTTGTGATTAATAATACATTATTTACTTAAAAATATTGTATATTAAAAACACCAAATTAAGTATAAATATAAAAAACAAAAAAATGCTAGACAATGTGGTGAAACATGCAAAATGCTACAGAATGAAAATAAATACTGGTAAGACTAAAGTAATAAAGGTAAAATGCTACCAGCATGAATATATACAGGGTGGAAACGATAAATTGGAACTTCTCTATGAAAATGTTTAAATGTATTTGATAAATCAAGTAATGATACAAAATGTAGTTTTATAGCATAATTTATTAAAACACAATTTTTGCAATACATTTATTCTAAGTACAAGCCTTCAGCATCAATGACCAGCTGAATGTATCCTCTGAAAAAGCAACAGCACTGATGATTTGCTCAATCTTAAGGAATCAAAATTCTCACTTAATAGCTGACTTCAAAGATTGAACCATGTTGTGGGGATTATCATCAGACACCTTTTCAACTTTGCTACATAGCCAATAGTCACAAGAATTAAGATCTGGCAAGCTAGACAGCCAAACATTCTTTGGTACAAAGAAACAAGGGTAATTGTTTCTTGAGGTAGTCTTGGACAGTTTTGGCTCCATAAGCAGGAGCATAGTCTTAAACAAACATCACATTCTTGGGATCATAGCGCACATCAATCCTAGGTAGCTTAGCTCCAAGGATATTCATGTAGTCAGTTGTAATAATTTTTAAACCTGCTTTAATAAAATGAGGGGGCATGACATGACCATCACTCACAACAACCATGATTGAAGCTGGGTTTTTACTCTGCATGATAGGTGAAACTTCAAATGGATTCAAGCAATTACTCTGGAGCTTCTTCAATTAGTCACCTCATTAACAACAAACTTTTTTTGTCAACAAAAAAACAAACACATTCTATACAGTTATCAGTGGTTAAGCAGTAAAAAACTCCTCTTTTTTTCTAACAGCCTTTGAATGGGTTGTTAGAATGTTTTGTCTCCTTCTAACATAAGGAGCTAAAATATTTTGACAGTTTTGGATATTGTTTGGATTATTGTTTGACAGCTTTATATAACAACTCTGACAGCTTTGAATATTATCATTTTGCTAACTTATGGCTTTTTGCCAACAATGTCATTGACTTTGATGGATTGACCTTGATTGACCTTTTTAAGCCAGCAAGAAATCTAAGAGTGCATTTTAAACCACTTCTTAGACTATGAGTTTTTCGTTCAACCTTTTCTCCAGCTTTTAAGCTTGAAACAATGTGAAAAACAGTGATTCTTGCAGTACTATGACAATTGACCAAACGACACTTGATAAAAATGACATTAATCAAAATGACACTTGATCGAAACAACTCTTGATCAAAATGACATTTATACAATGGAAAGACTATTAGGAAAATTATAGCAGGATAGAATCAGTAATGAAGAACTTCCCCAAAGGACAAGAAAAAATAGATGGGCATTCAAGATAGCAAAAACACATAAGGATTTTAATTAAACAAGAACAGATATAGCTAGTTCCAATAATAGGCCAAAAGACGATATGAAATAAATAGATAACATAGATTAAAAAAAAGATAACCATGATTAAGACTGGTATTTGGACAGATAGCCAATAAATAAAAACATTGTCAAAGAAAATGTCAAATGTAGAACATTACATTAATTTTTAAAGCATCACTTTTTTTGTTAGCAACACAAGCAATAGCTTTAGGCAGTTGGCACTATATACTGCCAATGAAATCAATTTATTTTCATGCATAAAACATGGTAAATGGATAACAATCCACAATAAAAATACATTGTTAGTTCATGCTTAAGTAAAAGGTTTATTGCATATCAGTTCCATTTGAAAGCTTGCTTGATTGCTAATAGGCTTGAATAAATCCAATAAACAACAAAGAATGCTTACTATTTATCATGCACAAATGAGATCTCACTTCTTTATTGAATAACATTTTTAAACTCATTGAATAGAACATCATTCATGTGTGTGCCACACAATTGGACATCAATAATTTTCAACTCCTCAAAAAATAGTCAATACTAACTGCCAATAAGGTAATGAGAAAAATTGGTGTAATTACTGATTTGTACAAGCAACAATACAAAATACATTTATATTTAAAAAACAAAATTAAATATTAACCTGGCACATCAAATTGATTAAAAATTTTTAGCATTTATCAAATATTTTAAGCAGTTCAAGTGACAAACCTTAATAAAAAAACAAATAACTAAAAAGTAATTTATACTATTTAATTCAGTCAAACTTCAAAAGTTTTAAAAAATACATAATATATGAGTTGTACCTCTAAAAATTTGAAAATCTTATAATTTTTAACAAATTACCAATATCTTTGAATACAAAAAAAATTTCAAATTACTAATGTAATTTTTGTGACTTAAAAGATAGGCCTACCTATTTTTTAAAAGTCCTTGTATTTTGCATGAAATATTAAAATAATGCTAAGCAACACTATACCTGTGATACTTTATTAAATAAGCAATGCACAATGAAGAAGATCTTGAAACACCAGCAACACAATGCACTAAACATCTTTCATTTCTCTGAGCTCTTGTTTCAATCAAATCTGCTACTCTATCAAAGTAAGGTGAAAGCTGAGCATGAGGAAAATCATTGATAGGAATTCGAACCTAAAATAATTATTATCAAATAACATAATGAACATAACAAAGTATCTTATAAAATTTAAAAAAGGAACATAAATTATACCATATAAACAAAGTTTATGTTCAAATTTTATATAAACAATGCTTAAACAACTGCACTCAAACCTAACAAGTCAACAAGTAACTAAAAGCCCAATTTTTTTAAAACTGAAATCATACAATATTTATTTGGAAACTTGCTGATTCAGCTCAAGTTTTTTGGGAAATCACACATAAAAAGCTTCTTGATTTTTAAATATTTCTTGTTATTGTTCTTTTTTTTTTATAAACTATTAAACTATTCCATTTTAAATAAGATTTGTGTTACTTGTATTGTATTTTAAGTTTTCAATTTTTTGTTGTTGCAATGCCAAATTTTTAACTTGTGCTTATGTATTAAATTGCAACTCATTTATTATTTTGAAAGCATGTTTTTGTGAATATGTTTTTCAAAGAAAAAAATAACTAGTATTATCTTGTATTTATATCTTTTAAAAACTTTAAATGTTATACAAAACTTCTTGCTGTAGCAGTTTGAAACAAGTGTTACAAATTAAGCAAAAGATTTTTTCAGGGATATCTAAACAACCGGGATGCAAGACTCTGCTTTTTTTGTATACTCATGCACACTGTAGGGCTAGTTCAAATTGCATGCATTTGCAGCTTTACAATTATAACATTAAAAATCTAAATTTATTTTTTATTTCTTATTCAATTTGTGTTAAATTATTTTTATTTTTTATGGTTTTTTGATAGTTTTTATTTTGTAATTTATGATATGGTACATATTATAGATTTTCACCAATTTGTCGGCAGTGTGGTCAAGTGGTTAAGGCACCTTGCTCATGATCAACATGGTCTTGGTTCAAAACCTACTCATGCCATTCTGTTGTGTCATTGGGAAAAACACTTTATGGCACTTTTCACCTGCTTGGTGGTCTTGGCAAGCAGTTCTAAATTAAAGTCATATCTCTTAAATTACAAGCGGACAGCAATATCTTGGCATCTCCAGAAGCAGGTCGAGGTAAATGCCTATTCTACGTATTAGCGCCTCTGTCTTTCTCAAGTCAGGAGGATAAATATAGAGATAAAATAAAATAAATAAAATAAAACAATTTTTTTATAACAATTAATTTAATTACTATAACTAAAATAATATTAAGATTTTATAATTTAAATATTTTAATTTATCTTAACTTTTTTAACTTAAAAATGACTTTTTAAAAGGTTATTCAACATTATTTTAAATATTCAAATTTTTATTTTAAAATAACCATGAATTGTTTTCAAGTTATTGACCCTCTTTTTTAAATTGCAATGCATGAATTTATTAATAAAATCGGACAACTTTCAATTTATTATACCAAATAAAAGTTAAAATTTAAAACCAACTGTATCATTATGAAAAATCGATTTCGACTTATAAAGGTCATCATCAGTTTCTTATTCAAATAGAATCAATTCTATTTGAATAAGAAACTGATGATGACCTTTATAGAATCAATTCTATTTGAATAAGAAACTGATGATGACCTTTATAGGTCGAAATCGATTTTTCATAATGATACAGTTGGTTTTAAATTTTAACTTTTATTTGCTATAATAAATTGAAAGTTGACCGATTTTATTAATAAATTCATGCATCGCAATTTGATCAGTTAAATAAAATCATCAATGTAACTTTACTGAAAGAAGGGTAATAGATTTCTGATAAAAAAACTTTAACACCCTCTTTTTTAATTCATATGTGTAATGTATTAAGTGGTACTTAATACAATCTTGCAGCTTTTTTTAGCCCATCATAATCTTTTTTAGTAAATTTTTTTAACCTTAATAAAATATTTTTTACAGTTTTTTAATTTTTTAGGTTGTAGCATAGATGTTATGCTCCTAAAAAAGTTTAGAAAAAAGTTATTGGTACATTTCAATGTAAAAATATTATAATCTATTTTTGTATAGCCTTATGTTTAATGATCAAAATTATTTTTTTATAAATTCTAAAACTCAAAAGCTTACTTGTTGCTTTATGCAAAAAATTTGTGATATATGTAATCTATTGATTGTACAGTCATAGGCCATTTTTTGACAAAGTACTTCACTGCCACCAGTGAAAAAACTTTTGTTTTGGTTTTCTCTTCAGTTTTTTGGTTCTTTGCTTTCTGTGCATTCTTGTTGATTTTTATCAAAATTGATAAATATACAGAATGCAGAGAAAGTTGCTGAACTAACTTTTAAATTTTAATCATTTAATATCTTTGAGTTATTGAGGCATATTATTGACTTATGTTTCAGAATCAAAAAAACTTTAAATGTTTCAGAATTAAAATTTCTAAAATTTAGATATTACAATATACAGGGGTACCCATAAGTAACCTTACACTTGATATCACCAAAGAGTGAAATTGATAATTTATAATTAATTACTATTGATTACATCAATAATTGCACATGTAAAAATTCAGCATAATGCACAATACAATGTTACTGCTGACTTCAATAAATCAATATTAGAAGAATTTGTTCACTCAGTTTGCTATCCACATACCATATATACCTGTGTGTTAGCTGCCCCTGTTTAAAACCTGTTTAAAACCCAATTTAAAACCTCCCTTTCAATAGTGACTCGTATATAAGACACATCAGTTCTATGTAAGATGACCGAGTCAAAATTAGAAAAGAAATTCAGAAAATTAATAGGAACAAGCAACTCTGCCAAAACATTTGCCATGTGACAAAGGACATGTTCTTGAAATGTATCGGTGAAAAAGGTAAAAACTTCGAACATTTAATGTAATACAGTGATTATTATCAATTTCATTGTAAATCTGTTAATTTAAATGGATTAAAAATTCTCTAATTGTGAGATAAATAAGTAAATTTGTCATTGTAATTGTGTAATTGTGTAATAAATAAATGAATTTATCATTGTGGCAAGTGTAAAGTTAATTATGGGCACCCCTGTATATTTAAAATGAGGCCACGTTAAGCTATTATGCAATTTCATTACAAAGGAAAGTCCAACACTGAAATTATAAAGATTTGAGATGAATAAGTACATTAGTCATTGTAATTGTGTGACAAATAAATGAATTTATCATTGTGACAAGTGTAAGATTAATTATGGGCACCCCTGTATATTTAAAATGAGGCCACATTAAGCTATTATTCAATTTCATTACAAAGGAAAGTCCAACACTAAAATTATAAAGATGTTAAAAGCACCAAAATCAACTATCCAAGATACAGTAATTTGATACAGCAGAGAATTGTCCAAGAAGTAGACATCAAACTGCAGCCACATCCCAGAAAATTAAAGCCATGACGGTAAAGATATAGAAAAACTCCAAAAGAATGAGCAGGATGGCTAAGGAAATAAAAATCAATGAAAAAGGAGTGAGAATAACATGAAAAAAGACCTCAAGATGTCACCTTTCAGATTGAGGAAGCCACATCAGCTAACAGCATTGCAAAAGCAAAAAAAGTGGCAGAGCCAAAATATTTTGAATCAGCTGAAGAGTGACATGAATGATGGGTAAATCACCTTTGATAAAAAAAAAACTGTTCATGGTAGAAGCTTACTTCAACTCTCAGAATGGCAGAATTTTAGGAAAGAGTGAAGATAGCATCCCTGATTTATTAAAATCTGTTTACTGTTGCCAAAAAAATGGCCTTTTAAATAGTATGGATCACTTTTCTCATTTTTGTTAGAGGAAGGGGCCAAGGAAAATGCAAATTTGCAGTATCTTCAAAATGTACAGGTCAGCGTTGTCAACGTGGTTGGCATGGTTGACATCATTGATGTGGTCTGCATGGTCAGTGTGGTCAACATAGTCGGCTAGATTGGCAAGGTTAATTTGGAATGTTTAAATTTTGTTGACCCATCTGTATTTCTAGGCCTGATCTAAATTAATGTACAAATAAGAAATAATGAATTTTTCACTTTTGAAAAAACTTATCAACTTAGTAAGGTTTGCCAAACTAGTTAACCTAACCAACCTAGCCCAGTCCTCACATATCAAAGCATGTCAACCTCACTAACTTCGTCCAGGCAAACCTTGCCAAATGATTATGCTTTTTATATTTATTTATATTACAAATACAGTCAGTTTCAATTTAAATATCTTCTACAGTATAGCCAAACTAGCCAACTTCTCAAAACTGAATGATTAGTAGCCTATAGCTATTTACATTACAAATATAACCAGTTTTAACAATAAATAAATATTTTATACAACTAACCCAGTCAACCACACCAACCTAGCCCCCCATGCCAACCAAGCCAACCATGCTGACCTGTACATTTTAAAGGAACCCCAAATTTGTACATCACAAATACTTTCGAATGAAAAAAGCAATTGCTGAAGTGAAAAAACATTTCACATCTTAACAGGATGGTGCACCCACTCACATGGCTAAAAAACAGGAATTGTGCAAGTCTCATTTTTCAGCCTTCTGAAACAAAAAAATGTGGCCTCCCTTTTCTTTTGATTTAAATCTTATAGATTTCTGCATCTAGTCAATTTTAAAAAAGAAGGCTTGCTTTATTGCCCATAGCAATATTGAAGCTCTAAAGCAGGGGTGACCAGCTTGTATGCTGGTACGTTCAACTTTAAATTTTTTTTAGAAAACTCAATTGACCACTGTAGTAATGTGATGCTAAAAAAGAGTGATCTCAAAAAAGTCTCACTTTAAATCTGTCTTGTATCTCCAATTTCTTAATTTTTGTCCTTAAAAAAACGGTGATCTCTAAAAAAAAAGTTTTCACTTTGAATCTGTCTTGAATTTCTTTTAAAAAATCTTCTCATTAAATCTGTCTCATACTTTACTTTAAGTCATAAATTAAAACATTTAAAGTTTACTTAAAAACAGAAGTAATTTTCCAGCTAAGACATTGCAATTGATATGTTGGCCATTCCTATTCTAAAGAAATCTCTTGAGCAAGAAAAAACCCAGAGAAAATTCATAAACATACCCTTGCTGCTGCAGTGAAGAGCTTTAGAGACAGATTTGAGTGAGTTATTCAAACTAAAACAGCCACATTAATGCATAATAAATGCATAAAAACAATTCAAGCCTACAGCTCTTCATATATTTTATTTTGAGAAAAATATTTTTGACAATTTTATCACACATAATAAATTATGATTCATCCAACATAGCAATTTTTATTAAAAAAATGTAATCACAAGCTAAGTTACAAGAAATCATACCACTTCAACTTCATTATTCCAAGTTCTGTTGGGTAAATCAATAGTTGCATTGATAATCAACTTTATTTTTTTATCTAGCACAGCTTGCTTGTTGGCCACAGCAGTTCCACCACTTAGATAAAGATTTGGAGTTATTTCATGAATTGAATGCCACATGCTTTTTTAATAGTCAGAAAGAACAAATTTTATTCCAAAACTAATCAACAAAAAAACAAAAAAGAATAACACAACTTTAGTAAAACACTGTGATTAGAGATCTAGTACCAAATCTTTTAATTTTTTAACTTAAACCTTTCTTGCTTCAATGCTTGGGTCTGGTGCAGAATTGGCCATAATTGCGTTTTTATCTCTACTTTGACTTCTATGTATTTTATGACTTCTATGACTTTTATGTATTCTATTTGAAGGTTTCAGTAAGGTTTGTTTGAATAAACTATTGAAAAGTAACTGTGCTGTTATCTCTTGCTGGCATGACTTGAAATGGATCAGATTTGTGTGCAGCATGCAATAGTGGAGGCAAAGAATTGTGGATGCAATGTAATGAATGCAAAGATTGGTTTCATTTTTATTGTTGTGATCTGACTAGACTGTCTGAAAGAGCAGGTAAAAAACTTAGTAAGCTTAGTAAATGAAACTGCTTCTTGTGTTTCAACCCACCAGAACAAATGCATGCTTGGCTAGCAAGGAAGTATTGCAAAGCGGGTCTGGTGCAGAATCAGCCGTAAGCGCCTTTTCATCTCTATTTTGGCTTCTCTCGTTTTCTCGTCTCTTTTTCTTTCTTTATTATAACTCGTTCCTTTTAGCAAAACAACTTACATACAAAGGCACTTATTAAGTTATACAATTTCTTTTTCGATATTTTCACATATTTGCTTCTCTAACACTTCTTAATGATTATTTTCACATTAACAAAACACTCTTAAAATATAGTTTAAAGTTATATGAATTGAATCTTTTTAAATATTTAACAAAACGTAATGTTTTTTGGGGCCAATTTTGCACAAGCTATCAATTGCATGTTTGAATAATGATTTGAATAAGGTTAGGGGGAAAGAAATCCAAGTGGGAATGCAGAAAGTGCATTTTTAAAGACATAAGAGCTCCTAATTGCTCATATGCTTTCAGCATGTCATCAACCATATCAGCATATTGTTCATGACGGTGATTTCCCAAGAAGTTCGCAACCTGATTTTAAAGCATTTTAAGCAGCCAGTTCTACCAGATTGAGTCGTGAATCAAAATCTTCATTCAGCATCAGTTTTCTAATTGCAAGACCCACAAAAATTCCAGCTTTTAATTTTGCATCACTTTTATGAGCTCCAAAGAAATCTTTGAGAAATTAGAAGCCATCGCCTTCCTGGTCCATCGCTTTTACAAAATTTTTCATTAAGCCAAGTTTGATATGAAGAGGTGGTAAAAAGACATTTGCAGAGCTAACCAAAGGCTGGTGATGAACATTATGTCTTTCGATTTGGGGGCTTTGTCGAGTAGGCCATACTTTAACTGCATAGTGACTGCTGTCTTTCTGACTGTTTTACTGACATAAAAAACACATGTTTTGTGTACTCTAACTGCAATCCAAGGAGGAAAGAACTTTTAGATCACCACAAATTTTCCAGTTATACTTGGGATATTTCAAGATATCAAGTAGAATCTTCATTGTATCATAGGTCTCCTTTCTGAGAATGCTGTAGCCCACGGGGATTGATGGTTTAATGTTACCATTGTGCAACAACATGGCTTTAAGGCTTGTTTTGCTGGAGTCGATGAACAACCTCCAGTGAGCAGGATTATGTTCACATCCCAGTTCAGTCATCAACCCTTCAATATCCTTGGAATAGCATATATTTTCTGCACTTGCATAATAACAAGCAAGGCTTTAATTCCCGATACAAAAAGAAATGGTTGTTCCTGGTTCCAGTAGATTCTACTGTTGGAGCCTAGACCCTAAAACTTCTGCATTCTCTTTGGATAAATACAGATCATGCACCAGGTCATTCAGGCGTTTCTGATTGATGAGAAGTGGAGCAGACTCATGTTGAAAAGATGGAGATCTTCCTTACTTTCAGTACTTGTACTTGCACCTTCATCAACAGACAAGGTATCTTCTTTTTCAGTAGGAGGCTGAAGTACAGGCAGATCTGGGTCATGGGGAACGGGTTTAATGGCTGACCTGCATACGGGGTAAGAAATTTTAGACTTATTTTTTGGAGAAAATCCTTTTATGTTTGTCATGCAGAAGTAACAATCAGTAACGTGATCACTTTGCTCACGTCATACCATGGGAACAGCAAAAGGCATTTGCTTCCATTTATCATCCAGCCAAAACAGAAAACTTGTTCTGCAACGGTTGCAGCAAATATGGGGCCCATTTTTTATCTTGGTTGCCTACTTGGTATGCAAAATAGTGCTTATATGCATGTCTTATTCTGCTGTTCAGCTTTACATGGTGAGCAGGAGGAGTGTATTCGCCACAGATATAACAAAAGTTGTCAGGGTGATTGATACTACCACGTTTGGAGCTTGAAAGCATCATTGTAAAAAGTTGTTTTAAATCAATATGCAAATTTCAATGGTTATATAGCAAATCTAAGCAAAAAATACAACTAAATTTAAACACTTCTTTAAAATTCCTACCTGCAGGAAATTCAACTGAAACCCAGTACGGTAGCTAAAACTATCTTGCTAAATAAAAGGTTATGGCTAAAGTTACGAGACCGAAACTTTTTTCGCCAGTATTAAATCGTATTTTAAGCCTAACTAACCTTATCCCTAACTTTAATCCTAAACTCAAGCCCTAACACAAAACATAAAAAAGTTGGTCAAGATGAGCAGCAAAAATTTACAAACCCTAAAACTTAATCCCTAACTACTCACTTAACCCTTTGACAGTCCCGTGCATCACATGTGATACACAGGGCATTTAAACTCTGACGTCTTGAAAACCCCTTAGACTGTCAAAGGGTTAACCTTAGTCCAGAAACGGGCCTGCTGCTAAGGTTTCGGTCACGTATGCTGTAACCTTAGCTACTTTAAATTTAAAAGAGCATAGACTACTAGCATTAATACTACGAGTATTTAAGCATCTTGTTATAAAGCATTAAATCAATTGCTGCAATCGCAAAGACTTAGAGTGACGTCATAAATTTTAATTGTTTATCAATAATTGACCTCTTTATTGCGACTGGATTTTAAAGTAGACCCGGATCGGAATGGAAGTAAGTGGAATAAATTGGAGATATCTCAATTTCTAGACGTGATAGAAAAAATCCGACTGTAGATTTGGGCTTAGCCAAGGCCACCTAGAGAGACAAGGCTTGTTCACGGTTTTGTGACGTCACTCAACGTAGTGCTAACTCGCTCTTCTAAAACAAAGCGAATCGTCGCTTTTGTGCAGCTATCTTTGTTGGCACATGCGCACTTTGGTGTAAGATTGCTTGGCTAGTGGTGTAAGTTACAAAGTATGGTAGCATTTTACAAGTGGCATTTATTAAGTACTGTAGCAAATATACAAAAGAAAAATTTAAAGAAGTTAGGATGTAACTTGTAATTTTTAATTTAAAATGTTATTAGTTATTGTAATTTAACGAAGTTGCTCAGACAATAGTATGCATCTTGAGGACTGAAACAACTAATATTGAGAAACCATATAGATAATTCTTTACATATATATAAAAAGATTTTTTTTCATAACTCCCTAAATTTAAAAGAAATTTTATTCCATATCTTTGCACCTGAAACCATACGTTAACAGGCATGAAGTTAAAATTGTTTTCTAACATCTTTGTTGTTGTGTCAATGCGATCTAGTCTTATTCTATTTTTCAGTGATAATTGTTAGTAACAAATATTAAAAATATATATATATATATATATATATATATATATATCTGTGCCTTATATGTGTTGTGTTCCTAACTGCAAAGGGAATTATAGAAATGTCCTAAAGTGCAAGTATTCAGTTTCTTAAAAATGATGAATTAAAACAGAAATGGCTGCATGCAATTAAAAAATAATTTGTTCCCAGTACTACCAGCAAGGTACGAATGCTTAATACTTAAATACATTGGGATAAAAATGTTACTACTATTGTCTCGTTAGTTTATAACTGGACATTTTGTTTGTATGGTACATGATTATTAGGCTCTATCAGTTTACATTGTTTTACAGTTTTACTCTTACCCCATAAATTTCTAATTGAAGTTAGCATTCAAGTTTGTTAAAAAAAACTTGTATTTGAAATAATGACTACAGTTATAAAGCAAAATGTTGCTTAATTGCTTTGTCAAATTTTTTTTAATCTGTTGGCTTTGCCAAGAAATTGGCAATGTTGTTACATGGACATATTTTTTATTTTTATTTTTATATAGTTGTTTTATATTTAATTAACAACACTAAAAAAAAACATTTTGATGTTTAAAATATAGAATAGCTGTTGATTATTTTTAAAAACTAAAAAAATAAGTTTTTTACTGATTGCCATTTTAGCTATTAAAAAGTGATATTTAAACAGTTTGTTTATTTATACCATGTTACTTTATTGGCATATTTGCACTATATTACATCACAGTATGTTTTACTGGACGGTAACTGTATATTCACACTAAATGGTATTCACACTATATCAATTCTTAAGGAGATTAAACCATTTTAACTTAGCAGAAAAATAGTATTAATTTTAAAGTTTAAAACTTATTGCATCTGTGTGAAAAAATTCAATTTGAGTAGGAAATGTTTTGAATTAAGTTAGATTGAAGACTAAAAAAATTTGTGATTGTTTAAGTTACTTTGCTTTATGCATATACTTTTTATTTAACGAAAATTATCTGCAAGTAATAGTATACATTTACTTTGTATATAATTACCAAAAATGCCAAAGCCATGAATTATTTGTTATTTCATTGTGTGTCTTTGGTTCATCACTAGCAGTTTGTAATCTAATTATTTTTGTGCCAACTTTTAGTTTAAATAGTCTGTTGATTATGAGTTTAGCTATGAAGTTAAAAATGCACAACGCTGTGATAAAGTGTTAAGATGAGTTTTGTTTCATAATAAAAATTTTTTATCTAGTTTAATAATCTTTTAATTAACTTTATTTTGATTACAGGTTTGCAAGCTCCACTTTAAGCCAAGTGATATACAAAAAGTGGTATCTACATTTAATGAAAAAAATTCAAAAACATTATCCGACACTTTAAAAGTGCCACAACTTGTTCCAGGTGCCATACCATTACTTTTTTCAAATTGCCCTACGTACTTATCCACTCCAACAATTTCAAGCAGATGTAGTCTGCTTCAACAACTTGTGAAGAAAAAAACAAGCTGTGAGAACAAATGAACTGGCTGCTGCTACTGCTCAAAGCATTAAGGACTACAATGACATGCTTAAAAATGATGGCTTTGACTCATTGAGCCAACTTAAAAGTAAAATTTTATCTCCCAGTAAATGGCATGTAGTAAGTGAAGAAGATTTTTTAACTTTATTCTTTCTTAAGTATGAAAAAGATGTTGCACCAGTTATGAATGTGTCAGTAGTTGTGGTTAAGGAACTTTTTTAAATGTATACATAAAATCCAGTGAAGTTAATAAAAGTTGGAGAACACACATTGCCTCTAACTGTTAGTTCTCTGCATACTATTGACAGCATACTTGATGCTGTACAGCAAGTATACTTGCAAGTCTAGCCAAATTCTGCAGTAAATGGAAAATTTCAAGCTGTATTGAAACTGGTTATTTCATTGCTGGAGCCACTTAAAAATGAGCTTGAAAATTATTGTAATACGATATCGTTTATTTGTGAGCAATTGGCTTTGATATCAACAAACAAGCTTATTCACCACAATTTGCAATATTTGCTTCTCTATTTTACTGTATAGTTATATATTTTATAGTCTATTTTTTAGTCTATTTTTAATAGTTGCAAAAATGATTGTATGGGTATCCGCCAATTGCATGCTAAACAACTTCTGCTCATAAAAAAATGACCAGTTGAACAAAAACAAAAAATCAAGAAAGAGAAAACTTGCGACTTTAAATACTAGCCAATGTTAAAGAACGTGCTTTATAATTTATTTATTTGTATTAAATTGTATATTTTAAGTATTGGTGTTGATATAGTAAGTTACGATGTGACTCGTATGCTTTGCTTCAGTAATCGATGTGACATAGCTAAAAGTGCCCAATGGAGCGTCGATTAAATATCCCGCCTCTACCTATCAAGAAAAGCCGGTTTAGAGATAATTTTTGATACGATATTTTCCAAAAAAAAGTGCCATCATCATAATATGGGCAGCTCAAAGCTGATCGCTCCATTGGCCACTCTTAATTACGCTCATGGTGTTTAATTTGTTGGAGCTTTTTTTCTAAATTGAGATTTTTGTTAAATAAAAATCGTTGGTAAGTAACTTACCAGAATTAAAATGTTGTTGAAATAATTGAATATCTTCACTAAGCTTTGAGAAAGCAAGCCAAACTCATGCAAAAAGCAGTTTTGATCGAGCCAATGCAAAATTCAAACGTCAGCACTTAGCGAAACTAGCACTACTTGTGATGACGTCACGCGTTAATCCGACATCGATGAACAGGCCTTCTCTATCTAGGTGGCCTTGGCTTAGCACACCTGAAACACTGGGAAATGATTGTTTTTTTGCGGCATGAATGAATGAATGAATGAAACAGTTTATTTTCACAAAAGAGCAACAACGTTTACATAAGCACAAAGCGATTTTTTGTGAGGAAGCGCCGAAAAACTGTTAGGTTATCAAAGTCAAGGTGCTCCCTGTAGTTCAAAAAAAGAAAAACAAAACAAAACCAAACAACAATACAACAAGGCTAATACAAATGACTGACTTAATTACGTAAATGGTAAATAATAGTTAATAGACCTGCTTCCCGTGTAAAACGAGAATTTTCGTTGTGCGATCACATCTTTTCATGGAGTAAGGTTTTCTTTTCAAAAGTAATTTGATAGCACATTAGTTTCGACCAGGGCTGCGAACTCGAAGCATTTTTAATCGAGTTGGAGTTCGAGTTCGAGTTCTTTAAATTTCAATTTTTCGAGTTCGAGTTCACAAAATAGAGTTGAAAAAATACAGTCGGAATAGAGTTAAGAGAATAATTCAACCACGAAAAACTGAGCACATATTAAAAATGCTTTTTCATCAATGTTACCAATTTTAATCTATTATTAAACAAAATAAAAGAGGATAGCAAATTATAATTTGGCACCAACGCTGAGAAATTTTATAGTTAAATTTACTCATTAAATGAACTCAAACATCACAAACAAGTTCGAGTTCAAGTTCGAGTTCAGAAATTTTTATTTTTCGAGTTCGAGTTCGGCCAAAATTGCCGAGTTTTTCGAGTTCGAGTTCGAGTTCGCAGCCCTGGTTTCGACTTTACGGATTTTTAATTTCACTCACTGAAAAAGTTTATGGCGATAAAACACTTTGAATGTTATTTGCCGAGGGACGTATTACATTAAACTGAAATCTTTTTTTGTATGTACAATTGTAACACGATAATTAAGATCGAGATCAGCTATATTGCATTTAATTGTACATGAGACCTAGCGAGTTATTAATAGGTGCTTAAGAGTGCGTTTTTATATTGCTTATTGAAGGTATACAAAGGTAGTTTCTTTAAATTAACGTCAATTTCATTCCAAAGTTTGACACCGCGATATTCTAATTTGTTATGACCTGCTTTTTTTGATGCACGGGGGAGATAATAATTGGCAGTTATATTATTTCTTGTTTCATAATTATGAACATTGCCAATTTTGGTAAAGCTATTTTGGAACATCTCTGGTAATTTATTATTGAATAGTTTATGCATAAATTTAGCCAGCTCTAATTTATACACATCTTTTATTTTTAAAAAATTTAATTTTTTGTATAATTTAGTGATGTAGGCAAATTTCTTACTACAGGTAATCGTTCGTATGATGTTATTTAACCGCACTTCGATTTCATGAACTTGATTTTGTGAAGCCGTACCCCATATGGTAATACCATATTGGATACGGCTGTATGCAAAACTGTAGTAGAGCATGTGAAGAGTCTCAGTTGTCACATATTCACGTAGCTGATACAATAAAGAGCAACACTTAGCCAATTATAAGGAGAATTCTCTGATGTGTGCCGACCAATTTAAATTTTCATCAATGTGAACTCCCAAGTATTTTACTACTTTATTTCTATCTATTTGGATATTATTTATTAGTACTTTAAAGTTTGTGTTGACTGAACTAAGTAGATGCTTGTTGAATAGTAGATATGTTGTTTTTGAGTAGTTAAGTGATAACTTGTTTTGGCACATCCAATTATTTATATGATGCATTTGAATATTAACTTTTTTTTCGAGTTCGAATAGGTTATTATGTGATAGGGTTAAGTATGTATCATCGGCAAATAATGTAGTTGAGAATTCAGACGCTAGTGGCAAATCATTAATATACAAAATAAAAAGTAGTGGACCTAAAGATGAACCTTGAGGTACACCACATTTGATTTTTCTCAGAGTAGATTTTGACTTGGAAATTTCGGTGTATTGGTATATCTATTGTTAAAATAGCTTTTCATCAGTTCGAGAGCTATTCCTCGAAATCCATACATGCATTCTAACTTTTTTATTAATATAGTATGGTCTACAGAGTCAAATGGTTTGCTCAAGTCTAAAAACAAAGAACAACTGCATAGACCTTGATCAATATTTTGTAGTAGGTCATTGTGGATTTTGCTAATTGCTAAAGTAGTAGAAGAATTTTTTCTAAATCCGAATTGTCGGTCATTGAGTAGATTGTACCTTATCATATAGGAATAAATGCGAGTATGTAAAAGTTTTTTAAAATTTTTTTTAAATTGGCATAGCAAGGATATTGGTCTGTAATTGATGGTTTGAGTTGAGCATCCTTTTTTAAAAATAGGAATAACTTCTGCTATTTTTAGCAAGTCTGGATAAACACCAGTGTTTAAGCATACATTAAAGAGATTGCTTAAGAAAGTAGAAATTACAGGATTAGCAAGTGTAATAAATTTAGTTTCGATATCTATTGTTCTGCATGCTTTTCTATCTTTTAGTTTTGTTATTAAATTAAACACTTCCTGTGGGGTACAAGGAGAAAGAAATACAGAATTACTTATTTTTTTGATTTTATTTAAATTAGTTTGTGTATCAGGTAGCTTATCGTGTGCAGATATTTTTGCTGCCATCCTTTTTCCAACACTTACAAAAAATTTATTGAACTCCTCCGCAATGGCCTGTGGATCTGTGATTGTACAACCTGTATATGTTAGTATCTTATTAGGTCCAGAATTTTTTTGTTTTCTATTGTATACTAGTTCATTAACAATATTCCATACTTTTTTGGAATTATTTTTGTTATCTTTTAGCACGTTGTGATAGTAATCAACTTTTACTTGTTTAATTAAACGATTTAACAGATTATACGATTTAACAGATAAATTTTTTATTTATGACTTTGTGATGTGTGGGGCTTCTCTCGCAAATTGTTATACATTTTGTTTTTGATTCGGATCGATTTCAGAAGACCGCGAGTCAACCAGGGTCTAGATCTAAGCTTATTTTCCTTTCTCGAAGCTTTTCTCATAGGCGCAAATTCGTCAACAACATTTTCAAATTTTGTTACAAACTTATCGTACAATTCATGAGGCGAGCTTATATTGCTGTCTACTAGAATGCTAAGTTGGTCATAAAGAGCATTTAAGAAAATTTCTAAATTAAATTTGGTCATGTCTCTTACTTTATAGTCATTATTTTGCGTTTTTTTTACTTTAGTAATTGCCGAGACAATTGCAAAAGTCGCGTAATGATCATTTGAATCACACGTCGATACACCAAATACTACTCATCTTTTTCTGTTATTTGTGTAGATATGATCGAGTAACGTTTTAGACGTGAGACTGATTCGGGTTGGCAGGTCGATTAGACTGAGGCATGTGCAACTCAATAACATATCCGCATATCTTCGAATTGAATCTTATGTGGATATTTGCATTAAGTCAATATTAAAATCACCGAAGCAATAATATTGTTTTTTACTGTTATTTAGGGATATAAGTATTTCGTTTAAGCTATCCTTAAAATTATCTACAGCAGAGGCCGTTGCAATAGGATGCCTGTACACTACACCTACTACTATCGGGCCTGTTTTTGCATGAATATCAATCCATAAATGTTCAAAATTAGGCAAGAGGTAATTGGAGTATTGATTTAGTTCAAACTTAATCTTATTTTTTATATACAAACCAACATCCCCACATTGGTCGTGCTGTCACTATGAATGAAAGTATAACCATCCAGATTAAAATTTCGGTTAATTTTTTCTTTTTGTAATTTGGTTTCAGAGATAGCTACAATATCTGGTTGGTTTTTAAAGCTAGATAACAAATTATTTAGTGAGTCTATATTTTTTTGAATGCTTCGAACATTAAAGTGAATTATAAATAAGTCGTCATGATTTTTTTTGTTAAACAAGTTTTTTTTCAAGCATCTACATAGTAACTAGTGAAAAACAAATCGCTATAATTGTGATCAAAACAATCAGTGTCAGCGTTGTTGCGAAGGTGCAAGTCAAGGTTGGGCGTGAGTTTGCCATTGTGCAAATTGATTGTGCAATGCAAATTTTCCCACGCTTTTGGTAGGTTACTCCTTACAATTGGCATCGTCATTAAAAAGAAATAGTAAATAGTTTAGTTTTTGAAAATCTACATCAATATCATGTTTAAATAGATCATCAGGGGTCGATATCGTAATCCAATCTCCGATTTCCTCATCTTTTTCATTGTTGCCAATTTTACCTTCATATTTCGCTGATTTCTTCATTCTAATGTGACCGTTTATCGTGTGACATAATACAAATTTTCCGCCGCATTCATTTTTAACATAGTGGAGCAGTTTAGATCTAAGTGGGGTAATATCTTTAGTAATGAAAGCTCAGGAAAATGTTTACTGTCTCTTAGCCGAGATTTTGCTTTTAGAAATTTGTTGCGTTTTTTATACGATAGAAATCGCACAATTACTTGTCTAGGTTTTGCATCAGCTGTTTCCTTTTTTTTTGCCAAGTCTATGTGCGCTTTGTATATCGCAACTCTTTAGATCAATATTCAATTCCTTAGCTAATTCCAAAACAATATTTTCGCCGTCATCTTGTTTTTCGTTGCTTTCTGGGCTGCCATGTATGCGAAGATTTTCTCTTCTACCTTATTGTTCAGGTGCATGAACATTGAACACATTTAGAGAAAGTGCCTGCTTTAGCTTAATATTTTCTGCTTTCAAGTTAAGCATTTCTTCGTTGTTATCGTTTAGCTTGGCTTTTAGCTCGTGCACCCGACTTTCCAATTTTTTCATACAACTGCATATTTCATGCAGTTTTTCTCAATCATCACTATTAAAATTTGCTGCATTACTAGCAGAAGATCCTCCGTTGTTACTTGAGTATTTATTTTTGTAGAATTTCGACTGATTTTTGAAGCGTTTTTGACTATACAGCAGGAGAGAGAAAAAAGAACCTTTTGCTTACGCGCTGGCTACAAAGCATAACATTTTGCTGTTGACTAGTGAAATCAATCATTCGTTTCTCAAACACTTCTTAATTATTATTTTCACATAAACAAAACACTCTTAAAATATAGGCTACTTTACGATTGTAAGAATTGAACTTGTTTAAATATTTAACGAAACGTAATGTTTTTGGGGGCCGATTCTGCACAAGCTATCAATCGCACGTTTGAATAATGATTTATTTCCAAATGCACTTCTCAATGATTATACATGCCTTATACATTCTTAAAATTTACTTTCAAGTTGTAGGAATCGATTTTGCTTTAAATCATTTAATAAAACTAAAATATTTCGTGACGGCCAATTCTGCAAAAGCTAACATTCGCAGGTTTGTATTATGAATTTTACTTTAAAAATCAATCATTCGTTTCTCAAACACTTCTTAATTATTATTTTTACATAAACAAAACACTCTTAAAATATAGTTTAAGATTGTAAGAATTGAATTTGTTTAAATATTCAATGAAACGTAATGTTTTTGGGGGCCGATTCTTCACAAGCTATCATTCGCACGTTTGAATAATGATTTATTTCCAAATAAACTTCTCAATGATTATACATGCTTATATTATTATACATACCTTATACATTCTTAAAATTTACTTTCATGTTATAGGAATCGATTTTGCTTTAAATCATTTAATAAAACTAAAATATTTCGTGACAGCCGATTCTGCAAAAGCTAACATTCCTGGTTTGTATTATGAATTTAACTTTAAAAATCAATCATTCGTTTATCAAACACTTCTTAATTATTATTTTCACATAAACAAAAAATACTCTTAAAATATAGTTCAAAGTTGAAAGAATTGAATTTGTTTAAATATTCAACAAAACGTAATGTTTTTGGGGGCCGATTCTTCACAAGCTATCAATCGCACGTTTGAATAATGATTTATTTCCAAATACACTTCTCAATGATTATACATGCCTGTAAAAGTTTTTGAAATTTTTGTTACTTCCAGAGAATTAGTTTTAAAATTTTGTAGAAATTGATTTAGTAACTCGGTACGTTGTTTAATTTTTTAACCTTTCGGTGCCTGTAAAGAAGGCTCTCACCGAACAACACAATCTTGGCTGCTTACCACAAGATAAAAATTCTTAAATCTTCTTACTGGACCTGCCCTAGGAACCAGTAACAGCAAAAATATAGTCTAGCCAAACCACAGCTCAGACTACCGCAATAAATTCTTTGTTAAAAAATATGCTCCAATCCACCCACAATAGTATACAATCAACAGCACGTAAAGCTCACTAGCTTAATTCTTCAACAATAACTTAAGCAACCAGAGACTTGCGTTCAAAAACTATGAATTCACACAGCTAACAAATTTTCAATAACAATTGTTACAATGAATAGTAATAATGCTTCCGAGCGAGCCTTATTTATATAATCGGTCGTAAGTTGCTGGAAAGTTCTGAAAGTTACCAAATTAAGCCAATCACAAATAACCATTATTACGTCACCATGTCACATGTCAAGCGAATATACTAGGTTTTACCATAGATATCCTATATAACTCCTGGGTTTTACTTTACGAATTATGAAATTAAGCAGTGTTGCCATTTTCTTGTAAATAAATGTAAAATATTTTAAATGCTTATAGAAACGTTATTTCTTCGGCTATTTGATCCGGACCAAAGCGAAATTAAAGAGATTTTTCAGGAGATTGTAAATATACATAATGGGGACGATTTTTAAGAACGGAATAATGCCTTATACATTCTTAGAATTTACTTTCATGTTATAGGAATTAATTTTGCTTTGAATCATTTTATAAAACTAAAATAGTTCGTGACGGCCGATTCTGCACAAGCTAACATTCGCAGGTTTATATTATGCATTTAACTTTAAAAATCAATCATTCGTTTATCAAACACTTCTTAATTATTATTTTCACATAAACAAAACACTCTTAAAATATAGTTTAAAATTGTAAGAATAGAATTTGTTTAAATATTCAACGAAACGTAATGTTTTTGGGGGCCGATTCTTCACAAGCTATCAATCGCACGTTTGAATAATGATTTATTTCCAAATACACTTCTCAATGATTATACATGTCTTATACATTCTTAGAATTTACTTTCAAGTTGTAGGAATTAATTTTGCTTTAAATCATTTAATAAAACTAAAATATTTCGTGACGGCCGATTCTGCACAAGCTGACATTCCAGGTTTATATCATGAATTTAACTTTAAAAATCAATCATTCGTTTATCAAACACTTCTTAATTATTATTTTCACATAAATAAAACACTCTTAAACTATAGATAGATTTTTTATAAATATTTAACAAAACGTAATGTTTTTGGGGGCCAATATTGCACAAGCTATCAATCGCAGGTTTCAATAGTGATTTTTTTGACGGCCGATTGCGCTCAAACTGTCGTTCGCGAGTTTCTGTAATAAAGTAAACTTTAAAAAACATGCATTTGCAGCTTAAACATTTTTAAAATATTGTCTTAAGCCCAAAAAGTGATTTGTATATTTAACAAAAGCTAAAGATTTTCTGACGGGCGATTGTGCGCAAAGCTATTACACGTAGGTCTCCATGATAAATTTCACTTCCAAGATCAGCCATTTGTTTTCAAAACACTTCTTAATTATTATTTTCACATGTCTAAACACTCTTAAAATATGGTTTAACGTTGGAACATATGATTTTGTAGAAATATATTCTAGAAAACTTTATGGTTTTATGGGGACTGACTCTGCATAAGCTTTTATTCTTAAGTGTCAATAATGAATTTAACTTTAACAAACAAGCGTTTGCTTTGAAAACACTTTTTATTATTATTTTCACATACCTCACCTTTAAAAAATGGTTAAAAGTTGGTAGAAATGACCTTGTTGAAATATATTCATGAAAACCCATGGTTTTATGGGGGCCAATTTTGCACCAGCTATTATTCGTAAGTTTCAAAAAAAAGTTTAACTTTATTAAACAGCCATTTGCTTTTAAAGCACTTCTTAATTTTCGTTTTCATATATCTCAATACTCTTAAAACATGGTTTAAAGTTGTAAGAAATGATTTTTTAAAAATATATTCAAGATAACCAACGGTTTTATTGGGCCGATTGTGCTCAAGCTACAATTCAGAAGTTTCAATAATTCTTCTTCTTCGTGTGGAGTAGATGTTTCTCTTTCCCGAAGACACTTTAGATTTTAGGGCAGATATTGATCAGCAAAGCCACTGTCTTCTCGTCAACTGTTTCCAGACCAATCCCCCTGCTTGGATGATGGAAAATGGGGCAAGATGTTAGTTATATGGTCAGCGGTTTGCTCCACCCCGCCACACTCACAGTAGGGTGGGCTGAAAGTTTTAAATTAAAAAGGCAACCTACCCAGCACTTGGGTTTTGATGGAGAAACACCATTTATAATCAAAAAAGTTAGTGGTGTATCTTATATTAGTCGACCCACTCCAAAAAAACCGCGGAAACACTAAACAGTAGTTGGACATGACCGTAGGGACGATCTGATTCGGAATAAAATAAGATCAAGGAAGTTGATGAAGAACAACGGTGTTTTTCAATTAATAACTAAACCAACCAGGGTCACCAAAAATTCAGCATCTTTAATTGATCATATTTTTACAAGCGCTTTATCTAATCCTATATTTCCGGGGATAATTCTTAATGATATCAGTGATCATTTTATTACTTACTGTGCAACTTCTCTAAAAAGTAATCCTGAATCTGTTAAACACAAAAAATATATTTGTAGAGACATTAAAAATCTCGATATAGAAAGCTATTTACTAGACCTTGATAAAAATATGAACGAATTCAAAAATTGTCTTGACTGTATAAATGCCAATAATTTTAATTTCATTTTTGATGATTTTATAAAAAGGGTAAGATTAATAATCGACTTTTACGCTCCCTTACGTCAAATCTCTCGCAGACAAAAGCGTCTTCGAGCTAAACCTTGGTTAACAAAAGGTCTTCTTGTTTCCATAAAGTATAAGCAAAAACTTTACCGTTCCCACTTTTTGTCGAATGATGTAGACAAAAAGACATATTATAAGCAATATTCAAATAAATTAAATAAAATTAAAACCAAAGCTAAAAAAACGTTTTACTATAATTTATTTAAAAATAACTGTAAAAATCCCCGTAAAACCTGGTCTACAATTAATTCAGTTCTCCATACTAAAGACGATACTAAGTCTACTCCATATAAACTTAATATTAACAATCGTACCATAATTGACCCTACTGTAATATCAAATTGTTTTAATAACTATTTTAGTGAAGTCGGACGAAGTGTTGTATGTAATTTGTCGAATTGCTCTGCAACCTGCGTAAAGGATTTTTTGATTAATAGAGTCACATCTACTATATTTCTAGAGCCAGCTTCCGTCAATGAAATCCTTAATATTATTAATGAATTAAATATTAACAAAGCTGCAGGTTATGATGATATCTCATGTTATTTTATTAAACTTTCTTCCACAGTGCTTACCCCTGTACTTTCAACATTGGTTAATTCGGCTATGACTCTAGGTATTTTTCCTGAAAAATTAAAGCTATCCAAGGTAATTCCTTTGTTTAAAAAAGGTGATAAACTTGATGTAAGCAACTATCGCCCTATATCTATATTAACATGTTTCACAAAAATTTTTGAAAAAGTCATTTTTAATCGTCTCTTAAATTTTTTTAATAAACATTCTGTTCTGGTTTCAAATCAATATGGTTTTCGAGAAAATTGCTCTACGTCTCACGCAGTTCTAGATATAGTAACTTCAACTTATGATAATATTAATAATAACCAATATACAGGAATGGTTACACTTGATATTACTAAAGCATTTGATACTGTATGCCACAAAAGACTCTTGATAAAACTTGACCATTATGGAATAAGAGGAATAGCCTTTAATCTGATACAATCTTATTTAAATAATAGATTGCAATATGTGTACGTAAATAATATTGAGTCCAATCGAAAAAGAGTTATAATGGGTGTACCTCAAGGATCTGTTTTAGGCCCGCTTCTATTTCTAATTTATATCAATGACCTTCAAAATTGTTTGAAAAGTATCCCTAGACTCTTTGCTGATGACACTGCCTTGTTAATTAATGCTTCCAATATAACTGAACTCGAAATCAAAATAAACGATGAATTGTCTAGAGTTTCCCAGTGGATGAATAAAAATAGTCTTACTATTAATCCCTCCAAGTCGCAAGCTATAATAATACCGCCTTTGCTATCACAAGTAGTTTCGCCGAGCAATATTAATATTAAACTTAATTCTAGTATAATTGCGATTTCAGACAGTATTAATTATTTAGGCGTCCTAATTGATTCCAAATTATTGTTTCATGATCATATTCATAAAATTCGTAGCAAACTCTCTCGTGCAGTTGGAATTTTATGCAAACTAAAAAATTTATTTCCTTCTTGTATCTTAAAAAAACTTTACTTTGCTTTTTTTCATTCACACTTACTATACTGTCTTACAATATGGAGTGCTACATATAAAACTTATCTCGAACCATTAAGAAAATTGCAAAATAAAGCTATGCGAGTCATCAATAATATGCAATGGTCATCAAATTCTGATCCTTTGTTTAGAAAAAACAAAATTTTAAAATTAGATGACTTAATCAAGCTTGAAACTTCAAAATTAATGTTTAATTTAGACAGATGTAAATTACCGACTTCTTTTACAAAATAATTCAAAAAGGTATCTCAAATTCATTTCCGTGTAACCCGTTCATCAGTCAATAATAAGTTATACTTACCAAGATATCGATCCAATCGTTTGCAAAGATCTCTTAAATATAGAGGAGTTAAAGTTTGGAATGATGTTCCTTGTGATTTAAAAAAAAATTGCTACTCCATATATAATTTTGGCTGCATGTATAAACGTTATATCTTAAATTCTTATCCTTAAATCCATTAATATTTCATATCAAACTTGTATCTACAGTGGTCCATTTTTTATCTTTTTCTATATGTTGTGATATTGTGCAATAGATGACGTAGTGTTTTCTTAAACGCTCTAATCTTAATCAGCGCCTTCTGCTCAAACAATTATTGGACACGCGCATCTCCAAGCATAATTGTTACTAGTTAAATATGCGCCTTTATTTTGGTTTAGCAGTCAGTTCAAAGTTATCAAGCTACTACAGCAAACGAACTAAAGCATTCTATTTTCAATACGGTTGTTTTTTGGCTAAGTACTTTTGTGAATTTTAACTATTGTTTTTTTATAAACCTGTGTATTCGTGCAAAGATACAACAGGCAAAAGTGGCGACGAGGATTCAAGGAACTCAACTGCGTCAAGAAAGAAAAAAAGAAAATTTGTTGAATTTGCATTAAAGCTTGAATTGTCGATATGAGTGAAATTTCTGAACTGATTTTGTTGTTAAATAAGCAACACCAAGAGCAGAACAAGCAACACCAAGAGCAAATGTCAATGCTTCAAGAGCAGCTGAAAATTTTACAAAGCAGCTTGAACAACCCGCGAGAAAATGTTCCAACACCGATGGCAAGTTTTCAACCATTCGATTCTACATCTGAGTTATGGACTGATTATTTGGCAAGGTTCCGAACATTCGTCACTGCTAACTCCATTCCCGACAACAAGCAAGCACAAATTTTTCTTACCAACCAATCTAACTCCGTTTACAAAATGCTTAGCAACTTAGCGGCTCAGCAACAACCTGTCAAAAGCATACATGAGCTAACCATGAATGATATTCAGACGTTTATGGCAGAGCAGTTTGACCCAAAACGATTTGTTGTCAGAGAACGTTTCAAGTTTTGGTCTGACATGAAACGCAAACCTGGCGAAACTATTCCTGAACTGGCAAGCAGAATACGACAAGATGCAGCTACATGTGATTTTCAATCCATTAAAGATCCATTTAGATGAAGCCTTGCGAACTAAATTTATCTGTTCAGTCGACAACGAAGCAGTTTTGAAGACACTCTTCAAGCTCAAGGACGATGAACTGAAGTTTAGCAACGCCATCCGAGTGGCTCAAGAAGTGGAAGAAGCAGCCAAGGTAGCAAAGGAAACCGTACACGGTCAACCTTCTACATCGGTGCAGAAAGTTTATCACGCAAAGTCCAAAACTTCCAAAACGCAAGAAAAGAAAACCGCCTGCTTCAGGTGTGGAAATTCTGGACATTTTAGCAAAGCTTGTCCCCACATTAAAGCTATTTGCAGCTTCTGCAAGAAAACAGGTCATCTGCAATCTGTATGCATGTCTCGACTCAGAGATAACAGCAAGCTTGTGAAACAACAGATGAAATTGGTGCACAAAGTCCAATGTTCTGTTTCACCCATCTATCAAACTATTAGACTTAATGACCACAGAATTAAGTTTGAAATTGATAGCGGAGCCAGTGACACATTTTGCTGTGAAGCGACGTGGCAAACGCTGGGTAAACCCAATCTACAACCTGTAACAATTCGATATCAAGTTGCTGAAGGTAGCCCGCTACCCGTCGTGGGACAATTCCAATCAACTGCAAGTATTGATGGAAAATCACCTGACGTGACCTTTTCCTGTAATTGTCACTAAGGTGCCCAACAACTTAACTGATCACTTAGCTGACACAAGTTTTGATGGGGAGGAGATGGAAGATGATGTCGATAGCGTTTGTTTGGTTCGAACCATCGGTCGTCAAATCAATCCTGACAATCCATTGCTTGTGGTCAGAGAGACTGCCAAGGATCCAATTCTTGCCCAAGTAATGCGATTTGTGAAGGAGGGATGGCCGCATGCATTTTCGGAAGAGCTTAAAGACTTCAAAAAGTTGGAAAATTCGTTGTCAACAGAGAATGGTTGCGTTTTTTACGGCTTACGGGTAATAATTCCTTCAACCCTACGTAATCATATTCTTAAATTATTACACCTTGGACATTTCGGCATGCAACGGATGAAACAACTTGCCAGGTCAACTGTCTATTGGCCTAGAATTGACTTTGACATTGAGGATTTATGTCGCAAATGCACTTCCTGTGGCCAATTTCAAAATAAGCCGGATAAACCTTCAATCCATCCGTGGATGATGCCAGAAAAACCATGGTCAAGACTCCACTTGGACCATGCGATCAACTTTCTGGGAAGAAACTGGTTAGTCCTTGTAGACGCTTATTCAAAATATCCTTGCATTCATCCAACAACCTCAACGTCTTCGAAAAGTACTACTGCTATACTTGAACAAGAATTTGCTCATTTCGGATATCCCCACACGTTGGTGACCGATAATGCCACAACATTCATGTCTCAAGAGTTCCAAGCTTGGTGCAAACAACGAGGCATTGTACATCTCACCGGAGCACCTTATCATCCAGCAACAAACGGTGCTGCCGAGCGTTTGATACAATCGTTCAAACAGGCATTGAGAAAATCCTCGTTACCTCCAAAGGAAGCTTTGCAAGAATTTCTAATGCAATATAGAAGAATTCCTTTTGCATCGGGACTGTCACCAAGCGAATTGTTGAATGGAAGAAGAATACGCACCAAAATTGACACTTTGGTTCCATCCATTCCGCATCTCCTGCAAGGAAGACAGTCAAGACAAGCGAGTAAGCATTCAAATGCTGAAGACTCGGAAGTGGTTTCGAAAGTCGAACATCATTACTCACTAGGAGACCCTTGTTACGCACTGTACTTCGGCCCTAGAAGAGATCGTGACCCACGATGGGTGCCTGCGATAGTTACGAAAGTCCATGGTACACGAAGCGTCAATGTACGAGTCATTCCTCGAGGACCAACTTGGAGAAGACATCTTGATCAACTTCGACCTCGATACGGTTCGGATCAAGATGATGATCCCTGTGAAATCCCAACGAGCGTTTTGTCTACAGAAACACTTCCAGCCGGGACTGACCACGCATCTAGTTCTTCTTCGATGAACCAACGCAACAATCCGAGATTACCAACCGGAGACGAGTACGGGCGACACAATCCACGACGATCAGCAAGGACCAAAAGACTTCCAAAAAAATATTGTTGCTAATATGTATATATTTTTTTGTCGTAGTTTATTTGGGGAGGTGTTGTGATATTGTGCAATAGATGACGTAGTGTTTTCTTAAACGCTCTAATCTTAATCAGCGCCTTCTGCTCAAACAATTATTGGACACGCGCATCAAAGTACTTTTGTGAATTTTAACTATTGTTTTTTTATAAACCTGTGTATTCGTGCAAAGATACAACACTATAACATACGTTTATTTTTATAACTTTAGTTAATCGGTGGCTGCTCGACTTGAAGACCAATTAATTATTTTTTGGTCACTTCGCAGTCTCCGCATACATTCGGTATAATTATTATGTTTTTTTTTGTTTTTTTTCGTGTAACAAATTACGTCAATTAAACGCACTTATTTTTTTATAATTATTAAACCAACACTAACCATAATTTTACTTAATTTTTAAGAAAAAATACAGTTTTTTGCAAAAAATAGCTTTAAATATTTGTTTTTTGTAAAAATGTTTTTGAATAAAAGATGTTTAAAATTTAATTTTGCATCTTTTTGATGTATAAACTTTTCATTTTGCATGTAAAATAGAAAGAAATGTTGCTATTTTTCTTTTTTAATCACCAAAATTTGAAAAAATTTTGCACTTATTTCTATAATGTGGAGTGGGTCGACTATTTATGGTAAACATTGCTTTTTTTCATCATAAATAGTGTTCTTGCATCAAAACCCAAGAACTACAATGATTGCCATTTAAAAATAAAAAATTTTTTTTCTATTCAGTCCACCCTAACTCACAGGCTGCTGTGGGAGCTATACCCCATCTATACATTGTCGAACGGAATAAACAAACGCCAGTGCGAAGGCGATTAAGCCCTACCCAAGATGGTCTGCTGCGTAAATCCAATCCCAGTGGTTTGGGGTTGACGTCGGGCACCAAAGTACGTGGTGTGAGGTGTTACTTTGCCATTCCGCATTCCATTTGGTTTCCACTCGACATGCCACACTGGTGTCCGACTTAGAAAAATCCTTTAAAAGTTCCAGAGCAGCAGGCACAAAAGGGTGTCTCGATTTAAGCTGTCGATGTTTTCATCGACAGGAGATAAGAGCCTTTTGTTAAGTAGCCTATGTGTTAAGGCCCTTGAGCTCGACGAGCTAGAGATAGCACAGCTCGTTGGCTGCGAAGCTCAGTTGGAAGGATACCTGCTAAGACAAATAAGTTGTCTATTGGTGTAGGGCGCAGACATCCAGTCACAATGCGCAGGGCGTCATTGATAGGCTTGTTAATGAGCCGAATGTGGGCACTCCGGCACCAGACCAGGATCAGTACTCTGCAGCAGAATGCACCACGGCCAGAGTAGCTGTGCACAATGCTGTGGCACCAGCACCCCAGGTTGACCCCGTCAATCGCTTCCAAAAGCCCAACGCGTGTTCTTAATTTTTTGCGCAGTGCCTCAAGGTGTCGGCGAAACGTAAGTGCTCTATCCAATTTTATGTCGAGGTACGTAGACTCGGCACAAAAAGTTTCAATATTGAATTTCATTTTTAAGGAATAGCCATTTGCTTCCAAAACAGTTCTTAATTATTATTTTCATATAATTTAATACTCCTAGAACATGGTTTAAAGTTGTAAGAAATCTAATGTACAGAAGCTAGTGCAGAAGGGGCCCCCAAAAACATTACGTTTTGTTGAATATTTAAACAAATTCAATTCTTTCAACTTTGAACTATATTTTAAGAGTATTTTTTGTTTATGTGAAAATAATAATTAAGAAGTGTTTGATAAACGAATGATTGATTTTTAAAGTTAAATTCATAATATAAACCAGCGAATGTTAGCTTTTGCAGAATCGGCCGTCACGAACTATTTTAGTTTTATAAAATGATTCAAAACAAAATCAATTCCTACAACTTGAAAGTAAATTCTAAGAATGTATAAGGCAATCATTGGGAAGTGCATTTGGAAATAAATCATTATTCAAACCTGCGAGTGTTAGCTTTTGCAGAATCGGCCGTCACGAAATATTTTAGTTTTATTAAATGATTTAAAGCAAAATTAATTCCTACAACTTGAAAGTAAATTCTAAGAATGTATAAGACATGTATAATCATTGAGAAGTGTATTTGGAAATAAATCATTATTCAAACGTGCGAATGATAGCTTGTGAAGAATCGGCCCCCAAAAACATTACGTTTCGTTGAATATTTAAACAAATTCAATTCTTACAATCTTAAACTATATTTTAAGAGTGTTTTGTTTATGTAAAAATAATAATTAAGAAGTGTTTGATAAACGAATGATTGATTTTTAAAGTAAAATTCATAATACAAACCTGCGAATGTTAGCTTGTGCAGAATCGGCCGTCACGAAATATTTTAGTTTTATAAAATGATTCAAAGACAAATCAATTTCTACAACTTGAAAGTAAATTTTAAGAATGTATAAGGCATGTATAATCATTGAGAAGTGCATTTGGAAATAAATCATTATTCAAACGTGCGAATGATAGCTTGTGCAGAATCGGCCCCCAAAAACATTACGTTTCGTTGAATATTTAAACAAATGCAATCCTTTCAATCTTAAACTATATTTTAAGTGTGTTTTGTTTATGTGAAAATAATAATTAAGAAGTGTTTGATAAACGAATGATTGATTTTTAAAGTTAAATTCATGATATAAACCTGCGAATATTAACTTGTGCAGAATCGGCTGTCACGAAATATTTTAGTTTTATTAAATGATTCAAAACAAAATTAATTCCTACAACTTGAAAGTAAATTCTAAGAATGTATAAGACATGTATAATCATTGAGAAGTGCATTTGGAAATAAATCATTATTCAAACGTGCGAATGATAGCTTGTGAAGAATCGGCCCCCAAAAACATTACGTTTCATTGAATATTTAAACAAATTCAATCCTTTCAATCTTAAACTATATTTTAAGAGTGTTTTGTTTATGTGAAAATAATAATTAAGAAGTGTTTGAGAAACGAATGATTGATTTTTAAAGTTAAATTCATGATATAAACCTGCGAATATTAACTTGTGCAGAATCGGCCGTCACGAAATATTTTAGTTTTATTAAATGATTCAAAACAAAATTAATTCCTACAACTTGAAAGTAAATTCTAAGAATGTATAAGGCATGTATAATCATTGAGAAGTGCATTTGGAAATAAATCATTATTCAAACGTGCGAAAGATAGCTTGTGCAGAATCGGCCCCAAAAACATTACGTTTTGTTGAATATTTAAACAAATTCTATTCTTTCAACTTTAAACTATATTTTAAGTTGCTTATAAAAGATTGGTTGCAATCTACAATTAGGTACGGGCCTTTGTATGCAGGCTGCAATGAGTGACGTTGCACTTCATTTCTCACAAATACATGTGTGACTTGTGGGTTAAATAAGGCAGTGTCAAGATATGAGGATCTGTTTGCTTTCCCGGGAAAGTTATAACGAAAAGATGCCACCCTTTTTGTTAGTGAATTAACAATGGCATGCAATGATGCTATAAGTGCATTCAATAAAAAAGCAAAAATTGTCTTTCTTGAAGAACTATTTAACACCTAAACTACTTGCTTCCTCATGCAACTTGTTGCTGGTTTTCTTTCTTTTACGTTTCAGAAAATCATTTATATGTTGAACAAAACAGTGCTCCGATGATTCAATTGCCTTACCGTCACAGATTGGAATAATTTTGCAACAAATTTGTCTTGACTTTATATCAACACGTTTCTAATTTCATTAATCTTTCGTTCAGTAATAAAAATATTATTTAATTCTCTTTTTTTTTTTTTTTTTTTTCTGCTTGTGTGTATTGTACTGAGGCATGTGTTCTTTGAAATGATCATATGATCCAGAACAGGATTTCTTTCGGTGGGTTTGTTTGTCTGTTCGGCTGTTAAAGTATGTTCAAGCTTTCACTAAATTTGAGGCTTGATCATATTCTATGAGCCACACTCTGCTATGGTCCCACCAATGCACCGCCCCCACGGCAGAGTTTCGTTTTTATCAAATGACCTCAATGTAACTTAATTTTTAATGTGCTTCTTATTTTTATCTTCCTTTTTTTTTCTATACATGTAAACAAATTTATATTGAGGTGAAGCAACCTTGCTTCTTGTAATACAACGTCTATAAATAATTCATTGCTATCTTAGCAAGCTACAACGTACATTCGTTTTGTTACTTCTTCTTTTTTCTAATCCGCAGTCTTAATGATGTTTATTATTAAATAATTATAGTTGCATTTTTATTATGTGGCGGAAGAGAAATAAAAGAAAACTGAACTGAACTGAACTGAACTGAACTGAACTGAACTGAACTGAACTGAGACGGGGTTGTGATCAATATGGCGCCACATTTACATGGCGCCATGTCATGGCAAAATTGCCGGCAAATCACTAAACAAATGGCGATTGGTCAACGACTGGTGGCGTTAAATAACCGACTGTTTCATACTCCACAGCCGGCTAGTAATTTATTCAATCAAAATATTTTCTAAGTTCATTTAATAAATGTAAGGCGTTTACTTGAACAAGTTAGACTATTTTCAAAAACAATATCAATAAATAAAAAAAATATTTCGATAATTTTAAGATCAGTGCTTTTAAACTACAATTCGAAGAAACCTTGAAACATTTCCTGGGTTTTATTAAATTTTAATTTTCCCTTTGATTCCTAGTAAATGTTTAAAATAGGGATTCGCGAAATTTGCAAAGTAAGCTCAAGGTCCTTTACATCAAAAAGGATGAAAAGCACTGCTTTAAATGCAAAATATTTTTAATTATAAAGATATAATCACATGTCAGCTAATTAATGATTGTTTTATTTCAAACAACCACCTGTTGAGACGTGCGACCAACGTACCGACTATCGCAGTGGCACACAAACTGAACGCCTAGAAGAGCGAATTAAACAACACGTTCCTAGATCCATCGCCAATCCTCCTGCCTCGCCCAACCGCCAAAGTCTTTCCCGCTCTTGCAAGGCCAACACACGACCACAACAATTTCACGAATCCTCCATTGGTCAACATCTTCTTGACAACGCCCAATGCGCTCTTCACTATAGCAACGAAAAATTTTCTATTCTCGCTCGAGGTCGCTCTTCTTTTCACCTTTCTACTCTTGAAGCGACTTTCATTAAATCTCGCTTTTTTTGTTACCAGGTATATTATTAAAATCTTTATTCATGTTCTTCTGGTAAAATCTGAGTTAAATTGCTGTTAATTCTTCATTAAAAAGTAAAAAAACAATAAAAACTCAATGTTTCGGTGTTCTATGATGTAGTAGACCTTCATCAGGAGAATAATCAAAATACAAATATCATCCGCAATAAAACCACAGTGGTACAAAAAAAGAAGAAAATATATTAAAAGTACATTTGTAATCTAAAACGACATCTAACGAATTTTAAATTATAATAAGCATTTGGATAAAAACAATTGGTTTTATCATTAAAATCCTTCGTGTAATTAGTTTAGCTGATCTGTTTAATAAACTATTAATAATACCTTGTTTTTGTTGCTGTGAATGACAAGATTCATAATTCAAATAACGTTTAGTGTGGGTTTCTTTTTTGTTATATATTTTGGTTGCTAACATTCCATTTTTCTTCTTCATGACCAGTATATCTAGGAATGGTAATGTGTCTTCTTTTTCATATTCGATGGAAAATTTGATGCTTGCTTCAATGCTATTTATATGAGCGAAAAATTTTTTTACGATATCTGATTTTATTATGACAAATGTATCATCTACATCTACAAATCTCGACCATAATTTTGGAGGGGAGAAAAAAGAATTTATCGCTTTTACCTCAATGTGCTCCATAACCAAATTTGCAATAGTAACAGAAATAGGGAAGCCCAATGGAACACCAAATATTTGTTAATAAAATTTTTCTTGAAATATAAAATACGTGTTGTTTCATTAAATTTCTCAATCCCCTTTTGTGTAAGCAAAAAGAATTCGTCTACTCTTTGAAAATTTCTTAATCTTTTCTCTCATTGGCTAACATCTTTCAGCCAATGAGAACTCTGCTTTCCCCTTTATAACTCAGTTCGGTTTCAATTCTGCTTCATTCGGACGATTTCCCCTGAAGAGTGTCAGATGAAAAGCTTTGGGAAGAAAAATCTTTTACTTCACGCAATCTTCAAACTCTGTACCACCAAACGTCTATTCAAAAAAACGTCGGTGTGAAATATCTATATCAAAAATATCAGGTCCGGAATGAAAAAAGAAATGGCATTAAAATTGTTCAGCCTGATAGCAGTTTTCAAAAATTCACATAAACAAACTTAAAAAATATTGAAACAAAATACATTGAGCTGTTCTTGAGTGCAATATTATTTTATGATTGTACGGGTGTTTTTGTTTTTCAAACAATAATGTTGAAATTCCGACTATCAATTGAATAATTTTTATCGCAAAAAAAATGTCGGTTTCATAAGTTTTGATCAAAGTTACGTTACTCGTCACAGTTGAAACATAAATCGATGGTAATTAAATTACTTTTTTAAAACATTTTAACTTTTTGTAACTCTTACGAAAACTGGACCTAACTAATTAAAAAAGTCGTACAGCAATTAAAAGTTAAACAATTACGTCAGAAAAAGTTAGCAAAATTTTATAAACAAATATTTTATTAATGAAATTAGCGTACTTAACTAAAAGAAAAAAGGATATGGAAATAAAAAAGGCTTTCTGTAAAATTAAAAAAATCAATGTGATCAAAGGCAATCACCTCTAAATAAATTAGTCAAATCGAAATATTCTTTTATAGTGAAGAAAAATTAAGGTGAGTTCCTGCGATGTGGAACTATAAACATAATTTTTTTGTGTAATAATTTGCTTTCTTTTTATGTTATAAAATTTCTTGCCTAAATGTTTACAAAAGGGAGTGAATTTAAAAAAATATTTGGTCAATAGCAAAGATCGAAGCGTTGTAAACACTAATAAAACCAGCTTTTAGCAGATTTGCTTGTGTAGAGTTTCTTTCTCTGTAAACAGTAATAATTTTGCCAAGTGGATTTCAGCTGTCAGCATTCTTACTTCTAATTTTACGGATTAATGACGTTCGACAAACAGCCGAAGTCGTTAATTCTCTGAAATCGCTCTCTCGTTCAGCCAAATTACAAAAATTGACCACCCTTTGAAAACTCGTTTTTTTAATCCCAAATGATGTTTAAATTTAACATTTAAGTATCTATATTAAAAGAGTATAAAATTTTCTTTCTATACAAATTTGAATGACAATTCCAGCGCTGGTAATTGTTGAGATATAAGCAAGCAAAGAGCATGGGCATTTTCAGCCCCCCCAGCCGTACAAAGTTTCCAAAAAGCCCAGTCTGAATAGGGTTAAGTATATCTAAATTGATCTGGCAAAACTAGGTTAATCTGTGTGTGACAAAGAAGTAGCATCTCCTTTCGCAAATAATTTGCAGCTGCAAATCTTTTCAATGCTAAAACTTCTTTTGTTGTTCTCTGCGCGCGAAACTATGACAGGGAAGCTTGTTATTGTAAAGGTCCATTAACTGGAACTGTTTCTTATTATTTGTTTTGATTAAAAAGAAAAACATGTAACAAGCAACCATGTGTGATCAAAATCACGTGTCATTTTATCAACGGCAGTTTTGCTTCAAACAACGGTCTGTTCATTTTTAGTGCCGTCGGGTCGTTCACACTGTAAATACGTCAGTTGAGTATAAAAGATATTAATATGAAAGCAAGTTAGAAATTGAACATAAGTAATTTAAGCGAAGAAATGAAGTAACGCATTTCATTCAATTATAAACATTTTTTCAAACTATAAAGTTGTAATCAAATATCAATTGGTTAACGACTGTTTTAATTCAAACAGCCATCTTTTCATTTTTAGTGATGTCGGGTCGTTCACACCGTATAATATGTCAGTTGAGTATGTAGCGGACTCATCACCGCAAATCGTCTTTCGTGCATATATTTGCTTCGATTTTGCATAGTTTGCCGCAAATGTATTTTCCCATGTTGTATTTCGCTCGCTGCAGACTCGGCTTGCAGCGCCCTTCCGCTCGCTGCACAACATTTATGTATTGCCATGACAACCGTCATGTAATAATTTTGCATGTTTTACTATTTTTTCCTATTTTTCCTATTTCACAGTACCGCCTTTCCGTTGTTCCCACCAATGATCTTCGGCTGATCGCGCCATCAATGCTATTTTGTGTGATTATTATTATTATTATTACCGCCTTTCGTGTAATGTATTATCGACACAATGCATACAGGATGTAGCCTGATCCCCTGACCTACGCTTCGTGGTTTTACTTGTAAAAAAGGTCAGGCGTTATAATAGAAAATCCATAACATTACTCTGACGTTATAAGTTATACACTCGTTGGCAGAATCTCCGGCAGACAGACCGAGACTGACGGAAATAGCGATGGAGACATAACTAAATTGAGAAAGAGACTCATATTGCTGCTGTGTAATTTAACTCGAGATTGATCCTTGCAACCTGGTCAAGTGAAGATTCTGCTTTTTGTTTAATTCCGAAGTTTAGTGTTGTTTTGTCTGTTCATTTCAAATTGTGCCCCTTTTCAATAAAAGGAGTTTAAAGTTTACTGAGTGCCAAAAACCACTCACGCTACAAGTATAAAAGATATTAACGTAAAAGCAAGTTAGAAATTGAACATAAGTAATTTAAGCGAAATAAAGAAATGAAATAACGCATTTAATCATAATGTAAACAGTTTTTCAAACTATAAAGTTATAATGAAATATCAATGAGTCAACTCACTGATATTAAAGTTATAATGAAATATCAGTGAGTCAACGGCCCAGATGGTAGGTGCTTTCACGCAGCCTGGGCCGTGAGTAAGTCTGTTCATTGATTTTAAAATGACAGACCGAAACCGAACCTACCAAAACGGAAGGGTAACCACCCATTCCGATGTTCAGTGTGGGTCTGCTAATCGGCAAACGTCCTTTCCAGGACGGGGTAATGCCAGGATAAAACTGCCCTTTTCAGGGAACATTGCCAACAAGTTCCGAAGACCCACTATTCTTCAGCTGAACATCGAAGGCCTTACTGCAAGCAAGATGAACGTTCTTCATCACCTCGCTATGCAGTCTGAGGCACTCGTCATCCTACTACAAGAGACCCACTGCACTGATGCAGAGAAGTTGGTGCTACCAAACTACCAATTAGCTGGGTCTTCTTTAAGCAGGAAGCATGGCCTTGCCACGTTTGTCGACAAGCGACTGAGATACACGCTTTTGGACCAATCTCCACCGACATCGGAGATCGAGTGGCTGTGTGTGGACGTTGGTGGCTATGAAATAGTCAACGTCTACAAACCACCGCCAACGCGATTGCGAACCCTGGATCTCCCAGTGTTTCCTCACCCCTGTCTTTACGTTGGCGATTTTAACTGTCGTCATCCTGACTGGGGTTACGACGACAACAGTCCGGACGGTGAGTGCTTGGCTGGCTGGGCAAGTATTAATTGTCTTGCCCTGCTATATAATGCCAAGGACGCTGCCAGTTTTTATTCCGGCCGCTGGAACACTGGCACCAATACAGATCTAGCTTTCGCTAGCATAGGTCCAAACAGTCGCTTACCGGATAGACGTGTCCTTGACAAGTTCCCCAGGTCACAACATCGACCTTCGCTTATTACACCACCAAGGTTTGCTATGGCAGTGCCAAGCATGCCTGTTAAGCAATGGAACTTCTGCAAGGCCAAATGGAGTCACTACATCGCTTTGACGAATAAATTCGCAAAGACTTTGTTGCCGCCTGATTCACTTGATGTGGATGCGGCTTACCAGGACTTCTGTAACACCATTAAGAAAGTAGCCAAAAAGACTATCCCACGCGGGTATCGAAATAACTATATTCCGTGTTGGGATGCAGAGTGTGAATCCCTCTATAAAACCTTTCTGCACTCTCCTCAGGGAGACGACTCAAGTTTGGCTGCTACAGCTCTGCTTGCCAAGTTTGCCAAGTTTGACAGACAGACGGAGGGATTGATGGTCCGAGGCAGTTCGGAGCATTGACTTCTCACACTTTAGTCGAAAAGCGTGGAGTATTTTGAACAACCTTACTGGTAGGTCACGACACTCTCCTCGTCACTGTCCCGTTTCAGCCGATGCTATTGCATCCCAGCTGGTTAGAAATGGGAAATACGAGGCTGTTGATCGCAAGTCATCTCGAGTTGTCTCTCAAAAAGTGTCTGACCTTTGGAGGGCCACAACACCAAACGCAGTAAATATCTCTGACAATTTTTCACAGAGAGAATTTGCTGCTGCTCTCCAACATTTAAAACCAGGTGAAGCTCCGGGACCTGATTCCATCTGCTCAGAGCTTATACTCCATGCCGGAGCTGCTTTGAAGTCCTGGTTACGTGACTTCCTTTCTTCCTGTTTGCGACGACTCAAAATTCCCAAGATCTGGAGAAGAGCGCTTGTGGTCGCGATCCCAAAACCAGCAAAGCCCGTGGGGGACCCAAAGAGTTATCGACCGATATCTCTGCTCTGTGTCCCCTACAAGATCCTCTAGAGGCTTATCTACGCCCGCGTTGAACCATTAATCGATCCACTGCTCCCTAAAGAGCAGGCTGGGTTCCGACGCGGGAAGTCAACCGTAGATCAAGTTGTTCTGCTAACCCAGAACATCGAGGATTCTTTCGAGGCTAAAAAGAAGGCCGGTGCCATATTTATCGATCTGACAGCTGCTTATGACACTGTCTGGCACCGTGGCCTTACCTGCAAGCTGCTGAGACTACTTCCGGATAAGCACATGGTCAAAATGATCATGGAGCTTGTCCGAAATCGAAGTTTCACCCTTACCACCGGTGACAGCAAGCAAAGCAGACTATGCCGTCTTAAAAACGGCATTCCTCAGGGATCGGTCTTGGCTCCCCTCCTATTTAACATCTATACGTACGATCTTCCTTCCACGATTTCCAGAAAGTTTGTTTATGCTGATGATCTAGCATTGTTGCATTATTCTGGAAACTGGAAGGACTTGGAGGGGACTTTAAGCCAAGACATGTCCACACTGTCAGCGTATCTCCAGACTTGGAGCTTGAAGCTCAGTCACACTAAGACGGTGACGGCAGCCTTTCACTAAAATAACCAAGAGGCAAAACGTGAGCTAAAGGTCTACAACAACAGTACACTTTTACCGTTCTGCCCAACCCCTACTTATCTTGGGGTAAAACTGGACAGATTGCTACGTTTCGTCACCATTTAGTGGCATTGCGCAAAAAACTATCCTCGCGCGTCACACTGCTGAGGCGACTCGTGGGCTCGGGATGGGGTGCTGATGCTAAAACACTACGCATAGCCGCCTTATCTCTAGTCTACTCAACAGCTGAGTACTGTGCGCCAGTCTGGTGTCGCAGTGCTCACACTCGCCTCATTGAAAGTGTCTTGAATGACGCCTTGCGCATAGTTACTGGATGCCTGCGTCCCACTCCAACGGACCACCTACCTTTACTCTCAGGCATCCAGCCAGCTGAGCTTCGCCGACTGGGAGCGACACTCTCCTTGGCTTACCGTGGATCTCTGGACCCCGATCATATTTTTTATGGTCTTTTAAGTGGGTCCTCAGATACTGGCCAAGTGAGACTAAGATCCAGACGCCCGTTTGTGCCAGGTGCGCGGAATCTCTTGGACAACCTTGCCAGACTTGGCATCCGCGCCTCTGAACGGACAAATCATAAATGGAACGCGGAGTACTGTGAAAATGCTTCCAGGCTCCGTGCTTTTGTGCCCGAGACCGGTGCCAGGCCTGTTGGGATGGGCTTACCCCGAGCAGCTTGGGTTAAGCTCAACCGCCTGCTGACTGGTGTTGGGCGATTCCATTCGTCCATGCACAAATGGGGTCTCGCTCCTTCACCGAATTACGAGTGCGGCGCCTCTGAGCAAACCGCAGACCATGTACTAACAGCGTGCCCTATACATCGGGCACCACATGGAGCACGAGGTCTGACGGTTTTGGATGACGAAACTCGATGCTGGCTTAATAACATCACTGCCAGCATCTGATCCAGGCAGTGCAGCAGTCTGGGGTAGTAAAAGGATAAACCCTCGGCCCCAGTCCTGTTTGTGTCTGGCCTGGAGTGGATGCCCCTCAAACGACCACGACGACGAGTGAGTCAACGACTGTTTTGATTCGAACAACCGACTGTTCAGTTTTAGTGCCACCAGGTCGTTGACACTGTAGATATGTCAGTTGAGTATAAAAGATATTAATATGAAAACAAGTTAGAAATTGAACTACGGTAATTTAAGCGAAATAAAGAGATGAAGTAGGTTTTGTAATTAATTAAAATAAAAAAATTTTTCAAACTATGAAGTTTAAATTTTTGATTCGAACAGCCGTCTGTTCATTTTTAGTGCGTCGAGTCGTTCACACTGTAGATATGGTGCTTACAACAAAAAGAACAACCACTGGAATCTTATGGTGACGAAAAAAAATTTATATATTACCAAATAATAACAATATATATGTAAAAAACAGCCATGGTGGATTTAGCATTCTTGATTTTTATTTTAACCAGAGATTCTCAACCTTTTTTAGTTATGGCCCACTTTGAACACAGATTTTTTTGGTGTCCGATGAAATTACTTTAATAAAATTATTTATGTTTATTTATGATAAAAACCTGTGGCGTGCGGTCAGGGCATGCAAGTCATGCGTTGCATGACCAAATTTTTAGGAATAGCATGACGAACTTTTGCGCGATGAGATAGATATCGTTGAATTCGATGAGAATTATTACTTGTTCGGAATGAAATCTGAGGCTGATCCGAGACGAAGACCCGTTTTTTTGTGATATTTTAGAGCAGGGGTCTCCAAAGTAAGACCCGTGGGCCAAATCCAGCCGATTAAGATTTTTTATCCCGCCCGCTGAGCTCTTTTTAAAAAACATATACACTCGCTTTGAACCAAAGTTAGATAGAATTATGTCGGAAATGCCCCAGTTTCATGTTTCTAATACTAATCAAGATTAACATACTGTATAAGTGGTTAAATAGAAGAGACCGGGCAACGTAGTAACACTTTTTTTTCTTGTTGCTATTTCTCCCATAATAAATTTTTTTTCAAAATTCTTGTTTAATATAAAAAATTTAAATCACTGTTTTACTAACATCAAAAAAATAAATTAATAATTTTTAAAGCTTAGTGGTTAAAATTACAATTTAAATATTAAAAAAAGCGTTACAATGTGCCCCGTCAATGGGGTAAGTTGTAACAGCAACAAAATCACTAATAAATGTTTAAACATAAATGTAACTTAAAGAAAATAACAATATGAAAAAGTAAACACAATGAAATCACACATAGCCTAGTCATAGATATGAGTATCAAGCACAAAAAATGAGGTATTTGGCCGTTGTCCAAAAATGTTAAAACAGATTTTTTCACTGCTGGATTAGCCTAATCATAAATTTTAGAATCATATTTGTGACAAAAATATGTATTCAAATTTTCGGTACAAGCTAAATGTGACCTCTTTAGGTAACTATAGCATTGTACTACCCACTCCTCATTAAGACGACTGTTAAAATAAGGCTCAAGAAATGTAATGCAAAACTACACTTTTGCTTATAGTGTTTTTCAAAAATTGATTTTTCTTTGCTTGAAGCTGTAACAGATTTTCCTTTTCTGGTGCGTCTGTTAGCATGGCACACTTTTTAGACCTTTTCTTATTTTGCACCAAAGACTTAGCCTATCTTTAAGTTTTTTAGCACTCTGTAGAGTTTTACATGGCCAACATCAATGTTTTGCAACTCCCCTTATTAATCTCTTTTAAATTATAGCAACTGCATGCTGCAGCGCTCTTAAGCTGTCTTGTAATGATGAGCTGGTGTTCCTGTTAGTCTTTCTTTTATAAATTCTTATATTATTCACAAATGTAGTTGCCGAAGTTGCTTTTAATAAAAGCTAGTTAAACCTATGCACAAAAATATGTCTTACAACTTACCCAATCAGCCTATGTTACAACTTACCCCACCACATACTTAGCCAAGTTTTTATTAATATCTCAAAGAGTTAAGTTTTAGCTGCTAAACCTTGTTAAGCATTGTTTTGTGGTTCGACTGATATAAAATATTTCAATAAAACCTCACCCGCTATTTCTCAAGCAGACAAAAATTAAATGTCAAAAAATTTACTTTGCCTACTCAAAAAGCTTGTTTAGCAGTAAGCCTATTTTTAGTCATTGGAACTAAACAATGTTATTTGCTAGCAATCGGTCTTAATATAAATGTTATTTGGGGCTATTTAAAATTTTGTTAGTTTATGTTAGATTTTGACAAATACGAATGTTACAACTTATCTCATGTTACTGTACAACTTGCCCCGGTCTCCCCTATATATGTGTATGCAGTGACGGATATTCAAAGTTAGGGGCCCGAGGCAAGGATTCCCAAAAATTGGTGTTCTCTAAATAAAAAAAAAGGTCTTTGATCTCGTATTTCCCTTTTTCTTCCCAAAATCATTGTGATCTCTAAAAAAAAGATTTTCACTTTGAATCGATCTCGTATTTCTGTATTTTTCTCTTAAAATCATGGTGATCTCTAAAAAAAGTCTTCACTTTGAATCAATTTCACATTTCCCACTTTTCGTCCCAACTTCATAATGATCTCTAAAAAACATATACAGCAAAATGAAATTATATGCGATATTTTCAAGGGGAGGCCCGAGGTAACTGCCTCACTCGCCTCACCCAATATCCACCACTGTGTGTATGCTTTACATTTCAACTGTGTACTGCAACAGATTTTTTTAAATAAATAGTCTGTTTACATTTACTTATTAACTCTTTTTCATAAATTAAGTTTTTTGGTTTTGGCCCAAGGAGGTCCAAAAAAATCTACACATGGCCCCCTGCTCGATATTTTTGAAGACCCTTGTTTTAGAGAATACCGTGAATTTAGGACAAAAAGACGAAAAGTAAGAAATCGGAGACTGGTTTGAAGTAATTAATTTTTTGTTTTGTTTTAGAGAGCCCTGCATTTTGAGGAGAAAAAGTGCATTACCACCTGGCAACAATTTCAAGTGATGATCTTTTTTTTGGAGATCACTACATTTTGAGGACGAAAAGTGCATCACCCGGAACGATTTCAAGCGATGACCTTCTTTTTTTTTTTTTTTGGAGATAACTGCATTTTGAGGAGAAAAAGTGCATTACCAGGCAACAATTTCAAGTAATGACCTTTTTTTTAAAGAGATAAGCAAAAATCTAGGACGAAAATTGATCTTGATCACCATGACATTACGACTAAAAGTTACAATCTCACACAAAAATTTTCTTCTTTTCTTTGTTAAAAGTCTTTGCCTTTAAAACGCATATTCTGGAATCATAAAACTTTCTTGGCCCAACTGAAATTTCTTGTGGCCCATTTTGGCTGTGTGGCTATAGGTTGAGAACCCCTGATTTAAAGCAATAAAAAAGAAATTATAACGTTATGGACTTACTTAAATCCTCCATGGATTTCTACAATTTTAACAATATTAATTAACTTTAAATTTACAAACGCGTATTAATATTGTTATAATTGCAGAAACCTGACGAGGGCTTAAGTAAGCCGAAAACGTTCGTCTTTATAAACAATTTTCTTTTTAAATCTTTGGTTAAATAAAAATCAAGAATGCTGAATCCACTATGGCTGCTTTCTACAATTGTTGTCAAATTGAAAAAAACAACCTCTTTGCGGAAGCTTAAAAACAACATAATCTAACGGTTTTTCAATACCTGCATATTCCATCAAAACAACTGTTTTTAATTAATCCTTACGGCGATGATAAAGCTAATGCAGTTGCTGCTTGTGAAAGTGTAAGGTATGTTTTGCTATTGTAGGCTCAAAAAAATCGTCGAAGGCTATGTAAAATTTGTTTTTTAATGATTTAAGAAAATATTTTCATAATCGGCAAATACAAGGCGATCGTGTCAAAAACGCTGTTTGGCGCCCCACAGTTTTGGACCATACCATACAAGTTGATGGCAGTAACTGTGGAATCTATTGCTTGAAGCTACAACTGTTATCTATTTCAGGAAAGGTTATTGGCATACTAATCATGCATGTTACAGATTGCAGATCTATTACTAAAAACTGCAAAATATGGTCCCCAAAAAATCTTTTTGACAATTCTGCGCAAGCTCTTCAGGAACTTTGATTATGGTTTTCAGCAAAAATTCTGGAGATGTCAGGTACTTAGTGTGCTTTGCAAGGAAAAGGGCATAATTACAATAATACGATTATTCATAATTGGCTTTTTTTGTTCGTTTTTAGATTCCATGGAAAACGTTTGCCATTATTGCTGCGATACCAGTGCACAAACTAAGAAACAATGGGTAAAGTAAAAGTTTAATAAGCAGTAGCATTTATTTAAATTTTTTTCGAATTAGGTTGCTTGTGACATGTGCGCAAGATGGTACCACTGCAAGTGCGCACCAGTATCCATGGTAAAAGTTAAGAAAACCGCATGGTGTAGTCCATTGTGTGTAGAATGAATACGATTAGGTAAAGACTTTTTTTTTGCTTCAATGTACGAGTATGGGTCGTAAACAATAGCTTTTTTAATTACCAGTAAAATAGCTGTTTAATTTAACCATACAATGACCTTGATTTGGATTGCATAGTTACATCGTTTGTTTTTATTAATTTTATGATAGAAGTAAATACTTTTAGGATGCAAGTATTCCGTCATATCCATTCCGTGCTACATATTCTTAAACATAACAAAGCAATCTTCAGACCGGAAAAACCTGAATCAGTGGTTTTCAACCTGGTAATCGTTTAACTATTTTATGGAGGCTGCGGAAGTGTTTAAAGAATTTTTTTGGAGAACATTAGTACAAGAAATCAGAGACAGTTTTTTAATAGGGACCTTTTTTTTAGAGAACAGTACTTTTTAGAAACGAAAATCAAGAAATTTGAGGCAAATTCAAAGTGAAGGTCTTTTTATAGAGATCACGAGAATTTTTCGAGAAAAATTCTAAGACTTTTTTTTGAAATTACTATGTTCCTGGGACAAAAAATTGACAAATAGGGGACAGATTTCAAGTGGAAGCTTTTTTTACCATCTGAAAAAATCTGAAAAAATAGTCAACGTCTACAAACCACCGCCAACGCGATTGCGAACCCTGGATCTCCCAGTGTTTCCTCACCCCTGTCTTTACCCTGGCGATTTTAACTGTCGTCATGCTGATTGGGGTTATGACGACAACAGTCCGGACGGTGAGTGCTTGGCTGGCTGGGCAAGTATTAATTGTCTTGCCCTGCTATATAATGCCAAGGACGCTGCCAGTTTTTATTCCGGCCGCTGGAACACTGGCACCAATACAGATCTAGCTTTCGCTAGCATAGGTCCAAACAGTCGCTTACTGGATAGACGTGTCCTTGACAAGTTCCCCAGGTCACAACATCGACCTTCGCTTATTACACCACCAAGGTTTGCTATGGCAAAGACTTTGTTGCCGCCTGATTCACTTGATGTGGATGCGGCTTACCAGGACTTCTGTAACACCATTAAGAAAGTAGCCAAAAAGACTATCCCACGCGGGTATCGAAATAACTATATTCCGTGTTGGGATGCAGAGTGTGAATCCCTCTATAAAACCTTTCTGCACTCTCCTCAGGGAGACGACTCAAGTTTGGCTGCTACAGCTCTGCTTGCCAAGTTTGCCAAGTTTGACAGACAGACGGAGGGATTGATGGTCCGAGGCAGTTCGGAGCATTGACTTCTCACACTTTAGTCGAAAAGCGTGGAGTATTTTGAACAACCTTACTGGTAGGTCACGACACTCTCCTCGTCACTGTCCCGTTTCAGCCGATGCTATTGCATCCCAGCTGGTTAGAAATGGGAAATACGAGGCTGTTGATCGCAAGTCATCTCGAGTTGTCTCTCAAAAAGTGTCTGACCTTTGGAGGGCCACAACACCAAACGCAGTAAATATCTCTGACAATTTTTCACAGAGAGAATTTGCTGCTGCTCTCCAACATTTAAAACCAGGTGAAGCTCCGGGACCTGATTCCATCTGCTCAGAGCTTATACTCCATGCTGGAGCTGCTTTGAAGTCCTGGTTACGTGACTTCCTTTCTTCCTGTTTGCGACGACTCAAAATTCCCAAGATCTGGAGAAGAGCGCTTGTGGTCGCGATCCCAAAGCCTGTGGGGGATCCAAAGAGTTTGTAGCAGTTAGTGGATTATATATATATTTAGCTACATGTAAATTTCACAAACTTTTACAGATCTTCTTTATTTTTAAAGCCAACAGTACAAGAACTTTTCTACATGTGTTTTTTACAACGTAAGACTCTCTCGTTTTTTTACCAAAAAGAAAAAAAATGAATAAGCGAACAAAAATATACACAAGCGTAAAAATGCGGCGATCGCTACACATCTCCCCCCAAGTGCTATGGCTGCAATAAGGCAAATACCACTGAAAGAAGAAAAAAATAAAAATAAGCGATTGCAATAGAAAATACTACAAAATTCTAAATGCACTGACAGAGGCAAAAAAAATCACACTATAGGCCTACAAGCAAACACGCAAAATGCAACACGTGATTAAAACGTCGAACTAAACAAGACATCGAAAAAAATAAATAAATAAAAACTAGTCCCGACAGCGTATAGGTTTTGTAATTAGTCTGCCTCTGCGGGAGTAAACGCGATTAGCGGGGAGTTCGTCTAGGTCTCCCGCAAAAATGTTATCAATCTCACTCGAAGATGTGGGCGAAAAAGATAAAATCTCGGAAGTTTCTCCCCGACAGAGGAGCCAGTGGGAGATATAGGCTCAACAAGGGCCGGTTTTTAAACGATCAATTGTTACTGTGTCAGTGTGACCGTCTTTTTCGATGACAAAATATTTATCGTGTCGTTCAAGTACAAAATGAGGTCCCAAATAAAGTCGTTGCAACGGAGATTTTACACTGTCAATGCGAACAAATACTTGGGAACACCGGAAAAGAAGTGGGTCGACATAAGTTTGTTGTTTTTTAGGATGACGTGGTACAGTATAACGTAATGAGTTCATGAAAGAACAAAGTGTCTTAGCATACTGTGAAGTTGGTTGGACTGTGTTTTCCTCGGACAACTCTACAGGAGTCGAATTTTCAAAATATTCCCATCTAGGGTTCTGAAATGCTGTAAAAGTGTAACTTGATGTCGAGTAATTTTCGTTTGTTGGCAAGAAATGCAGGTACGGCACTTTTCAGCAATATTTCCCGTCTCTTATTCTGCCACACAAATTGCTCTCCGATGAGTTTTTGAGTAGCCTTAATGCCTGGGTGGGAAAGGTTGGCATGCGCTCAAAAATTGTTATTCGTAATGAATTTGGAATGATGGGGTGAAATTTTCCCGTACTAGTGTCTCCAAGTAACAAAAGGCCTGAATTAGGAATCGCACGTTTACATAGTTTTAATGAAGTCATCGATTGAAAGAGCTCGCGAATCGATGGATCGTCCCTCTGTGCTAAAACCAGCTCGGTATAATCTGTGAAAAAAGGCGAAAGAGCAGCAGTGATTTCAGGACGGCTCAAGCAATCGGCAACTACGTTGTTTTTTCCTTCAATATGTCTAACATCAGTTGTGAATTCTGAGATAAACGATAGGTATCAAGCTTGCCTGTTACTTAAAAGAGTTTTTTTTCTAGATATAGCACCAACTAATGGTTTGTGGTCCGTGTAAACAGTAAACGGACGTCCCTCTAAGAAATATGTGAAATGGTGTACTGCGAAATAAGCTGCCAGCAATTCTTTATCAAAAGTACTATACCGTTTTTGGGCATCAGAAAAGGCGGCTGAAAAGTACTCCAATGGTCTGTGCGAACCACTGCTGTCAATCTGACTGAGTACAGCACCACAGAATTTATCGCTTGCGTCTACAAACAATGCTGTTGGACTGTCGTGCTGAGGATAATTTAGTAGTGTTGCATTACTCAGAGCTACTTTTATATCCTCAAACGCAGTCGATGCCTCCTCGTTCCAAGAAAGATTTGCATTGCGACCGGCAGGAACCCCTGGAGGAGGGAATTTAAAGGGGCCAAAATTTTTGCTCATTGAGGAATGAACTTTCTATAAAAATTGACCATGCCCAGAAATCGCCGTAAAGACTGGGCGTTCTGTGGGGTTGAAAAAGAATTTATAGTATCAACCTTACATGCAACAGGGGCGATACCTTTGTCCGAAACGATATGCCCTAAAAAGCGTAGCCGATTTTGGCCGAATAAGCACTTAGCTGCATTGATAATTAATCCGTTGCGTTGTAGACGCTCAAATACTTGCCGAAGATGGGCTCGGTGTTCTTCAATGGAGGACGAAAATATTAATATGTCATCTATATAGAAAAAGACAAATGACAAGTCTTGAAATAGAGAGTTCATAAAGCGTTGGAATGTTTGGCCAGCGTTAGTTAGGTCCATAGACATCTTTAAAAATTCCCAATTTTCGGCCCGGGTGCAAATTGCGGTTTTGGCAATATGTTCTGGGTGGATATGAATTTGGTGATATGATTTAAACAAATCGATGCTGGAAAATATTGTGGAACCGGATATATTTTCGGTAAAGTCATGAAGGAAAGGAATGGAATAAGAGTCCTTGACGGTTACTTGATTCAGACGCCGATAGTCTCCTACTACTCGCCAAGATCCGTTAGATTTTTTTACCATATGAACGGGAGATCCCCACGGGGAAGAACTGGGTCTAATTATCCCCAACTCCTCAAGCTGACTTAATTCCTTTCTTAAAACAGCAAGTTTTTCGGGAGAAAGACGGCGTGGCCGCTGTTTGATGGGTGGACCGGTTGTTTCAATGTAGTGAACGATATCATGTTTTGGAGGAAGCCTTAAGTTCGAAACAGAGAACACCTCGGGAAATTCAGCTTCAAAAAACTAATAATCTCCTAAGTTGTAAACCGGAGGTTCGACATTACACAAACTAGGCTTAAGTTCAGTATTAGATAAAAAAGAATAAGGATCACGACACTTCTGTGCATGAGGACCAAAACGTCGATGAAACCAGCAGAACGATTTAATATTTTCAGATTGTGGTATGTTTCAGGAAATATCAATCTTCCTCTTCTAGGATCAATCTTGATATCAAAGTGCGATAAAAAATCTATTCCAATGATGGGTTTTACCACTTCAGCAATGCAAAATTCCCAGTTTAAAGGCACCGGACCTCCCAGGTCAATAGTAATATTTTTGCAACCAAACGTAGGGACAGAGCTTCCATTAACAGCAGACAAATAATCCTGAGGATGATCTCGAGAATTAGGGTCCACAGGAATTACAGAATAAGAACTGCCCGTATCAATCAAAAATTTCAAATTAGTAATAGAACATTTTATGTGCAATAGTTGCGACGTAAGAGTTGAGCACTCATTATTTCCTCCGGTGAAATCGCCTTTCTTTACCGGAGCTATCAGTTTAAACGATTCTTTTGAGAATGAGACATTGGGTCATTTGCATGCCAAGAGCAAGGGGATATGCATTTATGAGCTCGATTGCCATAACGGTTGTGGTAAAAACATAATTCATTCTTAGAAATTGTTGATGTGGTTGCGGAACCTTTATTACGCTGGTTGGAGATAAACTTTTCAAGCTTTCGATTTAATTCGTCTACGGCGTCCGACATATTTCTCAACTGCTTATTAAAATACTCATTGGCCTTGTATTGCGGTTTATCATCTGTGGGAGGATTGGCGGGGCTTACAGATAAAATATCAGTGGCTTTTCGTGCTAATAAATCAACGTCTGTTTCGCCAGAAGCCGACAGTAATTGACGAACCATTACGGGCATACCCTCAAAGAAAATCTTTTTTATAAGCCTTTTGCAAGTAGGTTCATTGTGATCAAAACTTACCAAAGAACTCCGAAGCTTTGCTAAAAATTCGATTGGGGACATTTCACCTAATTGGATTTTATGTAGTTTGTCTAATTGAGCGTCTTCCGACAAGGTATACCGCGATATTAAAGCACGCTTCAAAATATCGTAAGGAATAATAGATTGCGAACACTCTGTAATAACATCACTTAATGGCGCCAAATATTTAGGCGGTAGACGTTTAAGAACATGGTCGAACATTTGGCTTTGCTTACAAATACGCTGAGAAGTAAAAAAACATCCACACATTTAAACCAAGCAATGGGTTCTTTTTCCCAGAACGCTGGTAGACTTAAAGACAAATTTCTATTAAGTTGAGACAAGCTCTGTAACATAACTTGATAACTATCATTCATTGTGACGTCACTATGGTTGCTATTAGTTCGTTGAAAACAAGATGGTGGAACTGTACTAGTGTTATGCAAGTCTTCACTAGTTTCATTTTGATTATTAGAAAACCAGAAATATTTTGCGTACAAATAATAAAATGCAAGAAATATAATTGCTATATGCAGGGCCGGATTAAGCTTTTTATGGGCCTGGGGCTCTATGATAGTCAGAGGCCTATTTTTTATTAATACAATTGAAACATAGTACTAAAAACTAACCACAATTGAAAGAAAAACAAATATTAATACATAAACAAAGTATATATTTACTTTGTATGCACACATTCAAATGACGCATTTTCTGGATTTAGACAATGCAAAGCTCTTAATAATGTCATCGGTGTCTATTTTTTGCAAAATGTCGTTTTCAATGCAGAGTAGAGCTAAGGAATTCAACCTTTTCTGACCCATAGACAAACGCAAATGATTCTTTACTCTTTTTAGCGCTGAAAATGAGCGCTCGCCAGAGCAATTAGAAATCATTAGACAAAGGTTGAGCCTGAAAACAACAGATACATTAGGAAATGCATGCACGAATTCATTTTCATTTATGAACTTAAATATCTGAATTTCTTTGTATTCACTGTTGAAATGGTGTTGTTTTATCAGTGTAGAAAAATGAATCATCTCCTCAGGAAATGACTCCTCCAGATCATCTGGATAATATTGAAGTAACGATTTCGCACTTGCTTCAATTTTGCAGTTAGACATGGTGTTCAATTCTATCAGAAACGAAAACTTTCTTTGGAGACCGTCGTAAGCTTCTAGTCGGGTTTTCATAGACGAAAGAATTTGGTCAATGATCGGCAGATATGAGTCTACTTCGAATCTACTCGATGAATCAAGTGATGTGTCTTCAGATTCACCTTCGCTATCCAACCCTACTTTTCTTCTTTTCTTTCTTGAAATTTCTTCAGTGTAATGATGACAGCCACTTAATGCTTGACCTCTTCCTTCAAATGTTTGAAATTGGGGTCTGAGAAGTTGAATAAAGTTCTGTAGACCCTGAAGCAAATTTGTTGCCTTATTCAAAGTCATTTTGCTGTCCTGCAGAGCCTGGCTCGTCTTATGGAACCGTTCCATTATTCACGACCATACCTCGAGTAAAATACCAGTTTCAAGCTTTTTCATCGATGAAATAAAACCCCTGGCTGTTTCTTTAGTTTGATATGTTTCATCATTGTCATCAGATATTGCCTTCAAGACTTGAAGAACCGCTTGGTAACCTTTTCTTAGTGCATGTAGCGCATCATATCGCGCCTCCCAACGTGTATCAGACAAAGGTTTAATTGTTGGACATTGAAGTGGTTTCAGTGCATCAACAAGAAGATTCCACCTGTGTGTTGAAGCTGAAAAGAATACATAGAGTCCTTGAACAAACATGAAAAAACGAACCGCGGATTGGCAACACTCAGCAGCACATTTTCCCACAAGATTCAAGGAATGTGCTACACAAGGAATATATTCTGCTTGGTGGTTGCGTTCTTTTATTATAGCTTGCATACCTTTATATTTTCCGCTCATGTTAGCAGCGTTGTCATAAGATTGTCCTCGGAGATCTTTCAAACTGATCCCATTGTCTTCTATAAACTCCAAAAGTATATCAGCCAATTGGTGACCAGTGTGTCCACGGGTGGGCATAAATTTGACAAATCGTTCCACGGGACCATCATGTAAAACATACCGAAAAATTATTGTTAACTGGTCAACATTTGCAATGTCAGGTGTTGAGTCCACGGACACTGAATAATACTTTGCTTGTTTTATTTCGGAAATAATAATATTTAATACTTTTGTTGCAATTGCGTCAATGAATTCCTCGAATACAGTCGATGAGAAATACGAAACGTGTCCCTTGCCTTTGCTCACTCTCTTTTGAATATGCTCAGCAAGGAAAGTATCGTATTCTGCCAACAACTCCAAAATTCCAAGGAAGTTACCGTTTTGTGGAGAACCAACCCTCTCACTACTTCCGCGGAAGGCCAGCCCTCTGGATGATAGGAATTTCATCACGCTTAAAACTCGAGCCAATACTTTGGACCAATATTTTCTGTCAGATTCTTTTTGCTCTTCCAAATCTTTGCAAATGCTTTCTTTTTTTGCTCTTCGAAAGAAATATGTTGAAAGATAACTTAAGTGTTTGTTAGTAGATTCGTGCCTGGCCAGGTCGCGTGGTGCATGTTTCCAGTCGCCATAACCAACTGATGCCAGCATGATTTTCTCAGAATCAGACGCAAAAAGTTTGCAAACAAAGCAGTAAAGTTTTTTGGTTGAAGGCGAATAGCACAACCATTCGCGTTTCACTATTTCGCCGTTCAATTGTTCTCGCCAAAATAGCGATTTAGAACAACGCCGTTTTAATTTATCGCCAGTAATACATGTCTCTGAAGTTGAAAAATCTGCATCAAGATGTTGAAATTCTAAACTTCCTATTTGGCAGCAGTAATCTCTCAGCTGGTCAGAAATTACCCCCCAGCATCCAACATCCATGTCGTGTTGAATAGTTTCTTTTACCCGATGTGTTTCATCCTCAGCAACATTAGATGACTTGGTTTTTAAATTTGGTTCCGATGAAACAATATTTATATGTGGCTCTGGCTCTGCAATACAGTCACTCGAAGTAGATGGTCGCAAAGCAGTTGCATTAGGCCTACTGGACGTCGTTTCTGCAATGTTGCTTTTCGGTTCGCTTATATCAAAAAAATCAGTCACTTTTTTTGAACCTGCTACAACTTTTTTCAATTTAGCTTCTGCTTCTCTTCTAGATTTCTCCTTTTCCCAACCGCTTTTATACTTCTTCATTTTTATTTTTAAATTACTTTAGCCTACATATGGAATCTCCCAGCTACATATGAAAAACACTGTCACTGCAAAACACACAATAAGTCAAACACACAATTTAAATTTTTGAAATTAGTTAAATACACAATAAGGTGTCACCCTAACCTACTTAATTTAGCGACAAAGCCTAAATACCTGTCTAAGCTAAAGTAGAATAAGAGCGCACAGAGACTATCAGCCAGTCAGCTTTTTTATTTTCAAGACGCAAAATCAGCGCATGAGAAAAACGGTAAAAGACCAATTAGTCACCGAGTCTACCACTCCCCGTATCAGCAACCTAGCCAAGCTAAAAAAAATAGGCTACTAACAATCCTGCCTAACTAACTCAGCCTCTCACTAAATCTACACTGGCCTAATCCTCCCAAAAACAGCTAGCAACAGAGAAGTTGAGAGAACAGCTGCAATATACTAACTGAAAGAAAATCACAAGGCTATCGATGACATAACTGGCCTGGCAGCCGAGAAAAAGCGATTGTTGCGTCATAGTGAGCAGGTTGGGTTTTACAGTGCATGGACAGTGTTTTCAATAATAGCTGGGAGATTTCTATTAGCCTAGGCTACCTTAGTTGTTTCATTGACTTAGTGTAGTGGTGGGCCTATATTTGGCTGTGGGCCTGGGGCTGCAGCCCCATCAGCCCCCGCCTTAATCCGGTCCTGGCTATATGCATAAGTATTACATAAATTGATATTAAGCTGAGCATTATTACAACATACGTAAGTCTTTTTCTTTTATGGTAGACTATTGAGGACTTGAGTTCTTCAAACTTTAAATTCTTGAAATCCAAGATCCACACTCGGGGTCACCAATATGTAGCAATTAGAGTTTATATATATATATCTAGCTACATGTAAATTTCACAAACGTTTACAGATCTTCTTTATTTTTAAAGCCAACAGTACAAGAACTTTTTTACATGTGTTTTTTACAACGTAAGACTCTCTCATTTTTTTACCAAAAAGAAAAAAATCAATAAACGAACAAAAATATACACAAGCGTAAAAATGCGGAGATCGCTACAAGTTATCCACCGATATCTCTGCTCTGTGCCCCCTACAAGATCCTCTAGAGGCTTATCTACGCCCGCGTTGAACCATTAATCGATCCACTGCTCCCTAAAGAGCAGGCTGGGTTCCGACGCGGGAAGTCAACTGTGGATCAAGTTGTTCTGCTAACCCAGAACATCGAGGATTCTTTCGAGGCTAAAAAGAAGGCCGGTGCCATATTTATCGATCTGACAGCTGCTTATGACACTGTCTGGCACCGTATTTTTACCTGCAACCTGTTGAGACTACTTCCGGATAAGCACATGGTCAAAATGATTATGGAACTTGTCCGAAATCGAAGTTTCACCCTTACCACCGGTGACAGCAAGCAAAGCAGGCTACGCCGTCTTAAAAACGGCATTCCTCAGGGATCGGTCTTGGCTCCCCTCCTATTTAACATCTATACGTACGATCTTCCTTCCATGATTTCCAGAAAGTTTGTTTATGCTGATGATCTAGCATTGTTGCATTATTCTGGAAACTGGAAGGACTTGGAGGGGACTTTAAGCCAAGACATGTCCACACTTTCAGCATATCTCCAGACTTGGAGCTTGAAGCTCAGTCACACTAAGACGGTGACGGCAGCCTTTCACTTAAATAACTGAGAGGCAAAACGTGAGCTAAAGGTCTACAACAACAGTACACTTTTACCGTTCTGTCCAACCCCTACTTATCTTGGGGTAAAACTGGACAGATCGCTCACGTTTCGTCACCATTTAGTGGCATTGCGCAAAAAACTATCCTCGCGCGTCACACTGCTGAGGCGACTCGTGGGCTCGGGATGGGGTGCTGATGCTAAAACACTACGCATAGCCACCTTATCTCTAGTCTACTCAACAGCTGAGTACTGTGCGCCAGTCTGGTGTCGCAGTGCTCACACTCGCCTCATTGACAGTGTCTTGAATGACGCCTTGCGCATAGTCACTGGATGCCTGCGTCCACTCAAACAGACCACCTACCTTTACTCTCAGGCATCCAGCCAGCTGAGCTTCGCCGACTGGGAGCGACACTCTCCTTGGCTTACCGTGGATCTCTGGACCCCGATCATATATTGTATGGTCTTTTAAGCGAGTCTTCAGATACTCCCCAACCCAGTAAACATCCATCATCGGGCCAACGTTGGCTTTAGCGCGGCTGGGTTGGGAGAAAGTTGGCAAAATTGCCAACATTTAACCAACAATGCCAACTTTCTGCCGATGATTTATTTTTGAGTTCTGGTTTGTTCTATTTGTTGCGTTAAGTACTAAAGTGGAAAAAAAAAATTTACGCTGAAAAAAGCTTTTTTGTCACTATTTCTTTGCTTAATAAAATTCGTGTTCACAGCTGCTGGTAATGTGTTTGGCCAACGTTGAAGGTAGCATTGGCTGTCTCCCCTGTGACTAAGTTGGTGATACGCTGGTAAGAAGTTGGCCAAAATTTTTTATTTAAAGACATTACCAGTTGTTCGTGTTAAATATTGATGCAAGCTTTTTGCAAAACAGCGACAATAAGTAATGTACTTCTGCTACAGTTCTTTGCTTGATGAAATTTCAATTGCTTTGATTGTTAAGTAATAGAACATTTTCTGATGAGGGATAGCCTATATGTTTTTGTTATGCCTCAACGTTTAAAAAGAATAAAAAAATAATGTTAGTCTCTGTGGTCTGATTAATCTTATATTTACCTTTTCTTATATGACCAGCTCTGCAACTAAACCCGAGTAAGCAGACTGTCCCTGATGAGAGTTTAAAACTCGAAACCATGGTCGGGCAGTGAGCTCGGGTTCGGCGTGCGTGATGCACAATGCCACAGGTGGTACTCTCTAGTGCCATCTGTCCCAAACTCGATATTTTTTATTTACTTGCAAAATAGCGTCTGACCAGGCTGAGATTTAGTACGCCTAATACTATAATTAAACAGACGTGCTTTTTTATCAGAAAGAATTGTCGATTGTAGCATCTTACCATGCTGAGATTTAGCACGCTTAATACTATAATTAAATAGACGGCTGTTTCATCAAAAACGTCGATTACCGCCATGTGTCGTTGACCAGTCGCCGACTGCTGACAAATTCGCCGGCAATTTTTTAAGACATGGCGCCACATTTATCACAATCCCTGTAGCATTTTTGGCCCTACACTAGTGAAGTAGTTATACGAGTAGAATAGATTTGAGATGTGGTATTGGGGTCTCGTCAAAAAGTTACCATAATCTATTTTTTTTTTTTTTTTTGGTAAAATTAACCCTCATTCACTCTTTCAGCACCAGGATGGAGTATAGAAGAAACCAAGAGAAAAAGGATTTTAAGAAGCAATAGTTACCGCAGGGGCATCCCGGGTTAGTTTGATAATCAAAAATTATGTACGGTGAAAAGACCCAGTATTTGTTAGTGATTTCAATATTACTATTATTTTCAGTAATCACATTGAATACATAAGTGTTTCCCAAACGGTGTGCCACGGCACACTAGTGTACCATGAGAAGTTTCCAGATGTGTCGCGAAAGATTTCGGAAAAAAATTATTTTGGGACATCGAATTTTACGGTTTTGGTATGCGAAATAAGTGAGATTCGGAGCAAAGACGGTTTTTTTTTAGAAAGAACCAATTTTGGGAAGGAAATTGACAAGAAAGAGTGTGATATTCAGGTAAAAAATTTTTTTTTAGAGCAGGGTGGTCCAAACCGCAAAGTGAAGACCTTTTTTTTGGAGATCATTATGATTTTGGGAGAAAAATAGCGAATTTAGAGATCAAATCGAAGTGAAGACTTTTTTTTTGGAGATTACTATGATTTTGGGAGAAAGATAGCGAAATCAGAGATCAAATCGAAGTAAAGACCTTTTTTTTTCTAGGGATCACCTGATTTCGAGAACAAAGATTAATAAAAACGGTCTAAAACTGCCGCAATTTTTGATGGGTTTCAAAAATGTGCCGCAAATGGAAAAAGGTTGAAAATTTTTATTTTTTTTATTTTATCTCTATATTTATCCTCCTGACTCGCAGGAAAGCGACATAGGCGCTAATACATAGGGTAGACAATTACCCCGACCTGCTTCCGGAGATGCCAAGATATTGCTGTCCGCTTGTAATTTAATAGAGATATGACTGTAATTTAGAGCTGCTTGCCAATACCACCAAGCAGGGGAATGTGCTATAAAGTGTCTTTCCCAAGGATACAACAGAATGGCGCGAGTGAGTTTTGAACCGAGACCGTGTTGGTCACGAGCCCGGCGCTTTACCACTCGACCACGCTGCCGACCAAAACACTGGATTACATGATCTTTTTTCACATACATGATTTCATTTATTAAATTCACTTGCGCTTTGATTATGGCTAAAATAGTTGCAGCGCAAGTATTTCCAAAACTTTTTTAAAAAAGTTTCTTTTGCTTGAAACCAAATTTGTTATAAACAGTTTATAGAAACTTTGCTTGAAACATAACAAATTTAATGGCTTAGGGTAGGCAGTAGAGAGTAAATTAAATACTAATTTTTTTCTCAAACCCGCTGGCTACTGTGGGTTGTCAACCTACGTAACCATTTCTTTCATAGAAGTTAGATTTATTTTTTAAGATAAACTAATGCATGCTTTAAAAACTTTTTAGGTTGTAATGCATAAATATAATGGAAGAGGTATACCGGTATAATAAGTTTGCATGTCTCTTCAAGAAGTCACTATAAGCAATTTTTTTGGTGAAACTAACCTGGAATCCTTTTCAGCACTAGGATAGAATAAAAAAGAAACCAAGAGAAAAAGGTTCTTTTTAAAAAGTGTCAGTAACCACAAGGGGGTATAAGTTAGTTTCATCAACAAAAGTCACTTATGGGTGACTTCTTGAAGAGCCCAAATTTGCAACATATACTGATAAAAGTTTGATTTCAGGTGATGGTTTCTAATGATAGTTTAACTAATGTTTTTTGAATTATTTAAATAGTTTGTTTATAATAACAATATGGAAGAACCTATGGTTTACCTGGAACATCAGACCTCAAATTATGATCAAACTAGTGTATCTATAGAAACAAGCAAAGAAGCAAATCAAAACAAGAACTGTGAAACTCTTATTTTGTCTCAAGATGATTCCTTTCAAAGGTGAGTTTTAGATATCATTAAATTAAAATTGACTTATTATATTGATTATTGCTTGCTAGTTTGCAGGAATAGTTAATATTAATTACAAAGAATAAATTAGATTTTTTTTATTGTTGGCTCTTACTAACCTTGCAGCTTATGGGGATTTCTCAAAATTTCAGACTTTGTCAACTAAGCACAGCCAATAATGAACCAAAACTAATAATTTTTGCTTTAAAATGAGAATTAATTTTGTAGGCTATCACTACTTTTGCATTGTCACTACATTGCAGCTATCACTACTTTTTTAAAAACTACAAAGAGCAACTCTACAAGACTAAGCTGCCAATTAACAATTTTGCCAATTGTGTCATAATAGAATGCATTATTGTTTTTAAGCTTTTTTTTATTGTACAAGTAATGTGAGTTTTAGTTTATAGCAAGATGTATTTATTGTTTTTAGCACAACTTAACTCTTTCACTCCAGGTATTTTTTCAGTACTGAACAAGACAAAAATTTTCTAAATTTCGATTGTATTTGTTTGAGAAGTGATTCAAAGTTTATATCATCTAAAAGCTTGTTTCTTTGTTTGTATTTGTTTGAGGAGTGATTCAAAGTTTATATCATCTAAAAGCTTGTTTCTTTGTGATTAAAATGATATGCAATTTATAAAAATTGAATAAAAAATGAGTTAGTAATAAATAAAAGTATTGACTCTAGTTTTCTTTCATAATTGTCTTTTTTTCTTCTTGTGCCATAGTGTGGCAAAATATTTTAACTTTTTTAGTCGTTAACAGTAGCTAAATATCTAAACTTTGCATTGGAAAAAGTTTTTCAAAAAAAAAAGAAATGAATGACTTATTTGAAGAAAAGCGATTGACAAGATTGCATATTTTCGCGCACATGAGTGATCTCGACGAGATTGTGTGTGTTTGCACACAGCTCTAAATAATCACATTACAAAAGAACAATTTTCCATTTTGAAATGCAAACAATTGTCTGTGCAGTGAACAACACTTGGCTTTCTATTTAACATGAAAATCATTTTTATTATAAAATAATTATAGTAATTTACATACTTTCATTCCATTACATTTCAGCAAATGATTACATAGGTCATTCTATTACATTTCAGCAACTGATGGACACCATGACTTTTTGGATTTTTTTGTTATTTACATATATGATAGTCATCTGAAAATGATTTGTATAAATTTGAAATTAAAATTTTTTTTTATAGTTTTAGAGATATTGCCCTTTAAAGTTTTGCATTTTTGCCACTAGTGGTGTTGTTGCATATGTGTAAAATTATTTTAAAATGTTTCAAATTGTTGTTGCTAATTCAAAATTGCCAAACAAAGTGTCTCTTTATATGTTTTACACTGTGGAAAATTCAAAAATGTTGTTAAAATAACATAATAAGCACTGTGAAAGAAGTTATCACCTGATTTGATTTAATTTTGATTCCCAATTTGAACTGCTGGCCCATTTTCATGATTGGTCAGTTTTTTTTCTGGTTGATTTCTTGAAGTAAAGTAGTTCTTCAACTTTTAGAATATAAGGTTATCTAGCTTAAAACTTCTTTTAAACTAAAGTTATTCAAAAATTTGCAACCTTTCTATTTTCAATTAATTGCTTTCATTCTGTACTTACATGTTTTCTAAATGCCTTTTGTGTATTATGTGTATAAATACTATTATTTGTTAAACAATATATACATCAATTTTAAAACAAATTTCAAATATTTTTTGAAAACTTATAGTATTAGTGTAGCCAGGAAGGTAAGAAGTTTATCAAGCCTTAAATTTGAATCTTCGGTTTATTTTCAGTAACGTCGCAAATGTTTTATACTGAAAATGTTAAGTTAATTACTGAATCTAAGTATTAGAATGAATAGTGATAGCCAATAGCAAAAAAATAACATTTTAAACCACACTGTTTTGAAATTGTTTTTGTATACTAGTACAGGTATCTGAATCTATGACAATTTAAATTAGGTTTTTATAAGTTTTTTTTTTGAAGTATTATGACAGAATTTACTTTATTTAAATATTTATAAAAAGCCATTTGCTTAAACTTTGATTTTAATTTGATCTATAAGAATTTCAAATACAGGGTGGGGAAAAAGTTCCCAGACAAATTGAATTGACAATATTTCAATTATAGTAAAGGAATATTAAATAAATATATTTTAATATTATTACTAGGACTATCACAAAATAAAATATGTGTCTATATTTAAATATGTCCTCCTTTAGTTTTTACTTCTCACATCTTCCTCTGAAACTCTCAACTGAAATATGGAGCTTTTGTGGTATTTTGGCCCAGGCTTCCTTCCAGGGCTGCAAACTCGAAGCATTTTTAATTGAGTTCGAGTTCACAAAAAATTTGCAAGTCCGAGTTCGAGTTCTTTAAATTTCAATTTTTCGAGTTCGAGTTCACAAAATAGAGTTGAAAAAATACAGTCAGAATAGAGTTAAGAGAATAATTCAACTGCGAAAAACTGAGCACATGTTAAAAATGCTTTTTTATCAATGTTACCAATTTTAATCTATTATTAAACAAAATAAAAGAGGACACCAATTATCATTTGGCACCAACGCTGAGAAAAGTTATAGTCAAATTTACTCATTAAATGAACTCAAACATCACAAACTTTTTTTCAAGTTTGAGTTCAAGTTCGAGTTCAGAAAATTTTTTTTTCGAGTTCGAGTTTGGCCAAAATTGCTGAGTTCTTCGAGTTCGAGTTTGCAGCCCTGTTTCCTTCAGAGACACCCTCAAACCTTCACTGGTGTTGTGTGTTTTAGCACAGGCTTCAGCCTCTAATATCGACCAAATATTGATGTCCAGAGGATTCAAATCAGGTGAAGCAGGGGGCCGCATTTCCTTGCTTCAAAAATTCGGAAAATTAGCTCTGCACCACACTTGAGTTTTTCTGAACATGTGGGAAGGAGCACTGTCTTGTTGGAAAGTTAAGTTTTTGTTTCCGAAGGGTTTCTTCATTGCTTGAGATGCAGGGATCAAATTATCCCCAATATTTGCATTTGTATTCAGTTTTGTGCCTTGTTTAATGAAAATGCAAGGTGTTTCACCTTTTGGAGACTGCTGCCCAAACCATGACCGAGGCTGGTTTTTGTAAGTGATAAACTGTTTTCAGATGTTCAGGGATATTATCATGTTTCTTTGCCAGCACTCTGTCATTTTAAGGATTAAATTTAAAATTGTGCAAGTTGTGCAAGGGCATCCACTTTTAGGATGGTCTTGTCATCACCTAGCTCCTTGAATCTTGCTACAGTGTTGTACACAGTTGATTTTGGTACTTTAAGCTGCTTGATGATTATCGAATTAGACACTCCTGTGTGCTGAAGCTCAATAATGGCATGATGTTAACTCATTTTTGACAAATTTTATGGCAATTAATATTAAAAAACCAAACTGTAAATGAAGAATGATAATACAGCTTTCAATTGATCATCAATTTATGCTTTAGAGCAGTGGTCCCCAACTCCCAGTCTGTGGATCAATTGATACCAGGCTGCATGGGCTGCACAAGAAACATTTAATTGTTTCCATTTTCTTTTGTTTCATAGTTTATTCTTTTACATGTAATTATTTAGCAAATTACTGAAAGTTTCTTTGTTTGATGATGCTATAAGCCTACTTGTGATGTCATAAATATACTTGATAACAGGAATTTCTGTAAAGTTTTGTGTGCAATTTATCTAATTTTGTCATAGGTGAACAAATTCTCAACTATTCTTTTGTTTTACTTTAGGTGGTTTTTAAGCATTTCTTTTCCTTTATTTCGTAGATTGGAAAATGTTTAGAACATGATGCTGTCAGTAGTTATAGAGATATTGTAGTAATTATTTATTTGTAATGGTTTTATAGCATTATAGGTTAGTGGTTGCAGTTATTTATAGTGGTTAAATTTTGGTAAAAGAGGCACTATAGTTGAATTTTAACCCACAAATTAGCAAAATGAGTATGAAACAGACATCGTTAGAACATTTCCTGGACAGGAAAAGGCCCAGTAAAGAGACAGAAGAGCATAAAAAAAAAACAGAAAGATTTTAACCACTATACAATGAGTCCTACTTAAAATATGTATTTATTGCAACCGGTGATTCCCACATACCAACCCCACTCTGCTTAGTTTGCTGCAACCAGTTCTTTCATGAAGCAATAAAACTGTTTTGCCACTTGAATAGCAAGCATTATGGATTAAAAAACAAGCCCTTGGATTTTGAAAAAAAATGAGAACATGAAGATCAGAAAAGTTTCTGAGGGCTACCACATCAATAAACAAAAATGCACTGAAAGTATCATATTTAGTTGCTAACCATATTGCTAAGGCAAAAAACCATTCACCATCAGCAAAGAATTGAGCTTGCCCTCCATTTAAAGATGTTTGCTGTGAACTTTTAGGAGAGGTTGCTGTTAAAAAGATAGAACATGTGCTTTTGTTGGCTAGCACTGTAACTAGACTTCTTTCAGCCTTTCCCTTCAATCGGGGGTAGCCGCAATGTATCATGTTTCTTCAAATCGTCCTGTTTTCAACATCTGTCTCCCTCACACCAACTTCCCCTGTATCCTCCTTCACTACATCTAGAAATCTTCTCTTTGGTCTCCCTCTTCCTCTTTCCCGGTAACTCCATTTCCATCATCTTTCTTCCTACATACTCTTGATCTCTCCACATGACATGTACATACCACCTCAGCCTGCCCTCCCTTATCTTCATTCCTAACCATTCTACCTTAATGGTACCCCTGATGTACTTGTTTCTAATCTTGTCTTTTCTAGTCACTCCCATAGCAAACCTCAACATTTTTATCTCTGCGACTTCCATCTCTTTCACTTGTTTCTTTGTGACTGCCACTGTGTCAAGTCCATACATCATTGCTACCTCTAAACTGTACTCTTTTCCTTTTACTCTAGCTGGTAACCTCCTGTCATAGATTGCTCCCCATACTTTTCTCCATCTGTTCCATCCTGCCTGCACTCTCTTCTTTACCTCCCTCTCACAACTACCACTTTCTTGCATTGTTGATCCCAAATACTTAAATTTCTTTACTCTTGGCACTTTTGTGTCCTCCATCTTCACTGTTTTTTGTCATTTCCTCCATTTATGCACAGATATTCAGTCTTTGACATACTTACAGGGTGTCAAGAAAGTTCCCGATCGATTTTTAAATTTAATGTAATTCAAAAACTTCAATGAATTATGATAAGTTCTGTACGTCATTTTTCCACTTAATCCTCCTTTTCAATGTTTCAGATACACTTTTCAAATTTTTTTGGCTAAAATAATAATAAAATGAGTAAAAGAGCTGCAATCATTCAACTTCATCGTGCGGGACATTCAAATTCTAAAATTATGAAGTTGCTAAAAGCACCAAAATCGACTGTTTGCGATACAATCTTGCGCTTCCAAGAACTTGGAACCAGGACGACCTCGATCTGCTCGCACTCCAGCGAAGATCAAGGCCCTCAGGGAGAGAATTCAGAGGAACCCCAAACGATCCTTGAGGAAAACGGCTAAAGACATGAATATCAGCCATGAGTCTGTCAGAACAATTGTTGAACAGGATCTCAAAATGTCCCCATACAAAATCAGGACAAGACAACTCCTAACTGACCTCCAGAAGCGAAAAAGAAAGGAGAGGGCCAAAATTCTGCTGAACCGTCTGAAGGGAGGCACAGAGAAAGGCGAAATTGTTTTTTCAGACGAAAAACTCTTCTCGGTGGAGGCGAAGTTCAACACCCAGAATGACAGGATTCTCGGAAAGTCGCCCAAGGACCTCCCTGATCATCTTCGATTTGTTTCACGCCGACAGAAACCCTCGTCTGTGATGGTATGGGGTGCGATTTCCAAATCTTGGAAATCTCCCCTCATTTTTGTTAAAGAGGGGGTCAAAGTGAATACAGATTCGTATGTCAATGATATTTTAACCCCTGCCCTCGCATCGATGAAGGAAAAGTTCAAAAATAAGTCCTTCACCTTCCAACAAGACGGCGCGCCTTCTCACACATCAAAGAAGACACAGAAGTGGTGCAAAGAGCACTTTCCTTCATTCTGGACCAAAGATTTGTGGCCACCATCTTCGCCCGATCTCAATCCTATGGATTTCTGTGTGTGGGGTATTCTGGAAAAAGAAGCCTGTTCTTCACCCCATAACAATCTGGAGGATCTTCGAGCTTCCCTGAAACGAGCATGGGAGAAAATTCCTCAAGATGCCCTTCGTGCTGCTTGTCAGAATTTCCGACAGAGGCTCCAACGTGTTATTGATACAGATGGGGGTCATTTTGAATAAACCAGATTTTTTTATGTTCATGGAGCTTTGTTCTATCACCACAATAAACCTTTTGTTGATTTAACCTTCTGTCATTAGCCCTATATAATTTTGTTTAGGATCGGGAACTTTCTTGACACCCTGTACTTTCATCCCTGTTCTTTCCAATGCATATTTCCAGGATTCTAGTCTCCATTCCACTTTTTCCCTGGTCTCTTTGCAAATCACAATATTATCAGCAAACAGTATCGTCCACAGTGGTTCTCTCCTTATTTCATTCGTTAGCCTGTCCATTATCACTGCAAACAGGAATGGACTTAATGCTGATCCCTGGTGCAGTCCAGCCTTGACTTTGAAACTTTCTGTAGTTCCTACTGCACACCTCACCACTGTTTTGCTTCCCTTATAGATATCCTGTATAAGTCACACATACTTTTCTGCTATTCTTGATTTTCTCATACAGTACCACAGCTCTTCCCGTGAAACCCTGTCGTAAGCTTTTTCTAGGTCTACAAATACATAATGTAGCTCTCTTTGACCTTTCCTGTACTTTTCCATTAATATTCTTAAGGCAAACATGGCATTGGTGGTTCCCTTTCCTGGCATAAATCCATATTGCTGTTTACTGATCTATACTATATCTCTTAGCCTGGCTTCAATAATTCTTTCCCATACTTTCATTGTGTGGCTCATTAGCTTTATTCCTCTGTAGTTTCCAAAACACTGTGCATCCCCTTTGTTTTTATAGTTTGGGATAAGCACACTCCTTCTCCATTCTTCTGGCATCTGTCACCCATTAATAGTCTGTTGAACAGTCTGGTCAAAAACTTTATCCCCATCTTTCCCATGCACTTCCAAACCTCTACTGGCAACTCATCTGGCCCAACCGCTTTACCTTTTTTCATCCTTAGTGCATTCTTCACTTCTTTTTTACTGAGGCAATTTACCTCTTCGTTAACCACTTCTGCTTTCTCTGCCCTAGAGTCTCTGTTATTTTCCTCATTCATCAGTTTCTCAAAGTACTCCTTCCATCTTATTAACACTGCCTCTGAATTTAACGTAATGTTACCGTTTTCACCTTTATAACCCTCATGTGCTGTACATCTTTCCCTGCTCTGTCTCTCTGCCTAGCCAATCTGTACAACTCCTTTTCACCTTCTTTTGTTTCCAATCTAGCATACAAATCATCATAAATATGTCCCTTCACCATCGCAACTGCCTTCTTTGCTTTTTTTTTTGTAGATTTTTTAGTATTTTCATCTTTTATTTTGTTCCATGCTTTCTTGCCTCTTTCTTTTCTTTTATGCTCTCCTTAATTTCCTCATTCCACCACCATGTCTCCTTTTCATTACCCGAATGTCACTCTCAGCACAGTTTCAGCTGTTTTTCTTAGCATTTCTGCTGTTTGGTTCCACTCATCAGGTAACCCATCCTTGCTTCCCAAAATCTTGGTCACCTTTTGTCTAAACGCTTCTTGACAGCTTGTCTTGTTCAGTTTCTACCATCATATCTTTGGCTTTACTTTCTCTGTTTTTTTCTTTTTCACCATGATAGCCATTTTGCATACCACCATAGGGTGCTGCTTTGTGATGCAGTCATTCACTATTACCTTACAATCACACATTTTCTTCAGGTTCCTCCTTCTGCCATTCACGGAAGTTTACTGAAAGTTTACTGAAGTTTACAGAAGTTTCTGCCATTTATGGAAGTTAACAGCATATTGATTGACGTTGTTAAAGTTAATTGTTAAAAAATCACAAAAGCACTGTAACTAGATGCTTTGAGGAAATAGCTGTAGGCATTGAGACACAATTGTTGGAGAGGATTAATACATCACCATGGTATGCACTCCAGGTTGACAAATCTACCGATTTTGACAAGGCACTATTACTTGTTTATTGGTGATATCTTTAGCAGGAGGATGTGCATGAAGATTTGCTATGTGCATTATCTTTGCCAACCAACATTTGTGTCAGCATATGACACAAATGGACCTTTTACAGATGGAGCTGCTGACATAACTGGACAACTGTCTGGTTTAACTGCTCAGATTAAGGAGATTGCACCTGAGAGTAAATCTACGCATTGTGTCATTTACAGGAAAATCCTGGCAAGCCCAAAAATCACACTGGAATTTAACAGCGTATTGATTGACATCGTTAAAGTTATCACCCACATCAAAGCACACATGACAAGGAATGGGTCACAAAACAGGCTAACCTGTGTGCATATTCAGGCTGTTCAATAAATTCAATCTGTCTCTTCAGAGGAAAATGACTGTTTTCGAGTTGGCAGACAAAGTAGCTGCAGTTAGAGTCAAACTGGAGTTGTGGTGACATCGCATAAATGGAGATATTTTGAACATGTTTCATACATTAGAAAGGATTTTGGCTGAGCCTGAGCCTTCATTCTCCCAGTTGGTGCACGGTCATTTGTTGCTGCTTTTGAAAGAGTTCACTTTCCAACCACAAAAAACCCAAAATTGGTAAGAAATGCATCTGCGACCCATTTGCCAACAAACCATGTGAATCTAGCACATCTGCAAAAAACAGATCAATTGTTGGAGATTGCAAATGACGGCTGCCTTAAAACTATGTTGGAAACAACAACTCTACTAGTGTTTTAGATTAAAGTCATGGCAGAGTACACTGAGATTGCAACCACATCACTTAAAACCCTGTTGTCATTTCCAACATCCTATTTGTGTAAAGCGTGGTTTTCTGCAGTGACAGCCACCAAGACAAAACAAAGGAGTAAACTGGACATAAGCAATACACTTCGGGTGTTATTGTCTCCTATTACCCCAGATGGAATTGCCTGGTTGCAGAGAAACAAGGTCAGGTTCTCATTGATTTAGCATTCTACTTAGTTAAAGTTTTATATCACTTTATGTTCATTTTTTTGGTGTAACTGTATTTTGTTTTGAAGGCAGGTTTGAAAACAATATAATTAAATTTACTAAATGAAAACAATCTGAAATATAAACAATCAACGTCTCCTCTTACTAGGCCGTGGTAAAATGATCAAACCTTGACTGGTCCAAGGGGATAAAAAGGTTGGGGACCACTGCTTTAGAGCAATTATAATTTTTTAAAATTTAAAGCTTAAAAATAATTCCGGGGATTTTTTCCCCACCCTGTACTTGTAATTAGATCTTGGTTTTGCAAGAGATTATTATTGTGGAACAGGTTGAAATCATTTGTGAAATTGGAAAGCTAGTGTCTGAATGGTCTTGTCATAAAACATGATACAAGAAAGAAAAGCGACATAAACAGCTAAGCAAACTTTCTAATGGTGAGATTTTAACTTTGTTTTGGAGTGCTGGATGAAGTCTTCTTTGAAAGATAGATTACAGCATTTTCTGGATGTCCACCCTGGGCTGTTAATTGGGAAAAAGACACATCAATAAAATAAGATGTGAATCAAATAACTGCCTGGCCTGTTATTTGGCAGTTGTATATTTCCTGTACCTAAACAACTACATATGCACACAAAACCCACACACAGTGTTGTAAGAGAACTACAGTGGGACATTTGAAGTCATTAATAATTAAATAATGAAAAAGTTATAATCCATATTTACTTCAAAATTTTAGTTAAGGTAATATACGAGGTCTGTTCAAAAAGTATCCGACTTTTTTGTATAAAGCACACAACACAATAAATTTTGCAAGTTTTATTCAATCTCCTTCAAAATATTCCCCTTGGTGGTTCACACACTTATCCCAGCGCTTCTGCCACTTCTCAAAACACTTCATAAACTCCTCCCCCGGAATGCTCTGAAGCTCCTCCGTCGCTTTTTTCATAATGTCTTCTCTTGACTGAAATCGCCTCCCTTTCAGAGTTGTTTTTAGCTTAGGGAACAGCCAGAAATCACACGGTGCTAAGTCGGGAGAGTAAGGAGCCTGTCTAATAAGTGGCATGCTGTTTTTGGCTAGAAAAGCTTGGACCACATGTGCAGAATGAGCGGGAGCATTGTCGTGGTGAAGCTGAAAATTCTTTGCTGCCCACATGTTTGGCCGCTTTCTTCGCACAGCATCACGAAGGCGACGTAGAATCTCCAGGTAGTACTCTTTGTTGATTGTTTGACCTTCTGGTGCGTATTCATGATGCACGATGCCACGGGAATCAAAAAAACAGGTCAGCATAACTTTCACATTGCTGCGGACTTGCCCGAGCTTTTTTTGGGCGTGGTGATTCCGGATGCTTCCATTGTGATGATTGAAACTTGGTTTCTGGGTCATAACCATAAACCCAGGTCTCATCACCAGTGATGATTGTCTTGATAAATTCTGGGTCATGATTTGCAACATCCAGCATGTCCTCCGAAATTTCCTTCCGGAGTTCCTTCTGTTGCTCCGTCAGCAGCTTGGGGACAAATTTAGCCGACACTCTCCGCAGGTTCAAATCCTCAGTTAGGATTAAATGAACTGAGCCTGTGCTTATTCCCATTTCTGCAGCAATCTCTCGTACTGTTAAACGACGATCCTCCAACACTTTTTCACAAACCTGATCCATCGCCTCCTCGTTTCGGCTTGTGGATGGCCTTCCTGAGCGAGGATCACTTTCCACTGATGCACGGCCATCTTTAAAGCGTTTAAACCATTGCTTTATCTGAGTTGGGCTTAAGGCCTCATTTTCAAAAGCTTGTTGAATCTTTCGAATTGTTTCAACTTGAGTATCACCAAGTTTTTGACAAAACTTGATGCAATACCTCTGTTCGATGCGTTCTGTCATTGAAATGAAATTTTCTGAAAATCAAAAAACCGATGAACACGTACTACACGCCTGCACTAAATGCTTTATACAGAGAGATACGAATGACGAATCGGCCTGAAACGCTTCACGATTACGCGTGAATGTGTGTGTGTGCAGCCACGCTTTGCACGGGCAGTTTGCTCATACCTTATTGGCGAGAGGGAAAAAGGTCAGATACTTTTTGAACAGACCTCGTAATTGGAAGCCATTATAAAGTCCTTCAATATCAGATTTTTATGGCACTGTTTCTTTTAGCTCATAAATTTTGGACAGTTAAAGCCTCTACTCAAGTAATACCAAGTGTCCTGTCTGCTTACAAACCAGGTCACTATTCACATGTCCCTAACCACCAACCCTTTACACAAATCAACTTCATTATCATTGTTGACCACTGCATGCATTTTGTCACGCTACTAGTTCAATAATTACCACATAGAGTCATTGCGCCTTTCTAAATTAATTGTTTAAATCGAAAATTTGCCATTTTCTTAATTGGGCATCACCAGGACCGGTTTAGAAAGTGCTGCTGTCTAGAACCGAGTGATTGTTGTTGTTTTATCGCATTAACATTGATGTGGTTGTGTAAATTGTATCTGTGACTAACTGCCAGTATCCTACCATTGTCGCTGTTGCCCTGGACCACTGTTTTGATTGTAGATTAATGCTCGTGAAGTGACTCTGTTCCCATTGTTGAGAAAGAATGGGTATAGAGTGATTCTTTGCACGTGGTTGCTAAAAAGATTTATATAAATATGGCAGCAGCAAGATGAGATTATTCAGATTCAAATTCAGATTCTAAATGTTAGTGCTCTGACGAACGTATTGTATGCATAATTTAGTGTTGTCAATTGTATCTGTCCAGGACTGCAAGCAGGCATTAAGCTTTAGCGTGAAACTTTATTAAGTTCGTAAGACTCTCATACAGCTCTATAAATTCAGATAGGCAATTTGTGAAGTATAATTAAATTAATTGTGAATCATAGCTTTGTGTGTATAATTTTGGCATTTGTTTCAATTTTTGTTCAGTCTTTGATGTCATTGTTTTTCTAATATAATTATTTTATAATATAAAATCCGCCTGACTACCTAGATCGCTAGGGCCTGCCAGTTCAAAACTTATAAAAGCTCCAATCAACAGCCTAGTTGGTTATCTGCAAAATCCATGTAGGGTTTTCCTCTAGTACCTCATTGTTATTCAGGTTAGCAGGAATATACTAGGTATGAAGAGTGTGACACATTTCATTATCTGTAGTTATCTCAAGATAACTTTCCTCAGCTCCCTCCTTGTCATCACCACCATTCTCACTTTTCAGACCTGACAAAACAATCTGAAGACAAGAGTTTAGCACAGTGGTCACCAAACTATGGCCCACAGGCCAGATACGGCCCATGAGGTGATTTTATCTGGCCTGCTGCATGTTGTCAATAATGTTTTAGTCACTAAAATTTAGTGTTTTAGACTCCAAAATATGGTCGGCAGGCCAAATTTGGCCTGCTAAGATTTTTTATCTGGCCCGTGTTGCTTTTTTTGAAAAACATATACACTCACTTTGAGCCACAATTGGATAGAATTATGTTGGGAATAGCCCAGTTTCAGGTTTTTATCTTTTTATGTTTTTTTGTGTTTATCTTTAGAACACACCAAGGTTTTGGGAGAAAACAGTGAAATTAGAGATCGAAGTGAAGACCTTTTTTTTTTAGAGATTACTATGATCTTGGGAAAAAAATAGCAAAATCAGAGATCAATCAAAGTGAAGACCTTTGTTTTTTTTAGTCTCTTGCTTTGGCCGGAGGAGGTCCAAAAAAATTTATACACGGCCCCCTGCTCAAAAAGTTTGGAGACCACTGGTTTAGCAGATCTGATTTAACAGTCTGTCCACCAGCAGTAATTCCACAGCATGTAAAAGCATGCTTAATCGTTTTTTTGTTGAGAGTACTGACAGCTTGTTCTACAAAATCCAGTATTTGTTGGTAAGATGGCCTTTTGCAATACCCCTTTGTTAGTGTATTCCTTCTCCCCATTTCAAAACCAATCCTCCCATTGAGCATGCAGAGCTTTCTTGAAGGGAGCATTTACACAGATGTCCAGTGGCTGCAAGTATGCTGTTGTTTTCAGAGGAATGAGTTTGACAACTGTTTTCTGGTGTTTTAATAATTCTAATAGCTCAGCCTTTTTGTGTGCTGAGCATTCATCCATGAACAACACCAATTCTTGCATATGGGATAGGTCTGCCGATCTTTGCCCACACACTTTATCAGTCCACAATTGCATCAGTTCATATGTCATTGATCCCTTGTTAGATACTGTCAAATAAATTCCCTTTGGTACTTTGACTTTACGCACTTTTTTTCAATCACTTGAGGATAATCATTGTTTTTAACACTCTTCCAGAAGCATTAACACACAATACAGCAGTAAAGCGAGCTTTAGTGGCACCACAGTGATTTGTATCAATGTTTTTTTAACAAAATCTATGGTGAATGAACTGAGCATGTCCACATACACCAGTGTTTCATCCATGTTGTACAGTTGGTCAGCATTTATTTCTGCAGTCAACCCAGGAATGCTATTCAAATAATCTTGGGCAATTTTTGCCAGTTCTCTCACTGTTTTATTGTCTGCTTGACCAATGTGTGTGACCTTTCTCACCAAGAGTTTGTTGCATTTCATGAAGTTGAATATTCATTTGTCTGAACACTGGAAGTCAGCAGCATTAATGCCACTTCTTTTGCCAGACCCAAACCTTGCTCTCTTAAACGGCAATACTTCACAACCATTTTGTTGGGCTTACTAATTCACCACCCATTTTTAAAAGTTTAGTCTCCAAATTTCTGTGTTTGGACTCTCTGCCACAACCAAGTTGTCTGTGCCTTTTCTTGTCCAGCATATTGGTAAGTTCAGATTCTTTTGTGCTCCATTCTTGCAAATGCTTTCTGTCAAAATCCAGCTCTCTTGATGCAGCAGATAAATTTCCAGAAAGCTCTTTCAGTCTTAACAGTCACTAACTTGTCACTGATACTATAAGAACATTGAACACGTTTTGGTGTTGTCTCTTTGGATGCATTGTAAGGTGATAAAAATGGACATGGAATTATTCTTAATAAAATTTGTAATAAATATTTTTATTCTGTAAATTTCAATTATATTAGATAATTTTATTTACTATATATTTTGGCATATAAGACAACCCATAAAGTCAAAAAACAACCCTTAGAAATTAGGGGTTGTCTTATACAACCGATATAAAAGTCTTTATATGTATATAAAACCGATATAATTTTGTACCTCATCTTATATGACGATTGCCTTATACGCCGAAATATACTTTAAAACTGATATAATTTTTTACCTTGTCTTATCTGACAGTCGCCTTATATGCCGAAATATATGGTATTTATTGTAACTTTGAGGTTTAATTAGCAAAAAACCAATAAAAATAGTAGAACCCAGTTAAATTAGCAAAAACCTGGTTAATTCTTTTAATAAAAAAATGCTTAAATGAAGCTTTAAATTACTTAATACCTTTATTTAACTTGATTTGTTAAATTTCTACATAAAATAAAATTTGTAGAAATCTGGTTATTATCTAATACAAAAAAAAGTTATAAACAAAAAACAACTTTTTGATGAAAATCATGCATCTCCATATATGGAGTTAGGGCTATTTTGGTATTTGCAAGACTTCTAAGTTTATTGTTAATGATTAGGTGCATTTAGGTTGGTCTAACTTATCACATGGGACTCTTGTATTACTACTGTGCATCTTTAGATGTGTCATACAGCAAGTATCATTCATAAAATACAAAAATACTGAATGCAACATAGGCACTGGCTACTTGAATGATATCATAGAACTATTCACAAATATGTCTTGGTGAAGATGCGAGACAGGCAGTAAACATGTTATAAACACCTTAAACAGTTTATGTTTCTGCTTCCAACATCTCAAAAAGTCTGTTATGTATTTATACACAATAGCACAATACAAAAGTTGGTGGCCAAAATCTGTGTCAATTTACAATCATAGCATCATGTAGATCTAGTTAAACATTGAAGTGATGCTTTATGTATAATTTCTTTATAATCTGTTGTGACTTTAATTTTTTGTTGAATAAGTCCATCACGATGATCAATGCCACACACTTACGATGATGCCTCTGTGACCAATTTCACATGCCTTTCTACATGTTGATTGTGGCATAGATGGTTCAGTTTCAGGGGTTCTTTCGAATGACTTCTATTTCCAAGTTGCTGAGGTGCTTTATTGCTGGTAGTTGCTTCACCTCCCTTCCATTCAGGTTAACAATAGTGCATTGACATTGATTAGTGGAACTTCAAATACTCTGATACTGCTTATGTTAACAACAGCATTTTCTGTGTTTTGATAGTCCTTGATGTAACCTCCGTTAAAGTTGTCATTTGGAATAGTATGTTGCAATGGTTTTCCTTGCAAAGCTTGAATTTTCTTAACTGCCAAGCTTCTAATTTCTTCATCATTTTCACCCAGCATACCCAAAATAACATTTTTCAGGACGTGCAGAAAAGGTGTTTCTTTGCACAACTTTAAGTGCACTAGAGCGAATTTTGCTGTGTGGAAACTATTGTATACAATGGACCAAGTTAAAGAAATTTTTTGCACCATGAATTATTTGACTCTGTTTTTTGATTTCAAACCACATTGGAAAATAAACACTGATACAAAATCTAGTGATTGCTTGAAGGTGTGCTGAAGGAGTGTGTTTTGAAACATATAGCTGCAAAATCGTGCAAGCAAGAGCCAACCATCATGAATAGACAATTGGTCCTACTTCCGAAAAGTGAAGATCTTCATCCACTGAGCCAACCATGACAGCCATACAAATTCTGTATGCATAATTCTGGTCACTGCTTAGCTCATCAACAATTGAGTGTGGTATATCAGGGAAATGTACAAGGTGATTCAGCGAAGTGTGCACAAATACTTTTCTTAGTTTTATGTACATGTATTTCGTCCATTATTAACTTTCAATTTTAACATTTCAGTTTCTTATTATTTAAGAGTTAAAATTTACGTAAAATCTGGTATTATTTGAAGTAAAAATAAACGATGAGTAAAATGATCAATGACGTGATAGAAGAGTATTGCAAGAAGAAGCTCCCACCAAGTGAAATTTTCCGGTTGATGAAGGAGGTTGTAAGCCGTAGAGGAGTTTATAAAGCCGTGAAAAGGTTCAAGGACACTGGGACTTGTGCTCCAAGAATCAGGAGTGGCCCTGAAAGAACTGTAAGGACGAAGAAACTGATCAAAAAGGTCAGAGAGAAGTTGAGGAGAAATCCTGCAAGAAGTGCCAGACAACTTGCTAAAGACTACTCTGTGAGCGTGTCCAGCATGCAAAGGATTCTCAAGGATGATCTCCAGAGCTACCCATACAAGTTCACCAAAAGACATCTCTTGTCAGAGGCCACTAAGAAGAAAAGGCTCGATAGAGCAAAGGTTTTGGTCAAGAAACTTGTCGATGGCATGCAGCCTCAAGTTTTATGGACAGACGAAAAACTTTTCACTGTTCAAGCTGTCCATAACCATCAAAATGACAGGATTTGGCTTCCAGACATAAACATGGTCCCAGTTGAGCGTTGCAGCTCTTTCAGAAGACAAAAACCTGCCTCCGTAATGGTATGGGCAGGCGCAACATCAAAAGGGCTGAAAACTCCTCTCATATTCATTGAAGAAGGGGTCAAGATAAACCAGACCGTCTATAGGCGAATGCTGGAGGAGAAAGTCCTTCCCTGGGTCCAAGAAGTAGTCGGAGAACAAGGAGTTACTCTTCAACAGGACGGTGCAACCTCCCACACGGCCAACTCAGTTCAAGCTTGGTGTCGATGCAATTTCAAAGGTTTTTGGGAGAAAGAGCTTTGGCCACCGTCTTCACCAGACTTGAACCCTATGGATTTTGGGTTATGGTCTATTTTAGAGACAAAAGCCTGCCGTACTTCTCATCCAAATCTGGACTCTCTAAAGCGAAAATTGAGATCGGCATGGGACGAAATTGACCCAGAAGTGGTGTGTGCCACATGTGCCCAGGTTCTGCCACGACTTCGGAAAGTAATCAAAAACAAAGGGGGTTATATTGAATAACTTGTATATTTTCTGAAAGCTTATTAAATTTACTATCTTCACAGCATATAACTTGTTTCATTTGACCTAATTATAAGTCCGAAAGATGAGTTTTTATTTGTGCACACTTCGCTGAATCACCCTGTACATGTAGAATCAGAAATAAAGGAAGAGTGTTGTTCTGAACTTGATGAAGCATATGTAGAGATATTGGATGAGAAAGTAGTTGGGCATGACGGCTAAATCTTAAATCTGATGACATCAGTGGAATGACATTATCTACACATCTACATTTATGTGAAGATATTATTCATAAAATCCATAATCTTCTGTTGCCATTTTCAAACAATGTTGCATCTCTATTTCCAAATCACATTATCTACACATCTACATTTATGCAAAGATATTATTCATAAAATCCATAATCTTCTGTTGCCATTTTCAAACAATGTTGCATCTCCATTTGTCTTCTTTGCTGTTCATCAACACAGTAAACATCAAAAAGATCTCTGTCTTGTAGGAATAAAGATTTCATTTTCTTATATGACTCCAGTTCTTTCTTGGATATTGAGTAATTTTGCTAAGGTTGTCATTGTTTCCTGTATTTTAGTTGCAATGGTATGATGATGCTGTGGGTAGACATTGCACCATACCCATCTGTCATGCAGTTTATGGGCAACTTCTCTTGTAGTACTAAGTGTCCTAAAATCTGGAAAAATTAGCATTCATTCAATCACTTGTCTATTTGTTGACAATTCTGCTGAAGGAAAAGAGTTAGCAGCTTTGAAAACTTCTCCACAGTGTAACTTTTTCATGACAGCACCAGAAAGGACTCTTTTCCTTGTCAACATTATTTTTTACTTTCAACAATGTTCTCATTGAAACAAAGAGAGAGCTAGTTATTAATCAGTAATTTTGCAACAGCAAACATAGACACTAAAGCTTATTTACTAAACTACAAAAAATACCTTAAATTTAAACCTGAGAAAAAAAGCACTTTAGAAACTGTGTACGTATTGTATAAACATTAATTGAGTGTTGCCAATAAAGTTTCAAATAATAACTTTTCGTGATACTGGAGCATTCTTGCTTTCCTATGAACTACTACCTTACTGTTATGGGAAAGTTTGCGTGTTGCAGTGATCTGTAAAGCTATGTTGGCCAGAGATTTTACCTCTCCTGTTAAAAATATCCTTGCCAAAGAGGTTTGCAGATAGAGATCAGACAAAATGTAGTTCACAAGATGGCACTTCAAACCTGGGCAGACTGTGCTCAAAAGGAAGTAATTCAAAGGTAATCCAAGAGTGAGAATCTAGATTGGCTTTTTTGAGAGATTGATGGATGGCTACTCTATGGTATCCTTGGAGGAGGGGCAACAACAACATTCCTGCACCTTTTATAACACTCCTGAGTGCCTATGTCTGTTGCATTCAGTATTTTTGTATTTTTTGGATGATACTTGCTGTATAACATATCCAAAGATACACATCAGTAATACAAGAACCCCAGGTGATAAATTAGACCAACCTAAATGTACCTAATCATTAACAAAGAACTTAGAAGTCTTGCAAATACCAAAGATAGCCCTAACTCCATATGTGGAAATGCATGATTTTCATCAAAAAGTTGTTTTTTGCTTATACCTTTTTTTCAGAGCTTTTTAAACAGAAAGTTTCTTTTAGAGAAGATATGAAAGTGGTGGTTCTGCATCTTTTAAGCCAAAAACTAACTATCTAGGTCAATCAGTTCTTGAGATATAGCCAAATTAGCATTTTTTTCCTCATTGGCAGATGTGCACAGCCACTAGAGGGTATACCAACCTAAAATTCGTTCCTATGTCATTTACTCCATATTTGGGGACAAATATAAACACTACTTTTCAAAATTCAAAAATTTTTTCTTTTTTCACTGCACCCTAGTTAAACACAAAAGATTGATTATTAGGCAACCTATCAGAACTTTTGCTGTTTATAAGAAAAAATTTTAAAATTCTAAAGTTGGATTTTCAAAATTTTGTGCTCTTCATCCAAACTGGTGCAAGACAAATAGTTCTTCTGAAACCCATTCTGTATGTGTGTGTGCTAACCATCAAAGTACAATCCTTGCATGCTCTTTATTTTATTTTTTATTTTTATCTCAATATTTTTCCTCCTGACTTGCAGGAAAGCACTAGAGGTGCTATGCATAGGGCAAGCAATTACCCTGACCTGCTTCCTGAGATGCCAAGATATTGCTGTCTGCTTGAAATTTTAATAGAGATATGACTTTAATTTAGAACTGCTTCCCAAGACCAACAAGCAGGGGAAAGTGCTGTAAATTGTCTTTCCCAAAGACACAACAGAATGGCATGAGTAGGTTTTGAAGCAAAACTGCGTCAATCACGATCCCAGCACTTTAACCACTTGACCACGCTGCTGACGTTAAATTTAAATTATAAAGATCTCATTAAAAAAGTAGTTTGCAGCAATATAAATAAGGTATGTATGATTCATAGTTGTCCAAACTGTCTAGAAAAGAATAATCTAATATAATATTTTTATCAAATTATTCCAGATAATACAAAGGAAGAAATAATTTTCAACAACAAGAATCTACTGATAAAATAACTATTGTCAATATGGTAATGGAAAAATTCAAATTTATAGAGTTTTCACCAAAAAGATTTTTTTATTAACGGCATACATTGCTAAATCACAAGCAAAGTATCTATCAATACTAAAAGAAAATCTTTTATCTTCAACCTGCATAGTGTTGGCAGATTTTGCTGAAAACTATTCTATGGTGGTTCAGGATGCAGTTCAAAGATGGCACTGGACTAAGCAACAATGCACTGTACATCCCATCGTAATTTATTACAAGGATTCTCAAGAAAATTTAGCAGTTCAGTCAATTGCTTTTTTTCAAATGATTTGGAACACAACACCAGATTTGTGTATCAAATACAGAAATTGGTTTGTAATTACCTTCAATTTTCATTGTGACCAGACACTTGATCAAATGGCACTTGATCAAATTGACAGTTGATTGAAATGACATTTGATTGAAACAACACTTAATGGAATAGTGAAAGAGAAAATTTACAACTTTGAATCTGTCCCAGTTTTGTCAATTTTGTCCCATAAAACATAACGATCACTAAAAAAAGTCATCCTTTTGAATCTGTCTCTGATTTCTATAAGGGGTCTCTAAGGGTGGAGCCATGGCACTATGGCCTCCAAGGGTTGTGGAGTTGGAGTTAGTCAGAGTGAGAGGTTTTAAAAAGGAGTCAGACTGTTAAAAATACTAAGGGTCGGAGTTGGAATATTTTATCCGATTTCAATGGAATACTTTATCTGACTCTAACTCCTGATGTCCCATTTTTTACATATTAGTGATGTTAATTGCACAGCTTACACGGCTGCATGTGGCAGTAGAGTGCAGTGTATTAATCTTTTTAAGAGAACCTTGCTGTGTACTGTGTGACACAGCATGCAACTCATAAAAAGTTTACATTTAAATTTTAAGCAAATAGTATTTTGTAGGGAGGTGCCTAAGCTTTGGCTTTGGCATGCCAAATATTCAGCACTTTTGTTGAAGCTTTGGCTTCAGCAAACAATTTTTCTATATTATAAGATCCTTACACCTGATAGCTGATATAATTCATTTATTATATCAAATACAAAGCTTATTACAAAATCACATGCTATTGCTACTGTGATGTGTTATTCATCTGTTTTGAAACATGTTTGCTTACACTGACTTACAGCAGTGGCATGCAGTCAGGGCATGCAAGTCATACTTTGCATGACCAATGAACTTTTGCTTGATGGCCTTTATTTTTTTAGTTAATAAAGAACACCACAATTTTGGGACGAAATTAGAGAAAGTTGAGGCTGATCTGAGTTGAAGATTTTTTTTAAAGAACACTTGTTGTTGTCCATTGGAAGGGCATTCACTCCAGGTCAGACACAAACAGGACTGGGGCTGAGGGTTTATCCTTTTATTACCCCAGGTTGCTGCACTGCCCAGATTAGATGCTGACAGTGATGTTGTTATGCCAGCATCAAGTTTTATCATCCAAAACTGTCAGACCTCGTGCTCCATGTGGTGCCCAATATATGGGGCATGCTATTAGAATGTGGTCTGCAGTTTATTCAGTGGTAATACACTTCCAATTCAGTGAAGGAGCAAGACCCCATTTGTGCATGGACAAATGGACAAATTTAAAGTTTCCATGCTTATTGTTACCTAGGTGCTAACCATAAACACCATCTTTTGTGATGTCACAAAATTCACGTGCTTGTGAAAACGTAGAACAATTCTGTTGCATTAATCTCAGCTATATAATTAACGACTTTTAAAACCACTGACTATGAGAGTTGTTTAAAAATACAACAGAAACAAGTCTAAACAAAAAATACAAAAGTTCAATCAGATTTGTATTAATGGCTATGATGCAACTCTTGTCAAGACTCAAGACAGAAGATTAGATCAAGTCAAATAGCAAAGTTGGTTAGCAGGACAAAACTTTAAGATAGCTTTGAAAAGCGTGTTCATTCCTTGAAGACTTTTCATCTGACACTCATTGGGAGGAATTGTCAGAATGAACTGAGAGCAATCCAATCATGCTTATATAGGCAAAGAGAATGAGTCTGATTGGTTAAAAAAAGGCAGCCAATCAGGAATAGAAAAGAGAAGAAAAGGAAATAAAACAAAAGTGCGTCTGATTGGTCAAGAGAGACAACCATTCAGAAATGAAAATAAAAGAGCATTAATCAATGAGTTTTAAACTATAGAGAAATTCCTTGTGTCAACAGAGATTGGGTTGAAAAGGTTGAAAACTTTCATGGCTGGAAACTGTTTCAACCAAATTTGAAAAGCAGATTACTACAACCATTCAGCATTGCTACTTTGCTGTTGAAACACGTGTTGTTTCTACAACCAGGCCTCTTTTTCCTGCAACCAAGAAGGATGCACTACCTGCCCATCCTATTGCCCATCACCACAATAATGACACTATCAGTTTGTGTGCCACTGCAATAGTCAGTACATAGGACATACATTCCAAAGGTTGCAAGAACACATTAAGCAACATGTTCCTAGCTTGATCAGAAACCATCATTCTTATGATCACTCTAATTTTTCTGTGCCTGCAAGAAAAACAGCACTTCTTAAGTCACTGCCCATGACTCTGCTATTGGACAGCATCTCTTGAAAAACCCTCCCTGTGCCAGCCAATACAGTGACAACAAATTCTCTCCTTGCTTGAGGATGTACTTCTTTCCACCTCTCTGCTCTTGAAGCTACATTTATCAAATCTTTTCAACCCAATCTCTGTCGACACAAAGAATTTCTTTGTTGCTTAAAACTCATTGATTAATGCTCTTTTATTTTCATTTCTGATTGGTTGTCTTTCTTGACCAATCAGATGCACTCTCGTTTTCTTTCCTTTTCTCTTTTCTATTCCTGATTGGCTGCCTTTTTTAACCAATCAGACTCATTTTCTTTTCCTATACAAGCATGATCGGATTGCTCTCAGTTCATTCTGACGATTCCTCCCAATGAGTGTCAGATGAAAAGTCTTCAAGGAATGAACACGCTTTTCAAAGCTATCCAAATAGCAAAGCTTACAGAAGAGTATATAAGGTGGTTACAAGTTGTTTATGATTAAATTTTAATGTGTTGAGTTTTTTTCTTTTGCCTATGCTAATGTTTCCAAATACTGAATAAATTTATTGAGTGCCCTGAAAATTGAATAAACAGAGCACCCTAAAAGTGCTTTGAAAAAAAATTAAAGATCTTAATGCATTCTATTAATCCAATAAATTCATCTATTTTTTCAAAACATTGGCAAAGAAAACTTTTTTGCAGTTTTTTGATTATTTTGATGAAAACTGAAGTTAAGTAAAACAAAGCAATTGTTTTTTTGTCTTTGTTTTTCGTATTTTTTATTGCTTTTTGATAAGCCTATAACAACAGTGGGCAAATTGCAGCTTGCGAGCTGCATGTGGCTCACCGACCTTTTGTTTGCGGCTCTTTTAGCTAAACAATAATAACGAAATCAAACAATGTAGGATTGTTATTCACAGTTGAATTTGGATCAAATGAAGATTTCTAATTAGGTGCTAAGTCGGATTATAGCATGGAAATAAAAGCATTTCGTTGTTTGTTGTTGAGGACCATTTACACTACCGCAAAAATTTGAGCAAAGCGAGCACTGTCTGTCTTTCATTCATTTCTCACCCACCAGGACATGCTTGTAACATTAGAATAAAAGTATCAGTATCAGTATCAGTATCTTTTATTTCTGCTCCGCCACAAGAAAAACAGAAAGAAATAAACAAACATATAGGACTATAGCAGAAGAAGAAAAAGGAAGAAGCAACAAAACGTTAAACGTTATAGCATGCAGACAGTAATATTTGATATAGTAGTTATAAGAATGGTGCATGGTTGCAACACCTTACATAGAAAAGCAGATAAATACATAGAACAAATAGAATTATAAGATAGGGAAAAACATACTAGGAGACAAAAAAGAAAAGCGCGACAAAGCAAGACGTACCATGTATTTAAGGCATTGTTGCGTTGGCAAAAGAAACAAAAATAGTGCTTGCTTCTCTCAGATTTGCTGTAATGAAATTTATAAAATCATAATATCGTGCAAGTCTAACAAATCAAGATTTGAGAGAATTACACTGCTTTGATTCAGGGTTGCCAGATAGGCTTTTTTTTTAGTGTGATTGGCATCAAAAATTTTGTTTGACTTTTTGGCTTTTTTTGGCTGCCAAGTGCAAACTAGCCATAATTTTGAGAAAAAAATTGAAAGATCAAATACAGATTTTAAGTAAAGATTTTTTTTCTTTTTTTTAGAAATCATCATGATTGGCCCAGATTGTAGGTGCTTTCTCACAGCCTAGGCCGTGAGTAAGTCTGTTCATTGGTGTTAAAAATGACAGACCGAAACCAAACCTACCAAAATGGAAGGGTATCCACCCATTCTGATGTTCAGTGTGGGTCTGCTAATTGGCAATGCCAGGATAAAACTGCTTTTTTCAGGGAACATTGCCAACAAGTTCCAAAGACCCACTATTCTTCAGCTGAACATCAAAGGCCTCACTGCAAGCAAAATGAATATTCTTCATCACTTCACTATGCAATCTGAGGCACTCGTCATCCTACTGCTGGAGATTCACTGCACTGATGCAGAGAAGTTGGTACTTTTGAACTACCAATTAGCTGGGTCTTCTTTAAGCAGGAAGCATGGCCTTGCCACGTTTGTCGACGAGTGACTGAGATACACGCTTTTGGACCAATCTCCACTGACATTGGAGATCGAGTGGCTGTGTGTGGACGTTGATGGCTATGAAATAGTCAATGTCTACAAACCACCGCCAATGCGATTGCGAACCCTGGATCTCCCAGTGTTTCCTCACCCCTGTCTGTACGCTGGTGATTTTTAACTGTTGTCATGCTGATTGGGGTTATGATGACAACAGTCCGGACGGTGAGTGCTTGGCTGGCTGGGCAAGTATTAATTGTCTTGCCCTGCTATACAATGCCAAGGACGCTGCCAGTTTTTGTTCCGGCCGCTGGAACACTGGCACCAATACAGATCTAGCTTTCGCTAGCATACATCCAAACATTCACTTACGGATAGACATGTCCTTGAAAAGTTTCCTAGGTCACAATATCGACCTTCGCTTATTACACCACCAAGGTTTGCTATGGCAGTGCCAAGCATGCCTGTTAAGCGATGGAACTTCTGCAAGGCCAAATGGAGTCACTACATTGCTTTGACGAATAAATTTGCAAAGACTTTGTTGCCACCTGATTCACTTGATGTGGATGCGACTTATCAGGGCTTCTGTAACACTATTAAGAAAGCAGCCAAAAAGACTATCCCACGTGAGTATCGAAATAACTATATTCCGTGTTGGGATGCAGTGTGAATCCCTCTATAAAACCTTTCTGCAGTCTCCTCAGGGAAACGACTCATGTTTGGCTGCTACAGCTCTGCTTGCCAAGTTTGATAGAAAGCGGAGAGATTGATGGTTCGAGGCAGGTTGGAGCATTGACTTCTCACACTCTAGTCAAAAAGCATGGAGTATTTGAACAACCTTACTGGTAGGTTACGACACTCTCCTCGTCACTGTCCTGTTTCAGCCGATGCTATTGCATCTCAGCTGGTTATAAATGGGAAATACGAGGTTGTTGACTCAAGTTGTCTCTTAAGAAATGTCTCTGACCTTCGGAGGGCCACAACACCAGACACAGTAAATATCTCTGACAATTTTTCACAGAGAGAATTTGCTGCTGCTCTCCAACATTTAAAACCAGGTAAAGCTTTGGGACCTGATTTCATCTGCTCAAAGCTTATACTCCATGCTGGAGCTGCTTTGAAGTCCTGCTTACGTGACTCTCTTTCTGTTTGCGATGACTCAAAATTCCCAAGATCTGGAGAAGAGCGCTTGTGGTCGCAATCCCAAAACCAACAAAGCTCCTGGGAAACCCAAAGAGTTATTCACTGATATATCTTCTCTGTGTCCCCTACAAGATCCTCGAGAGGCTTATCTATGCCCACATTGAACCATTAATTGATACACTGCTCCCAAAGAGCAGGCTGGCTTCCGACATGGGAAGTCAATCATAGATCAAGTTGTTCTGCTAACCCAGAACATTGAGGATTTGTTTAAGGCTAAAAAGAAGGCATGCCATATTTATCGATCTGACAGCTGCTTATGACACTGTCTCGCACCGTGTTTTTACCTGCAAGTTGTTGAGACTACTTCCGGATAAGCACATGGTCAAAATGATCATGGAGCTTGTCCGAAATCGAAGTTTTACCCTTACCACTGGTGACAGCAAGCAAAACAGGCTACGCTGTCTTAAAAACGGCGTTCCTCAGGGATTGGTCTTGGCTCCCCTCCTATTTAACATCTATACATACAATCACTCTTCCGTGATTACTACGCATAACCACCTTATCTCTAGTCTACTCAACAGCTGAGTACTGCGCACCAGTCTGGTGTCATAATGGTCACACTCACCTCAAAAACAATGTCCTGAATGATGTCTTGCACATAGTCACTGGATGTCTGCATCCCACTCCAATGGACCACATACCTGTACTCTGAGGCATCTAACCAGCTGAGCTTTGCCAACTGGGAGCGACCCTCCCCTTGGCCCACTGTGGATCTCTGGACTCCGATCATATTTTTTATGGTCTTTTAAGTGAGTCCTCAGATACTCGCCAAGTGAGACTAAGATCCAGATGCCTGTTTGTGCCAGCTGTGTGGAATCTTTTGGACAACCTTGCCGAACTTGGCATCTGCGCTTCTGAATGGACAAATCAGAAATGGAAAACGGAGTATTGTGAAAATGCTTCCAGGCTCCGTGCTTTTGTGCTTGGGACTGGTGCCAAGCCTGTTGGGATGGACTTACCCCAAGCAGCTTGGGTTAAGCTCAACCACCTGCAGACTGGTGTTAGGCGATTCCATTCTTCCATGCACAAATGGGGTCTTGCTTCTTTACCGAATTGCAAGTGTGGCGCCTCTGAACAAACTGCAGACCATGTTTTAACATGTGCCCTATACATCAGGCACCACATGGAGCGTGAGGTCTGACGGTTTTGGATGACAAAACTCGATGCCAGCATCTGATTTAGGCAGTGCAGCAGCCTGGGGTAGTAAAAGGATAAACCCTTGGCCCCATCCTGTCTGTGTCTGACCTGGAGTGGATACCCTTCAAACAATGATGATGACAATGACAACAACCATGATTTTGGGACAAAAAGTGAGAAATCATTGACAGATTTCAAGTGAAGAACTTTCTTTTTTTTAGAGAACACTTTTTTTTAGCGACAAACATGAAATTTTGTCTGGCTTAATTTTGGTAATTTTGGCTATTTTTTTACCTTAATTGGCTTATTTTCAAATTTTGCATCTGGCAACCCTGCTTTGATTTCATATCACTCAGATTTTCAAAAGCTCGCTAATAAAGTGGAAACCCACAGTAGATCTACAGTAATGCTGGTAAAATATTGGAAAAATAGTAAATCGTGTGAGGTCGTATTTGTTTTTATTACTTGATCAAAACTTGCTTTGTTACTGTATTTGCATTAACACCGCAAACCGAATTTGTGGCTCTTCAGCAGTTTTGGATTTTTATATGTGGCTTTTTAATTAAAAACTTTGCCCACCCCTGGCCTATAAATATAACCAACTATTAGAACTAATAAAAAATAGTTAAAATAATTTTTATCGTTTGATAGTGTAATACGATAACTGCTCCGACTTTACCATCATTCAGTAATTTTCTGATATGCTGATCTGCAGAAAAATGTTTATGCATGCTGATCAGAATAGATTTGTACAAAAATTTTCATATATTTTAAAATGCTTATTATGATGTCATAACTTTCAGATGCTTGCAAAACTTCAAACCTGTCATCTTTGTAGTAAGCTACATTATTGTACCTTTTCGTAGAAAACATATGTTAAACAACCTTGGTTCAACTAGTTAACTACCTTTTTTCAATCTAAATATTCAAAATTAAACTATTGTAAATTCAAATAGATAAATATTTGGCTAGGAACATCCTTAAATTTAACACATTTTACAATTTTAAATGCAAATTTTCACTCTTATCAGCTAAACAATTGCAATTGTCTTTTCAATTGCCTTTAGTGACATGAAAAAACTTTTTTGTGTTGCTTCAATGCTAGTGAAAGTAAATTGAAATTATTTTCCTGCTGAATTGGCTTGCTATTGAATTGTCTCCTGCCAAATTTGTCCCACCCAATTGTCTTGCCTTGTTTTAAAGACTGTGAGTTTGTAATCTGAGACATAACATTTAATTTAACTTTTAATTTTTAATTTTTGTTTTTATTTTTCAATCTAATTGGTATTGTCTTTTTTGGATGATGTGCCTCAGTTTGTCTGAAAACAGTCTGATGAGTCTCTGTCTGTCTGAAAACTGTCTGTTAGGACAACTGTAATAAAATTTTTGTTAACTTGTGCTCTGATAATTATGAATAATTGCTTTGACTACTAAAGTCATTTAACACTCTTCTGAAGATCACCAACAACTTGCAGTTACAGCAGCGACCAAAAGTTTAGCATCACCTAAGGTTTTTTTTTTTAAATAGCATTACATAAATTTACATTTGTTTAATTAATAAAAATAAGTTATTATACTTTTAATATATGGATTTTTTAAGTTTTATATCACAATAATTATGCATTATTTCTCAATTATAAATTATTAAATAGATTGCAAAAAAATAGCATGTGGACAAAATTATAGCATTGTTTATTTTTTAAAATTTTCTATCACTTTATTTAAAAATCTAATGTTTTGTGCTATATCCAAATTTTTTAATAACAGCTTTACATCTTTTTGGCATAGATTTAATAAGATTATGACAAAAATTCAGATCTATTGAATTATAGCATTCAATCACATGCAATTTGAGATCATTTTTATTTACAGGATTGTGATGTTACAAAGGATTTTTTTGGAAATTTTAGCAAATAAATTCAAGCCTCACTTGAGTGACATCAGACAATCTTATATAGGTCCACCTGTTGCAAAGGAGTGTTATTTTTATTAATCAAACAAAATTGAATTCATTATATGCTATTTTTTAAAATCTTTAGGTGATGCTAAACTTTTGGCCACCACTGCTTGAATTTTCAATAAAACATTATATTGAAATTTTTCCAACACTCTGTTTCATCTGTAAAGTTCAACAAGGGGCACAATAATGATAAAATTATACGAAACAGCTGATGATATAAAATATAGAAGTTAACATTTGGTTCTTTATTTATTTTAATCTATGTTGAAGACAATGCAGTTTGCAATTACATTTGTTGTCTGTACTCCTATTATTAGCTTTTTCTGTTTTTTGAGCGGTAGTATAACAAAACAACAGTTATACATATGCCATCTTTTAAACTGTGGTCTTTTGTTTGTGATTTTTTTATTTGCTTTTTTGAAGACAATGAAAAAAATAAAAACTTGCTATGATTAAGTTGAAGTTGGAATTCTAAAAAAGTTTTATAAAGCAGTTAAAAGATTTTAATGTAACTGAAGTTTTAAAAATTATCGCTATTTGGTAATGCTTGTTTTTAGTTTATTATATTAACCTCTTCCTGGATTAATTTTCAAAAAATTCTTGTCAAAATAGAACTAATTTTATATTAATATTAAAATACACAAAATGCCAATGTAGAAAATATGGAACAAATGTATTTTGGAGTAATACAGGTTCAGTTCCTCAAGGTACAAACTGGATGGATATACACGGGATTGTCCAGAAGTGCAGTACTAGAGAATTGGCAGACAGATATTTCTAGGTTAATTCAACAAGGGGTTAATTTATTATTTTTTGAATTTTTTTATGAGCAGTTTTAATTGAATAAACATATTTTAAAAGAGCATTTTCTGGATCTGAGCAAAGTCAACTTGTTACCAACAAAAGTGGTGTCATACGTCACACTATAATGCCTGATGATGACAAGGTATGCTTTTTATCTAAAATATAAAACTTGATTAATTAAATAAACTGTGCAATGAATGAATTGCTGATTAATAAAAGTAATTAATAAAAATAGATTATACAAATTTTCATATTTTGTAGGACAACAATTTTTTTTCATCACCTTTTTAATTTATTGTAATTTGTTTGAAAAAATTTTATTTTATTGATCTTTGGATTGTTAAAAACCTTGCTGCAAAAAATACGATAATTTTCAAATTGCATGTTAATAAATTTTACTTTGTTAATTTTACCTTAGAGAAGCTGTTTTTTTAAATAGTTTAATCCAAAATCTACCAAAAATTTAGACCTTTACAGTAAATGCTAATGATACTCATTAAAAAGCTTTATCAACTCTACTTGATTCCTTGTTTTATTTGGAAAAAAAGACTCATTTCTGGCTTTTAAAAAAAATTAATTTTTTTGGTTCACCCACATGGTTGATCCAATTACTGCTTCTTGTTGGCCAGCTTTTACCTTGGCTGCTGGAACATGGCATTAATCCAGATCTAGCTTTTGCTCGTGAAGGACCTTACAGTCACTCACTAGATAGACATGTTCTTGAAAAGTTCCCCTGATCCCAACATTGACCTTGCTAATGACCCCACCAAGGTTTACTTTGCCAATGCCAAGTATGTCTTTTAAGCAATTGAACTTCCACAAGGCCAAATGGAGTCATAACATTGCTTAACAAACAAATTCACAAAGACTTTGTTGCTGACTGATTCACTTAATGTGGATGCTGCTTTCCAGGACTTTTATAACATCATCAAAAAAGCAGCCAAAAGGACTATTCCACACAATCATTGAAACAACTATATTCTGTGTTGATATGCAGAGTGTGAATCCTTCTATAGAACTTTCCTGCAGTCTTCTCAGGGAGACAACTCAAGTTTGGCTGCTACAACTTTATAGCCAAACTTAACAGGAAGCAGAGGAACAATGGTTTAAAGCACACTCTAGTCATAAAACATTAAGTATTAGGTTGTTACAAAAATAATGGCCGCTTGAAGTACTAAGTTTTGCAAACTATTTTGACATTGTATTTGTTGTTTATTTTAGGTCAATTTTGGTAGACATAATAATTGATGTGTACTCTTAAATATTTTTTAACTTATTTTCAGGAAAAAATATTTTTAAAGCATATAAGCCCTTAATTATAAACACAAAAAACACGAACTTCGCTTACTTATGTTGCATGAGTTCAAACTCAGTCACAATGCCTTCTAAACTGTTGCCAATATCAACAGAGGATGGGGAGATGGGTATACAAGTGATCGGACAGTAGAAGGTGCTTCCAGAAATTCCGTATTGTAGATCAGAGCCTTGAAGATGAAAAAGGCAGAGGACGGGTATGCAGTCTTGACAATGAACAATTGCAAGCAATTGTTGAGCAAAATTCACAACAAAGTGACAAAGAAATATTTGAGGTTCCTTTCAAATACCCTGTAAATGAAGCTGTTGCAGTGCTGTTGCAGTGCTGACAGCAAGGGTCTCAGTCTCAGTCACAGACGGTCTTTGGCATTTTGTCAAGGATTTTGCTCAACAATTTGCTTACAATTGCTTGCAGTTGTTCATTGTCAATACTGCATAGCCGCCTCTGCCTTTTTCATCTTCAAGGCTCTGATCTACACTATGTAATTTCTAGAAGCACCTTCATACTGTCCGATCACTTGTATACCCATCTCCCCATCCTCTGTTAATATTGGCAACAGTTTAGAAGGCATTGTGACTGAGTTTGAACTCATGCAACATAAGTAAGCAAAGGTCATGTTTTTTTGTATTCATCATTAAGAGTTTATATTATTTAAAAATATGTTTGCATGAAAATAAGTTAAAAAATATTTAAGAGTACACATCAATTATTATGTATACCAAAATTGACCTAAAATAAACAACAAAGACAATGTCAAAATAGTTTTGCAAAACTTAGTACTTCAAGTGGCCATTATTTTTGTGACGACTTAATATTTTAAACAACCTTACTGGTTGGTCATGACATTTCCCTTGTCACTGTCCTATTTCATTTGATGATATCACATCACAGCTGGTCAGAAATTGGAGAAACAAGGCTGTTGACTGCAAATCATCTTGACTTGTTTCTCAAGAAGTGTCTGAGAGGGCCGCAACACCAGACCCAATAAATATCTTTGACTTTTCATTACAGAAACAATTCACTGCTGCCTTTCAAGATTTAAAATCAGGTAAAGCTTATGAAAGCATGTGCCAACAAAATTGTTTTGATACTGGCAGTGGTGGATATTGAGTGAGGCAAATGAGGCAGTTGCCTCAGGCTCCCCATATAGTTTCATTTTGCTGTATATGTTTTTTGGAGATCACTATGATTTTGGGAAAAAAATAGTGAAATTAGAGATCAAATCAAAGTGAAGACTTTTTTTTTTAGAGATCACCATGATTTTGGGATCAAAGCTCTTTTATCTTTTTGAATCAAAGCTCTTTTATCTTTTAAATACGAGATCAAAGCTCTTTTATCTTTTTAGAGAACACCAATTTTTGGAAATCCTTGTCTTGGCCCCCTAACTTTTAATATCCCAAAAGACAAACAGCTTTATGCAAATGGCCTCTTTCCTTTTACATTTTTGCTGAAGCAGCCTATATTTTAGATTTTTAGCAATACTAAAATTACTTAAAACACATAAGTCATCTGTAGACCAAGACCAAGGCTTTTTGTCAAAACATGAAAATTTTGCAGCACATTTTAATCCTTTTTATGGCAAACCAGCGTGCTGCAGCACAAAGTTTGAGAAACCCTGCTATAAGGGAAGAATAACATTTAAACTGGAGAACCACTGATCTACCAGCATATTGTAATAATTTTTGTAAAAATGAACAACCATTTTTGTTAAATTTGTGTATATTTTAAATTATTTTTTATCATGTTTTTCAGAGTATAATTAACTTTCAGTTTGAGATCCTCCCCAGATGCTTAGCACTTGTTTTGCTTTTCATAGCAGTGTATCCTAGAGAAGAGTAGAATAGACTTGCGTCTCATGTGCAAATATTGCAATAAAACAATATACATACATTAAAAGTAAAATGTAGAAAACCCAAGTTTATGTTAAAATATTTTTGGTTTTGAAAGTTTTACTCAGGTTAACCAACTTTAATGCAATTTCAGCAATAGAAAAAAAACAATCTTTAACCCTTTGTAGTCTAAATTCATCCCTGGGATGATAAAAAGATTTATATCCTTACAGCAAGTCCAATATCATTCCAGAAATGTTTAATGCCCTGATATGCATGATTAGCTTCTTAGTGGGTACATTTAGTTTGTGTTAGTGGTTTAGTGGTTTAGTGCCATGTGCTAAGTGAAGGCATTCTTGCATTTGGTTACAAAAACTTTGCAATAACTCATTTAGGAAGCCTCAAAAAGTGCCTTCTGAATACATTGCCAAGTTCCCTTGATCATGAAAAGAGATTAAATAACAACCATATTTTATAGTTAACATAAGCATCACTGATGAGCTCTAACAAGAAAACAACTTGAGTCTGGTGCTTCTCATCTTTTAAGCGGCTTGTTTTCTGAAAAACCATATGTTATTGCAAAAACTGCACAAGGGCATAACAAAAACTGCATGGTGTGCAGCTTACCACAATTTTGCAAAATAACTCTGTTTTGCTGTGAAACATTCATCAGAAAACCAGGATTAAACCCAGGAGAATGCTTTAAAGCAACCACATGCAGAAACATTACAAACAATAAAAAGATTTTTGGCTGTCTCTTTTTGTTTTCTTGGTTTGTCTTGTTCTTTTAATAAAACAAAAACAAAAAATTGCAACCAGAGTTGTGCAGCATGTTGACAAATAGTGTGACTATACCAAAAGTTAATAATTTTTATTGTTGTATATAATAATTAGGCTAATTCAAGGCTGAAGTTAAAATTTTCTTTTGAGGGAGGTTCATTACAATCTTTTGTTTAACTTGCACAACTTTTGAGTTTTTAAAGCAAGCTTTGTTTACTAAAGATACATTTTAGAAGGAATTGAACCTCCAGTCCCTCTTAAATATGGCCCTGGGCTGATTTGTATCTTTTGTACACCTGTGCTGCCTAAGCAAAGTTGTAGTAACTACATATTATGAAGAAATATGCAAAATTGAAGCATTTCACTCAACATAAGTGCCTTTTTAAACAGAATAATCAAAAAATTTTCAAAAAAAAGATTCAACAAAACCATAATTTTTCAAAATTTTCTGTCCCAATCAATACAAAAACAACAGAATATACATTAAAACAGAAAAGGATTTATTCAATAAAAAAATTGGATTTCAAAGGCTTGTAAAATTATTAATTAAATTTTAAAACCTTTATACCATACTATTGTAGTTCACTTGTCACTAATATATTATTATCTTTTTTCTAGGGGATTTGACTGCCAACCTCCCTATGCGTACATCTATGGTGCTGGTGCCAAAAACTGGGTACAGCTGCCATATCTCTAGTATACTCAACAGCTGAGTACTGCATACCAGTGTGGTGTTGCAGTGCTCACACTCGCCTCATAGACAGTGTCCTGAATTATCCCTTGTGCATAGTCACTGGATGACTGTGTCTCACTGCGATAAACCACTTTCAGGCATCCAGCCAGCTGAGCTTCACCAACTAGAGTGACTCTCTCCTTGGCTTAACATGGACTCTGACCATATGTTGGTTGCATGGTCTTTTAAGTAGGTCCTCAGATGCTTGCAAGAGACACTAAGATATAGACGCCTGTTTGTGCCAGCTGCTTGAAATCTATTAAACAACCTTGCTGGAATAGGCATCTGCACTTCTTAGTGGATAAATTATAGACGAAACACAGAGTACTGTGAGAATACATCCAGGCTCTGTGCTTTCATACCCAGGACTGGTACCAGGTCTATTACAATGAGCTTGTCCCAAAAAGCTTGGGTTGGGCTCAATCACCTGGAAATTGTTGGGTAGTTCCATTATTTCATGCGCAAATAAGGTCTTGCCCCATCACTGAATTGTAAGTGCAGTGCCCCTGAACAAACTGCAGATTATGTCTTAATAATATGCCCCATATATTGTGCACCACATGGAGCATGAGGTCTGATGGTTTTGGATGATAAAACTCGATGCTAGCTTTACATCATCATTGTCAGCATTTGATTTGGGCAGTACAGCAGTCTGGGGTAGTAAAAAGATAAACTCTTGCCTCCAGTCTTGTTTGTGACTGAACCAGAGTGGATGCCCTTCCAAATGACCACAACGAGCAATTACGCATTGCAAACATATTAATTTCACACAGCTATTCCAAGCAACTATCACAAACAGAAAAGGGCTTGATTGTATCCAACACATTCACAACCATAACAAATCTTTTAAACATAATCATCACAGCAGATGTCAATGCTTACTTGCCATTATGATACTTGCTTCTTGGCCATTGAAAACCTAGAGAACAGATTGAAGAAATTCTGCTTTCTAATCACATCACATTAAACATGAACACTCCAACATGTCTACCTCCAAATAAAACACAGCTTCTACTTCATGTCTACTTTTATCACCACTGCTTCATCAGACTTGCTTAATTGGACTAGCTGGCAGACCACCCATTCATTCAAATCAAATCACTTACCTTTACTCATTACCCTCATAAGTTACAAGATCAAAACAGCATCTTTACACTTTACGAGGGGCATTCAAAAAATACATGGAATTCTCCTGTGACAAGAGTGCCAGCAAGAAAAAATGTATTTTAGCATGCTAGCCATAAAAAGCATGTTCTTTGTGATCGAATAATTGCTATCACTCATTTTGTGCTTGCAAACAAAGTTGTCAAGAGCTAGTTTATTTAAGGTAGTTTTTTAACCCATGGAGCATAAGGATTTCGAAATAAGAACCAACATCAAATTTTTGGTAAAGCTTGGTTAGAAAGGAATGCAGATCATTCAAGCTCTGCTGACCATTTATAAAGATGATGCTCTGAAGAAAGCTTGTGTTTACAAGTGGATTGAAAGATTTCGAGATGGTAGAGAAGCTGTTGAAGATGATAAGGATTGTGGAAGACCAACAACCTCAAAAAACAATGAAAAAATTGATTTTGTTAGGAACCTAGTCAAAGAAGATGGACGATTGACGGTTTATCAGATAGCTGAGACTGTGAGCATATCAGTTGGTTCAGCTCATTTGATTCTAACTCATTCAACACCTTAATCACATTTACAAACAAAACAGATTAGGCCAACAAATCACTACTTTTAACAAATACAGGAACACAAAATAAACACTTGAAAATGTCTTGACAGAAATGATCACAAGCACAACCTTCACTCCCTGTGCAGCAGCAGCACAACCCATGCAACAAAACCTGAGTGTCTACTTAAGAAAATCCATCACTGACATGTCAAGCTAAAAGCTTTCAACAAATAATTTGCAAATGCACACCATATAGCAAAAACAAAACCAACAAGCACATTGGCCACACAATCAAGAACAGTCCCACTGATGAAATACTATTTACCACTATTCAAGTGCAATTTCCCATCTCAAACAGCACAAACAAATAATTGTAAGATAGCTGTAAAAATCCAATTGTAAATAATTGCAATTAGAATCCAACATTTTATTATTTAGTTTGAAAAATTTTTATTTAAAAACAAAGAAGCTGAATGTTTTCAACTTCCATAAGTCCTTATCAAAACATCTAAAAAGTTTTTTAGCATAATTAACAGTAAACCATAAATGATAATTACATACAATTAAACTAAAATATAAACAACAGTTTTCTCAAGTTAATGCTCACACTGGTACTACTAATTTAATTTAAAAGCAATAAAATTTCAGTAATTATTACAAAAAACAATGTCATAATTTAAAGAGAAAAAAGGGAATAAGAATCATATGACAAAATTAAATAGTTGTAGAATCAATTGGCAATACAAAACTTTAAGATAGCTTTTGAAAGCATGTTCTTTCCTTAAAGACTTTTCTTCTGACACCCATAGGGAGGAATCGTCAGAATGAACTAAGAGTGATCTGATTGTCCTTACATAGAAAAGGGGAGGGAGTCTGATTGGTCAAAAAAAGCCGAACAGAAGTGAAAGAAAAAAAGCATTAGTGAACGAGTTTTAGACTGTAAAAAAATTTAAATTAGTAGTACCATTGTGAGCATAAACTCAAGAAAACTGTTGTTTACATTTTAGTTTAATTGAATGTAATTGTTGCTTATGGTTTACTGCTAAATTATGCTAAAAATTTTTTAGATGCTTTGATGAGGACTTATGAAAGTTGAAAATGTTCAGCTTCTTTGTTTTTAAATAAATTTTGCCAACTAAATAATAAAATGTTGAATTCTGATTGCGATTATTTACAAATGAATTTTAAAAATTACTTCTTTTCCTAAGGTTTTAAAAAGCATATTCATTTTTCAAAGACTTTTCATCTGACAGCTCTTGTTTTCTCTTTATGATTGGTCACTTTTTTAACTAATCAGATGCACTTTCATTTTCTACATAAGCATGATTGGATCACTTTTAGTTCATTCTGACAATTCCTTCTGATGTGTGTCAGATAAAAAGTCTTCAAGGAATGAACACACTTTTTAAGTTTTGTACCATCAAACATTAGTTCTATTGAACCTGATGGCATGAACATCAAACACATAAAACAATTAGGGCCACTTACTATCAGATACCTTATAAACATGTACGTCACAACTTACTTGGGAATCTGAAAAGACTAGTTGAACTTGGGTACCCAAATACCTGCGCTGAAGTAAAGCTGTGAGTATTTTTATTTACATTGGCTCTAGAAATAGTTTGCCACAAGACTGCTTAAATCTGTAGGTTCTGGCTAATACAAATGGATTTGCTAGTAAACTTCTCTCTATAATTAAAAAAAAAATACACAATTTCTGATTATAAAGAATATATTCACAAATCAAAAGAATGGTTAGAGCACTATAATTGTGATCAACATGGTCTTGGTTCAAAACCTACTCGCACCATTTTGTTGTGTCCTTGGGAAAGACACCTGACAATACTTTCCCCTGCTTGGCTGTTTTGGCAAGCAGTTTTAAATTTCAGTCATACCTCTATAAAACTAAAAAAACAAAAGAAAAATTTTTTACCAAAAAGCAATATCTTGTCACTTCTGGAAGCAGGTTAGGGTAATTGCTTGCCCTATGTATTAGCCCAGGGGTGAGAAACCTGCAGCCTTCAAAGCCAAAAAGTCCAGCCTTTGCATGACCAACAAACTTTTGCATGATAACCTTTTTTTTTACTGGACAATGAATACCACAATTTTGAGCCAAAATAAGAAAAACATGAGGCTGATCCAAACTTAAGACTTTTTTTTATTTTTATTTTAGAGAGCACTATGGTTTTGGGATGAAAATTGGGAAATCTGTGACTGCTTTTAAGTGAAGACTTTTTTTTTTATAGATCACTATCTTTTTGGGATGAAAAATTGTATTGCTCCCCAAATTTTTATCCTGCTGGCACCAACTTTTATTCTTTGAAATTGGCCTGTGAGTACAATAAGGTTTCCCACCCTTGTTAGCCCCTCTGTCACTTTCCTGTGAATAAGGAGGATAAATGTAGAGAAAATAAAAAGAACTTGATAAACTTGACGAACATTTAGCTCTTAAGTTTTACCAAACTTCAAAGCAATTCACAGCTGAGAATCCAAGATGTCAACACAGACGTTTGATTACTTAAACATTTAAACGACAAAATGATTTTTAAACCTTATTCCAAGTATGAGAATGAACGATAAAATTTACAATGCTATTTTAATAAATCAACCAACATTACAAGATAGCAATGGAAGCAACTAAGTCAGGCTAGATTTCTTAAATTAATTAATATACAGATCAACTATCACTAATCTGGCAACTTTGGGACCAAGAGAGTGCCAGATTATCCATTTTTCCAGATTAGTGATTGATTAGCCAAGAATACAGGATACCAAGTAATTAATCACCTCATTTTAAACTTGAAATACCCCTTATACAAGCACATGCTGGTTAATAACGAAAAGACAAATATCAAATAAATTCAAGTGAAACTTTATTAAAATAAAGTACAGTACAAGTAAAATAAAATGAATGGTTCCTTACATACAAAAAACATAAGTGGTTAATGTAGGCTACACAGAAAAATTCATCACTGCTACTTCCAAAGACTAAATACAAAAAAAACAAATGAATTCAATTATATGAGTACTGTACAATTAAAGTAAATGGTAATGTTACACAAGAAAGGACATCACTATAACCGTAAGTGGTTACAACATAGGCTATTGATTGTTATTGCTGAATTAGTGATGGTCAACTGCCACCAAATACTAGTGGTCAGTAGTGAAAATACTCTTGGAACTGTTTGTTCCGGATTAATAATTGCCAGCTGAGTGATAGTCGACCTGTATTATGTTTTGCAATCAGCCAAAGCAGTTTATGACATCACAATACAACCCAGCAGATGCAGTGGTAAACAAGTTGCAAAATTTGAAATATCAAGTAAGCTGTTAATAGTTGTAGATGATTACACTTAATTATTTCTTGATTGTTTGAAAAAAAAAAGAAAAAAAAAAAAAACATAAAACTGTAGCAAAACATCACAGTGCCTTAAATACCAAGAAATGTGCTATAAATTAAAATGAGTCTTTACAATACATTTATAAGAACAACTTGCCAACAAAATAAATTTGTTGTACTGATTATGCAATCACTACATAACAATGAAAAAGATTATATCATAATCAAAAGTTTAAAAATTACTGCAAAAGACTAAAAATCAGCTATAGAGTTATAAGGTTAAGATTAAATTTATAAATGAAGAGTGACAATGTAAAACATAACAGTCAACACTTTTGAAAATGTATATCAATTATACCCATTTCAAAACAAACAAAGACCACAATATTGGCACAAACTACTGCTCATATCACTATTATCACCAATTGTAAAATTAAGTTTTTTAAATGTTCAAGTCATCTCTCTCTCATCATCACTCACCCCATTTTGGAATAGGTAAATACCATATGGAACCCTGTCATATCAAACAACAACATCAAGAAACTGCAAACCATTCTCTTGTATGCATATCCCTAACCAGAGAGATAAAATCTTCAGCCAATACTGCTTTGTAGGCCATTGGGACAAATAAACTTTTCCACCGCTGTAAGATAGTAATTCATGAAGAAGATAAATGTTGGTTTCACATTTTTAAAATTGTTTTGATGCTCTAGTATTTTTTCTGTATTCAATTTTTTTTAACCTAATGTTTCTTTAAATGACCTGGCATATTTTAATAAGCTGTCTAGTATCTGTGATTATTGACCTGTACTGGTATTTAGAATCAAATAACCAAACTGATTTTTCTATATTTTTTTAACCTTGCTGTTTGTTATTTTTTTTAATTTTTAGTGAAGTTTATTTTTGATAACCTTTTGGGTCAAGTAGTGACTCCTTCATTTTAATTGATTTTACACTTGTACCAAAACAATGCACTTTCATTTCAAAAAATTGAAAATATTTTTCAAATAATTAATATACATTTACTAGCTTTTTATGTCTTTTACTCCATCTGATGACATGCAAATGCCTCTAGAAGATAACATTGGTGGAGCAACAATAACTTTTGAGGCTATGGATACTCACAAAAAACATATTAAGAAGTTCAAGTAAGCTTATTGTGATGTGATTGCTTTCAACCATAAATAATTTATCAATTTTGTCACATCTAAAAAATTTTTAGTTCTTGTCTTACTACTTTATTTTTAGGTGTACATATGCTGGTTGTACACGCAGTTACACTACAGCAGGTAATCTAAAATCTCATGAGAAGACTCACAAAGGAGAATATTTTTTTGCATGCAATCAAGTAAAATGTTTTGTAATTTCTTGATTTGTTGGAATATTTTTAAAATTTCAAATTTCAGTTGTGCATTGCTAAACTTATCAAAAAGTTTATTGAGCTCAGAGTACATAAAATTACTTTTGCTTAATGATTCAAACATTTTTAAAGCATCATGCTTTAAATCAGGGCTTTTCAAATTTTTTTGTTTTGCAATCCCATTTTAAAAAATAAATTCTTATGTCATTTCATCATGGGTAATTTTGTGTTAATGAAGAGTAATTTTCCATAAAACATCTCAGGAATTTTTTATGTATGACAAAACCATGCATTTGTATTGAACTTATATAATACATTCAAATTTAATTGTTTTAAACCAGAGATGTCCAACCTGCTGCCCACTGCTCACTCAAATATTTTAGTTGTATATTCATAACTACATAAAATTCCATGACCCAACAGTTGATCAAAACAATATTTGATTGAAATGACATTTGATCAAAATGACACTTGATGGAATAATTAAAGAAAAAATTTACAACTTCGATTCTTTGCCAATTTTGTCAATTTTTTGTCCAAAAAACATGGTGATTTCTAAAAAATTTTCACTTTAAATTTGTCTCAGTTTTGTTGATTTTTTGTCCCAATAACATAGTGATCTCTAAAAAAAAGTCTTCACTTTGAATCTGTCTCTGATTTCTGCAAGAGGTCTGGAAGAGATCTACTTGTTGCCCCCTTTAAAAATGCTTTGCCCAGGAGCTTTATTAAAAAACCCTGAGCTTGACATTGACAAAAAATTGTTAAAAATAAAAACAAATTGTCTTTTTACTGATGGCTTCTGCTTTTTATAAATCTAATTTACAGAAACAAAAAGATTGTTTAATTGCAGAAACATACTAAAGTAAATATTTTTTTATCAAATGACATTTCAATTAAGTGTTGTTTCGATTAAATGTTGTTTTGATCAAGTGTCATAGCACTATAGAATTCAATATCACCACTGTCATAGTAACATATAGAAAGACAAAGTGAATACGTCAATTGATTGCTGATATCAAGAGAGGTCCAATGAACTGACCAATAAAAACTTTTTTGGGTAAAGCTTATTATAAAGAGGCTTGCCTCAAGCATCATTTTCATTATTCATGTTGTCACTATACTCAACAGCACAACTAAATTCATAAAACTTTTATTTTCAAATGTTTTCGGCTTAAGCCCTTTTCAAGAAAAACTTAAACTTAAATGAAATTAATAATAATGCGTTAAAACAGAGAAAATTAATTATTTATGCATGAATGATTTACATTGTGACGAATAAGTTAAAGCAAATAGAATTACAGAACCAATTTTTAGTTTCATTAAATTATTTAAAAGTGAAAGTAAATTTAAAATTTATAATAAAAGAAATCAAATAAAAGTTAAAATTAAAACTAAAAAACATTTAATAAAAATGAAGAACCATTTGCATAAAGTTGATGATTTAAACCAGGATTACACTTTTTGATAAATAATGCTTCATGTATTTTTGTGTAAAATTCTGACTTACACTTTTTAATTATTTTAAGGGAGTTTAAATTTAATTTGACAGAAGAACAAACATTACAACACATTATGTGATTTTTGATTGCACTTGATACTTGAGAGTTGAAATCCAAATGCTCCCTAGCTCTAGTGCTCAAATGTTGGGTTGACATACCGATGTATGTCAAGTTCACATCATGCAAACATATAAATTCATCAATGACATTTGAACAAAGACCTAAAGGAGTTTTGAACTTCAACTGAAAGTAGTTTCCAATTTTAAATGTTTTATAGACAGGACAAACTTTCACGTTAAATTTCGATTTCAAAATTTTTGATAAGCAATTTAAAAAATGTCTCGAATCAACACCAAAGTACGGAATTGTAAGATAATAAGTATGGCAATTAGTAGAACAATCAACAGTTATGTTGGACACAAATTTGTTTAAAACTTTAATGAAAAACCAGCAAGGATAACCATTTAAACAAAACATTTTTCTTAGGTTGTTGATTTCTCGATTGAATAACATTTTTGAAGAACATATTAATTTCGCACGGTGAAGCAAACACAAAATTAAACCAGATTTCCGTTTTTGTGGGCAAAAGGCATTAAAATTAAGTAAAAGTCCAGTGTTGGTTGGTTTTCTCCATGTATTAGTGTCTTATAGCTATTGTAATTTATTTCTACAGGGTGATTCACGAAGTGTTGACAAATTAAAACTGAATTATCCAACTTACTATAAGGGCAAAAGAAACAAGTTTTTAATAGATAGAATGGAAATTTAATGGGCTTTCACATAAAATTCAAATTATTCAATGTAGCCCCCTTTGTTTTTCACAAGGCACCTAAGACGTGGAAGTACTTGGGCGCACGTGGCACGCACCACTTCTGGGTCAATTTCTTCCCATGACGCCTTCAGTTTTCGTTTAAGGGTTTCGATATTTGGATGGGATGTTGAGCAGGCTTTTTGCTCCAGAATGGACCAAATCCCAAAGTCCATTGGGTTCAAATCGGGTGAAGAAGGGGGCCATACTTCCTTCTCCCAAAACCCTTTAAAATTGGTCTTGCACCAATGCTGGACTGCTTTGGCTGTGTGGGAGGTTGCCCCATCTTGTTGAAGCGTAATTCCTTCCTCTCCCACTGTTTCTTGAACCCAGGGAATGACTTTTTCTTCCAACATCCGACGATAGATAGTTTGGTTAATTTTCACGCCTTCGTCGATAAAGATTAGAGGTGTTTTCAGGCCTGTTGAAGTGACTCCTGCCCAAACCATCACGGAAGAAGGTTTCTGCCTCCTAAATGAACTGCAACGTTCAACTGGCACCATGTCCTTGTTTGGAATCCAAATCCTGTCATTTTGGTGGTTGTGGATAGCTTGGACAGTGAAAAGCTTCTCATCTGTCCAAAGCACTTGAGGCCGCGTGCCAACAACAAGTCTCTTGATCAAAACCTTAGCTCTATCAAGCCTTTTCTTCTTAGTGGCGTTTGACAGGAGCTGCCTCTTGGTAAATTTGTATGGGTAGACGTGGAGATCATCCTTGAGAAGCCTTTGCATGGTGCTCACACTTACAGAGGTGTCCTTAGCCAGTTTTCTTGCGCTCCTTGAAGGGTTCCGCCTCAACCTCTCCCTGACCTTCTTAATCAGTTCCTTTGTCCTGATGGGTTTTTCAGGAGTACTTCTGATTCTTGGAGCACAACTTCCAGTCTCCCTGAACCTCTTCACAGCCTTGTAAACACCTCCACGACTCACAAATCGCTTCATCAACCGGAAAATTTTCGCAGGTGGAAGTCCTTTCTTGCAATACCCTTCAACGATGTCATTTACTGTCTTTGCCATCTTACTTTTCTAGATTAAATATTCCTATTGATATTGAAAACTTACTCTAGAATATATAATAACAATCTGAAGAGGTAATCAGCGAAGTTAATAATGGAATAAAGTATTTGTCAACACTTTGGTGAATCACCCTGTATTTTAACATCTAGAAAACAAATAAAGTCTGAAGAATGCTTAAGAGTAAATTTTATGTTTTTGTGTTGAGTATTAAGAACATTTAGAAAGGACAAACAAGCATTGTTATTTTCAAAAACAGCAAAAACATCATCAACATAATGTTAATACAATTTCGGAGAATGTTGGTTTTTATTTTTAAGAATACCGTTTTCCAAATTGGTGAGAAAGAAATTTGCAATTGTTAGTCCAAGTGGTGATCCCATTGTAACACTATCAATCTGTTTGTATAATATGTCCTTGTACAAAAATTGTCCTTGTGTAGCTAACCTAAGTAATTTAATGAATATTTCTTTCTTCATTAATGGTTGATTTTTGTTTTCTTCGGAAAATAATTCATCAGCTATAAGTTTTATTGTTTCTTCTAATGGCAAGTTTGTGAAAAGGGAAACTACATCGAAGCTTACTAATTTTTGTTCAGATGAAAACTTGTATGAATTTAATTTATTGATAAAATTGCCAATTGATTTGAGCATATATTTGTGTGGGATGTGGGGTTGTATAATATTATCTAAAAATTTTGCTAACTTATACTCTGGTGTGTTTATCATAAAAACCACTGGTCGTAATGGGCACTCATTTTTATAAACTTTAGCGAGTCCATAGAGCTTGCCAGGTTGCCAAGCTGTGAGCTTTATTTTTTAAGTTTTTCTTGAAAAGGGCTTAAGAAGCTGAAAACATTTGAAAATAAAAGTTTTATAAATTTAGTTGTGCTGCTGAGTATCACTACAATATGATTGAAGAAAATTTATTCCTTGCCAAAATTATATTATTCATATTGTTTTGCAATTGAATTAATATCGTTTGTTTTATTTTCAACCATTTTTTACACTATTGAGTGATATTTAAGTAATGACTTTAGTAACTGTAAACCAATTCAGAGTTGTTTGGAATAAGATTACATTAGTATCAGTGATGCTGCTAGTGATAAAAAAAGGGAAGATGTTGATTTATTAGAAGGGTGGAAAGAGGATCAGACATTTTAAAGATTCTTTGTTCAATCTAAGAATTTAGTTCAGGTCTAATGTCAATACTTAATGTGGAAGGTGCTAATTAATTTTTTACAATTCTGATTTCAGGAGTATTAATGTAGCTACAGACATAGGCCTATATATATTTGCTTAATGCATAAAAATTTTAATTGTTTCTCCTTTCAATAGTATTTCTAATTAGTTAATCAATTGAAATTTATATTTTTAATTATCATTGTTGTCATCATTTAAAAGGGCATCCACACCAGGTCAGACACAAATGGTACTGGGCCAAGGGTTTATCCTTTTACTACTTCAGGCTGTTGTGCTGCTTGGATCAAATGCTGGCAGTGATGGTGTTGAGCCAGCATTGGGTTTTGTTGTCTAAAACCATCTCATCCTCCATGTGGTGCCTGATGTATGGGGCATGTTGTTAGGACATGGTCTGCTGTTTGTTTAGTTGCAATTCAGTGAAGGAGCAAGACCCCTTTTTGTGCATGGATGAATGAAATCTCCTAACACCAGTCCAGAGTTGATCAAATTTAACCCAAGTTATTCATAGCAAGCCCATTTCTACAGGCCTAGTACTGGTCATGGGTATGAAAGCACCTGAAACTTGGATGCATTCTCACAGTACTCCATCTACATTTTGTTTGCTGAGTAGCATAGATGCTTAGTCTTGCAAGGTTGTTTGGTAATTTTTATGCAGCTGGCTCAAAGGGCATCTAGATCTTAGTCTCTCTTGGCATGATAAGACAAGGAGAGTGCCACTCCTAGCTAGAAAAGCTCAACTGGGTGGATGTCTAAAAATATGGTTAAATGCTTTATTGGAGTGGGATGCAGGTATCCAGTGATAATTGCAAAATATCATTTAGGGCACTCTACAAGGCAGGTCTGAGCATTGCAACACTTAACTGTTGTGCAGTACTCAGCTGTTGAATAGATCAAAGAGCGTTTTGGAACCAGCTTCTTATCTTGAGCTTGCAAGTTGCCTCAGCAGTGCAATGTGCAAAGATAATTTTTTTCTTGCAGCTTGCAGGTAAGACCACAGTGCCATACAGAGTCATGGCACAATGTTGCTAGATGGTGACAAAACCTGAGCAATCTGTCCAGTTTTACCCCAAGATAAATAGGGGTTGAATAAAATGGTATTGCAGTTGTGGACTTTTAGCTCATGTTTGGCCTTTTAGTTATTTAAATGAAAGGTTGCTCACTGTCTTAGTGTGACTGAGCTTCAGTTTCCATGTTTGAGGATACACTAAAAGTATAGTCATGTCTTGAATTAAAGTCCTTCCAGTTTCCAGAAGAGTGCAATAATGCTAGATGGTCTACATAGGCAAACTTTCTGAAAACTGTGGAAGATATGTGTATGTATAGATGTTGAAAAGGAGGGGAGCCAAAATCAATCCCTGAGGAATTCTGTTTTTCAGACGGCAAAGCCCATTTTGCTTGCTGTCACTGTTAGCAATCGTAAAATTTTGGTTTTGGAAAAGTTCCATGATCATTCTGACCATAAGCTTATCTGGCGCTAGTCTCAGCAGCTTGCAGGTAAGGCCATGTGCCAGACAGTGTCTTATGCTGTTGTCAAATTGGCAAATATGGCACCAGCCTTCTTAGCCTGTAAGAAATTTTCATTGTTCTGTTTCAACAGAATGACTTGATCCATGGTTGACTTCCAGTGTCAAAACTCAGCCTGCTTTTTAGGGAGCACTGTATCAATAAATGGTTTAACACAGGCATAGATAAGCCTTGCAAAGATCTTATAGATTGCATAGAGCAAAGGTATTGATTGATAACTCTTAGGGTCCCCTACAAGCTTTTTTGACTTTTAGGATCATGACTACCAGCACTTTCCTCCAAATCTTGATAATTTTGAGTTGGTGCAAGCAAAAAGAAAGGAAGTCATGTAAGCAGGACTTCAAAGCAGCTTCAGCATGGATATTTATTATACAAATTATTTAATGGTTTTAATTGTTTCACATTCTACTTAATTTGACCCATCATGAAAAAAGGCTAGATTGGACATCATTGCTTTAAATGTTCACTTGAAATTGTTCACTTGAAATTGAAATTGGACTGTTGCAGTGAGACAATAAAAATTTTTTTGCGGTATTTAACCACCAGGGAGCACCAGAAAATTCTCAGACTAAAAAGAAAAAACATCAGACCAAAAGTTTTTTGAAGAACCTGTGTGGCCACTCCATTTGCTTGATTGTGAACTGCATTCTGTAAAACTTCTTCAGTTGACTAAGAAATTTTAATTTTGAAGAGCACTATTTGCTTTGCTATGCCTCTTGCTTAGTAAGTACCCCCTTTTTGCACTCCTGCTAACTGCTTTGAAATCGGAAGACAATCAATAAGGTTACTTTTCATGTTGTTGTTGTTGTTGCTTCTACTCCAAAAGTTAGTCTTTTTTTTTTTAATCCCTCAATAAACCCAATCTAGACTGTCATTCTTCAATTACTTCTGCTTTCAAAGGCTTTTTCTACATACTAGTGGTACAGTGTTGTTTTGGTAATTAACTACAATACTAACACAACAACTCAATAATATAACACAACTCTATCACTTAAATTAAATAATCATACACTACCAACAACAAAGCATTTCAAAGTTCTTGGAATCACTCTTTACCCAAAGTTCACATTTTCATAGCACCTATGCAAAAAAATTTCAAAGAATATAGTTGTATATCTTTGCCATGTAACAGTTTTGTAATAGCCGTGTTTTCTAATTTAATTTGCAACTCCAAAAATTGGTATGTGATCCCATTTGGGGTCACAACATATTATTAGAGAAGTGCTGCTTAAGATAACTATTATAAATTAATTGATACTTTTCAACATTTGCTAATGGCTGTTACATATTTTTTTATACCTTAAAATGAAATTTCTTTGTCTAAGATTTATAATTAGCTAGCATTTAATTAAAATTACTGAATAAAAAAAAGTTCGCTAAGATTGTTATGTTTTGATTTTTTGCTACTAAAATGTGTATATAAGTTTTAATTACTGTAGGCTTCTCATTAACTATAACCATATTAATCACAGGAAGGATGTGGTAAGGCATTTCTGACCAGCTACAGTTTAAAGGTGCATGTCAGAGTCCACACCAAAGAACGTCCTTATCATTGCACTGACAAGCATTGTGAGAAATCTTTCAGCACTTTATACAGGTGTTGTTTCATATGTACTTGATAATTGCAATTTGATGTATTAGTGTTAAATTTACTGAATGAGAACAATTGATTGTTGTTAAGGTTGAATTCATTATTTAGGAATTTGTTTCATCTTTTTTTAATTGAATGTTTCTCACACTTCCTATCATAATGACTTTTATTATAGTAAACCTAGTTGCCACACTTAATTAGTTACTAGTTATTATAAAACAACCTTAAATGAATCTTGTAGATAAAGACAAATGGAACTGAATAAAAATGACTTTTACAGTAATTGGAATAAATGCTAATATTTGTTTTGAAATTGCTCTGTGAAATAAAGGAATTCAAAAGTTTGGATACCTCTATGGATAGATATAAAAGTAGAGATTACAGTCTGCCCATAAAATTTCGAATTTCTGCCTGAAATTTTTACACGCTTAAACCCTGTTAAACAACCTTTTAAGAATATTAAAACAGCCCTCAAAATAAAAAGATCACTTAAAAATTCCAGTTTCTTTCAAAGCTTTTAACTGGCATTACCTCTGCTCAGTCCCCTCTTTTATATTTCACTGATAAATTTTTCAGTTTTTGAATTTTTTTATTTATTAATGCAGGTTAAAAGCTCATCAAAGACTTCATAATGGCCAGACTTTTAATTGTTCATCTGATGGTTGTACAAAGTTTTTCACAACATTGAGTGACTTACGCAAGCATTATAGAACTCACACTGGGGAAAAGCCTTACAAGTAATACAAGTTCTTACAGACTATTTCTGTTTAAAATTGGAGAAAGTTTATTTGAATTTTGATCTAAATATCTTTAATTCTTTTAAGTGCTTTTTATAAAAATATATTTTTTGACTTTTTGATTAAAAAAAAGGCTCCTATAAAAATTGAGTTGTTTTTTTGTTGTCAGTGTAGTTTGTTGTCTTCCATTTATAAATCTAATTGTCTTTATTCAGGTGCAATATTGGTGATTGTAATAAAGCCTTTGCAGCTAGTCACCACCTAAAATCTCACATTCGAAGTCACACAGGTTGGTTCATAAATATAATCATTTTTTGTGATAAATTGTTGTTTGATTTGTTAAAGTACTGTTGATCAGTTTTTAAAATTGTTTTAGGTGAAAAGCCATACATTTGTAAAGAAGGTGGATGTGACAAAGCCTATGCCACTCAACACAGTTTAAAACAGCACAAATCTAAGGGTCATAATAAAGAAAGTGAAAAAAGCACACCAATCAGTTTGCTGCAGACTTCGTATGATTTGGTGATTTTTTGTTTTGTTTTTGAAAATTCTTTTTCAAAAGTCATGGTTTTTGTTAATGCTGTTTAAATTTAGCTAAATAATTTCACCAAAATCCTTGAATTCTTGTCTTGAGCAATAAATTTTTTTATTTTAGTCACAGATCAGAGGTTTTTAGAAATAAACTTATTAATGTTTTATTTTTGTTACTATAATCACAGACAGAGTAGATACTTTTTGCAGTGATAACTTACAGAAGAGGTCAGTGATACAAGAAATAAAAGAGAAGGTACATTTTAAGATTTATTTTCAAAGAAAAACATTTAAAGTTAAAGTGAAAACTTTTTTGTATTTACTTGTTTTTTCCTTTAGAAGCAGAATGGGGATTCCAAAATAAACATAAAATATAAAAACAAGGTTTTTTTGCAAATTGAATGATATTTTGCTGCAAGTGAAGACCAAAAATAGGTATTCAGTTGAACCAAACATTTTAAAGCTATCATGGTTTTACTACAAAGGCAGGACCAATTTTTGCTTAGGGGTGGCTACTTTTACAATGAAATTAGGTGTTGTTGTGGTATGCATGTGCTGATAGTATGGTCTCTTGAGTTTAGTTTACTTTTTGCTATTCAACTTCAACATTTCAACATATTCATTGAGTAATTATAACAGCATTAGTTTGCATTTTTGTTTTAAAATCATACAAAGATAATATATATTTGACTAAACTTAAAACAACTTTAATTCAGATACCTAATTACTCTTAGAATTTGATATCTTTGAAGTAGTTTAATAATTTAAATCTTCTTCATAAAATTTTTGACAGTTGGTCATAGATTTGAAAACTGTCTGAAAATAGCTTTTAGCTACTGTAAAAGCAAGTTGTAAAGTAGATCCTAAATAAACACTGCAATTTTATTCATAAAATTAAATTCAAAACATTTTAAAAATAATTTCATTTGGCTCCAATAGAACTAACATTACTCTCAATTAAATAGATTCATATTCATCGTTTGCAAGGGTGCAACCAGCTTAAAAAAAGTTGGGTGACACAATTTAAAAGTTTTATAAACATGAAGGGGAGCTTTGCTCCACAACCCCCTTTTGTGTTTTTGGTTAACAATTACTGGCTTTATGAATGCTTAAATAAATAATTGTATTGCTGAACATATTACTTTGTAATTGTAGAAAAATATATGTACAGTCAAACCTCGGTTTACAAACAAGATTCATTCTGGAAAGCTGTTTGAAAACTGGATCATATTTTTCCATTATAAATATTGTAAAAAAGATTAATTCGTTCCATGCTCCAAAAGAATAACTTATTTACCTGTTTACAATATACCTTGTATATCATAAAATAAAACCATTTCTTCCAAGAGGAAATAAAACAAAACATAACAAGTAATTTACATTTACATAACTTTATATAGCATAAAAATTTACATAGCAATGTATATTTAATAATACATGTATTTTTTTTCCTTGATCAATATCACTTCTCGCTTTCATTGGATCCATGACTTAGGGCTAATGAAGAGAAAAGAATGTTTTGTACAATAAAATTGTAAATGCACAGCGTAACAATAAAGCAACGTAACAATGAATGTACTGTAACTCATATGCTGGTGAAAAAGAAAAGTTGTTCGAGAACCGAATTTTTGTTCGAATACCGGGTCATTTTTAACTCAAAATTTATGTTCAAAAACCGAATTGTTGAAATTCTAAAACATTCGTAAACCAAGGTTTGACTGTATATACTAACATTTTCTATGAATAACATGCTACCAATTGATAAATATGACCTTCATAAATAATGTCAGTCATGAGAATGAAAATAAAACTACAGCCTCAATTCTTCAATTTATTTCCATTTTGCACAAAAATCAAAACAAGCATTTTACTGCATTTACCACTAGTTAGTTAAGTAAGCTATAACAAATGTTCCTATTTAACTCATTATGAAAAATACAATACAAGAGAAACTTACAACTAAAATTAAAAATTTGCCAGAACTGGAAAGAGAAATGGATACTTCTTTTTAATTTCTATACTGTCTATATATTTTACAAGTTTCTGTGCCTTGTCACTTGCCCAACCTATTCCTTATCTTAGACCAGACAAGTCCAAATGATGAAAATACCTTTTTGATTGATCCTGAGCTAGCAGGGCATGTTTGGAGTTTTGAAAAGAATTTACAGAAAACTTGAGGCATTTTTTTTGTCTGCAGTGCTAAAAAATATTTTGTTTTAATCAAAGTGTTTAATGGCTGCCTTCTGCAATTAATTTCTTAAAATAAAATTTAACTAGAAGCTATTGGAATTTTTTTCAATAACTATATTGATTCCTGAAACTAAATAGAAATATGAATCACTAAATAAAGTATGCCTAGTGAGTAGTGACCAAGATATCTCTGGCTTGCTCTGCAGACACACACAGTATACAAACACCCAATGCTTGTAGTGTCTGTTGCTATACTGAACTGCAATGACCAATGTTGTACATTGCCAGTTTGGCTGCTCTTACAGAGCACTAGTACATTTGCTTTGCTTTCCTAACTTAACACTCATCCAAGGGCATGACGCTACCTATGCTCTTTGATTATAATCATTCTTAGTTCAATGTGGCAAAAACTAGTGTGCATGATGCCTATATCTCAATATACAGTGAGAATTATAAATATATGTTCAATCAATTTGATGGGACAAATCTGAATGCAAGTTTCATGAATTTACTGGTGATAGTTGTTTATTATATAGGCTATAATTAATGTCTATGTCAGCATGTCAAAAAGTAAACACATCAGCCTATTTGTATTAATATTTGTTTGAATTTACTTACCACTCCTCACTTTATCAGTCACTTTTATAGATTCGTTTTTAGTAAAATGTCTCAAAAACAATTTAAGTAACAATAAAATAGAAAAATTAATAAAACCCAAAAAACCCACCAGGTTGGTTTTTAAAATAAAAAAAAAACAGAATTTTGCCAACCCTGGTGACAAGGCACAGAAACTTGTAAAATATATAAACAGTATCATAGGCACCAAGTATGGGTGTGCAGCACACACAATTTGGCCGGGTGTGCAGCACACCTGCTAATTTGTTTGCTTATTTTACACAGTCAACAGTTTTCACGCAGATCTGCAGTGTAAATATGAAATGTGCCCTTGCAAAAAGTGTTGCAAGTTCTATTTTTAATTGCAGTCATTTGAGTGTTTGTTCATTAATTATTCATTGTTTGTTTACAAACATAAAACGTCCTAATTTTGATGTCACAAAACTCTTTTTTTCCATCAATGCATATTTTTCTATTAAATGTCACTGTTTTAATAAGTTGGCAGATTGGTGAATATTTAAATTTAGAGCTGCTTTCCATAAACACGTTCAGGTGATTGCTTCTTTCCATTTTAAAGAAAATACTTTACTTAGCCAAACCAATCATAATGTCATAGTTTATCACGTTATAAATTTTGCACACCTGCAAAAAAGTCAAACTTGGCACCTACAGACAGTATAGAAATTAAAAACAAGTCTCCATTTCTCTTTCCAGTTTCTGGCAATTTTTAAATTTTTGTTGTAAGTTTTTTTATATTTTTTATAATAGGTTAAATAGGAACATTTATTATAGCTTACTTAACTAACTAGTGGTAAATGCAGTAAAATGCTTGTTTTGATTTTTGTGCAAAATGGAAATAAATTGAAGAATTGAATTGAGGCTGTGGTTTTATTTCCATGTTATTTTATTAATATTTAGTGTGATATCCTTTGTTTTTAATCACTTGCTGACATCTTTTTGGCATAGTTGAGATGTATTTTTCAATTTTTTTTTTTGGAAAGCTACACTAAAATTTTTGTACATTTTCATACTGTTCTTTCAGAGACTTGTATTTTTGGTTGTTCAAAGCTCTGTTCATCCCCCCCTAAACATTTTACAATGGGTTTAAATCAGACGATCAAGGTGGCCATGTTAATAAATTCACTTTTTTGTTTTCAAAAAATTTCATAACAAACTTTGTCTTGTGTTTTGGATCATTATTTTGCATGAAGATTCTGTTCAATGGCAAATATTCTTCTTAATAAGGTAGAACAACATCTTTCATAATATTTTTAGTAATGATTTGGTCTATAATGTCATTAATTTTATGAATTGGGCCCACACCATGCATTGAAAAACCATTCCATACATTGATTGAACCACTGCCTTCTTTGACTATAGGCTTCAAACATTGAAGCTTCATTTCTTCCCCGTCTGTGTCTGATATAAATTCTGCCTTCAGATTCCAGCTTACAGAACGTTGACTCATCACTCCAAAAGATCCTGAACCAATGGTCCAATTGATATTAGTTTTTGGAAATTGCAAATGTTTTAATCTGTCCTTTAAAGAAATAAAAGGCTTCTTGCCACTCAACCATTTAAGCCATAACGTTTCAAAGTAGTTTTCACAGTAGAAAAAGACTATTTGGCATCATAATGGCAGTCATGCAAGTCTGCTGAAGCAATAGTTATGTCTAATGAAGTACAGTGCCAGACAAAAAGGTTGGCTCGCTTTGCAATTTTTCAGTTTTTCAGCTATATTTTTATAAAAGTTGCATCAAACTTTAAATTCTTTCAAAGAAAATATAAAACAACATTTGTTTTTTAATACACATATGCCAAATTTCGAGAAAATTGTATATTTACTTCATAATTATTAATTTATTTATGATGTACTTAAATTGATGGTGTCAAAAAGGTTGACTCATAAATAAAATCAATGCATTATAATCATTTTTATAACAAATCATTACATCACATTTACTCTTCTAAAATGCCAGGCAAAACTACTTGCCAAGAAATCAGAAAATTGATTGTTGAAAAGCATTTGGAAGGATATTCAAGTCATGCTATATCTGGAAACCTCAATTGTCCTCAATTAACTGTTTTCAGAATTATTTGTGTTTTCAAGTGAACTGGGAATACAGAAGCCAAGAAAAGCCCTGGACGGCCAAGAAAAACAAATGCAACCATGGAAAGATTGATATGCAGGAAGTCCAAGGCTGACAGATTATGAAGTTTCAAACAAATTTCACAAATGCTTTCCCCTCACAATATTTCCGTATGGACAATTCAAAGAAGATTGTGTGAAAATTAATTAGTGGCCCATGTTGCTAAAAAAAAAACCACTCGTGAACCAAAAGAATAGAAGAGCCAGATATGAATGGGCTAAGGAACATTTGGGTTGGAGCAATAGCAGATGGAGTTGTATGTTGTTCTCTGACGAATCCAAGATTCAAAGGATCTCCAGCCATGGAATTGTGTATGTGAGGCATGGGAAGAATGAAAAATACAAGATTCATTGTACCAGACCAACTGCTCAAGGAGGTGGAGGTGGTTTGATGGTGTGGGCTTTCATGACTGCAAAGGGACCTGGACCAATCGTTTGTGTTGATGGCCATGTCAATGCCAAGAAATACATTGATATCCTCACTAATGTTGTTGAGTCATTCATGAATGACAATATGCCCATTTCGTCCATGTTCCAACATGACAACGTGCCATGCCACAAGGAAAAGACTGTTTGTGCCAAAATTGAAGAAATGGGATTGGAGGTCTTGCCATGGCCTGTCCAGAGTTCGGACCTCAATCCCATCAAGAATTCCTAAAAGGTGCTCAAAAATTGTGTCTCTAGTGAAAAATACACAAATGAAGATGAATTGTGGCAAGCCATTAAAAAAAAATGGAAGAAAATAACTGCAAATGAATGTGAAAATGTCGTGTTTTCCATGAGACGCAGGTGCCAAGAAGTTATTAGAGAAAAAGGCTATTCAACACATTATTGATTATTTACTCATACTAAGTTATTATGACAATGTTTTGATGACAATTGAATACAAAATTGCATTTTTTCTTCAATGAGTCAACCTTTTTGTAGCTTAAAATTTTTGCACATTTTTAAAAAAATATCAGTTCTTAAAATTAAAAAGTTTTTTCTTTAGTTTAAAAATAAAAAACAATAAAAAATATTAGAATTTTCAAATTCTATTACAAAATTTTTCGGTAATCGATAAATTTAAAGAATTTAATGTCAAAAACTAAAAAATTGCAAAGTGAGCCAAACTTTTTGTCTGGCACGGTAGGTTGTTGTGTTTGATTGGGTGGTAAATGTGTTGGAGTGTCTGTGTTTAGTGTGATGTGATTAGAGTTAAGCAGGATGTCTTCAATCAGTTCTTTATGGTCTTCAGTTGGCAAGTACCATAACGGTGAGTGTGTGTTGACATTAGCTGTGATGATTGTGTTTGAAAGATTTGTTATGGTTGTGCATGTGCTGGATATAATCAAGTCTTCTGTTTGTGATAGCTGGGTGGAATGTAAATGTTTGCAATATATAATTGCTGTGATATAGAAAGTTGAATTTTACTGATTTGTAGTTCAATGGGAGAGGTGTTTGATGTATTAAGTTGTGAAATACTGATATTGTTTTTATTGTAAGTTAGGAGGCCTCCTTCTTGTTTGTGAGTGTGATCTGTTCTAGTAGGTGTGAAGTGAGGAAGGCTTGGTATTTTTTGGGATTGATTGAGTTTTGTCTCTTGTATTGTAATGACATCTACATGGGTATTTTTAATGAGTAGTTGTATTTCATCTGCTTTGTTGCAGATGCCATTTGCATTAAGTTGCAGGACTTTGAGAAAGTTCTTTGGTGATGTTGTGTTCATTTGTGTTCTGTGGTTAAAAGTAGTGTGAAGTGTGCATTACCATGAGTTGTTATAGACATTTTTTGTGATTTGGGAGCATTTTAAATGCACCCAGTGCTTTTTGTAGTTACATAAAATAGATGTTTGGTGTTTCGTGATAGGTTTGAGACAAATGTCACAAACCCATTTTTGTGTTTGTGGTCCAGGGTTTGAGTATTTACCACCCAGAAGCAGCAATCTGATCATCCAGTTTGTAAATAAACTAAAAAATTGACTTTCTTAGAAAGCCAGAGATGAGTCTTTTTTTACTGGATAAAGCAAGAGCTTCACCCAATAGAGATCAGACAAGAAGCAGAAATGAGCCAATTTGTAGTGGTTGAAAATCAACCACCAGTGTCCTAACCTTGATGAAGCTGACTCATTTAGGAAAGTACTTTTTGAACAGGTACCTCTGCCAAGTACCTGAATACAAACTTTTTTAATCTACGTGACACCCAAGGCAGCATGAAAAAGCATTCTAGGCAACGTATGGATTTGCAGCGTAACCTTACTGCAAGGGGATTTTTATATAAGAGATTTCCTTTTCCTAGACTGCTTGCTTGACCAGCACAGTCTGGCCAAGTTTAAAGTTGCCATTTTGTAAACTACGTTTTGTCTGGTCTCTATGTGCAAACCTTTTTGGCATGAATATTCTTAACAGGAGATATAATATATGTGGCCAATACAGCTTTACAGGTCACCAAAGCATGCAAACTTTCCCACCACAGTAAGGTAGTTCATAGAAAGTTTCTGATGCATATTTATATTTAAATTTTTTAGGGACTGAGATTCTGGTGAAATGCATTACCGTATTTTCCCGTGTATAAGAGACCCTTGTGTATAAGAGACCCTTCAATTTTTAGGCAAAATTTTCAGGAAAAAAGTTTTTTAGTAATCAAAAGACTTACTCCCATGTATAAGAGACCCCCTATTTTTAAAGTGAAAATTATGAACAAAAAAGGGTCTCTTATACACGGGAAAATACGGTAATTAAAATTTATTTCATGATTCATGAAAAGGGCAAAATGTTACAGTCAAAATGTTTTTAAAAAAGTTTTTTAAAATTGCCTTAATTGATTAAATATTTTAAAATGATAGATTGAATTGCGCTGCTGTCTGTTATAACTTCTAGGATTATAAATTTTAAATTTTATGTAATTGCTGAGCTGATTTTGGTGCAATTTTGGGAGTTGTTTTAATAGCTAACATTTGTTCCAATGACATGACACTACAGCTGGCGCAAAATGACTTAGGACCTTTAACAAAATTTCCATTTTATTATATGCTATAAAACCTTACATCACATTAATCTCACAACTCTGCTTTTATGATTGTGATTCATTAATACATTAACAAAGGGTCAGTGTGGAAATTAACAAAGGGTCAGTGTGGAAATAGAATAACACAATAATATTATTTTTGCTTCACAATAATATTAGGAGGTTGATTTATTTAGAGAATATTAGATATTAAAGTTTTTAGAATGCCTGGAAAGTATACTAGCAGTGAGGAAAAGGCTAGAATTCTTGCCTGGAGACAAGAGAAAGTTTCCATTAAAGAAATATGTGCTCGTAGTAGAAGAGCCAAGTCAACAGTAATGAAGCTTCTAGCCTCAGCCAAAGGGCTTCCTCCCAATAAAGTCCCCAAGCACAGATTTGGAGGTGGACGAAAAAAGAAGACATCAAATGCGACGGACACTTTAATAAAAAGGGAGGTGCAAAAAAATCCACGACTGACAGCCCTGGAGCTAAAAAATTTGCATCCAGAACTGCTGGAAAATGTTGCCATGCGCACCATACAGCATCGCCTGCAAAAAGGCTTGGGCTTGCCTAGTCACAAAGCTGCTAAGAAGCCTCTCTTAACAGAACGAATGAAAAAGCAGCGCATTGCATTTGCAAAAAAATACATTCACTGGACGCCTGCGCAGTGGAAAAGAGTTATGTTTTCGGATGAGAGTAATTTTCAAGTGTTCCGAGTGGGATCCCCTATAGTTCGACGCCCTCATGACTCTAATAGATTTGACCCTAGGTTCACAGTCCCAACTGTAAAGCACCCGGATTCAATCATGGTATGGGGAGCTTTTTCTGGGGAAATGGGCAGGGCTGGCCTGTATTTCTTGCCTAAAAACAAAAAAATGAATAGCGATCAGTATGTAAAACTGCTGGAGGAGCACATGCTCAGCATGTTTCACATTCACAGCTGTGAAGTCTTCATGCAAGACAATGCTCCATGCCATAAGTCCAAAAAAGTTACGAATTTCCTTTAACAGCAAAAAATAAGAGTGCTTGATTGGCCTGGTAATAGCCCGGACTTAAATCCAATAGAGAATTGCTGGCAAAAAATGAAGAACATCATGAAACAAAAGAAAACACCAAACTTGGAGAACCTAAAACTTGAGCTCATGAGAGTCTGGTGCCAGAAGATGTCACTGGATTATTTTCAAAATTTGAGCAATTCCATGCCCAAACGCCTGCAGATGGTCATCAAAAAGAAAGGAAATATGACAAAATATTAAACACTGTGTTTTTGTTTAATAAAAATTGATAAATATAATAAAAATTGTGTTTTAACTTGAAAAACGGTTATGTCCTAAGTCATTTTGCACCAGCTGTACAGGGTGGGGAAAAAGTTCCCGGAATTTTTTTTAACGTTTATTTTGGAATTATTTCAATTGTTTACGTATAAATTTAATCATAATCTGTTACTTATATAACTGCTATATATTCCAGATAACTAAATTTGTAAATTTTATAAACTTTGGATTGAAATATGAGTAAATGTCAAGGGATAATTGAGCTTCACAAAGCAGGAATATCCATCAAGAAGATAATCAATCTGTTAAAAGTGCCAAAATCAACAGTTTACCATGCTGTATCCAAGTACAAGGAACTTGGCAATGCCAAAAATCGGCCAAGAAGTGGGCGCCCCAAATCAGCACTCACCAAAGAAAACATCAAAGCCGTGCGGGAGAGGATCAGAAGAAATCCAAAACAGTCCATAAGGAAGATGGCAAATCAGATGAAAATGGACCCAAAATCAATGAGGACCATTGTCAAAACCGACCTCAAACTTTCTCCCTTCAAACTGAGGAAGAGCCAGCATCTCACTGTTCTTCAGAAAAAGAAAAGGGTCGACAGATCTCGGCTTCTTCTCAATTTGATGAAGTCTGGCATGTGTGAGGAGGAAATTGTCTTTTCAGATGAGAAAGTGTTCACTGTGGAGGCCCAATTCAATCATCAAAATGACAGAGTTCTGGCAAAACACTCTTCTGATGTTCTAAAGATATTTTGACTGTTACTCGTCATCAGAAACCGAAATCTGTCATGGTATGGGGAGCAGTGTCCAAAACGTGGAAGTCCCCCCCTGATTTTTGTGAAAGAGGGGGCAAAAGTGGACACAAATGTGTACATTCATGAAATTTTAACGCCTGCTCTCCGTGAAATGAAAAAACATTTCAAAAAGAAAAAATTCACCTTCCAGCAGGATGGCACTCCCTCACACACATCAAAGAAAACTCAAAACTGGTGTCAAGCCAACTTTCCCAAGTTCTGGAGCAAGGAATTGTGGCCTCCCTCATCACCTGATCTCAATCCAATGGACTTCAGTGTGTGGTCCATGTTGGAGACAGAGGCCTGTTCTTCATTTCATGCTAATGTTGAGGCTTTGAAGCTGTCTCTTGTGAAAGCATGGGCCAAAATACCACAGGAGAACTTGCAAGTGCAGTAAAGAGCTTTAGGGGAAGGATTGAGAGAGTCATCTAAGAAGAAGGGGTCATATTGAAAATTGAAGAGAAATTATGTTATTGATGTTACAATGTATTCCAAAAAACATTTAAGTTCATTTATTGCTTTTCGTTTTACAATAATATCATTTTTTATTTTCCGGGAACTTTTTCCCCACCCTGTATATTGTGTTTTGATAAGTTTAAAGTCAGCTAATAAGATCTTGCACCCAAGTAGGACCTCCTCATTTCATAGCTGATAAAATTATTTTTCAAAATTTTTGAGATCACATAACAGAATACAAACTGAATTTGCCAGAACACAACTTTACTAAGGTTGCATTTTAATCTAGTGTAATGATCTTCATATTGCATACAAAGTAGCACCTATACTAATTTATCTGTTTCTATATCATTCAAGCAAGAGATAAGTTGTAAAATTAGTTAAAATCATTATTATAGTCTATTTAATTAATGTTTTTTTAAATTAACTGTTAAATTAACTGTTTTTAAATTAATTCTTGACTTTGCAGGACAAAGCTGCTGAAATGATACTTGGTGCTGCTGACTCATTAGAGGAAACAAACAAATCTATTAACTTGTCAATTACGGATGCTTTCCAGGTATTATGGCCTGATGTTACATCTTGATTTGACTCATATTTTAACAATTGTACAATCTGTTGTCACTAAGCACTTGCTTTTATTTTGCTTTACGGCAGCACTTCTATTGATCAGCACTTTCTCACAGAATTATGTTTAATTAAATAAACAAAACTTTGTGATTTTAGCTTACCATTACAATATTCACACTTTTAAACAATGTTTGTGGAATGAATTTGACTTCCCACTATGATATTGTGTTGGTTTTTGCATATGGTTGAGGATACAGGTGCCTTGTAAAAAGTGACAAGTGTAATAAACATTTTGGTTGTTTAGTTCCATTTTTTAAATTTATTTTGAACTACTTATGTATAAGCCTTGATTAATTATAATAGTTATGATATTTATTGCATATGGGACCCAATAAAATTTTTAAAGAAAACATAGTATGACTGTGTTTAGAATTTGTCTTCTGGTGTCAGGTTTTAGAATGATATTAAACTGATTTATCTATTATTATGAAATATTGTGCTCTTTGTGTTTTTTGAGGGTTAAATAACATAAAGTTTGGTTATGGAACTTAAATATGCATAACAGAAGGTTTGCCATATAAACATTGGTTTTATTTTTATTTCTTGTACAGGTCAAGGCAATACGCAAAGCTGTTTTAAATTGTTTGACAGTTGTTGGTGCTAGAGTTTTGATTCTATTGGTTTGCAAGATTTAACAATAACCAAACTATAGCAAACAATTAAACAATTAAAAATTAACTATTATTAATTAAACAATTAAAAAAAAACCTGCAATGACATTATGTCAATAGCAGAAAAAAAGTTAAATAAGAAAAGAATAAATTTTAAAATTGACTAAATATTTAATAAGACAATAACACCATAAACAAATTTCTTTTCAGTTTTGTCCATAAGTAAACATGATTGCAATCTCAACTTGTATCTTTTTCTGACTTACACCTATTTTTAAGTTGATTTTTAATTTTTTTAGTACATCATTATTTGGCAGTGGCAATTTAGCAGAGGCCTATATTGCAGGAAATTTGCTTCCATTTTTTATGATATAACTGGACAAAACTATTTGTAGGGCAAATTTTATGCCTTTTTGCAGAGTGCCCCTGATTAATTTGTGGAGTGCCCCTAATTGTATTATTTTTTGATTATTGTGTTTTGTGTATTATTGCAGTTACCTGATGAGTCCCATAAGGACGAAACAGGTACATGTCATGACTTTAATTATTATACAAGCACAAGACATGTAATCTTTTATCCACAGGTTTCCTTTTCTTAAATTACTGGTGTGCAGTGTATATAAGTCATTACATTTGCATTATTCATTCTGTTGGTTTTTGCAAGTGTCTTGATTTGTGTATAATTCTTGTTAATTAGTGAAATGTAATTAGCAATGTATGTTTATCTTTCACCTTGCAGATCTGTTTCACTCTTGATTGTATTTCCTAATAATTCATGAGCTGATGTTAGATTGTAAACTATACTTGAATATAATATAATCTCCCATTCTATTAATTCTAAATCGGTCTGCAACAAGCTTAGTGGATTCTTGGCCACCTCTCATTAACTTGTAGTGTGCCCCTATTCTGATTAATCAAATTTCTATGATTGTAAGAGCAAATCTGACCCAATGCTTCTGTATCTGGGCACCAGTAGGTTATACTCTTTTTTTGAAAAGAGTAACAGGGTTTATTTCCCCCTGCTTTGGTCTCTCCTGGTTTTCTGTACTTGTACAAAAAGATTGCCTTTTAGATTTTATTTCAACTTATGTCAGTTCTTGACTGGCTTCTTCCGTGAAAGTCAAAGGGACAATTTTTAGTATTAGACAGGGATACACACTCATGACTCAGACTCAGATTTGTCATTTTAGCCCAGACTCAGATTCACTTCAAAATTTTGACAAACTGCATCCCTGGTGAAGACCTTTTTTTTTAGATTACAAAGTTTTTGATATGAAAATCGAGAAAATAAAGTCAGATTTTAAGTAAAGATCTTTTTGCAGCCTGCTGACTATAACTAAATTTATAATTTGGCTCATTATGAAAAAAGGTTGGACATCCCTGGTTTAGAGTAATGATTTGTGGGTCTGGTGTAGTTTGTTTGCAAATGTGATTATGATGTTCAATGAGCTTGCAGATAGATGGGTAAGTTAATGTCTTTTGGGTTGTTGTGATTTTCTTTCTAGAAATGAAGTGTCTGTTGATGTCCAGTATTGCCTTGACAAGATGTTTGTTTTTCTTGTATACATTTGTGGTGTGGGGTCTGTGAAACATTTTTTGTTTTATGAAGTGTGTGGGAAACTAGATTGATTTGCAACTGCATGTCAGCATTCATTCCCTCTGTGCTATAGTTTCTCCAAAAACTGCTTGCCCTTGAAAACACCTTGCAATATCTCAGCTCAAGAAAAAAAGAAAGTTACCAATGCCATATCCCATGATATCCATCGTGATACACATTACCTTATCACATGCATACAAAACCAACAACCTCAGAACCAACAAATCACCACTCTGTGTAATTATCAGCACACTATAAACTTGGACGCTATACAAAGTATACTTGTATATCATAATACCTGCTATGCATGAACAAACAAACGCTAAAAATCACTTTTTATCTATAACAACAAACCAACATAACATCACACCACTAGTCTGTGGAAGAACTTCTTGCAATCAACTGAGGTCATTTATGAGCAGAAGTCTAAGTTGGTTTTGTTGAGGAATTAGAAAATGTTTTTTCTAAGATTTAACCTTGAATGAAGGGCAACAATAAGAACAACATTATGAAGCTTTTTTTCATGATAGTTCTTTCAGTTAAAACAAACTTTGATTGAAAAAAACTTGCTTCAAGCAAATGATACTATGCTATGTAAATTGTTTTTGTGATTTACATTGTAAATACTGGATGAACATGATTACGTGTTTAGTAATTCTTATTCAAAGCTAATTTCAGTTTATTAGTACAGCTTGTTCACAGTTGTTTAATTTGGTTAATGCTTGCAGAATACTCCATGGTCACCTGAAACGTCCATATCACCATTGTCTGTCAACAATAGTTCAATTTCTCCTCTGAACATACCAAGCTCAGGTTTTTAGTTTTGCAGATATTGATTAAATTGCAGATAATGTGTTTAATTTCATAAGGTTGTTACATAATACTTGTTACATTAGTTTATTTGAACTGATTTTTTACTGAATGTTATTTCAAAACATGATTAATCTGACATCCTCATTAGGTTGTCTTATTTTTTACTGTTATTGAATTTTAATGTGCTTAGGGTGGTGGGTGAGGCTGATCAATTTTGGGCTGAATGTAATAAGCAATTTTATTTATGACGTCATTTTGAGGTTTTCACCATTATCGCTCAGCATACCTGTTATGCAGAATATCAAACAGTGCAAGCTAAAAACTTAAAACTGGTACTACAAAAATCGGAAAAGTCAATTTTGTATAATTGTTCCAAAGATTCCTTTTATGTATCTGCAAGAGAAAATAAGTTATTTTTTAAAAATTTTGTTGTAAATACTTTTAATATAATTAACCACAGTTAATAATTGTTACAAACTACAGGCTATTTTTTTTTATTTTTTTTTTAATAATTTTAACTCTGATAGATTCTTAAAACATATAGTTTAACATGAGGATTTAGTTGATTACAAATCAAGGTGCTTTAAAAACGAGTAGCACCAGATTCGAGTTTCACTCTTGTTAGAGCTTGTCAGTGATGCTTATCTCACTGCGAATCAAACCGAGTACCTGTGGTCTTCCAGGCAGGAGACAACACCACTAGACCACACAAGCCAGACAACAATTCGACTCAAAGCAGCTATAAGTAGTTCGTGGATTTGCTGCACAAGGCGCACCCCATGATCAGGACTAACCCGACAAGTGGTTAAGCAAGTGCTTCCTCTCTTAGAACTTGCCAAGCAGAGAAAGAATTTTTATTTTATATAGTTTAACATGAGGGTTTAGTTGATTACAAATCAAGGATTTGGTTGTTTATTCCAGAGTTTCCCTAACTGGGGTCTGTAATGACTGCACGAGGGGTCTGCGACAATTTAATAAAATTTGTCAAACATATATACTTGGAAAGTAATCCATGCCATGAAATCCAAGACTGGTCCAAAGTGGAAACCTTTTTTTTAAAGAGAACACATTGATTTGGGGATAAAAATTACAGAATCAGAAATTGATTCTAAGTAAAGACTTTTTTTTAAAGAACACCTTGTTTTGGATTTCTTTGAACTGTGAAAAAAAAAAAAGATTTGCAAATAGGAGTCTGTGGCCCAAAAAGTTTGGGAGACTTAAATTTATTCGATATTTTTAAAAAATCACGTTAACGATTATTTACAAGTTTTTATTTCATTACACTTTTTATGTATTCTTTTTGACAAATTTTTACTTGATTTTTTGATCTTAGGTTCAACTGACGTATTGGTGTTGTCAATGCTCTGTAACATGGATGCGTGTAATAGATGGAGCTGCTCTATTCTTAGTGGTTAAAAAAAGGCTTAAACCAGCAATTCTGTGATTGTTGTACTCAGTTTTTAAATAAATTGCAAAAAACTTCATATATACCGAAAATATGTGTTGGATTATTATTCTTAAGGTTTTTCTTTTTATCAAGTGTGACTTTTTCAGCATCAAAACTTATCCAGAAAAGACTGAATGTGACGTTTAGTAGCTAAGGCCAGATTTCCGTCACCTGAAGGACTATTAATTTTACTTTTGACCTATTCCAAGTCGTCAGTGTGAAAACGTTTAATTTTCTATTAATATGTTATTGTTCTGTTGTAAATCATGTCTTTCATTTTTGAAATCATTTACTTTAAATTTCAGCGATCCTCCACACCTCCACTCTATTTTATTCAATGTTTGGCATTATCTGCTTGCAATCCAACCCTTCTGAGATTTTTGAGATTTCTCCCAGTTATTTTCTTGTTTTTTTCGCGCTACTGTTTTGTCTTTGCATCCTTAAATTCAATTGCTTTTTTTAATTGATTGTCATTATTCTTTTGTGATATATCCAAACCATTCTAGCTATTCTTTTGTGCCAAACCACTTATTGATTCTTAAAAGCCTAACATGTCTATAACTCCCTATTATTTTTTTCCAACAGTTTAACCGCACATAGTTTACAACTGCGACAGGCATTCAGTTTATCGACTAACTAAAAAAAGTTTTCAATAAACTTTTCTTAAATACAGCAGAATACATCTATTTTTTTTTTTCTTCGTTTGTAGCAGACCTCCGGTCACCTTTTACAAAGACTTCCTACCTTCCAACTTCCAAATCTCGGCCTCATTTCAATTAAATGAATATTCGGAGATTCTTTTGCACCGTTTTCCCGCTTAAGGGCAGTGGCGAGAATTCGGCACCCTTAAGCCAGGAATATATTTTTAGAAAATAACGGGAGGAACTTATCGACCTAAATTTTAGAAGAAAACAAGAGGAGGTCTGTCTCTTTAAAAGTAATATTTTTTGTAGCTTACTAAATTTATACCAAACCAATTCTTTGACTTGACTCACTTTTATCGTTTTTTTAAGTTTAAACTTAAATTCCGTCACACGAAACTAAAACTTATAGTTTTTTAAGTTCATAAATTACAGTTTTTTTTTGTGCGAGACAGGCCCTTTGCTCCTCCCTAAAAATTTGTCTAAATCTTAATAAATAATCAAAGGAAAAGTGCCGAATTCTGTATGTCACCAAACCCTAAGCGCCGAATTATTGTGGACTGGCTCAAGGACTGCATGGAATCAGTGGGCGCTTTTAGTTTATAACTGATTGAGCATTTTTAGCTTTATTTTATGATCATACACTCTTGCTGCCCCAACCGGAAAAATAAATAGCCTTTGTGTAAAAAAATAAAACTCTACAAGGTTGTGGTGTCACTGTTGAAATTTAGCCGGCCAACTGCTTCGAAAAAAAGTTCAACCGACATCTTCACAGACTATCAACGATTTAATTGCTTATGAATATGTCGGTTGAAATTTGACAGACGAAGCATCAGTTTAAATAACAATACCTTGCTAATTTTGATTTAGTATTATTCCCAGAAAAGGATTTGTAATAGTCAAATGTGACTAATTATATTTAAAAGTATTTGCTCCTAAAAACTTATTAAAAGTAGCGATTTAATACATTTTAAAAATAACTTGCTATTTTGTAAATATTTGTATTGAGTCTTTTGAAGATTAAAATCGACTTTTGGGATTTTTTTATTACCAGTTTTTGCTTCCAAGCTTGCGCTGTTTTGGAGATACTGTAGTTTAATCTTTATACGGTTTTTTTGGTTCCGAAAATCAAGTTTTAATCTTTGTCGATTGGCATCTGATTAACCAGTTTAAATTTTTCTGATCGAAAAGAAAAATTTTCAAATAAGTTCAGTATAAACGTGTTAGAAGTAAATCTATACAAAAAATATACAGTCCGTTTCAAAATGATAGGTACAGTGGCATCTAATAAATGTCTTGCTGATAAAAACTTGATAAAATTGAAAATTTGTGTGTGTTATTTTCTTTTATTGTCAAAATTCATATTTAAAATTTTTTTTTTGTAAACTCGCTCCATATGCTAGGTTTTTGATGAACTGCTAAATTTTAGGCATTATGTTATCAATTGCTAAAGATAGGTACACTTATAATAGAGACTAAAAAGTGGTGAATACGCTACAAATTAGTAATTTATTTTTTTCCCATTTGACTGAATTAGTTTTATACAACGTGTATGCATTGATTCTGACAGTTTTTTAGAGTTAATAATGGTATTTTTCCCTACGTTAGTCAAATTTCTCTTTTAAGATTAGAAATTAGGTCATGCAGAAATTGAGTCAGAAATGTATTGTTTCCCATTATTGCAAATATCTCTAATCATAATTCCCCAAAGATTCGCAATTGGAATTAAGTCAGGAGTTAACGGCCGCCAATCTAAAAGAGTAATTTTTTAATCAGGAAAGTACTTTCTGGAATAACTGGATACATAAATTGGCGCGTTATCCTGTTGAAAGACACCACTTTTAGACAAAAATGATGTTAAATTCTGTCTCAGCATTTAACTTATTTTGTAGAATCAATTCTGCCGTCTACGAAAATTATTGGCAGTTTTTTGTAGGCATTGAAAACTGCCCAAGTCATCAAGGAACCTCCACCAAATGTCTACTCTTAAAAAACCTTAGCTCTTTACGCAAATCATACCAATGAATTGACAACTATCAGGCCCATCAAAATTCGATTTCTTTTCATCAAAAAAGTGTACGGAATTCCATTTATCTGTCAATGAAACTTTGCTGATTACCCAACGCTGTTACGTGATGAGGTTTTAGTAGAGAAAATTTTTGTCCTAAAGTATACTCTACATTACTTCTTGTTTTATGACTCTCTACATAGTAGTCTTTGAAGCATTATTTATCTGATTTGTATTCACTATTTTTGTTATTAATTGACCAGTGCTTTATACCTATGTTAATCGACAAACTCTCCTTCGTTGACGTGGGCTTAATTTTTGAAATCGGCCAGGGCTTTTTATTGTCCCATATGTATTTTCAAATAATTCGCTGCCACATTATGGAAACGATTTATTTTGTCAGCTACAACCCTCTGCTCTCAGGCTGTCTATTACACCTTTCTCACATTCAGTTAAATTTTTTCCACGGCCCATTAGCTAAGTTTTCAGTTTAAATGTTTGTAATATCAAAATTATTTTGCAATTATCTGGAAAAAAACTATCAGAATCAATGCATACACGTTGTATTAAAACTAATTCAGTCAAGTGGGAAAAAAATAAATTACTATTTTGTAGCGTATTTACCACTTCTTAGTCTCTATTATAAGTGTACCTGTCTTTTTGAAACGCTTAAAATTTAGCAATTCATCAAAAACTTAGCATGTTGAGCGAGTTTACAAAAATTTTTTTGAAACATGAATTTTGATAATAAAAGAAAATAACATACACAAATTTTCAATTTTATCAAGTTTTTATCAGCAAGATATTTTTAAGTGCCACTGTATCGTTTTGAAACGGACTGTATTTTATGTCATAAGAGGATAACTTCGTAGGGTTTGCGTATGTCAAAATCGTGACCGTTTTGCTTGGGTTAAATCACTGGTAGTCACACGAAACACAACTTAGCGAACTACTTAAACACTATTAAACATTACTTTAAATCATGCATGACTTAAAGTAAACGGTTAAGTGTCGGTTTAATTTTTTCAATCGATTTGCAAATGCCAGCGTAGCCAGCTTAGCTAAATTATGTGATTGGAAATATTGCTCGAAGGTATAATTGAAAATTGAATAAACTTTGATTTTTTGCCTCCCAGGCAACTAGCATTTAGTTTTAATTCGAGTTTATATCCATCTAGAGTATTTTGAATAAAAGTTTATCAAGCAATAAAATTTATTTAACTCTATCAGTGGAACCTATTCCTACGTTCGAGATTATGTAAATATTTCTTAAAGCGTTTATCAGTTTGCTTTTATAGCCTATAAAAAAGTGTAAGTTTTTAGATTTGTATATTCATTCACCAGACTAAATTTAAATGCAACACTAATATGTTACATCAAATACCTTCAAACACCTGACACTTTAGCTAGCCCCAGACTCTCTTGAAGAGACAGCGAAATTTTGTTTAATTATAGTAGAGCAGCGAGGCCAATCTTTTATCAATCGCTGATCGCAACAGGTGCAGTAATCAAAGTGATGATTTTTTTGTTTTCAATTTAATTCTAATGTGCATTTTCAATTAACCTCCTTAATAACCGGAATGGGAGCCACAAATTTAGTTCAAGACAAAAAGGTCCGCGCTTTGATTTTATTGTTTTTTTCCTAAACAAAATAAAATGCCTTTACAAGGCTGAAAATTTTCCGCGCCATTGGATTGGTTCAGAAGCTGTGCAACAATTCAAGTTGATTGTGCATCTGATTAAAAAATTTTTATTGGCAGCTTGCGGTAGAACAATAGTCATCACTATCAACGTGTAGATGACAGCTGCTCGTTAGTCATTTACAACTACCATCAAAAACTAAAAATCTGAGGGTCAAAACGGACGTGGTTAAAACAGAACTTGAAAGCATTATGTTGGCTGCGATTTATTCTTGCTGATAAAGAAAAGTATCGTGCGTGAATTTCCTGGAAAACTGTTTATTTTTAATGTGTTTGTCATAATGATTCGCTTTCATAAGTTTTGATTATTCCGCTTTTTATTGAATCTTAATCTACTTCAATTTCGCGGATGATTTTCTAATTTAGTTGATGCGAAATAAAACTGATCGCTTTTGACTAGTAATTGCTAAATTTACACTATAATTTTCCTTTTATTAAAAGATTCTTTAAGTTTTGATGTGACTGTAATAGTATTCAATCGAAATTGTTTTTTAAACTTTATCGCAGATAAATAAATATCAATAAACTGCTGCATTTAAAAACAATAAAGACAAGATGTTGTTAGCAGAAGGTGGAAATTGCTCCGATGCCGTGCCGCGGACGCAAGCGGGGCGATCTGATGAGAAAATTCAGCAGGATGAATTGTCTTCTCTCACTCAGCTAGCCATGCAAGCTGTATCTAGTACGTGTACAATATGTAACCTAATGAATGTTTATTTTACTTCTAGTGATAACAATAATTTTAATTTTTATACTTAAGTTTATTGGTGCTTTTTCAAGCAAGTTCAGCGGCTCACCAGTGAAGTCATTGCTAAATGACTCAAACCCGTGCACAAAAGTCTCTTGTAAGCAATCAATCTGCCTTCTCGAAAAGTTTTACAACTATCAACTTTTTGTCGCAGACCAAAACTTTGACGGAGTGCCGATTGTCATCATCAAGCAGGAGACAAAAGAGAGCTGCCACTGTCCGTGTAAAGGAACCCCAAGTGATGACCACACTGCCACTAGCAGCTCTAGTATGATTCTCCTCGATAGTGGGACGTTTCCTCAGCCTGTCTACACAGCTCCCTCCAGTCAGTACCAGCCAGTATTGGGTCCTGTTTTAGCTTCCGACAACAACTTTGTTCCTTATCTGAGTCAACACGCGAGTTATGCAGTTCCTCCTGTGGTGAGCCAAGCGATGCCCCAACAATTTCCCGCCCAATCTCAAACAGCGCCCGAACAGAATAATATGTTGCCATCCGGGATGATTAAGCCGGTTACCGGACCGGAAACGAACATTTCCGCTTCTGTTTCGAATCGAGTTGATCCTCAGTTGCAATTGTCACCAACCCAAGAATTCCAGTTCGATCAGGCTTCCAATTCGTCGCTCTACCTTCCTCCAGTCACAGATATTTCTTACAGCCCTTCTGTTAACAGCCTAAACAACAACGATTACCCAGAGTCCATGTCCTTGTTGCTCGACACGATAGACGCCTCCGCCAACGTTGAAACGTCAAAAGCGTGCTGTGATAACAAAAGCATACTGCAGTGTGTCACTCTGGGCTGCGGCACGTCGCTCGAACCAAAATCTTGAAATTCCTTTCAATGTGCACTTTTAATCTGGCTCTTTTACATAAAATTGGGCATTATGGTCCGTCTAATCATTTGTTTTTACTGGATCGTTGTGGTTTGACATTATCACTAGGTTTATCCTGGTTTTTGATAGTTCTACTTGTTCACTCACCTTTTTCGCCACTGTATGTGCTTATAGCCAAAGATTAAGGATTTGTGCGTATTCTTTTCAAATTGCACTTGCGCTCGTGATTATTTGTGAACGCTGCGTCATAAACACGCTTCAGCTTCGTTTTCGAGTCAATTTTACGACCAAAATTTATTTTGTTGTTTAAGGTGCGATGTAATAAGTGTATATAAGTTGTACTCTATTTTTCGGAATTATTCAATAAAATTTTGTAGTACACGAATTGGCTTTCTACTTTAATGTTAATTGTAATTCCAGTAAGTTGTTGCTAGAAAGCAGGGACGCGTGAACAACCGGGATGCGAAATTTGAAAAAAATGCTTGCACACAGTAAGGCCATTTGATTTTTTGCTTTTAAAGCTGCAATTTCGAGTTCTACAGCGTAAACTAAATTTTTCCAACTAAGTATATGATTAATTATATTGTAACTTGTGATATCATATCTAGAGCGTACCGTATAGTTTATTCTCGTAAAAGCAATACAAACTGTAATAAAAGCAAATTAACTGCAAATTCACACAACACGAAAATGCAAAGGTTAAATAAACTACAAGTTCTGCATTTATACAACAACAATAAACGTTAGCAAGAAAAGAACAAGTATGAAACAATTGACAGCAATCACAAAAAATACATTCTTAAAAGTAAAATTTTTTATGAATTTTAGATTTGTGCATATTTACTAGTAAGTTTTTGGAATTTTTGAACCATTGGTCCAAGCTTCTCAAGTTTAGGAGCATTTAAGCGTTTAAGTTTGTTTTCAGCAAAACAGTTAAATTCAGACTGAAAAGTTGAAGTGTTCTTTGTTTGAGATTTTCATTTGTATGGAGCAACTTTAAATTTTCTTTTGATTTAATTTTATTGTAGTACAGGAAGTTGATTTTGTGAATTGCAAATATGTTCAAACCCCGGCGTTTATCTAAAAACAACCCCAATGTGTTCTGCTATAACTGTGTAGAGTTAACTTTGAGGAAATACAGAAGAAATCTAACCTTTTTTAATAAAAATTTGTTTAATTGATCTAATTTTCCAAAAATTAAATTTATAAAAAAAAAGCTTTTATCAGCAAGGAAGGAAGTGAGCATTTTCTTGTGCTAGGATATAAATATTAGGAAAAATTCTAGAACGTGTGAGACAAAGAAAGCGTAACTTTTTCGCAATGAGCAATATTATTTTAATGCCCAATCACGGCAATACCATCAGGAAGAGAAATATAGCACAACAAATAATAGCTTTAGTACGGCGCAAACAGAGAGGCCACACCGGGCCCTCCCTTAAAAACGTCGAAAAATGCCCCCCTAAGCAAAATATTGCTTTGTTTCTTTGTAGCACTATGATCTTAACTTTTGGTCGGCAGCTTAACTTTCGGACGAAAGTAGGTACTGGGACAAAAATGAAGATTTTGGACATTGATTAAAAGTGATGACTTTTTTTTAGAGATCACTTTATTTTGGGAGGAAAAAACTTGGCACACTAAAAAGTGGCCCCCCTATTTTTCTTGCACCGGTCCCTCCCTTTTGTCAGGCCATTACCGCGCACAGCTACATAGAAATTTACAGGATATTTTCTAAACAAGATAAAAGTTTCCAAAAATATGTAAAGGACAACAAAAAACAACACATTTTTTAAAAAGGTAAGTACTATTTATAGATGAGCGAGGTTTAGAATGGTGGTTTACCATCGTTTCTTTTTGTTGTTGCTTTTTTTAAAATGTTACCAATGCGAGAACATAACATGAATGACTTTGTTGTTGTCTACCATTACACAAACGCACAATTACCCGAGGCACGGCTACAAACGAAATAAACACAGATTACCGCACCACGGTACAATAATCAAGAAACGCTGATGGTTCGATTCCTATCGTAGCAATCATAACAAGATGAATATTTAATGATTTATAGCATATTTTTTGAAAAACAGTGTAAAACACTTTTAAATAACTTCAATTTTATTGGCTTCTAGGTTGTTGCTGGTCAGAGAATTTGTGGGTCAGCAAACAATATATCTTATAAATAGCTCCAGGTTAGACACAAACAGGACTGGGGCCGAGGGTTTATCCTTTTACTACCCCAGGCTGCTGCACTGCCTGAATCAGATACTGGCAGTGGTGTTATTAATCAGCATCGAGTTTTGTCATCCAAAACTGTCAGACCTCGTGCTCCATGTGGTGCCCGATGTATAGGGCACGCTGTTAGTACATGGTCTGCGATTTGCTCAGAGGCGCCACACTCGCAATTCGGTGAAGGAGCGAGACTCCATTTGCGCATGGACGAATGGAATCGCCCAACACCAGTCCGCAGGCGGTTGAGCTTAACCCAAGCTGCTCGGGGTAAGCCCAAGCCGGTCTCGGGCACAAAAGCACGGAGCCTGGAAGCATTTTCACAGTAATCCGCGTTCCATTTTCGATTTGTTCATTCAGAAGTGCGGATGCCAAGTCTGGCAAGATTGTCCAAAAGATTCTGCGCAGCTGGCACAAACGGGCGTCTGGATCTTAGTCTCACATGGCGAGTTTCTGAGGACCCACTTAAAACACCATACAAGATATGATCGGGGTCCAGAGATTCACGGTGAACCAAGGAGAGTGTCGCTCCCAGTCGCCAAAGCTCAGCTGGCTGGATGCCTGAGAGTACAGGTAGGTGGTCCGTTGGAGTGGGACGTAGGCATCCAGTAACTATGCGCATTGCGCAAGGCGTCATTCAAGACACTGTCAATGAGGCGAGTGTGAGCATTGCGACACCAGACTGGCGCACAGTACTCAGCTGTTGAGTAGACTAGAGATAAGGTGGCTATGCGTAGTGTTTTAGCACCAGCACCCCATCCCGAGCCCACGAGTCGCCTCAACAGTGTGACGCGCGAGGATATTTTTTTGCGCAATGCCACTAAATGGTGACGAAACGTGAGCGATTTGTCCAGTTTTACCCCAAGATAAGTAGGGGTTGGACAGAACGGTAAAAGTCTACCGTTGTTGTAGACCTTTAGCTCACGTTTGGCCTCTCGGTTATTTAAGTGAAAGGCTGCCGTCACCGTCTTAGTGTGACTGAGCTTCAAGCTCCAAGTCTGGAGATATGCTGAAAGTGTAATCATGTCTTGGCTTAAAGTCCCCTTTAAGTCCTTCCAGTTTCCAGATGAGTGCAACAATGTAAATCATCAGTATAAGCAAACTTTCTGGAAATCATGAAAGGCAGATCGTACGTATAGATGTTAAATAGGAGGGGAGCCAAGACTGATCCCTGAGGAACGCCGTTTTTAAGACGGACTTTGATTTCGGACAAGCTCCATAATCATTTTGACCATGTGCTTATCCGGAAGTAGTCTCAACAGGTTGCAGGTAAGGCCACGGTGCCAAACAGTGTCATAAGCAGCTGTCAGATCGACAAATACAGCACCGGCCTTCTTCTTAGCCTCAAAAATTCCTCGATGTTCTGGGTTAGCAGAACAACTTGATCTACGGTTGACTTTCCGCGTCGGAACCCAGCCTGCTCTTTAGGGAGCAGTGGATCGACTAATGGTTCAACGCGGACGTAGATAAGCCTCTAGAGGATCTTGTAAAGGACACAGAGTAGAGATATCGGTCGATAACTGTTTGGGTCCCCACGGGCTTTGCTGGTTTTGGGATTGCAACCACAAGCGCTCTTCTCCAGATCTTGGGTATTTTGAGTCGGCGCAAACAAGAAGAAAGGAAGTCACGTAACCAGGACTTCAAAGCAGCTCCAGCATGGAGTATAAGCTCTGGGCAGTTGGAATCAGGTGCCCGAACTTTACCTGGTTTTAAATGTTGTTTTTAAAGTGCTTCTTCAAGTCTACGCAATGGAATGTGATATGAACCTGTACTTGAGGTACTTGGTTGTTTAAAGTTTGCAAATTTTGTCCATTTGAATTGTTGGACTCTTGTTCACTTAATTCATCCAAATCTGATATATTTTAAATTCTACGATCTTGTTGTGGTCATTTATGTCACTTGCACAATCGGCAATCCCCATATCTGGGCAATTAGTGACTTCGGCTGGCGCAAAATCGTCATCTGTGAAGACATATCTGTTATATGGATGTATACCCGAGACACGGAAGCCGTTCTGAATATTCCGAATAGTAAGTGAATGAAGCTGAGCTTCAGCAACTAGAGATGGTACGTCATATATTGTAACAATACGACCTTGGTGAGAGCGCATAAACTTACTATCTCAAGGTTATTGAATATTTTTCTTTATTACGCAGCCGACATTACAAATGCTTACCACTTGGAAGTTAAGTTATAAGTGTAAGGGGGTAAGTTGGGACAGTGGTCCCACTTGCCCCATGACTATGTCCCAACTTACTCCAAAGGCGCCATTTTGAAACTAAGTGTTATATCTTTAACCTCAAGATCTAGGCCAGCTATTGATTTTAAATAACCACACTATTCTATCATAATCAACATTGTTATCATTGAGGCATTAAACCATATACATACAGAAATAGTAAGCAACATACCTGCTTCTTTAAGTTTAACTTTTTTTGCAAAAAATTGAATTTTTTCTTATCAGCTTAAATAAGTAGCCTACTTGCTAACGACCGTATCGCGTAACTAGTATTGTTGCTAATGGAAGATGTAACCAATGTTGGCGGTACAGATTATTTCAACCAACAGTATAAGCAGTACATATGTTGGACCAACTTACCCCATGTCCCAATTTGCCCCAGTCTCCCCTACTTTTCTATCCTTGACCCTCTATTTTTTTTTTTTTATTATCAACATAATTTTATTTTATTTACTTTTTTATATTTATAATTTCTATTATCCTCAACAATCAGTTAAATCAATACAAACAAGTTAGATATAAAAAAAATCATATCTGGATTCATACTGTTACAATGTTACATTGAATCTTTTTTAAGCTATGAAAACCTGTTTATAGATTAACATTATTCAAAAAAATTAACGTTAATGTAAAGAATTAAATACAGCTAAAAATCTTTAACAATAATTTTTTAAAAAACCATTTGACAAGCAACTATTGTTCATTATTTTAATTAAAAACATCTACGTCCTTAGTTTGATTTGCAGCTATTTTTCATGACAGATTTAACAATCCGTAATTAAAGTTTTAAAATGTTACATTTAACTCAAGCCTAAATTGATCAAAATTAGTTTTTCTCCACATGCCTAAATGAACAGTACAATATTAATAATTTAAAGCTTTCTTTTTGTAAAATGGCTTCATTATTGCTTTATTCAGTGGTAATGGGCTGTCAATTAACACGCATTTCATTGAATCAGAGTGGCATTTAAAAATTTTTGAGTGAGTGGGGATTCTCCTGTCGTTGTCATATCAGCTTTCAGTGGGAATCCAACTTAATATTTTCAATTTCTTTCTGAATAAGATTTATAAAGTAGTTTAGAGTTTAGACTGGCTCAAACTTCCTTGATCAAATGGTTCAAATTTATGGCAGCTAACCAGGGCCGTAACTTTGTCAGGTGAGCCCCAGTCCAAACATCTATTATGGGGCCCCCCATTTTTTTCTGTACTTAATATTTAATTGAACTATTTTTCTCAACACAGGAATCATTGATGACTCCGCGTTATAGAAAGATTTTTCAATTGAAATAAGTCAAAAAACCATTCAGCTGAACAGGTAAAAGGGACTAAAGGTAAGTTTACTGCGCCTGAAAATGAAAAGCTATAATCAAAATAAATTTTCACCAAGGTTGCATGGTTCAACGTAATTTTTGTGATTGCAATGTATTCAAATCAAAATAATAGTAAGGATTTCGTGGGGGGCAGGCTGCAACAATAATTTTTTGATTATTTAATAAAAGTTTAATCAAATAAACGTCGCACACCAAAATCGTTTTATAATGACAAAAAAAAAATTATGTGCAACCTTTTGAGGCAAGGTGTTTTGTGAGCACTATTAACAATATTTCAGCAAAATGGAGGTGTGCTATGCAATGCGGATAAATTGTTCAACCCAAAAAGAATTAACATACAATACACTGACATCACCACAAAAGACAAACTAATAAAACACAATAAGTTAAGGTCGATTAAGTAGGCTACTGTAATTTACTTCCGGGTGGTTGGAAACTTAAAATTTTTCCGTCTTGCTTTTGCACTAGCGAATTGCTGAATAACTTTTCTAAAATAAATTTTTAGCTCGTTTATTTTCTATCGATAGCAGAGCCAAATCGCTAAGTCTCTCTTGGGACATGGAGCTTCGAAGAAAGTTTTTGATCAGTTTGAGTTTAGAAAAAGACCTCTCTGCCGTAGCAACTGTTACAGGTACTGTCATGTACATCATGTATGCCGTACAAACGTCAGAATAAGTTGTGGCAAGTGATACATTTTCAACAATCAAAAAAGAGCCATTTCTTTAGCAGATTCTAAATGGGCAATCTTTTCTCTAACCGACGTTTTGATGAAGAGCATTTGGCTAAGAAACAACGGAGAGACGTTATCAGAAAATTTTCAGAAAATTTGTTGCTTCAACCTCAAGATTTAGATGAGAAGCATTTGATAGAAAACTTGGTTCCAAAACCTGATATGACGTCACCACTGATTTCATTCCTTCAAAACGATTAATTAGTTGGCAAGAAAGTATGTCCATCATCGGAAGAAACACAGTTACGCAAAATCGCTTCTTAAAATCGCTTAGCATTATTCTTTCGGATATCTTATCGAAGTAGGCTTTCGTTTTCTTTGCTCTTTTGTTTAAAAACTGTCTTGCAAACTCCACATAGAAGCAATAGTGGAAGCTTCGTTTAGTACTGCGTCAAAACTCCTTCTGAGTTGAGCAATGTCTTCAGTAATAGCTTGCAGAAGTTTATGGGCAGAAATTAAGTCAATTGTTTCACACTGTGTAGCTTTCGAAGGAATGTTGACGATCTGCAAAATCTTGCATTGCACAAACAGCATGCATACAAACTAAGTACAACCCAAAAACACCATTATAAAACAAGACTGGCAGCAAAACAAAATTATTTTCAACCTAGAAAGAGAACAGAATTCGGTAAAAAGACATTTTCTTACATTGGACGTAAAATATGACAAGAAGTACCCTTCAAATTAAAGTCACTTTCTAATTATCAATTTAAGAAGAAATTTAAACTTTTTTTGTCCAGTCAACATTAGATAAGAGGTCACAATAATTTTATGAATCAGCTGGCACGTAGAAAGTCATTGGATAACAATTAACATTGCTGCTAATTCTTTATCATTTTCCTAAATGTAGCCTACTGTGTGTTTCGTAAGTGCACTGTTGTGTTTTTCTGATACAAAAAATTTTTTTGTCCCACTGTTTAGAGAAAGGCAGTTGACTAGCAGACCGTATGGTCATTTCGCTGCCATCCAGTGCTTTGGAAAATTTTTTGTCACATTTATATGTTGGTGTATTTTTTGTTTTGAAGCATAAAACAAATAAAGTCAACTGAATTGATCTGAACAATTTGACGAATAAACAATTTTTTACAGTTTTTGCATTGCTATTTGCTACATTAAAATGTTTTTTTGCCTTAATTTAAGAATTAAGACTCGTTTCCACTACGGGTAGTGGCGGAAGTACTCTTTGTTTGTTTTATTGATTTTTTGTTTTACTTAGCACTTCAGCGCGAAAAGAATACTCCTGCCAATGCTTGTAGTGGAGAAAAACCCTTAAGCGATTTTTGTATGAAATCTACGAGAAGGCATAAACTTTAACCTCCTCGTAATATATTTTTTATACTTTAAGTTTATAGAATTGACCCCTACGCAAACGCCGTCTTATTTTGTTGTCCCTTACTTTTTAGCTAACACTGTAAAGATTTTGAAGTGTTGTCGTTGGCGCTTGCGCCGTCAGCATTTTTTAAAGCGCGCAACGCAAATCCCTGATAGTTATATTGTACCACATGATTACTCGTATTACCCAACAAAGACTTAAAAAAACAAACTATTAAGGGCAGATGGATGAGCAAATTTCAACAATAATTTATCGGTAATTTTACTATAGCCTAACAGTGCAAACAAAGAGAAACTTTGCAGTATTAGCCATAATTACACTGTAATTACACTACAACAAAGAATGTTTTTGTTCATAAACTTTTGTTTAAATTACTTCTGTTTATCTTGCCACTTTAAATCATTATGTCCTACTGTGTTATATACAGTGCACTAAATAAGTTAATTTTTAAACGTACTATATGATAAAAAATTACATTCCTACAGTCAAAAAGAAGTTATATATTTGTTATATCAGGATAAGAAAAATTTGTAATGCATTGAAAAACAGATAAAAACTAGTCAATATGCGCTTAACAAGCCGTCAACGTTGTCGAGCAGTTAGAGCGCAGTGATTGTAATCGACATAATCTTGGTTCAAAACCTATTTGTGCCATTCTGTTGCGTCTTTCGGAAAGACACTTTACGGCATTTTTCCCTGCAAGGCGGTCCTGGGAAGCAGTTGAAATATCAGTCATATCTCTTGTTCCGTTCTTAAAAATTGCCCCCTTTGTGTATATTTGCAATCTCCTGAAAAATCTCTTTGATTTCGCTTTGGTCCGGCTTAAATAGCCGAAGAAATAATAGTTTTATAAGCAATTTAAGAATATTTTACATTTACATATTTACAAGAAAATGGCAACACTGCTAATTTTGTAATGTTTGGCGTAAATTCTAGATTATCCGCTTGACCTGTTTTGACTATGACGTAATACTGATTGTCTGTGATAAACTTGATTTAAGTAAATTTCAGAACGTTCCAGATACTTACGACCGAGTGATATAAATAAGGTTCGCTCGGAAGCATTATTATGATTCGTTATGGTAACTTAGTATTGGAAATTTGTTAACTGTGTGAATTCATAGTTTTTGACCGCAAGTCTCTGGTTGCCTACGTTATTGTGAAGAATTAAGCTGTTGAGCTTTACCTGTTTTTGATTGTATACTGTTGCGGGCTCCTAAGTGGATTGGGGCATATTTTTTAATAAAGAAGTTATTGTGGTAGTCTGAGCTGTGGTTTAGCTAGACTATACTTTTGCTGTTACTGGTTCCTAGGGCAGGTCCAGTAATAAGATTTAAGAATTTTATCTTGTGGTAGGCAGCCAAGATTGTGTTATTCGGTGAGCCTTCTTGCAGGCATCGAAAAGTTAGACGATTGAACAACGTACCGAGTTACTAGATCAACTTTTACAAAATTTTCAAAAACTTTTTACCTGCTGAACATAAATTTCAAAAAACTAATTCTGTGGAAGTAACATCTCTGTAAAACTAAAAAATCAAAACAAAAAATTTCAAGCGGACAACAACATCTTGTCATCCAGAATCAGGTCGGGTAATGGCTTGTCCTATGTAGGCGCCTCCACCACTTTCTTACGAATCAGGAGGATAAATATAGAGATAAAATAAATAAATAAAAAATAATTGAACTTGTTCGTATATTGATTAAGGCACTATCAATATAAACATTATTTAGGCCTGATTAGTAATTACTAAAAAGACAATAGGATCCATCGAAGAATTTCAGTAGTGTTTAAGTCTCGCACTGTAAGACGGAGTATAACCAGAACATTTTAACACAGTAGGCTATGCCTAAATAGTGTACTATTTTTACCTTGATATAAAAAAAATCTAACGCTATGCACAAATTTACAATATTTTTTTTCTAGTAGTTACTTTATAGCCGACATTTTATCTGGGCCGTTAAACATTCAATAAGAACGGTGTAAAGGTAAAATAAAGACATTTTTTGATTTTCACCTCTGTAAATGGTGAAACCTAGGCGTACTAGCCTTAAAAATATTGGGGGACAATAGGCCGACAGTTTTGCCCAAATTTTACAACGTTTGCCCAAATTATGATCTTCTAGTACCCAAAAAGGAACTTTAAATCTGTCTCAAATTTCTCGATCTTCGAACCAAAAAAGTGGTAATCTTTAAAAAAAAGGTCTTCACTTTAAATCTGTCTTGGATTTCTCAATTTTCGACCAAAAAAAGTAGTGATTTCTAAAAAAGTCTCCACTTTAATTGGCTACGAGTGAAATAAATTGATCTGCTAAAGACTTTTTTTTTTCTTCATGTAAGTTTGAGACATAGATTTACATTTTGAAAATTGGTGCGGTTTGCAATTAAAATCAACTTCTGAGTTCGGCCCTCGCCCTAGAAAGTTTTCCCCCTGTTCTATAGCCTAATGTTAATAAAAACGCGAATGTGCTTTCTAGTATCTGTTAACTAAAAAATAGGGGCTACGCCCTCGAATTTTAACCACCCCTAAATCCTTCCTACCCGACCCTTTAAAGCCTCTATATTTATAGTCTTGACTTTTACATGCTTGTTAAGAAAACTAAGACTTTGTTATGTAGGCCTAAAACAACGCCTAAGAAAGCGGTTGCATTTCTGACTTTGATCTCTTAGAAGCCTAGTGCCAAATTAATGACTTATATAAAAAGCATTATAATTTATTGAGCATTGGTTAAAAAAGTGGTGAAAAAGTTTGTACTGTACTTTAGTTCTTGAAAGAAAAATTCAGGATGTGATTAGTTTTTGTATAGGCTTATATAATCATAACCGTACGACGTAAGTAGGAAATATTCCCCCCAACCACGCAAAAATTTGGGCAACATCAATTTTTTTTCTGGCATTGAGAATGCACTTTTTAGCCAGAAGCAAGTTACTTTAAGTCAATTTTTCGAGCAGAATCACCTTACAATCTAGAGCGATCAAGATCAGAGAGTAAAAACTCTAAGATTAAAGGTGAACTTTTTTTTTTTTTTTGGGAAACAATTAAGCTTTTAGAAAATTTATTGTAACAACTTTTTATAAATAATGGACTCTGGGAGGAAAATAAAACAAATAAAATCTTAAACGTTTGTTCGCTAATACAATGATGCCATACTGTTTTTGGAAAATATCTTTTCCTTGATAGATTGATAGCCAAGTTGGCTATTACATCCCCACTCTCTTTTGATCCTTCTCGCTGAACGCAAATCTGCCCATTTGTTCCTCTCAAGCATCGTCCACCGTTTATACTTTGTCCTTCCTTCTTTAAAAACTTTACAAGTTTAAACACATTGTTTGGTTTTCAACATAAATTACTCATTTTTTGCTCACTTTTCTCTTCATTGCTCAATTGATTTTTTTTTTGTTTGATTTCTCTCTTTTTTGTAATTATCTATATTCTCTTCTGATCGAATCTTGCACATCTCTCTAAATGCATTTTTTTATCTTTTTATTGCTTCTTGCACTTCTTCTTTCCGCCACCATGCTTCTTCACTCCCTTTTTTCTCTTTCCACAAAGTTCTTCACAAACCTTTAAAACCTCATTCTTAAATAAATCCCACAAATCCTTTGCTTCAGTATTAACTAAAGGCGCGTTTACAGCCGTTTACAGTACTTTTTTCTTTCAGTGCGATCTTGGTTTGTTTTATTGACGCTCAAATTCACTCATTTTTTCTCGAAAATATGAGTGGATTTGAGCGTCAATAAAACAAACCAAAATCGCGCTGAAAGAAAAAAGTACTGTAAACGGCTGTAAACGCGCCTTAATTCTTTCACCTTGTAGAAAATTACCAACGCACGTGTTTGTTTTATTTCCTTTGCGTTTCTGATCATAATTTGCGCGTGCACTCGCTGCCAGCGCCTTTTTTGTTTTTAGTTAATCTCATCTCGCAGCATACGCGTAGTTTGTATTGCAGCCCTTAAAGCTGGCGCAACAAAACCAGCTCTTTTTCACACTTCTCAATCTGTGAGGCGACCAGCTGCAGTGTTAGTGGGCGGCTGGTTAAAGTCTGAGTAGACTTTCTGCGGTTTTTGGCGATCCCCGTTGTGTGTTTACCGTTATTCCCCCTGAGTCAGCACCGTCGTGAACTGCTCGGTAAGACAACTATGTGTTTTCTTTTTATGTTTAATTTTTAGTTCGTTGTATTTATTTACAGATTACCGCTTTTTAACGCTTCTTAACGCTTCAGTTTATTATTTATTTTCATTAAAATAATTTCCTTGGTTATTATTGACTTTTTATTTCATCGAAGCCGGAAGCGCGTTAATCGACTATTCACTTTGCGGCAATCGGCAACTTCAGCGCCGTCTACCGTTATACACCTTGTCCTTAAATTTTTCCTCCATTGCGTGTTCTGTTTCATTTTTATGCGCTTAAACAGGTTTTCCTTTTTTACATCAACAACCAATAACCGGTGTTGCAGTTCGCAAGAAATCACCTTGACATCTTTCAAAAACTTTCTACTTTTTTTCCACCAAAGCAAAATCAATCTCAGTTTCATTACCACCTAAACTGTACGTCAACTTTCTTTTCTCCTTCTTTTTAAACTATGTACAGCCAAAAAATCCCTTATGTACACTTTCAAATTCATCTACCTTTTTTCCAACTTGACCAAAGTCTCCAATTCCCCCAAGTTAATTCTTTTGTACCTTTCATATTCCATTTATGAACCAATTCATCATAAAATTTATCCTTCTTTCCACTTTGGAGTGCATAGACACACATTACCTGTATCATTTTCTGCCCAAATATAAGGTACATTGTTGTTATTCTATCACTCCTTCTTTGTATCTCAACAACACTTTCACACAACTCCTCCTTGATTAATATTTCCACAGCACCCTTTCCAACATCATTTCCCGACCACCATAACTTGTATCTTCTTCCCTAAACTCCAATAAAATGAGATCCTTAGCCCCTTATTGTAGACCACAATACTCCTTGGCCTCTTGTAGACCATGAATACCTACCTTCCTCTTTTTCAATTTCTCTGCCACCTCTGTCCCATTACCACAAAGACTACCGATGTTTCCGCTTCCAAGTCTAATTTCAATCTGATTATTATTTTTTTTCGTTTTTAAGTTTATACCCAGAGATTCTTTGTAGTACCTGCTCATTTAAGGGCTGCTGGAAACTAGGGCTATTTTGTCATTGCTTTTTCATAAGTTTATTGGAGAAATTTTTATTAGTCGTCTACCCTTGCTGACACCAACCACAATTGTCTGCTGTGGACATAGCCTTTGCCCAACAAAACAATACTTGCAAGGCAACAAGTTGATCTATTTAATCCGTAGTTGGAACCCTAACAGGTGCTCCTGCTCTTGGTCAGAGTAAGCCTGGGAGTAATGAAAATTAAAGGGTAACTCCACTTTCGCTTTAACTTCAAACTTCCGAACAAAAGCTTTCCCATCAGATGTAATTTAATGTCATACCTAGGAAAATCACTTAGGAAAATGCATCACTTAAAAAGCTTGGGATTTTAAAAATTTCAAAAGGTGTACTTTGCCTATTTTCATACATTTTAAAAAATTGTTAAAATAAACTGTATAGAGCTTTATTTTTCCATCGAAATATATTTACTGTAGGATCCCGATTACTACAATTTAGTTTATTTCAAATATTCAAGTATCACTCTTCAGAAAAAAAATATATAGCCTAACCTTAAGTCCCGGTGTCCTACATGTGAGACAGGAAATATAGCCTACGTTATTAAATAGAGGAAGCGAGTTTTTTCTATAAATATTTTTGCTGTAAACAGTTTTAACACAGTTTTATGTTTCAAAGTGATACTCCAAAATTTAAGTATCCTAGTACTTAATCGGTTAAAAAACTTTTTTTTATTATTTAATATCAAGAAAAAATAAAAAACAAAATGGGTAATCAATTTAATACCCAGGAACCAAATAGCCAAAAAGCAACGATTACTAGATTCGTGCCATGAATTGGTAAAGGAAAAGTATGAAAATTCAGTAAATCAAAAAAATCAGCAGCTAATTATTCAGAGAAATTAGCCAGACTATCCCTCGACTGTATTAAGACAGTCATCGGAAAAAGCCAAGCAAGAAAGCGTAAGAATTTTATAAAGTAACTCATTTGGAAATTTGGAATTTCAACCAAGAATCTACTATTATAAACGTAAACAGGTACCTGGCCTTGAATAAATTAGCATAAATTATATTAAATGTACGGGTTTTTTTATGGCTATATTTCTCCCCCTGACTCGCAGGAAAGCGACGGAGGCGCTATACATAGGGTAAGCAATTACCCCGACCTGCTTCCGGAGATGCCAAGATATTGCTGTCCGGTTGAAATTTAATAGAGATGTGACTGTAATTTGGAACTGCGTGCCAAGACCACCAAGCAGGGAAATTTGCCATTTAAGTGTCTTTTTAAAGAGCACAACAGAATGACGCGAGTGGTTTTGATCCAAGACCATGTCGATCATCATCACGGCACTCTAACCACTCAACCGCGTTTTTAATGAACCAATCAGAAATCGGTAGGCTATTGGTGAAGAAATTTTTTTTGAAAATCTGTCCTTGAATGAATAATATCAAAATTTTTGATTGGTTCTTTTTCAATGTTGCTTCAAGGTACTTTTTGATGTAATTTATTCAAAACCAAATTTTCGAAAGTTCTCTTGATTAGTGCTAATTTTTGATTGATTTATTGATAGCTGTACTTTCGATATATTTTATACTAATTTATTCACGGCCATGTGTTTTGATGTTATTCATTCAATGCTGGATACAAAGGTTTTTTCTCCACTAATAGTCTATTGATTTTTGATTGGTTCTTTTTAACAATGTTCGATGTTCACTACTAGGAATCTGGCACTCAAGTAAATAGAGTATTAAATGGTTACACTTTTGTTCATAATGACACGAAAACAAGTGCTGGAGGAGTGGGTATTTATATTAAATCACATATTTGCTTTAAACTTAGACAGGATCTTGAAATAAAATGTAGAGAGTATGAATCTATTTGGATAGAAATAGTACAAAATGGTAAAACAAATGTAATTGGTGTTATCTATAGACATCCAAATTATAATTTTCAAGAATTTCAAAATAATTTCCTAAACACCTTGCACAATTTAAATAAGACTAGATGTAAATTCTATATTTGTGGAGACTTTAACATAAATCAACTAACTTATTACACATCAAGCAATGTGAAATGCTTTACTGATTCAATCATGAGCTTGGGATGTGAAAATGTGATAAAAAAACCTACTAGAATTACAACCCACAGTGCAACACTTATTGACCACATCTATACAAACAATTCACAAAATCACATCACAGCTGGGATCTTGATAGATGATATTAGTGATCATCTACCAACATTTATTTTAATAGAAACAAAAAACATTAAAAAAGTAAAGAGCTGGAAAAACACTCAAAGAAAAAATATGAACAGCATTGAAATGGAAAATTTTTTAATTGATTTACAAAATTCCTTTTTAAATTGGTCTTGTATCAATAGCACAGTAGAAGAAGATTTCAATAGATTTAATTCTACATTTGAATTAATAATAGATAAACATGCACCCAAAACAACTATCACAAGAAAACAAAAAAAGTTAAGACAAAAACCATGGATAACAAAAGGATTACTAAAATCAATAAGACACAAAAATAAGTTGTATAAAACATTTATAACAAATAAAACAGAATCTTCTTTTTTAAATTACAAACAATACAGAAACAAACTGAACCATTTATTAGAGATAGCAAAAATACAGTATTATCAAATCTCTGTAATAAAAAACAAAAATGATTCCACCAAACTATGGAAAACTATTCATGAAATATTACAAACTAACACAAAAAAAAATAACACAAATTTTGAATTAGTCAATGATAAACAAAAAAAGACAACAGATGAACCAGAAATAGCAAACATATTTAATAAATTCTTTAGTACTGTAGGATCCACAATGGCCTCTCAAATTCAATCACCAAAAATGACTCCACCAAAACAAATGAAATGCCCCCTGAATTCCTTCTTCTTTGGAGAAACAGACCCTGAAGAAATAAATCAGCTGATTAGTGAACTAAATGAAAAAACTGCTGTACGAAAAAATGATATTGAAATAAAGTACTATAAAATAGCAAAGTCTGTAATATCTCCCATTATCAGCAAAATGATCAATAAATGCATAAGTCAGGGTTCCTTCCCAAATTGTCTGAAAATTGCCCAAGTAATACCAGTTTATAAAAAAGGATCAAAAACTAACTGTAGTAACTATCGTCCAATTTCTCTCTTATCTCCTTTATCAAAAATCTTTGAAAAAATTATCTCTTCTCGATTATATAACTATATTGAAAAAAAACAACTTTTATCTGACTGTCAGTTTGGATTTCGACCAAATTATTCTACCTCCCTAGCAATCTCAAATATATGCAATAACATTCTCCTAAATAAAGACAAAGGCTTTTACACTTGCTCCATATTTTTAGACCTCTCAAAGGCATTTGATACTGTGGACCATGCATTACTGATAAATAAATTAAAGAATTGTTATGGCATAAGGGGGACCCCACTATGCTTACTAAACAACTACTTATCTAATCGACTTCAATACACTTGTATTAACAGTACTATCTCAAGCCTTGAATCTATAACTTGTGGTGTCCCACAAGGATCAGTACTTGGACCATTACTGTTTTCATTATATGTTAATGACATGCCACTAGCTTCCTCATTTAAAACAACATTATTTGCAGATGATACTCTCTTGATGATGACAGAATATGATTTAAATAAATTACAACAACAAGTAAATCAAAATCTAGCTTTAATTGAAAATTGGCTAAGATACAACAAATTATCACTAAATTACAATAAAACAACATATTTATTGTTTTAAAATAGCTTTTAACAACAAATGCTTCATTTAAAGCTCTTTTGTTAATTAAGTAGCCTTAAAAAAGGCTGTTTTGAAAACTCGAACGTTTTCGTCTAGCTCTCTTCAGGAGGTTTCGCTAGAATGAATTGCAGAACTGAATGTAGTATTTCAAAAGTTATAAAGCTGATTCTGATTGGCTAAAAATTAAGGTTAATAATAGTTATCATAATAATTGAAAAGTATTAATAAATAAAATCACGTTTCGTCAGCGTAAGAAATTTTTTGGCAAAAAAAAAGGAACAAAATTATGCAAGCTTTGTGTTAAAATTTGGAACTAAAAAAGAAAATTTTTACAATTATGCTAACAATTTATGTTTGTAAACAAACTCTTTCTGTCTACACAAATTAGGTTTTCGAAGAGTGATGAAAATTGATTCTAAGACTGATAAGTGGAGTCTTAGAATCAATTTTCATCACTCTTCGAAAACCTAATTTGTGTAGACAGAAAGAGTTTGTTTACAAACATAAATTGTTAGCATAATTGTAAAAATTTTCTTTTTTAGTTCCAAATTTTAACACAAAGCTTGCATAATTTTGTTCCTTTTTTTTGCCAAAAAATTTCTTACGCTGACGAAACGTGATTTTATTTATTAATACTTTTCAATTATTATGATAACTATTATTAACCTTAATTTTTAGCCAATCAGAATCAGCTTTATAACTTTTGAAATACTACATTCAGTTCTGCAATTCATTCTAGCGAAACCTCCTGAAGAGAGCTAGACGAAAACGTTCGAGTTTTCAAAACAGCCTTTTTTAAGGCTACTTAATTAACAAAAGAGCTTTAAATGAAGCATTTGTTGTTAAAAGCTATTTTAAAATTTTGTACCAACAAAAAACTTTTTATTTATTGTTTACAAAAAAAGGTAAGATAAAAAACAGAAATTTTAATGTATCTATAAATAAGATAGAAATAAAACGTTCTGATCATGTAAAATACTTGGGAGTATATATTGATGACAAAATGAATTGGTCATATCACATAAATCACCTAACACAACATTTGCGAAAATCTATTGGTTTGATATGTAAAATTAGGCATTATGTTAATGAAAAAACCATGAGAATGCTATACTATGCTCTTGTCTATTCTCATCTTCAATATGGCATAACCAGTTGGGGTTTTGCTGATGCTTTTTACATGAAACCTCTAAATACTTTACATAACAATGTACTAAGAATCCTAGCTAACTGTGGTTATAGAACAAAATTATCTCCTGTCTATAAAGCACAAAATATCCTTAAATTAGAAGACATATATAAGCTGGAAGTAGGTAAACTCATGTTCAAAATTATCAATAATGGAAAGCCACAACAATATAGAGTTTTATTTACTAAGTCTAGAGAAATTCATAACCACTCGACTAGACAAGCAAAAAATGAGAGTATTTATATCTCACAAATCCAAACTAATTCTGGAAAAAAATCATTTCAATATGCAGGAGCAATATTGTGGAACAAAATACCTAATTCCATTAAATCTCTTTCTTTTACTTCTTTCAAAAAAGAATATAAAAAACAACTAATATGGAAATACTAATAGAGTACTAAAGTGTTATTTCTTGTATGTTGGATAAAAGATCAAAAATTTAATCTCATCTAGCTGGAATTTGCACAAAATGTCTCATAATTTTAGAATAAATAATATTACTTTAGAATTATTGTATCAGTTGTATGCTTTTTTTTCTCTGCTTGTATTTGTTTACATTTTATTTTATTTTTTTATTTTTTTCTTTTATTATTTCTTTTATAATCAGCACCAGTATTTCATATTCAGTATTCCTTGCCTTTTTCAAATTAACTTCATGTTACTACATGAAAAAATGGAGGCACCTCGACTTTGATAACCGTATGGTTCTTTCGATGCCTCCATGGTGTAACTTGCATGCACAATTCTCAATCAGTTAGATTTTGTTTGAATTAAAAAGTTTGTTACTTGTTAATATGTCGTGCTATGGTTATGCCAAATAAAAATTTTGTCTCTCTCTCTCTCTCTCTCACTCCTGCTAAAGTTTGTCATTGTAGATTTTTTCGTTGAAATTCCAAATTTCCAAAAGAGTTACTTCGTGAAATTCTTATCTTTCCTAGCTTGGCCTTTCCAATGACTGTTTTTATACAGTCGAGTGATAGTCTGACATCATTCCTCTAAATAATTAGCGACTGATTTCTTGATTTACTCTATTTTTATACTTTTCCTTTACCAAATCATGATACAAATCTAGTTGTCGTTGCTTTTTGGTTATTTGGTTCTTAGGTATTAAATTGATTACCAATTTGTTTTTCATTCTTTCTTGATATGACGATCCGATTTCAGTTGTCCCCTACAATGAACTTTTAGGTTTTTTTACTTACTTTTTAGTCTTTTTTCTCTTATATATTTATATATTGAGTACATTTTTTTGCAAGATCCAACTATCACTGACGAGACTCTTCTTCTTCTTCTTCTTCTTCTTTCGGCTTCTCCCTACTCGGGGTCGCCACAGCGCGACAGTAATCTCCATTTCACTCGGTCTACTTCCCTACCTTCCCTAGCTCCAACCCTTTCCATGTCTTCTCTCACCAAATCCATCCACCTTCTCCTTGGCCTTCCTCTTTTCCTTCTGCCTGGCACTGCCATCTCCATCATCCTTTTCCCCACGTAGTCTTCTTCTCTCCTTTTTACGTGTCCATACCAACGTAGCCTCACATTCCGAAGTTTTTCTCCCAGCTTTGCAATTTTTGCAGTCCCTCTCACATATTCGTTTCTTATCTTGTCTTTTCTTGTCACTCCCAGTGCCCATCTCACCATTTTCAACTCTGCAACTTCCATTTTTCCCATTTGTCGTTCAGTCACTGCCACCGTTTCCATTCCATAAAGCATGGCTGGTCTAACAACACTCTTGTATATTTTACCCTTAACCTTTGCTGATAACTTCCTGTCGCACAGAACTCCAGATACCTTCCTCCAACTCATCCATCCTGCTTGGATCCTTCTCCTTACTTCTTCTACACATCTTCCATCATTACTAACTGTTGACCCCAGGTATTTGAAGTTTTTGGCTTTCTTTACCTTTTCTTCTTGCAACTTCAACTCTTCTCCATCATCCACACCCCCAACCCTCAAATATTCTGTCTTGCTCCGGCTCATTTTCAGGCCTCTTCTCTCCAGTGCATTTCTCCAAATCTCCAGGTCCTCCTCTAGCTCCCTATGATCAGAACAAGACGAGACTGACGAGACTGTATTAGTTTAAAATAAAAATTTCCAAGTAAACTATCTGGTGGCTGTTAGTAAACTTTGAGCGTAGTTTTTATCAGCTTGTTTCCGACTTTGAAAGAATTGTGCCACGAAGCTGTAACAAAGTTGCTGAGATTGTTTCTAACAAAATCTTTTGTTTTCATTTATAAAACAGCCCACAATTTTGGACTTTTGACCTTCAAGAAAACAAAAGCACGCTTGAATATCAAACTAGCTCACAAACAAATAAAATAAAGTTAATTCAGCCACTAATTCTAATGTTTGGTTGTAGAAAAAGCTTAGCGCGCCGCAGTTTGGGTAGCCTTGCTTCATTTTATTGAGAAAAAACTGCTAAACGCGCGTCATTATGATTTATCTACACTTTTTTAATACAGTCAACTTCGGATATAAGGGATGCGGATGTAAGGGATTTTCGCTTACAAGGGACTATTTCAAATGGTCCCAATGATTTTCAATGTAAAATAATAGAAAATATTCGCTCATAAGGGATCCGGATGTAAGGGATTTTCGCTTATAAAGGATTAAATTTTTAAGTCCCAATCATAATTTTCTAGTAATTTCAGTCGGTTATAAGGGATCGATTTTTTGTTCTGATGATGCGTCAAAATAACCAAACGCGTTCCGATTTCAGTTTCGCGGGCATTTCTGAGGGCGCGCTTTCTTCGCAGGCTTTTTGGAGGGGAAATGTGTGAAAAGCTTCACAAAAGGTGTTTTGAGCGTTTAAAACTTGCGTTCTTAAGGTATCGGATCGAACTTTGCGTCAGTCGGTTATAAGGGATATTTGGATATAAGGGATTAATTGAGCTGGTCCTGGCGGATCTCTTATATTCGAAGTTGACTGTAGTAGAGTTAGTTAACACAGCGAGGGATCCGGAAACCTTTGCCCTTGATAAGCTGATACGAGTATCTCAAAATCAGCCCTCCAATTAAAAAATACATGTAGTTCCAGCGCCACTACCAGGTACAATTGCTTTTTTATGGAAAACCAGTCAACAATCGCAGTCGGCAAAATATGACGAGAGACAACATTGTCAAACATAATTTTATGTCGACAAACAAGCAATGGAGAACCGCGCCTAATCCCATAAGTTAAAAAAAAGGGAAATTTTATTGATACTTTCTGAAAATTGTTGATTGTAAAGAAATATTTAAAGCAAATTTTAAAAACTTGATGCAAATGAATTCAGAAATATTTTTTTATAATTTGTCAGATTTTGTAGAGTTACTCTTTATTAAATCTTATGTCTATTTTAAGTTGCATTATTGAAGTAACAACCCAGTCTGGCTTACTTGAAAAAAAAGGCAAACGGAAATAGGTTGAGTTTAGTGTTAAAAGAACTTCAATTTCTGATGATGTAGTTAATTTCTTTTAATGGTACAAACAACTTAGGGGAGACCAGGGCACGCAGTAACACTTTTTTTTCTTTTTGCTATTTCTCCCATAATAAATGTTTTTTTTCAAAATTCTTGTTTAATATGAAAAATTTAGGTCACTGTTTAACTAATATCAAAAAAATAAATTAATAATTTTCAAAGCTTAGTGGTTAAAATTACGATTTAAATATTTAAAAAAAGCGTTACAATGTGCCCCGTCAATGGGGTAAGTTGTAACACCAGTTGGGGTAAGTTGTAACGGCAACAAAAATCACTAATAAATGATTAAATATAAATGTAACTTGAAGAAAATAACAATATGAAAAAGTAAACACAACGAAATCACACACAACTTAGTCATAGACATGAGTATCAAGCACAAAAAATGAGGTATTTGGCCGTTGTCTAAAAATGTTAAAACAGTTTTTTCACTACTGGATTAGCCTAATCATAAATTTTAGAATCATATTTGTGACAAAAATATATATTCAAATTTTCGGTACAAGCTAAATGTGACCTCTTTAGGTAACCATAACATTGTACTACTCGCTCCTCATCAGGACGACTGTTAAAATAGGCAAAACTACACTTTTGCTTTTAGTGTTTTTTTCAAAAATTGGTTTTTCTTTGTTTGAGCTGTAACAGATTTTCCTTTTCTGGTGTGTCTGTTAACATGGCACATTTTTTAGACCTTTTCTTGTTTTGCACCAAAGACTTAGCCTATCTTTAAGCTTTTTAGCACTCTGTAGAATTTTACATGGTAAACACCAATGTTTTGCTACTCCCCTTATTGATCTCTTTTTTCAATTATAGCAACTGCATGCTGCAGCAGCTCTTAAGTTGTCTTGTAATCATGAGCTGGTGTTCCTGTTAGTCTTTCTTTTGTAAATTCTCATATTATTCACAAATATTGTTGCCGAAGTTACTTTTAATATAAACTAGTTAAATCTATGCACAAAAATATGTGTTACAACTTACCCCATCTCATACTTTGTCAAGTTTTTGTTAATATCTCAAAGAGTTAAGTTTTAGCTGCTAAACCTTGTTAGGCATTTAATAGCTTATTGTTTTGTGTTTCGGCTGATATAAAACATTTTAATAAAACTGCACCCGCTATCTCTCCAGAAGACAAAAATTAAATTTCAAAAAATTTACTTTGCCTACTCAAAAAGCTTGTTTTAACAATAAGCCTATTTTTAGTCATTGGAACTAAACAATGTTATTTGCTAGCAATCGGTCTTAATATGATTGTTATTTGGGGCTATTTAAAATTTTGTTAGTTGATGTTAAATTTCGACAAATACGAATGTTACAACTTATCCCATGTTACAACTTGCCCCCGGTCTCCCCTATTCGATTTACAAAAGACACTTTTTTATATTATTTTGAAAAAAATAAAATATAATTCAAACCTTAAGATAAATAATTTAGCAACATATTCGTAATTCCCAGAGTATTTAAGGTGTTTGTAAATTTAACTAGTTTATTTGCAAGTAATCCCGCAAATAAGTTACTTTAGTACAATATTAAATTGAAAACAAATCAATATTATTACAATGGTTGCGACGCAAAAAATACAAGGTTTGCATTTCACCAGAGACAGTAAAAAGATGTTTCGCGGATTGGCTTAGGCTCCGCTGCTTTAGCTTGCTTTCTCTTAATGATTTCCTGCAGTTGAGCGTTTCTTTGACAAGACTCAATGCCTTGAGTATTGCACTTATCCTTTAAAGCTTTTTCAAGTTTAGTATGTTTACGCGAGCTGCCTTTCCACGGATCAAATGACAAATATCTTTTGGGTCGTGATTTGTCTATTGATTCGTCTGAGCAGGAATCTGAGTCATGTCGGCATTTTCCCGAGCAATCGCTCATCATTGACAAACTGCAGTCAGAAGCCGGCAATTCGGGACAACAGCAAGCTTTGTTGCGCAGGCTCGGGTGAAATGGATTCGTGTTATTGTTAAAACAATAACATTCGAAACTATTTTGAGAAGAACTTGGTAACGGTTGATGAATATTTCTGTAGCCTTTGTAACAACATTTAGAAAAAAACCCACATTTTTTGTTATTTGCTACCGGTATAGGGCATTGACAACATTTTTTTTTTTTGGATTTTTTTTTTTTATCCAAACCTTTTTTCACCAACTTGTTTTTCTGCTTTTGTCCGACTTGTTTGGGGAAATGATGCTTGTATTTTTTCACACCTGCAGAAGGAATACAAGTTTCTGACAAATCCTTTCTAAAGTTATAAATATTTACGTTAGCGACTTTGGAAAAAAACTCGCTAGAAGTAAAACTGGAAGATTTGCTGGGTTCAAAAGAATAACCTTGTGTTAAAGATTGATCTAATGTTGAAGAATCTGAAAAATTTATTTTAGATTCTTTTACGTTATTGTAACTGCTGGAAGAATTTGATTTTTTACAAACGTTCGATGATCTTTGGTTTTTAATTACTGCGCTGTTGTATTCAATGGTGGACGTTTTACTTAAAACAGAAACATTTTTAAGTTCTTTTTTTCCTTTTGAGTTGGATTTGTTGCGTGATTTTAACATTGAATGTGCCTTAAGAATTTTCTTACGTTTATCATCACAATTATCATCAAAAGATTGTATTTTTTTATTTTTTATCTCTACAGAAAAAGAACTCATTTTTAAGAAACATGCTTGACTCCCTTGCTTTGAGACGTTTAGAAATTGTTTTCTTGAATCAGAAAAAACTTTTTGTTGTCAGAGCATAGCTTTGGACACAAGTTTCTTTTCTTCAAATCCGCAGAAAAATCACTAAAATCTCCTTTGCACAAGACCAAATCTATGCTAACAGAAGTACACAGCAAAAAAGTTTTTTAATAAAATTTCAGTAAATTTGTTTAAGCTACAAAATAGTAGCTAGTTTTTAATAAGCTTTAGTAAAAAATGTCACAATTTTATTGTTGCATAACTATAGCATCTATGGTAGGGTTGCCATATCTGAATAGGTAAAATTATGGATAGACTTAGGCGTACCAGCCAAAAAAATTTTTGGAGGGGCGGAGAAAATAAAGTTGTCTGGGATTCTAGAATAAAGATAAAAAAAAATGGTCTTTACTTTTAATCAGTCTCAGAATTTTTAAATTTTTCTGCTAAAATCATTGTGTCCTTTAATTGGAATCGCTCTCGGATTTTTAAATTTTGATTCCAAAATTGAACATACGAGTTTCACGTCCAAATTCTGAAAAATAATTTATTGGATGCCAAAATTCCTGACATTTGAGTTTTTTGACCAAATTCCTGACAGTACGACAACCCTAATCTATAGTAGCTATCAATATTTGAAAAAAATTTTGGAGTTTAAAAATGTTATGTCTATTTTTGGCTGTTATACAATTTATCGCCTAAAACAAGGACTCTTAACCTGGTAGGAATTCCCCACTAGGAGGGTAATTTTGTATTTTCTAGGGGGTATTTTTTAAATGTAATTGAACGTTTTAGATATTAAACGTTATGCTTTATAGATTTTTTATATAAAAAACATTTCAAAATTTCGATTTTGTTTGGTAATTTTGACTTTTATGTAAGCGATCGTATTGAGTAAATTGTTTTTTTGCTTTGTTACTTCTACTTCATAATGGTTAATTGTTGCTTTTTGGTTAATAATGCTGCTATTAATTTTGTGAAAATAACTATGGTTTTTGTGTTACATGAAACTATTATTCTTGAGCTTTTTTCGTTTAATAATACTTATGATTTTGTAGTATTGAATATTAGTCTAAAAAGTTTATCGAATTTAGGTTAAATTGTAAGAACTTAGTTTATTTTTTTGGCATAATGATATAAAAACGCTAATTTGGCTACAAACTAAATTGAGAATACTACAAACTAAAGTGATGATCATAATTTATCACACAAGATCACAAAAAACTGCAAAAGTCTTGCTTTAACTTCGAAATGGAACGGTCTTCAAAAAAGCTTAGAACTACATTTGGCAACAGTTAACCAACTCTGTGAAATATTTTGCGGCTTTGACCATCAAAAATAAGCCAGATCCTATGCAATATGGTTCCCGATGCTTAGGCTATTTTTTAAAATCTTTCCCATTTTTATTCCAGAGCATGCAAATGATTTTTTTCAAAAATAAAATATCCGAAGCTTTTTTTACGAAAACAAATTTAGATTAACTAAAAAAAGGAAAATGATTTAAATAGACATGCCAATTCACTTGATAAAGTAATAGGATTTACCAGAAACAGTTTTGGATATCAAAGTCCGTTATGCAAGAACAACGTAGGCCTACCAGCAATCTTTAAAATCAACATAAATAGCGCAGCAAACAAACTACTCTAACCTGGTCATATTTTGAAGAATGAATCAGACACAAAATTATACAAACCAAAACAGACTTTCTTAACCCTTTTGAGGTACGAATAAATTTGAACCGTTTATCTACTGGTCTACACCTATTTTTTGGAATAAGAAAATAACTTATTTGACAAAAAGAATATTGACTTGAATAGATCAACATGCCTTTAAAAAAAATTATACAAGAGCGACTGGTCACAAAAAGTGAAGAAATTTAAGGATCCATAAAAAAACCCAGAAGATATTTGGTCATCGTGCCTGCGAAATTGGTTTCGGGCGACCGATAGAGACAGACAAATCTAAGTTGCTGCATTAGAAAAGGACGAGTTTTAAATATAAAGTGCAAAATAAAAGTTATAAAGGACTCGAAACTGATCTCGGTCTTGACCTCAGAAAAAATTTTTGTGGCGTTATTGAGTTTTTTCACTGAAGATTTTTATTGTTCTGCGCCGTTTGTGTCATTCTTATACTACAGTATAAGAAAAAAAGCAAACTTTAATGTTTTTTAGGCAAAAATAAAGTATCTTGGTGCTTGAAAAGCTTGAACTCACAATTAGTTTATAAGTCATACCTTGTCCATTTTATCTTATCAAATTTGACACACAAACTCATTTCTTGCTTATTTGTGCAATTTTTCGAGCAGCTATAAATTGTTCGATATAGATCTATTTGACAAGGATTTAAAAGTAAGTTTCAAACTTAACTAATGAACATGATTCGTATCCTAGTCAAGTAGATGAATTTTTCAAATAAATAAAAATTTTTCTGGATTTCTTGCTACAATTATTAAACGTATTGATAGAAATGAGCCTTTACTAAAGCATTTGATAAAAAAAACTAAATTAATCAATAATAACAAAAAATTTTAGGTCCAAAAAAAGCGCCCTCTAATGAGTTATAAGTCCGCACCAGGGGCGGAATGAGAGCGCTATGGGCCCTCGGGCAAAAAATACAATGGCCCCCTCTCCCGCTTTTTTACGGATATAGAAATAAATTAGCATACATTTCTTATATTAAATTTTTACATTTTAACTCGCCCTAATTAGGGATGGTACCTAATATATGATTTATTATATTTTACGGGTACAATAATACTAAGCCAAAAGTTTCAAATATTAACGTTCACAGATTTCAGTAACAACATCATACTCATTTCAGCAGAGGATTCTGCAATTTTATCAATGATTTGGTTTTTGTTTGATTTGATTTTCATTGCAATAAATTTTTCATTAGCAATTAGCATAAGTGACTCCAAGTTATTTTGGGTCAGTAAACTCAGCCTTGTTTTCAACAGTCTTAGTTCAAAAAAACATTTTTCACATGTGCACTGTGTGACGGTTAGTGTTTAAATGAATTTATATGCTGCTGATAAATTTTCATATGCAGCTGCACCCAGCTTATACTCTGATAACAACTTGAAAGCACATGAGAAACAATTGCTACATGTTGTCTTTTCAGATGATTCAGCAACTTCTGTATGCTTCTTTTCTAACTCCAACCTGTCTGAATCATTTTCATTGTTATTCATATTCTCTAGCAGGCCCTTCTTCAGGTCTTTGTAGCTCGATGCAAATAAAATTAGTTAATCCTGTAATGCCACTCTGTCAATTTCTGGTACTGCATTAGTAATCAAACTTAGCTCCACATTTTGTGAAGATGCTATTATTTTAGAAAACCTGTTTGATTTAAAGCAGGAAATCTGCTTATAAAGTTTCTCATGAGACGAAAATATAGCTCGCATGCTGGTGAGCACACCATCAGTTACCGTATTATGGTATAAAACCTCAAAATTTGTCTTCTGTTCTGTGATACCTTCTGGTGCTGAGCGACTAGATCTGATGATTGAGAAGCTCTTAGAGACAGAAATATTCATCTCTTCTAATTTTAAATTTGCATAAACAACAAAATTAGATGCTGTTTCAAAAATGCCACTAAAACCTCTTGATATTTTTTCGACGTTTTTAGATGGCTTTGTTAGTCATGTACCAAGCTTGCATGATATCCAGGCCTAATGTCTGCAGATAATCTGACACTGGTGTGGTAATATGAAAAATTTGAATGAATGTAAATGCCATTAAGATGGTTTAAAATTGGCGTACGTTTTCACTCAATTTCTGTGCTTCACAGAGAACTGATTCTTTGAAATCAGTTCTCCATATAGTTTGATTGATTCTCTCACATTGGGCGCTCCCAGTAGGATGGTAGGGCGTTGTCTTCTGCTGGCAATTCCACGTTCTGTAAGATACCGTTTAAGCTCTTGTGACATAAAAGAAGCACCTCGATCGCTACGCATGTACAAAGGATAACCAAAAAAACAGAACAGTTCATTTAGGCATTGGATGACACTCTCTGTTGTTATGTTAGAGCATGGAAACACAAAAGAAAACCTACTGAACTCATCTACAACTATCAGCATGGCATCAACATTGGCCCAGATGGTAGGTGCTTTCTCGCAGCCTGAGCCGTGAGTAAGTCTGTTCATTGGTGTTAAAAATGACAGACCGAAACCGAACCTACCGAAACGGAAGGGTATCCACCCATTCCGATGTTCAATGTGGGTCTGCTAGTCGGCAAACGTCCTTTTCAGGACGGGGCAATGCCAGGATAAAACTGCTTTTTTTAGGGACCATTGCCAACAAGTTCCGAAGACCCACTATTCTTCAGCTGAACATCGAAGGCCTCACTGCAAACAAGATGATCGTTCTTCATCACCTCGCTATGCAGTCTGAGGCACTCGTCATCCTACTGCAAGAGACCCACTGCACTGATGCAGAGAAGTTGGTACTTTCAAACTACCAATTAGCTGGGTCTTCTTTAAGCAGGAAGCATGGCCTTGCCACGTTTGTCGACGAGCGATTGAGATACACGCTTTTGGACCAATCTCCACCGACATCGGAGATCAAGTGGTTGTGTGTGGACGTTGATGGCTATATAATAGTCAACGTCTACAAACCACCGCCAACGCGATTGCGAACCCTGGATCTCCCAGTGTTTCCTCACCCCTGTCTTTATGCTGGCATTTTAACTGTCGTCATCCTGACTGGGGCTACGACAACAACAGTCCGGACGGTGAGTGCTTGGCTGGCTGGGCAAGTATTAATTGTCTTGGCCTCCTACATAATGCCAAGGACGCTGCCAGTTTTTTATTCCGGCCGCTGGAACACTGGCACCAATACAGATCTAGCTTTCGCTAGCGTAGGTCGAAACAGTCTTTTACCGGATAGACGTGTCCTTGAAAAGTTTCCTAGGTCACAACATCGACCTTCGCTTATTACACCACCAAGGTTTGCTATGGCAGTGCCAAGCATGCCTGTTACATGATGGAACTTCCGCAAGGCCAAATGGAGTCACTACATTGCTTTGACGAATAAATTCGCAAAGACTTTGTTACCGCCTGATTCACTTGATGTGGATGTGGCTACCAGGACTTCTGTAACACCGTTAAGAAAGCAGCCAAAAAGACTATCCCACGCGGGTATCGAAATAACTATATTCCGTGTTGGGATGCAGAGTGTGAATCCCTCTATAAAACCTTTCTGCAGTCTCCTCAGGGAGATGACTCGAGCTTGGCTGCTACAGCTCTGCTTGCCAAGCTTGACAGAAAGCGAAAAGATTGATGGTCCGAGGCAGTTTGGAGCATTGACTTCTCACACTTTAGTCGAAAAGCATGGAGTATTTTGAACAACCTTACTGGTAGGTCACGACACTCTCCTCGTCATTGTCCCGTTTCAGCCGACGCTATTGCATCTCAGCTGGTCAGAAATGGGAAATACGAGGCTGTTGATCGCAAGTCTTCTCGAGTTGTCTTTCAAAAAGTGTCTGACCTTTGGAGGGCCACAACACCAAACGCAGTAAATATCTCTGACAATTTTTCACAGAGAGAATTTACTGCTGCCCTTCAACATTTAAAACCAGGTGAAGCTCCGGGATCTGATTCCATCTGCTCAGAGCTTATACTCCATGCCGGAGCTGCTTTGAAGTCCTGGTTACGTGACTTCCTTTCTTCCTGTTTGCGACGACTCAAAATTCCCAAGATCTGGAGAAGAGCGCTTGTGGTTGCGATCCCAAAACCAGCAAAGCCCGTGGGAGACCCAAAGAGTTATCAACCGATATATCTGCTCTGTGTCCTTTACAAGATCCTCTAGAGGCTTATCTACGTTCGCGTTGAACCATTAATCGATCCGCTGCTCCCTAAAGAGCAGGCTGGGTTCCGACGCGGAAAGTCAACCGTAGATCAAGTTGTTCTGCTAACCCAGAACATCGAGGAATTTTTGAGGCTAAAAAGAAGGCCGGTGCCGTATTTATCGATCTGACAGCTGCTTATGACACTGTTTGGCACCGTGGCCTTACCTGCAACCTGTTGAGACTACTTCCGGATAAGCACATCGTCAAAATGATCATGAAGCTTGTCCGAAATCAAAGTTTCACCCTTACCACCGGTGACAGCAAGCAAAACAGGCTACGCCGTCTTAAAAACGGCGTTCCTCAGGGATCAGTCTTGGCTCCCCTCCTATTTAACATCTATACGTACGATCTTCCTTCCATGATTTGTAGAAAGTTTGCTTATACTGATGATCCAGCATTGTTGCACTTTTCTGGAAACTGGAAGGACTTCGAGGGAACTTTAAGCGAAGACATGTCTACACTTTCAGCGTATCTCTAGACTTGGAGGTTGAAGCTCAGTCACACTAAGACGGTGACGGCAGCCTTTCACTTAAATAACCGAGAGGCCAAACGTGAGCTAAAGGTCTACAACAACGGTAGACTTTTACCGTTCTGTCCAACCCCTACTTATCTTGGGGTAAAACTGGACAAATCGCTCACGTTTCGTCACCATTTAGTGGCATTGCGCAAAAAACTATCCTCGCGCGTCACACTGTTGAGGCGACTCGTGGGCTCGGGATGGGGTGCTGGTGCTAAAACACTACGCATAGCCACCTTATCTCTAGTCTACTCAACAGCTGAGTACTGTGCGCCAGTCTGGTGTCGCAGTGCTCACACTCGCCTCATCGACAGTGTCTTGAATGACGCCTTGCGCACAGTTACTGGATGCCTGCGTCCCACTCCAACGGACCACCTACCTGTACTCTCAGGCATCCAGCCAGCTGAGCTTCGCCGAATGGGAGCGACACTCTCCTTGGCTTACCGTGGATCTCTGGACCCCGATCATATTTTTTATGGTCTTTTAAGTGGGTCCTCAGATACTCGCCATGTGAGACTAAGATCCAGACGCCCGTTTGTGCCAGGTGCGCGGAATCTTTTGGACAATCTTGCCAGACTTGGTATCCGCACTTCTGAATGAACAAATCGAAAATGGAACGCGGATTACTGTAAAAATGCTTCCAGGCTCCGTGCTTTTGTGCCCGGGACCGGTGCCAGGCCTGTTGGGATGGGCTTACCCCGAGCAGCTTGGGTTAAGCTCAACCGCCTGCAGACTGGTGTTGGGCGACTCCATTCGTCCATGCACAAATGGAGTCTCGCTCCTTCACCGAATTGCGAGTGTGGCGCCTCTGAGCAAACCGCAGACCATGTACTAACAGCGTGCCCTATACATCGGGCACTACATGGAGCACGAGGTCTGACGGTTTTGGATAACGAAACTCGATGCTGATTAATAACATCACTGCCAGCATCTGATTCAGGCAGTGCAGCAGTCTGGGGTAGTAAAAGGATAAACCCTCGGCCCCAGTTCTGTTTGTGTCTGACCTGGAGTGGATGCCCTTCAAACGACGACGATGACTATCTAAAGAAGTCTTAAAGAGGTAATACTTAAACAAATACTTAAAGAGGTCCTTTAAAGTCTATGCTTATTGTATCCCATAATCGCAAAGATTTTATCAATTGCTCAGGTGGTCTTCTGTAAAATTGAGGTTTCAACGAGGCGCAAATTTTGCAATTTGTACAAACCCTTTTTACGCCTTCTGTCGAAAAGGGTAGATTTTTGAAACGTACAAAATGAGAAAATCAAGAAATACCGGAGTGTCCTAGTTTGTTGTGCAACTGTGAAAGGTTCTCTGCGAGAGAAATTATTGAACAAGCTCGCGACAAAGCGTCAGTGCTAAATTACTTTTTCCAGGAAGGTGATACGAAATTACCTAATTCAGCACGGCACATTTAAATTTTCTTGTTTTTAATTTTTCCTAAATGCTTTGGATTTAGCGTAAAGGACACAACTTTTTGTTCCGTTACGAGAGTAAATTTTTGTCCATGTAAAAGGTGACTTTATTTTCTTATGGCGTCTATTATAGCCGTAGCTTCTTTTTCACAATTAAGTAGCGGGATTCGCTATTAGAAAACGTACGCGAGTGGAAGGCTACTGGTTTTCCTCCTTGATTTAAAGTAGCAGCAACCGTATGTTCTGAGGCATTGCATTCGACTACAAACGGTAGTTTCTTATCTAATGCTCGTTAGGAAAGCCACCGCGAGGTCATTTCGAAGAGTCTCAAAACTGTTAAATGCCTCCCTACTAAGTGGAAAAGAAGATGAAAGATCAGATTGTGCGAGAGGCCTAATTTTTCCGAAAATTTTTTTATCCATTTAGCATAATAAGAAAGCATCCCAATAGTCCTTTGTAATTCAGATTTGGTCGTGGGCAAAGGAAGTTGCATCAGTGGGCGAAGACATTCAGGGTCAGGTTTGATCTTAAGATGCAAAAGCCTATATCCAAGCAAATCAATTTCTCTATGTGAAAATAAACACTTCGATTTGTTAAAAGTTAAACCTTTGCATTTTGCAGCATTGAATAAAGAATTTAAATTAGCGTTATGGTCATAATCATCACGTCCAGATACTGTAATATTATCAAAATACGCATAAGTGCGAATTAAATTATTCTTTTCGATTAAGTTACCCACAATTCTTTGAAAACATGACACACCATTAGTAACGCCGAAAGATAAGCGAGTATATTGGTACAATTTTCCATCTGCTTCAAACGCTGTAAACGGACGATCAGCGGGACAAAGTGGAATTTGATAATACGCCGATTCTAACTCTAAGCCCAGGGGTCTCCAAACTTTTAAGCTTAAGGGCTACATAAGCTTTTACACAGTAGCTAAAGGGCCAACAATGTATTCTGAATTCAAATAAAAAAATTTAAACATGAAGGTTGCTACCATTTTGTACATATCTATCACGGATATATATAACAGCCGGATTACCACCTTCATTTTTTCATTTGCTTTCAGCTATATCCAGGCCTTCTGCTACAACCAATGAGATAGAAAAGGAGAAAGAAAAAACGAAGAGAAGATTTCTTCTATCTGGTTAATTGCAGCAGTAGGCCTGGATAGAGCTGAAAGCGGATGAAAAAACGAAGGTGGTAATCCGGCTGTTATATATATATTAAATTAAATTACAAAAGCCACAAAAGAGATTTTATTAAAACCTCAACAGTCTGTTTCGCCTTTACGGCTCATCAGGAGGTGATTCTAATATATATATATATATATCAGTGATATCCATAAGCAGCTTATTTTGTTTTGTACAAGATTTTTAAATGATACTGCAGTAAATACAAATCCACAGTTAGTAAAACATATTTTTTTAATGAGAATGATGAAATTGCTTTTTTGATGCTAGGATTGCAGGAAAATCTGGTTTAAGACCAGATGTTCCCAATATTAAATGACATTTAAGATGGTTATCTGATAGGTTTGTTCTCAAATTACTCTTAATCAATTTCATTTTAGAAAATGTTTGTTCACACATGTAAGTAGTATCAAACATGGAGAGAAATTCTGAGGCAAAGTTTTGTAAATTTGGAAATTGCTCTTTTGGTTAGAACTGATGAAATGCAACAAGTCCTTCTTTAAATTTATCTTTAAGTAGGTCATTTGCTTGCAGTTCTATTAGCTCCAGCTGCAGTATATCTGGACAAATGGCCACATCAGCATCAAATGGGTTCTGAAAAAGTCTAATTTCATCTGCTCATTGAATCCAAATCTGAGAATCTCTCCTGAAACTGATGTTGCAAATCTTGAATAATTCCGCAAGAAAACGCGACTGGGGACTGTGTGGTTGCTTCTGTGTTAAACACTTTGCATTTTTCAAAATGGAAAAAATTTTTTACCTTTACTTGTTTCAAGAATAGATCGAGTTTGCATCTGAAGGCCTTGAGGTGGGTATACAAATCACAAATGAGGTTCTCTTTTCCCTTTAGTTTCAAGTTAAGATTGTTCATGTGATGAGTAATGTCTGTGACAAAGGCCAACTTCCAAACCCACTCTTCATCAGATAGTAATGGCCGGGGCTTTCCCTTGCCTTTTAGAAATTCACAAATTTCCTTTCGCAATTTAAAAACCCTTGTCAGCACTTTTCCACAACTTAGACATCTTATTGCAGTGTAGTAAGGTAAATCTACAGATTCTGTATCAGTTTCTTTCAACATTTCTCTGAACTGCCTGTGATTCAGCCCATGTGATCTTATAAAATTTACCATCTTAATTACAGGATTCATTACACAGCTTATGTCCACATATTTAGCACACAGAGCTTGTTGGTGAATGATGCAATGCAGGAACATTGGTTCTGAAATCTTATTTTGAGCACACAATTGCTTCAATTGTCCAACCAAACCTTTCTTTATGCCGCACATGTTCCTTCCTCCATCAATTGTCAGGCAATGGAGACGACTCCAATCCAAGTTATACTCGTCAAATATTTTTTTTAACTCATTGAATAAGTCTTCTCCAGTTACTGTATTATACATGTCATTCATAGAAGCTAACTCCTGAGTAACAATCAAATCTTCATCCACACCTCTAATAAAAGCAAGCAGTTGAGACGTGTCGCACATGTCGAGGGATTCATCCATTGCAAGGGAAAAGTGGTGAAATTCGCTGGCATAACTGACAATTTGGCCTATCATATTTTCACCCATGTCTGCAATACGGCGGGCAACAGTATTTGCACCCAAAGTTAAATTCTGAAAGAGTTTTGATTTTTCTGGGCACAGTTCCTCTGCAACTTCCAGCAAGCAGTTCTTTACTATTCCACCGTCTGTAAATGGCTTACCACATTTAGCCAGCACATAAACAACTTTATAACTGACCTTTGTCAATGATTCATTTTCATTTGAGCATTTCATAAGCACTGATCTGATGCTGTAATTTGGCAAATTTTTCAGCAAGAACTTTCCCCGTCAGCTGTGAATAGTTGCTCTGGTGTTTGGTTTGGTAATGGCGATGCAGATTGTATTCTTTCAACACTGCAATTGCTTCATGACAAATTACACACAGTGCTTTATAAGCGGATTTAATAAAGAAGTATTTTAAACTCCATTCATCTTGAAATTGTCGACACTCATAGTCTATTTTTCTTTTCTTCTTCTCTGCGATCGCGGGGGAAAAAGAAAGATTTCGAACTTTAATCACAACTAACAATATCATGTATACACTGTAATAAAATGTAAATTTTACAATCATAGAACGTGGCCACTTTGCTAAACCTTGCTTTCATCTTCCACTTTGAACTTTGCATTCGACATTCGAATGTGATGCGCGGCAGGGTTGCCAGATGGTCTAAAGCCCTTTTAGCCATACCTCAATAAAAAATTAGCCAAAATTAGCCATAATGATTTTGTGAAAAACCATGGGAGGTACATAACTATATTTTCTGGCATTGTTAAACAGATTTGTTAGTATTTGTACTCATTATGGGTGAGAATGCAACAGTTTTTTTATCTACAAACTAAAAAACTTTTAAATGAAAAACTTTTAAAAACTGAAATTACTTTTAGAAACGTCTTAGTGCAATGCAATACCACAATTATAATTATTGACAATCGTGTTTTCTATGAATTTAACCGCAAGTAGCTTTTAAGCACCTTTCACTTACTAAGAATGATTGCAGAAATTTAAAAATTAAAAAGTGCACTTTAAAAATTTAGCTATTTTAACACGACTCTAACACACATATTTACATATGACAGAATTATAGCAAAGAACATGTGCACTTCCTAAGGTAAAAACTGATCTAAATTTCAAATAAGCTAACAAGCAACTTAGCCAACGTTTTGTAAGCCATAGCGTTGCATGATGTTTATGACGTTACAAAAGACGTTTTATTAGAGTTGTCAAGCGGAAAATCCGGATAATGAATAAAAAAAAACAATTAGTATATATTCTTTTATTATTTATAGTATGGATAAACAATTAGATATCTAGAGGCTCAGCAGTCAGAATTAGCCAGATTTAGCCAAAAATATAATGGCTAAAGAGAATATTTGCTTTTTAGCCAGCAACGCTAGCAGAACTCTTAAAATAGCCAAAATGGCTAAAATTAGCCATATCTGGCAACCCTGATGCGCAGCATGTGATAGACCAGACGCTACGCTTGAATCCATTTTTTCTTACGAAACGCACGCGCTAATTTTCCCCGGATAAAAAGTAAGAAAATATCGCTTTTCTATGCGATTACGAGACTGCGAAATTCCAGCCAGCAAAATCAGCTGTTGTTGCGTCGAAAAAACGTCTAACGACGTTTTAGCGGCGTAACAATAGCTGATTTTTGCGAATTTTGCTAGCAGCGCTGCAATGATGATTTTCAGCACGGTTGTAATAAATTTATCTGCGCGCAGTTGTAAAATCTACATTCTTTTACGATGTACTGTATATGCGCTCAGCAGCATTTGTAAAACGTCTCGGCGGGCCGGATGGAAAGGACTGGCGGGCCGGTTCTGGCCCGCGGGCCGTAGTTTGGAGACCCCTGCTCTAAGGTACTAAACACAATGCATTTAGCAATTTCACTAATTTGTTCATTAATATTAGGTAGTGGGTAAGCGTCTAGTAAGGTGTATCGATTGACAGTTCGAGAATAGTCGACAACCATTCTGGGTTTATGCCGTCCATCTCTCGCAACTAGCGCTTGAGACCGCCAAGGCGAATTGGAAGGTTCGATTATTTGTTTGTTTAGCTATTTTTTACCTTTTCTTTGATGAAAAGTTCTGTCTTCGTGATTGAATTTTTTTGATTTTGTGGCGATAGGTTGGCAAGTAGGAAGCATGTTGTGAAAAATATGTGGGGTTTCAACTGTAGAGACGGTTACTCCACATCGATCGTTGCTGCCTAAAATCACTTTTTCTTCATGCCCACCTAATTGAAAAACAACTTCTTTATGTTGTTTTAAGAAGTTCTGGCCCAAAATAACATTGGCGCATAGGAAAAGCACCACACCGAAACTAATGTTGAAATGTGTTCTTCCTTGGATTTTGATGTCAGTAATAATTTGACCCAATGCATTAGCAATAAGCTTGCTTGTTGCTATGGATACTTTAAAGGGTTTCCCTTGCAAATTTCACTTTTATGGATTTAGCAGTGTCTTCACTCATAAAGTTGCCTGAAGCTCCAGTGTCCAATAAGCAATCGATTTCGATATCATTAATTTCTGACGTCACAGTGGTGCAGTTTAAATTTTCTGGTACCATTGCTAGCAAAATAATTGATGCTTTGTTGTCTTACGATTGTTGTCAGTGTTGTCAATCATAACAGAGACATTGCTTAAGACACTTTTACTTTTTGAAAATGCCCCACTTTACAGCAGAAATTACAAACTTTATTCTTTGCAGAGCAATAGACTCTGCCGCCACAATAATAGGGTCCTCCACGGAAGAAACATTTACGTTGGTTTTTATTGTAAAAGGTATTACACTTGCAGATTTTAGTCAGACTACTAGTAATTGAAGGGTTTGCCGGCTCAGGAGCCACAGCGACCACTTGAAGAATAAAAACCGGACTGTTTCTCAGCTCGATCCAAAAGCTGTGCTTTCCTAACACCAGTTTGAAAATCCAAATTGCTTTCTTCAAGTAATCTCTATCGAATAGTGCTAGAACAGATTCCATTGATAAATACGAGGGTCAGTCAATAAGTAATGAGACTTTCTCAATTACTTTGGTGTTCTTGGAGTTATGCAACTGAAATTTTATGTGATGATTATGAATGGAGTTGTCATCTTATTTACAACAAAACTTGTTTATTTTCAGATTACTGTAGGTGTGACGATAAATTGAAATGACTACTAGGCTAGGAAACAGCTCATGCTTGGAACAAAGAGGAGTCATCAGATTTCTGTTGGCAGAGAGTGTAAAATCATGTGAGATTCTGTCTAGAATGCAAAGACAATATGGTCCTTCCTGTATGTCTAGAGCAAACTTCTACAAATGGGTGCAAGCATTCAAAGATGGACGCGAAAGCATTACTGATGATCTGAGAAGTGGAAGACCTGTGGATGTCTCTACCCCAGAAGCAGTACAGGCAGTTGAAGACCTGATCAAATCTGATAGAAGGGTCACTTTAGATGAAATTGCTACAAACTTGGACATCTCCCATGGCACAGTGTACGCAATTGTGCATGAGAAGCTGCGTTTTTCAAAAGTCAGCTGTCGCTGGGTTCCAAAGATGTTAACGGATGATCACAAAATGCAGCGCCTGATGGCTTCCAGAGCATCACTACGCAGATACAGAAAGGAGGGAGATGTATTTCTATCGAGAATAGTGACAACTGATGAGACCTGGGTCTTTCATTATGAACCTGAATCGAAACGACGATCAATGGAGTGGAAGCATGTTTCTTCCCCAGTGAAGAAAAAATTCAAATCTCAGAAAAGTTTAAGGAAAGTCATGCTCACTGTGTTCTGGGACAGAAATGGGCCGATCACTATCAGTTTCTTGGAAAGGGGCAATACTGTGAACTCAGAGAACTACTGTGAGCTGCTAACTCAAGTGAAAAAAGACATTAAGAACAAACGGAGAGGACTTCAATCAAGAGGTGTGATTCTCCTTCAGGATAATGCAAGGCCCCACACAGCAGCAAGAACCCTAGCCAAAATTGAAGATTTAGGCTGGAAACTTCTAACACACCCACCCTACAGCCCAGACCTTGCACCATCTGATTTTCACCTCTTCGGCCCACTCAAAGAGAGTATGAGGGGAATTCACTTCCAGACTGATGAAGAAGTGAAGGCTGCTGTGAGCAACTGGCTAAGGACCCAGTCCACGGAATTCTATGCCAAAGGAATAGACAATCTAATATCAAGATGGAACAAGTGTGTTGCAAAGGAGGGAGACTATGTTGAAAAATAAAAAAGCATTTTTTGATTACCAGTCATTGCAAACTTGAGTTATTAAAAAAGTCTCATTACTTATTGACTGACCCTCGTACATCCCTACTTAAATCATCTTTGTAATCGTTTGCTCTCATGTCTTGAAATTCGCAATCTCGAGATTTTTTTATTTTATTTTTTTTATTTTGTAAAAATAAAAAAAAAATAAAAATAAAAAATCTTTGTAATCATTTGCTCTCATGTTTTGAAATTCGCAATCTCGAGCTAGTTGGTTTAAAGCGTGAACATATTTGTCAATTGTCTCTGTCTCCTTTTATGTTCTGGTCATAAGCAGATGTCTGGTAAAAATGATGTTTTTCGGTTTATGATAAGCGTCATTTAATGCCTGCCTGGCCTCATCATAAGATCTTGTATCCGCGACGAATGCATACGTTTTATGAGTAAGATAGTTCGTAAGCAAATCTAGTTTATTTACTGGATCTGCGTCGTCGGCTTTTTCTTAAACCTTGGTAAGAAAAATATCAAATGTTTTTTTGCCATTAGTCGAAAATTGTTGTAGCGTCTGGTTCTTCAGGTAAAATTTCGAGCTTGCCGGGTTTCAGTAGATGATCCATCAATTTTGTTTTTTTGTGAATAAATTGTCAGCTAGAAGTAAAATGGGCTTTATTCACATAAAAACAATACAACCAAAATCTATAAACAAAAGATAGAAGTTAATATTATATATGCAAATTTAAACGTATACAGATAGGTAGAACATATATACGTAGATAAGGTAGAACAAAACCTGAACTAAAACTAACACTGCTCAAATAAAATGCAACAAAGTTATAAGCAACTAAAAAGGCCAGCAGTAATAAAGCAAACTACAAAAGACGTTGATTAAGAAGCGTTTTGCTAAATTCCGCATATATGAAAAACACACATTGCAATCACCAGAGAATCCCACAGCAGTTTTTTTACAGTTTGGTGATACATTTCAGATGTTCTAGAATGAGTGCTTAGTTGACTTAATGCTGTCGAAATCAATATTGGATTATGATGTCAATTATCTTTTTGCACAATCGAGAATTTAAGTAGGATACAATTAAAACGGAAGTAATGAAAAAAACTTGAACGTGGTGGAAAAATTGGTCATAATATCCCAAAAGTGTTCAAAATAAACGCAGAGTTTTATATGGCGAAATTCGGGACTGTGCCAAAATGGTCATAGAAAACAGGTGGTCATATTAACAATGGTCATAATAAGCGGAGTCGAATGTATGATTCAGAAGCGGCCATTTTGGTTGGCTTCTAACCCTTCAGAAAACACCAAGCTTTGGTATTCTACTTAAAACAGGTGAGTTATTTCCCGAGCTGCTTATTAACAAAGTGATGGACATTTTTATTGATTCAACTTACTCGTGCGTTGGCAAAAAGCAGGACAACAATGATTAACCAGCGATGGTCAATCCTTCATGAACTGCTTTTTAATGAAAGACAATGTTTTCATACTTTGGTTGAGTGCTTAATTTTGTCTTTTTTAAAGGTCTAAGATCAATTTATGATAGTTTTTGTTTTACAATTTTTGACTATAAATTTAGATTTTTGAAATACAATTTTAATAGCAGAAAAAAATTGAACAAGAAAACTTTAAAGAACATGAAACTTTGACATCTTTTTGATCAAAGGTACATTTTATTTTGATAATTGATTCTTGTTTTGTTAATTGCAAGCTTAAATTTGTTCGCGTGCATTTTTTACATAAATTTTTGATTAAATGTTATTCGGTATTTAAAAAATAAACAAAATTTCGTAGTACAAAGTTAAAAGTTGAAGCTTTTAGAAATAGTTTTACTCTAGAATCGCATAGGTCTTAGATTACTTTTTCTTATTTATTTTGATTCTCAACCTTGTTCGTGACGCGTTGTTCTTTTGATGAAAAAATTTAGTTTTATATTTACCTAAATATTATATGTAAACTTATTTTATTTGTCATGTATATGGATAAATAAAATCAAATCTGAAGAATACTAAAAAAATGTAATAAAATGATTTGAGTAAATGATCTAATACCGAAACCCCAACCACAGTAAAAATATTTTATTGACAGGGGCGCCGGAAGCGAAAGGAAGGGGGAAATCGCCTCCCCCTGCCTTTTAAAACGCGGGGGCGCAGGGGCAGCTTTGAAATTTGTATTACAGAAATATTTTTTTAGATCTGCTCTACAATTAACCAACATAGTCTCAATCACCACTAAATCCAATGATTTTCATAAAATTACTAAGACGAACGTGCAGAGCAATGAAAGCATCAGCACAGCAATAAGACTCGAGATAAAAATTTTAGTGTAAGCAATATAGTGTGATTGATATCTCAAGTGACCAACCTTCTTGCAAACTTCCTATTCTACTTGAATCAGAAAACTGAGTTTTATCTACAAACAGTATTTTTTAATTAATAGTCAATTTTTGATTCATTAACCGATGGCAAATAGCCCGATATAACAGTTACCCCAAGCGTTCTAAAAGAATAATGAAACATTAAAAAAACTTTAAAGTTCGTTTTGATGTGCTTGCAGAAGAATTTGCGGACCTACATGTCCATATTAAGTTATTTAACAAAGAAAGTACCACGCTTCTGAAAAAAGTAACAAAGACATCAACAGTTTGTGAAGTTTAAACAAAAAGCTGACAAGCAAGAAATGCCTTTCGGAAATACATAAATTGCTTCAAATTTACTGCAGCATAGCTCTCGTTTCGGTTTCTGTAGAAAGGAGTTTCAGTGTCTCGAGAAAAATCAAAACATGGCTCAAAAGCCCTATGAGAGGTCACAGTCGCAACGATTAAATGTTCGCAATTATTCATAAGAACTTGTTGGACAATATCAATTTAGAAGCAGTCGTAGATGACTTTACCAATGCAAGCAAAACACTAATAAATTATTTTGGTTTACATTAATCGTGCAGCGTTTAATAATTGACGTCATACCTTGAATTAAAGGGCCTTTCATGCTCATGTAATTACGTTCTTTTTTTACAATTCTTAATAGTTTTTAAAGTTTTTATTGTTTTATCTATTTAACCCTTTTGTATTTTTGATAGCATTGTGTTGTGGGTAACTAAAAATTATTTACTGATTAGCATGTAGAAAACATAACAATATTTCTAAGCAAAACGCATTCGATCTGTACCTATCTGCCTTTGGCTGCCCTGCATAGATCTCGCATTTGTTGAATGTTTTCGAAACTAGCTTTGGTGTTTTTGACAAAAGCTTAGTTGTGGGTATGTTGGGTAGTTTTAGGTATAATAACCAGTTCATAGTATGCGTTTTTTAATGTTTAGCTAATCGAAAAAATCTGTAAAATTGGGTATTACTGTGGCTATCACAGTGAGTGGTCAAGACAAAATCAACTTAAGGGCTTTTACAAGATGCAGCACACCTTTAACATTAAGGTTTTGAGCCTTATATTTATTAGAAAAGGTTAATATTGGCCGAAAACTCAATCGCAAACCAAAATAACAGTTGGCAAAATAAACTTTTCGTGAGATACCGGTCTGTCCTGCTCAAGCTAAAATTCAATCAGTCAACCAAAATTTCAAATTGCAGGTTGGCTGCCCAAATTTACTTTTGTTGGTAGTGCCTTTTCAACAAAAACGTGCCCTTTTTGATTTTTGCCCCCTGGCAAAAAATCTTGCGCCCCTGATCATTGACCTGAAATAGTTGCAAGTAGGAACCCGCTAAGGTCAAGGTCAATAAAGTCAATTTTTTCAGGACTTCGTTGGTGTAAATTTAAAAGTTACATTAAAGTTAATTTCGGTTGCTTAGTGGTCTTCTTAATTAGTTCTATACAGTAGATCATTTATTTCACTTTATCAAATTTGACATGCAAAAACTTATTTCTTGCTGATTTTGGAATTTCTAAGCAATTCTGAATACGCTGCACGTCATTAACCAGTCAAGATAATTGCAATAAAGTTCTAAAACTAAAACCACAAGAGCGTGAGGTAAGCAGAAATTGACAACAAATCTACTAATTATTTTGTTGCGTTTCGAACCACTCGGCACGTCTCAGACTTAAAAGATTTGACAATATAATTTTCAGTATCAATTTGTAAACACTAGAGACCTTTTCAAAGGGTGTATTAATGAACTTTCGCAAGCAAAATTTAATCAATGTCCTTAAAATCAGCATTGCTATCTTAACAAATATTTGCATTAAAATCGATAGTTTACTTATGACAATCGATCGAGGTTGACGTAGCAGTAAAATAAATAGCATTGTAAGTTAAGAATAACACTAGAATTGATTCAAAAACAATTTTGCATTTGGAATTATCTAAATAAATAGATTAACACAAAATTGTACACCATTTAAATATTATTTGGATGTATCAAGCGGGTCGCACTTCTCGGGTAAAATATGGGTTTAGATTTGAATAAATTCTTGATAATTCGGGCCTAACCCTAACCACCTGGCAGCATGTTGGCTACATAAAAAAGATTAGAACCTAAAATAAACAAATTATAATGTGAATTATTGTTTTGTCTTTAATTAGTTTCCTTCAATCACTCATATATTCCGTAGTTTAACGTTCAGGCTTATTTGAAATTCATACATACTTTCAGGTTGATATAGAGTTTGGACCTTAAATAAAAAGCCCGTTTACCAGTCTGGTATCTAGTTCAATTAAGTTACATAAAATACCAACATCGTTTACCGGTGCGTTACAGCAATGTTTTGGTCGCTTTACAAAACAAACACAAGCTGTTGCATGTCGGTAAACCTATAAGTTGTGCAACTAGCACGTAATTAGAAAAACATAATTTACTGATTGTGCCTAGCAAATACTTTCCTGCATAAAAGAAAAAAAGGCAATGCTTAAAAACCAGTTATCGTCAAATTTATAACTTTACAGACCACTTAATGGATAATTTAAAATTGGGCCGATTAATAAAAAAATTTTAAATAGTAGTATAGGAGGAGGACATTTGAATTAACAATTGATGCCACTTTTTTCCTATTTCAGTTTAAAAATTTATTCAGTTTTTGGTCCGGACGATTACTTCTATCTCTTTATTAACCACAGCCAATGCTTTCTAATTGCTCGTTGAGAATTCTTGTTTGTTAGTTGGCGAATGTGATGTAATAGACAGTTTGTACTCGCCTCCTAATTTACATTTATTTCTACTGTAACAGCATATAGCAATATGTTCGCTGACATCTACCGCTTGTCAAGCTAAATTTTCATTTTTTTATAACTGCACAGAGTATCAGGAATCTCAGAAATTTATTGGTCTAGTTTAACTACAAAAAGTAATTTGGAAGTTGATTGTGGTGTATCTAAAATAAAATACTATAAATTAATAAAAGAAAATAAAGAAATTCTGTTTGAATAAGTTAGACTGAACTGATTGGCTGTTTATTTGAATAAGGGCAGTTATTTTCAAGAATCAAGTTTCTGTGGCTGTCGAAGTTTCTACTTGCGTCAGGAACAGCTCTATTTGTCAATCAATAGGCTCTTTTTTTTGTCTCTGAGGTTTAATTTGCATCATTCAATTTGCATCATTCAATTTTCTTTATCAAGCACAAACATTTTTGCAGGGTTAATTTTACAAACTTAATCAAACTTTATTCAAATTTTTAGAAATACAATTTTTATAAATTATATAAGAATCGACAATCAGAGAACATAAAATAGGACTTCTGCAGTATCTCTTGCACTGTATGGAAGGGGTATCACAGGCGTCGCATTTACCCACGACCAAGCTTAAAATCGATGTAGAATAAATCTAAGTCTTTACAAAAATACTCGCCCAAAGTCTACATTTAAACATTTTTCTTTTTTGTAAATCTTTGGTTAAAAACTTAGTTTTACTGAATTTTGATAAAATTTTTCTTCATTTTTAATTTCTGGACGATGTTAGATTTCACTTTCAGCATCTTTTTGAAAACATTTTTATCTGGCCTATTGTTTATGTATGTTCAAAAATAAATTTAAAACGCAAGTAGAAGTATCTTATATAAAAATAAAAATTGAGTTGCAGGAAGGTAGCAAAATTGTTTTTAAAAATAAAAGTAGTTCCAAGCTTTGGTACTTGCCTACGTCGAGTGCTTTTAGTAACGCTGATTTTTTTGATGTGGTGGACTGACCGTATTGCCTTGGTTGCTGCTTTTTGTTTTATACTTTTTATTTATTTTTTTCTCTATATTTATCCTCCTGACTCGCAGAGCGCTATACATAGAACAAGCAATTACCCCAACCTGCTTCCGGAGATGCCAAGATATTGCTGTCCGCTTGAAATTTTAATAAAAATAGCCTAATGACTTTAATTTAGAATTGCTTCCCAAGACCACCAAGCAGGGGAAAGTGCCATAAAGTGTCTTTCCCAAGGACGCAACAGAATGGCGCAAGTAGGTTTTAAACCGAGGCCGTGTCGATCACGATTCCGGCGCTTTAACCGCTCGACCACGCTACCGACATGCGAAGTAACTATTGCAAGTAAGCAGCTTGAACCAAGATGACAGTTGCTTTCTCGTAACCCGGACCGCGAGTAAGTTGGCTCCAGCTTTTCTACATGACAGACCAAAACAGAAACTGCCAAAAAGGAAGGGTACTTAGACCTCCTGATGTTCAGCGAGTGTCTGCTAATTGAGAAATGTTATTTTCAGAATGAGGCAATGCTTGGAAAAACTTTCTTTTTAGGGCACATTGCCAACAAGTTTTAAAAGTCAACCATTGTTTTACTGACATCGAAGGCCTAACTGCAAGCAAGTTGAACGTTTTTCATCATCTTGCTCCACAGTTGGATCGACTACAAGGAAACCAATTGCATTTGTGCAATGAAGCTAGTAATTCCAAGCTTTCAACGAGCTGGTTTTTTTTAAGCAGGTCTTACCACGTTTGTCCACGAGCGACCAAATTAAATATTTTCTAAACCAATCTTTATCGAAATCGATAATTGAGTGGTTGTGCGTGGACGTTGAAGATTATTGTTTTAACTTTACTCGAGAATCCAAAAGGACCTGTTGAATTAGGTGACCCGAATACCTGTGCTGAAGCAAAGCTGCGTTTATTTAATTTTTTTCTTTACCGGTACGCGAAATATTTTGTCGCGAGACTGAAGTTCCTAATACAGTTAGTTCTGGCTAAGCAGAAATGAATTCTCTCAAAAATTTCTCTCAAGAGATAGCAAGAAACCACAGTTTCTAACTAATTTACAAAATCAACAAACTCGATTAACTCTCGTTAAACTTGACCCTCAAGTTTTACAAAATTTTAAAGCGATTTACAGCGTCAACAACTGCAAATAATTACTCCACAACTTTGTACTAACTAATTTAACAATAAATTAGCACTCCGATGGTTAATATTAAACTTAGAAGTTTGTTCAAAATTTTTACGATATCGCTATAGAATCTATAAAATTAATTTTCAAGGCGTCAACCTGACCCTTGACTACTTAAATATTTAAACCAGGGCTGCCCAAAGTGTGGCCCGCGGGCCGCATGCGGCCCGCATAACAAGTTTTTGCGGCCCGCGACTGACTGTCTCACAATTTAAGTTTTTTTTGATTAATTCTTTTCAATTTTTTTGTAAAAAAAAGTTACTGTCAAATTTATTGGCACTACTTTTTTCAAACATTAATTTTAATCAATTTCAGTAAACGCTATTTGTTTAATGACGTCAGTAGAAGTAGAAAAGGAAGCAGCAAAGTTACGCCTCGTTAGCTACTATATAAGTGATGAAGTAATCTTTTTCCTTTTACACAATTTATGTTGCTTTTATCACCGCGTAGTTTTTACAGATTAAATTTAAAGATTTACAGATACACTCGTATTAAAAAACGAAGAGCTTTGCTAACTGCCGCATATTTTAGTCATCAAGTATTAAAAAATTAGTGCCGCAAAGAAAAGACAGATTGAAGATGAAGGTCGCACGTTTCAGAAACAATGGACTGACAAGTATTTTTTTATTGCTAGTGCAGAGAAAGCTTTATGTTTGATATGTAAAACGAGCATACCTGTCATGAAAGATTACAACTTGAAGAGGCATTTTGAAAAATATCACACAACTTATCAACAGCTGGTTGGAGAAAAGCGGACGCAAAATATAGAAAAATTACAAAAAGAATTTGTTGCACAACAGTTAATGTTTGAAAAGTCAAACCAAGAATCGCAGGCTTCTACTCATGCTAGTTACGTCGTAGCTTATGAAATAGCAAAACGAGGAAAACCATTTTCAGAAGGTGAATTTGTCAAAGACTGCATGCTAAAAGTTGCAGAAATAGTGTGCCCTGATAAACAACGTGCATTCCAAAATGTAAGTTTGTCACGAATGACAATAACGCGTAGAGTTCAAGAAATTGGCAGTGACATTAATGACCAACTTAAAAGCGATATAGAAAAATATGTATCTGTGTCGTTGGCTTTGGATGAGCCACGGACAATGGCTCTACAGCTCAACTGCTTATTTTTATCAGAGGAGTAACAGAAAACTTTCAAATTTCTGAAGAACTTTTCGCTATGATAAGTTTAAAAAATCGGACGCGAGGTTCAGATCTCTTTAATGCAGTGTCTGATGCTATTGAAAATAGTAATTTGAAATGGTCTCAGTAAGTCGGTGTAATAACGGATGATGCCCCCTCCATGATAGGAAAAGAATCAGGTCTTGTTACTCTTCTGAGAAAAAAAGCGATCGACAATTCTGAATCCGACTTGATACACTACCATTGTATCATTCACCAAGAAGCACTGGTTGCACGTGTTCTCAGCATGAATGATGTAATGAATGTTGTGGTAAAATGTGTTAATTTTATTAAAAAACAGGATTAAACCATCGCCAGTTTAAGACCTTTCTCAAAGAGTGTAACGCAGAGTATGAAGACGTTGTCTATTTTGCTGCAGTCCGATGATTAAGTAAAGGAGCAACATTGATGCGATTCTTTTTACTACGAAACGAAATTATTGAGTTTATGAATTCCAAAATCAACAGGTGCCTAAACTAAAATGCTATCAATGGCTATGTGATTTATCTTTTTTAACAAATATTATGAATCATTTGACCAGTTTAAATTTGCATCTTCAAGGAGCTGGAAAATTTGTTTCAGGTCTTTATGATCACGTGAAAGCATTTCAAAGAAAACTGGAATTATTGCAAAAACAACTAAAAAAAGGAGATCTATTTCACTTTAATGCATGTAAAAAGCTAATTGAAGAAGATCAAAACGGCAATGAGGCATTGTTGTTACTACATTCTGAAAAATATACCACTATGTTTGAGAATGTTAAACAAGAATTTCAGCGACGATTTTGTGACTTCCACTCACATGAGTCAGAATTTATGTTGTTTTCTAATCCTTTTCATTGTGGTCCAGAAAGTGCACCTACTAATGTGCAACTTGAACTAATCGAACTGCAAGAAAGTTCTGACTTGAAATCATCTTTCCGAGATCTGCCTTTAGACAAGTTTTATTCCTTAGTCCCAGCCTTAACCTATCCAGCTTTGCGCAAGCATGCCTCCAGAATGGCTTCTCTTTTTGGAAGTACTTACATTTGTAAGAAGACATTTTCAGTCATGAACTTCAATAAATCGAAATATAGGATAGCACTTACTGATGAACATCTTCTATCAATCCTTCAAATTTCTACAACACAATACACACCAAGATACGGAAAACTTATTGGCGAAAAGTCACAGCTACATACTTCGCACTAGATGTGCTAGTGTTTGTAAATAATTTAATTTAAAACGAACTTTAATTTTATTAAAGTCTAGCACCGGTTTCAAAATTGTTTAATTTTCTAGGAAATAGACTTAAAAAATTTAATGTGTAGTTTTCAAAATAAAAATATTTCAAACATTTTATACAAAGCTTAATTGTGTGGCCCGCAGAAACTCAAAAAGAATGTAATGCGGCCCGCTCCACAAAAACTTTGGGCACCCCTGATTTAAACAGTGCCCCGTAGGCAACCAAAACATTTTTCAATTACTTATCTTGATTGCTCAGCTAGAAAATTACCAAAAAAGAATAACGAACTGCAAGCTACTATATACAGCAACGGTTCCCAACCGGGGGGGGGGGGGATTTCTCCCCAGGGAGGAATTTCACCATTTTAAGGGAGGAATTTAACTTTTGAGTTAAATCCACTATTACTTATAACTACCACTTCAATGCAGGAAATAATTTCAGCTAGGAAATTGGTCCGGTATCGGTAGCTGAATGAAATATTTGAATATTGATATTGCCAAGCAATGATATTACATTGACGCTAGACTCTTGCCGCATACACAATATTTTTGTTGCACCAACAGAACTAGCTTCCCGCATTGTAGTGTTAATTGTTATCGCCTTACCGTTAACTAGCATACATTGTCACTATTTGTTATGCTTCAATTATTTAATTACAATTGTCACAAAGACCAATGTTGTAATATACTGTTGTCAATAATAGGGGAATAATGTTTTGTTAGCAGTCCTTCAGATAAAGATATAGACAAGACAAGGGAGAAAGATATATTGGTAGGCATAGGTGGGCACGGTACTTTTTAAAAGTACCGCGGTACCGGTACTCGGTACTTTGCTAAAATTGTACCGCGGTACCGGTACTTTTGAATAATACGAATTAATGGTAATAACTAAAACTTTGTCACACATTGGATTTCATTTGACATTTAAAAATTGTATTTAACAAAGCGAAAACAATATCGTACGTATTCAACTGTTCACTTTCAAAAATCAATTATGCTTTGGATGTAAAACCATGCGTGAATATGTTTTTAACTTGATTTTTCGCATAAAATATGCCTCGGATATATGAAAAACCTAATGAATACGTTGTCTTCTGCTTTATTTTTTATGTTAAAAAAGGTTTTTCAAAAATCGTACTAATTTCCATATAACCTATTACAGTGGTTTAGTCAAAGTTATTTTCAAACTTTTTGGATCACGAACCTCTATTTGCAAATCTTTTATCATGGACCCCAATCTTATGTCACATCAATTTTCTGCCCAACCAACAAAGAAAGATAAAACAAACCCAAAAATAAATAACACAAAATCCGTTAAAAAATAAATGCTTATAAACAAGCATACCATATTTCCGTAGGGGCAAACCGGGACGCTCGTTTATAGACAAAAATTCGTCCCTAAAAAAAGTGTTCTCTAAAAAAAAGGTCTTCACTTTGAATCTGTCTCGGATTTCATGGTATGGATTACTTTACCAGGTATATATGTTGACAAATTTTGTCATATCGTCGCGGACCCCTTGTCTGCTCACCACGGACCTCATTTTGGGAAACTCTGGTTTTGGTAATTTAGTAAAATTACTCAACCTTTGCTGGCCGTTAAATGTTATGATAATTTTTTATATTTTTGCTTGCAAAGCAACAAAATTAAAATTTCATCAAGTCCCTTTTGCATTGGTATGAATTTGAAATCTGGTGTTTAGTGGATTTTTGATTTTATACAAAATATTTTCATTTTTATAATTAGACAACTAGAATGTTCCTTGCAAATGCAATACCTTCAGAAAATATTTACTACACTAAGATTGAGTCCTATAATTTTTGATATACCTACCATATTTAGCGCCGAAAGCACTAAAGATTTGACATAATTGCACGCAAAAATGCTACTTTTTCCAAAGCTACAATGTCTTTTTTGCACAATAATTACTATATGCACATTAAACACGATAATCACTTTTTTTGCCGAACTGGTGCGGTGATCATGCACAATTTTTTTGTACATGTTATAACGTATATAGTTTAATGAAAACAATGCACTACCAGCGTAACTACGATAAGTGCTGCTAAGCCGCAAGGGCATACTGACGATGGTTTCGATATGCTGACCACATCGAGTCAGCTAACACGAATCGGGTAAAGTCAAGCTAAACCCTGCAGTTCCATTGCTAACGTTAATTAAGAATGGTCAAGTCAATCAACAAGCAATTGCCGACAAACCTGTTTTGTCCTTGTTAGGACTCATCAGGACACTACAGCTTGTTGTTGATTCCAGCTAAAATCAGCTGGGGTCAACAAAAGTGTTATTTAAGATTGCATAGAAAAAAATTTCATACTTTTTGGATAGAGATACCGGTATTCAAATGTTGTAATAAAATATTACTTCGGATTGAAAAAGCAAGTTTTCGAAAGTAGTCAACTTTTGTAAATTGGCCGAAAAGCAAAGATTGCTTTCAGAAAGTTAACGGCTTCGGGGGTTTAATTGATTGTATGATTAAAAGTAAAATTCTTTCACAGTTGGAATCCCTTTAGGGAGGTTACTGCAGTTCACAGAAGAAGAAACTCTATTTCAGCAAAATCTGATTTCATTATTAAAATGCTTCGATCTTAGCAACAACGAATGTTTTCAAAATTCACTGGATTTTTTAAATAATTTTCGAAATGAAGTTTTCATATAATAAAAAGAAATACAATTCATTCTAAGAAAAAAATTGAAATTTTAAGTGTCACATCGTACTTTTTTATAATTATTTTAAAATGTTGTAATAAGCCTAATTTTAAAAATTTAATTAGGATTGATTACTTTGGTGAGATAAATTTTTTTTTGATTTTTGCAAGCTTTTTTCTTTTTTAGTAGGTTAGTCTAGCTTATATAGTAGAATATTTTATAGTTGAACTTGACTAATGCTCTGGCGTATGTTTTTTGATTTTAAATTTACCGTTCATTGAATTATTTATTAATATATTTTGTCAGAGCAGGGCTGCCCAACCCGAGATCCGCAAAGTCTATTGTTGAAGCCTACCAAAGAATTTGTAATTACATAATCAATCAAATTATTGTAATGCTTTGAATCAAACCAATGACTCGTAGAAAAATCGGAATAAATAGGCTAATTTTCGTCCCACTAGAGATTTTTCGCTTTATATAAGAATAAAACACGTAGATACATCAAACTGGTAACCTTTTTTGTTTGGTCTTTAACTAAATTTGTAGTCCAAATTCCTGTTATCAAGGAGGTTCATTAAAAAATAACACATTAAAAATAAGTGAAAACAAAAAAGAAGATACTTTGATTTCTGCACCGATTGCAACTCGCAATAAACTTTTCGACAAAAGTTGGACCATAATGGTTAAAAGATTGAGCATCCCTGCGTCAGAGTATAAAACAACCTAACATTTTCCAAAACAGTCATTATCATCAAAATGAATTTCTACCGAGAATAATTTTGGATTCTAATATTGATTTGTTCACAACTTACAACACCGACATTGTTTCTTTCAGAATTATTTAATTTATAGAACGAATTTTGACATTAGAATATCGGTATCATAACATCGGTACAACCAATCGTAGCGGTACCTGCCGGGGGGGGCAGATGCTCACCCAAGTTTCTAAGATTTGGGCAAAATTGAAATTTTTCGGGCAGTGACAAGAAAATATTTGGGCAAAGTCAAAAATTTTAGTACAGCGACAATGATCAAACTGCAAAAAATAGTTACCAAATTTAGGTGAAGACTTTTTTTTGCAGAGAACACCTTGTTTTTGGGCGAAAATTGAAAAATATGAGACTGAATTCAAGTGAAGACTTTTCTTGTTTTTTCAATTTTTTGTTCTATCCGTAATGTGCTAGAAAATAATGATTTGGGCAAACGTCACAAAATTTGGGAAAAACTTCATTGGCCCCATATTTTTTTGGCTGGTACACCTATGCAACCAATTAATGATATTGCACTCAAACGTAACACAATATGTATGCTATTCGAATGTCTTTTGACTTTGTTTACATAAATGTTCGATACAGTTCCCAGCATAATTCAAAAGTAGGGCGGAAGTCCTTTGATAATTTTTGATCACCTCAAGCAAACTGCGACAAATATTTCTTAAAACTTCACTTTTTAAGTGAATCTATACAGTTCGATCTTTTGGTCATTTTCATCAAACGCTCAGTGCAACAAAGAAAAGTAGGCTATTCTATTCAAAGTTATTTCAAACATAAACTTACAAGGAGGAAAAACGAACGCACACCTATCTAGATATTGTACTGTACAAAAAGTAACATATAAAAATAAAATAGCTATTTACGCCAAGTCATTTATGCTAAACTTTAATACCGGTGCGTAGTGTTGTAAAATATTTTCCACTGCCTGTTCTTGTTGCAAACAAAAATATAAGAAAAAAACTGGAGCAGGGATCTTTTAACTGTGCTGCTTGAATAAAAATAAGTCAAATAACCTCTGTTGGTGCGTTTTTCGTTAAGTTCAATATTAACACTGAAAAATGATTGTGCCATTTTTTTGTGGTAATTAGAATTTTATTGGTTGATTTCATTTCAGTAACCTCTTTTTATTCTGTTAAAATTGGTCAAAAAAATGGAGTTTGAATAAAGTTTCAAGAAAAACACAGAGTCGAATGACATAGACTGACGCTGGCGTATAAAAAAATGGTACTCTACAATTAATTGCGTATATAATGTAAAACTTCAAGCGCATAAGCAATTAATGATCTTTCTTCAATTTAGTCAAAACAAAACCTAATATTTAAACGGATAAGTTAAAACAATTATTTTTTCAACCAATTTAAAAATTGTTTCTTTTTCTATGCACATTAATAACATGATTAAGATTGATGGAAAAAATATAAGACAAAATAAGCTTCATACACAAACCCATCATTCGTTTTATTGATTTTTATCCTATTTCAACTCCATCTATTCTTCAGAATCGTACAAAAACGTTATACTAAGGGCAACTTTTAAGCAATACCGTACCCGCTTATTTAATGCTATATATACAGGTTCGTAAGCAACCATAAGATCTAGCAGATAACTGCTTTCAGATATGCCAAAATATTGTAGTGGATTGGAATTTTTAATTTACTTTTTTAGTTTTTATTTCAGACATAACTAGAATGCTAGTCTACCCAGACTACCCTACTAGCCTGAGTAAGCTTAGCCTAAATAAAAAGTTGCAAAAGGGCTACTGGCTAAGAAGTGCGTGAAACGTTCCTAAACCTGACCTTTCTTAAAATTAACTAGTAACTGCTATCGGAAGGATGGGGAAAGTACTGGTAAACATTTAAGTTTGACAAATGTCAATCTGTGATAATACTACTGTAAATCAAAAAACTACTTTGAAGCTGCAATTGATACGAAAAACAAAAACATGTCGCAATGCTTGCAAAGAAAGCTTTCAATGACCCTAAAATTAGACGGAGTACCGCGGTACTTTACAAAAAAAGTACCGCGGTACCGGTACTCGGTACCAAGTACCGACGGTACCGGGACCGGTACTAAAAAAGTACCGCGGTACTTTTGTACACGGTACTGCCCACCTATGTTGGTGGGCTACCGTAACTCTTATTAGTCATATTGAACATTTAGAAAAACTGCCGAAGAAAGTTGAGACTTGCAAGGTTTTACAAGTGATATCCTAAAGCAAACTGTCGGTAGACTTTATCAAAGCATATTATTAAAATACATTCTAGTAATTAGGCTACCAAAAGGCAGTGCAGCCCCAGTAGGTTGTGCAGTATGTAGACTGGCTACTAGGCTGGGAGTTCGATTGTTAGACAGGTAATACTTTGGAATATTAAAAGTTAGTTGCTCATATAAACTGAACATAAAACAGTAACTTTTTATGTTCAGTTTATATGAACAACTAACTTCTAACATAGGCTAGCCTGGCGTAATAAAATTAGATGTACAGCAAAATACTAATAGCCTGAAACAATTTTTTGTGTCGATTTAGCCTTACGTTTAGTTACTAGCAACCTAGCAGAAAAGATATGGTGCTAAAAAAACAAAAATATGATGAATCAATAGAATCATACGTATATCTAATTCGGTTTTGCATCGATCATTATACATAGTGAAGAAAAACCACAGTGCATACTTTGTAATAAAGTACTCTCCAATGACTCAATGAGACGAGCAAAGCTCAAGCAACACTTAGAAAATGTACATCCACAACACATAAATAAGGACAAAATCTAGCCTATTTTGAATGTCGAAGGAGAGCACTAAAGTCAATGAGATTGGATGCTTCTGGCAATTTTTTTAGAAAAAACAACCAACTGTTAGAAGCATCTTATTTAGTGGCATTTGAGATAGCAAAACAGAAAAAGCCACATACTATCAGCGAAACACTAATCAAGTCTTGCATTCTGAAAACGGCTGGTATAGTGCTAGGAAAAGAGGCAGAAACTAGCTGCAATTTTACTGTCAAATAACACCTTTCAAAGGCAAATCAAGGATTTGTCTCTTGATATAAAAAGTCAAGTAGTACAGGAAACCAAAACTGCTCCGTTTGGACTTTTTGCAATCCAGCTGGATGAATCAACAGATATCTCTTCATGTGCGCAGTTGATGGTGTACACAAGATATGTTTGCAACAATGCATTTAAGGAAGAGTTTCTATTCTGCTCCGCTCTTGAAACTACTACAAAAGCAGCAGATATTTTGAATAAAGTTATATTTTTCACAACTGGGAACATGGAATGGAAAATCTTGCTGGCTGTTGCACTGATGGTGCGCCAGCAATGTTGGAATGCAATTCAAGGTTTAAAGCTTCAGTAAAGTGGCAAGCACCAAAAAGTAAAGATGTTCACTGCATGTTGCATAGGTAACCCTAGCTTCCAAGACATTACCCGAGTCCCTTTAAAAAGTTCTTGATGAGATAATAATAATGGTTAATTTTATTAAAGCAGGAGCTTTAAATTCCCATCTTTTTGAGGTATTTTTGTGCAGATATGGATTCAGACCACAATGTACTTCTCTATTACACTCCGACTCGATGGCTATCCAAAGGCAATGTCACGCGAACAGTCTTGAGCATTTTATCTTCTCAAAGGCAAGGTTGAGTATCACGCTTGGCTAGATAATGAACAGTGGTAATCTCTCTGGCTTATTTGTGTGACATATTTGAATAAACTTAACGAACTCAACCTACAGATGCAAGACAAAAATACCAATGTCATCAAATTTGTTGATGCACTGAAGGCTTTTAAAGCTAAATTGGCAACTTGGAAAAAAAAGCTGAAATCTACAATTTTGCAATGTTCGAGAAAGGGGATATGCTTCTTGACAGCAGAGAGGAGAGCAGTATGCTAGAAGTTGTTGAGAAAGATATTGTAAAGCATTTGTCAAACCTTCAAAATGAATTCGACAGATAATTTCCTGCGACTAGTGATGAAGAATTGCATTTTGTGAGAAATCCGTTTACATCTCCTGTTGAAGCTTTTAGATGAATGTCAGGACGAATTTTTAGAGCTGATAAACGATCTGGAGCTATACAAGAGTACCAAGAAAAACCCCTTTCACACTTCTGGGTTGGATTAAAAGACTCGTCGTCGTCGTCGTCGTCGTCGTTTGAAGGGCATCCACTCCAGGTCAGACACAAACAGAACTGGGGCCGAGGGTTTATCCTTTTACTACCCCAGACTGCTGTACTGCCTGGATCAGATGCTGGCAGTGATGTCATTAAGCCAGCATCGAGTTTCGTCATCCAAAACCGTCAGACCTCGTGCTCCATGTGGTGCCCGATGTATAGGGCACGCTGTTAGTACATGGTCTGCGGTTTGCTCTGAGGCGCCACACTCGCAATTCGGTGAAGGAGCGAGGCCCCATTTGTGCATGGATGAATGGAATCGCCCAACACCAGTCCGCAGGCGGTTGAGCTTAACCCAAGCTGCTCGGGGTAAGCCCATCTCAACAGGCCTGGCACCGGTTTCGGGCACAAAAGCACGGAGCCTGGAAGCATTTTCACAGTACTCCGTTTTCTAATACCTTCAAACAACAGAAACAGCTCTTCATATTTTTATCCCTTTTGTATCAACTTACCTATGCGAGTCAGGATTTTTGTCTCTACTTCAAATTAAGGCCAAACATAGAAATAGATTTGCGGTTGAGGATGATTTGCGTTGTGCACTGTCACAAACTACACCATGCATCCAACTACTTTCAGAAAATAAACAAGAACAAATTTCACATTGATCGAGAGGAAAATTGAACTAAATTGATATTCTAATTCATTAAAACTGTCTAAACTGGCATTCGTGTTTTTTATTTTAATTGTTATTACGTTATTTTGTTATTCTCCTGATATTGTACAGCAATCTTTTGGTATAATGATGCTTGCTTAGTATAGTTTTAATTGCATATCAAGTTTTCTAGGTAATTCTTAGACTCTTTCACAGTTAACTTGAGTTTCGGCGGGGTAACTTTTTTGAAAAAATTTTTTCGACAAAAATTTGATAATCTGGGCTAAAAAATGCACTGATCTCATATATCGATATCCCAGTTAATGAAAATCTCTTAAATGCTAAATTTTAATTAAAAAAGTACACTGTTGTTTTTTTTTAATTTATAAAATTAAAAGTTTTAATGATTTATTTCATTTCATTAGTCATAACTTTGCTAAAATTTAAAATGATTATCGCAGAGTTTAAATAAATTTAGGGTTCAGGTTCATGGAAATTCTGAATAAACAATTAATCTGATATCATTTTATACTTATAAAAATATATCTTATAAAAATTAATTATTAGTTGTAATTTTTTTAATTAAAGTTTAGCATTTATCTCTTTTTCACAACCTCTTATATGTTTTTTTTGAAGTCAGTGCAATCTTTTTACTATAAAGTGGTATTTTTGTCGGAAAAATTTTTTCAAAAAAGTTACCCCTTCCCCCCCCGAAATCCAGTATCAACCAAACTTGCTAGTTTGAAGTTACCGAGAAAGATAGTTGTCATTAACACTACAGTGGATTAATTATCCAAAAGATGCAACTACTGGAGTACTAGACTAAGGTTGTGCTTTACTCTAGAATGTGCAAGCAGAGTCATGAGAAAATAACGTTTAAAAAACTTAACGTAATAAGGGAGGAATGAAAAGTACCGAAATGGGCTAAGGGAGGAATGCATTCAAAAAGGTTGGGAACCACTGATATACAGTATATACCAAGGATACTCAACTGGCGGACCGCGGTCCGAATGGGGACCTTTTGATGGTTGAGTCGGGACCTTTTCAAAATTATACATAAGGAATGTAAATCCAATTTTCATACCAAAATTCACGAAGCGTTATTTATTAAAAAATTTAATCTTGGTTTAAATCGTCAGCTTTTTGCAAATGGTTTTTCATTTTTGCTAAACATTTTTTAATAATTTGGTTTTGCTTTTAATTGTTAGTCACAATGCGTAAATATCTAATTTCTTTGTTTCGACATCTTTTATTTGCTCCCGACTGATTGTCGCGGTAACAAAAAAGCTTTCATGCCCAAATAATTAACTTTGTTGTCTTCATCTCTTTGATTCTCACGTGTGTCTGTCATTTTTATTTTAAGTTTTAACTTTTCTTGAAAAGGGTTTAACACTAGAATTACCAGTGCGGTCATTTTGACCGTTTTTGATTTTTAATCGCTGGTATTTCGGCTCAAATAAGTGTTAAAAGATTACAACTTTCTGACTTTTCCTAAGTCTTTGTCAACTTTTCGCATGTTAATTTTTATTGCATTACAATAAGCACAGCGGGGTTTAGAGAGCCATTTACCTTAAATTACTGCCAACGGTCATTTTGACCGGAAAACAACCTGTAATTTCTCTACAATTTAAATTGCCTTTACAATAAAACCTTTTTTTGTGTTATTGTTTCAAACAATCGTGCAACAATCACAGCAGTATCTGGCAACAGTTAGCTACTAGCTAGTTCATAATGTTGAGTCATTTATTCGTAGTATACAAGCTCTAGGTTGGCTGAGCGAGGTTGCAGAAGATAATTCGGGGAATGAAAGTAAAGGTGAAAATATTTGTGGAGGCTTAGATCAGGAGTAATTCTAGTGTTAAGGAAGCCGTTTAAAATTGGATGTTTTGATGAATTTACTAATAAAATTATTTACTTTTTAGAACTTTACAGTAGCATAGTTCACTAAAAACTAAACCTAATTTTGCTTAACTATGGCATCTTCCAAGAGAAGAAAAGTTTATGAAACCATTGTTTAAGAAAGAATGGGTGGATCGGTATGCGTTCATTCTTCCAACAGGCAACTCAATCCACATTGCCTTGTGAGCAGTCAAAAAATTGCTTTGGTTAAAAGTAATAATTTGAATCGGCTTTATAAAAGTATACATAGCGAATTTGAAAGGATTTACAAGCAAGGAACAGAGGAGCGAAAGCAAAAAATAAATCAGTTTAAATCTCAGCATAAAATGTCAACCATGATTCTTGCCAATATGATGACAGCCCAAGAAAAAGCAACAGAGTGCTCTCTAAGAATAGCTTGTATTTTAAGGAAGCACAAAAAACCTTTCAATGATGCAGAAATTGTTAAGGAATTCATGATACAGACCTCTGAGACATTGTATGATGGTAAAAAAGAGATAAAATACTCGATAAAATAAAACCAATTCCGCTCTCTGATTCCACAGCAATGAGGAGAACCGAACTTTTGGCTGAAGATCTTGTTTTGCTGCTTAATGAAAGACTGAAAAGCACAAATTGTACTTCATTAGCTATTGACGAATCAACTGTATGATCGACAAATTTCTAAGGCTAAAGCCAAGTCATTACAGAACACTTGCTCTAGCCTTTCTCCTAAAACCCGTCCCAGTGAAGTCTTCTCTCTACTTTGCTCCATCTCTGACTCCCCCTCCCCAACTACTTCTGACCTTCCCAACTTCCCAAATTGCCATACTTCTGTAGATTGTGTCAACCATCTCTCCTCACATCTACAGTCTCATTTCTCTACCCAAACCCCAAAACCTTTTCGAAGCACCGAGAAAGCTCAAATGAAGCATATCAGAACTGCACACTGCAACACCCTGCATTCCACTTTCTGTTCACCATTCTCCTCACTTGAACTCTCTACAGCTATCTCTCAACTCTCAATCTCAACCTCCTCAGGCCCTGATCAAATTACCTACCCTCTTCTATCCCACCTCCCACAATCTGCGTTACATTTTCTTCTATACATCTCCAACCTTTCTTAGTCAACACACGCCTTCCCGTCTGCCTGGAAACAATCAACAATCATTCCCATTCTCAAACCGGGGAAAACCCTCTGACTCACCTTCTTCATATAGACCCATTTCTCTCACTTCATGTACCTACAAATTCTTCGAAAGAATGATTTTAGGACGACTAACCTATTTTCTCGAACAACAAGACATTCTCTCACCCGTGCAAGTTGGTTTTAGACCTGGTAGATCGACTGTAGACCAGGTTCTCCTTCTCTCACAGTCAATCGCCGATTCCTTCCACCAATCTGAGCCAGGCGCACGTACAGTCCTTGCCACTGTGGATTTCACGAAAGCTTTTGACTTAGTTTGGCACTCTGCCCTTCTCTCTAAACTCCTCTCATTAGATCTTCCTCTTTGCTTTGTCGAATGGATGCGATCCTACCTCTCCGATCGCCGTTCAAAAGTCCGTATCTATAATTTATACAGTCGTCCTTTCCGTCTCCGAAGAGGAGTTCCCCAAGGTTCGGTTCTAGGACCATTTCTCTTCTCTTTATACATCAATGACCTTCCCACTTTCCTTCCTGCATCTGTTAAGACCTCTCTCTATGCAGATGACCTAGCCATCTGGGCCTCCTCCCCGAGTGTTGAGTGTGCAACCTCTGTAGTACAAGCTGCCCTCAACAGACTGGTGGAATGTCCTCAAAATGGCGCCTTCCTCTCAACCCCCTCAAATATGAAACATCCTTCTTCAGCTTAGACCCCTACCAATCACGTATACAACCCTCTCTGTACATTCTTAACACCCCTCTCAAATTTAACCCTCATCCAACCTTTCTCGGTGTAACGTTCGACCGCACTCTCTCTTTCAAATACCATGTCTTATCCTTACGGAAAAAGTTTCACAGCCGATTCCGTGCTTTCCGCTCCATTTCCTCTGCCTCCTGGGGTCCATCAAAAAAATCTTATGTACCCTATACAAAGCCTTCATTCGCCCCATCCTCACCTATGCTTCTCCAGGCTGGTTTCCGTTCTCATTTCCCACTCACATCACTTCGGTGGAGAGGATGCATAGATCTTCATGTAGAGTAATCACAGGTTGTCTATCGTCCACTCCCATCCCTCTACTTCATATAGAAGCACTTCTATTTCCACTACGAGTCACCTTCACCCACCAATCCCTCTCCTTCTTTGAACGAGCCCTCCGTTTACTTCCCACCTTTCCCATAGCCTCTCTTGCGAACTCTAACCCCCGTACACGTCTCAAGAAGAGCTCATGGAGATCCTTCTCCAGATCACATAACCTTACCCCTAACCTACATCTTACCCGTGAACCTCTAATCCTCTGCCCTTCTAAACCCCCTGGTCTGCCCCATCTAGTTACACAATCTCACTTCACCTCTCATCCCCATGCTCTCGAAAAGCCCCCCCTCCCTTTTCAACACTGCAGCTACCACCCACCTTTCCACTCTATCTCACAGGATATCTCTGCCTGGACTGACGGTTCGGTACCTGGCGGGCTGGGGCAGGGTGGTGCAGGGATACACATCAAGTGTACAGATACACATCAAGTGTACAAAGTGTGTCACTGCTACCTCGCTCTCCTTCTTGACTGGTCTCTGGGCTACCAGTTATAGTGCCGAAACCTTCGCTATCCTACATGCTCTTGAGTGGTGTATCTCTCACTCCAAGACATGTAATTTTGAATCCATCACCTTCTTTCCCGACTCTTTATCCGTCCTATCAACTCTCTCTGCCCCCTACCATATTTAACCCCCAAATCTCTATTCAATACACAATCCCTTCTCAATTCCCTATCCCAATCCAAGGTAGTCCATCTACAATGGATACCTGGTCACTCTTCCCTCCTAGGTAACGACTTAGCTGACTCTCTAGCTAGGTGCCTCTCTCGATCCCTCCAGTATATCAGTGTCCCTCGCACCCCTTATTTCCTTCCAACGACTATCCCTATACACCAGTTGGAGACGCAGTGTCCAATCTGGTTTCTTTCAACACCAAATCCCTTCAGTATCTCCCGAGGAGCTTACTCTCCCTCGCTCCGCTCGCTCTGCTCTCTCCGTTTACGCTGCAACGGGCACAGCACTCTCCTTAACTCTTATCTCCACAGGGTTGGTCGAGCCGAGACTCCTTCATGCAGCAACTGTGGTTCTGAACCACAGGATCTCTCACATCTCGTGCTCGACTGCCCTGTACTAGACCCTCTGCGTCGGGCCATTTTTGGCCATACCCTTTCTCTTCTGGACCTCTGGTCCCGTCCGTGGGGAGTCGCCCGATTATTGGGATTCCGCGGAATCGATCCGCGGCCCCATCCCCAGAAATGGGTCGGGTAAAACCACCACCACCACAATTTTCAACATATAGTGTTTGTGAGATACTATGATGAAAGTAAAAAAGAACTTATTGAAGACCTCCTGGGTGTGACGGCTCTTAAAGAAAGAACACAAGGAGAAGGTATCTATAAAGCCTTAAAAAGCATTGTAGAATCGATTAATATTGAAATGAAGTCAATCATTTTACTAACCACAGATGAAGCTTCTGCAATGCTTAGCAGAGGAAAGGGACTCGTTGGGGGAATTTTAAAAGATAATTCCAGTTTGATAACTTACTACTGTACATCATCCACTGAGCAGTACTGTGTGCCAGTCTGGGAGATGAATATCGTGAAGTTATAAAAACTATTATCAAACTAGTGAACTTTCTTCGATCGACATCTGCATTGGAGCAATTTCGGTTAATTAGAAAAGAGATTATAGTTTTTTTCGAGGATCAGAGCAATGTGAAATCAAAACCATTTTTGAAGTTTCTAAGAGATGACAAACAAATAGAAATTGTTGAGTTTTTGACTGACATTATGTCACACCTCGATGATTTGGGAAAATAGCACACTATTTTTGACTTGATCACTACAATTTGCTCTTTTCAGAAAAAATTAAAAATGTTTAAAATTGATGTTCAGAACAACTTTTTATATTTTCCAAAACTTTTGGAGCAGTGTAGAGGGAGAAAAGATAACAACTATCCAATTTATTCAAAAGTTAATTGAAAATTTTCGGCAAGATTTGATGATTTTCCTATCGGAAAAGATTTGCTACTATTTATCGAAAACCCCTTTCTGGTAGTAGTTAGGCTACTACAGAATTCTCAGTTAAAACCAAAGATGTATTTAAATGGGTTGATGCAGCACAAATTCAACTGGAGGTAATTGAGTTTTAAAAGAATGCAGTGGTAAAAAACTATTCTGTGATTGTAAATCAGAGAATTTTTAAACCAAGGAAGGGTTCTCAACTAATTATCCTACTCTTTGCCAACTGGCTCTGCAAATTCTCATTATGTTTGGATCCACTTACTGATGCGAGTCTGGATTTTCAGATATGAACTATATAAAAAACAAGTTTCGGATCAGAATGACCAATGAAAACCTTCACCATCGCTTTCGACTCGCTGTTACTACCTCGCAACCAAGATTTAAGGCATTGGCAAAAAACAAAAAATGCAATTTCTCCCACTAGATTAATAGCGAAAAATAAATAATCAACAAAAATTTGTTTTTGTATAATTTGTAATTTGATCAAGATTGACGCAATCCGTAACACATTAACACAAAGGTTTTTTCCCCATCTTGCTAACATCACTGATTGTGCTAAGTTTTACAGGAGTGACCGGCCCTCAGAAAATTTTGAACTTTTGTGACTGGACCTTTGCAAAATATAGTTGAGTATCCCTGTTATATACTATTACTTAAATTAAAATACTACACATAAAATTTTTAGCGGTTTTTAAAAAAATTTTATGTGTAGTGTTTTAATATAATTAATAAATTTTGCTCTGATCCTCACCATTGAGCACTGTTAAAGCTAAATTGATAACACTTATCTTTGTACAATATATAATATGTATGTATATTACAGGATTGAATTGATCTTCCCTGCAGAGTGTTCAATGAAAAGATTAGAGCGATCTAATACAAAATTTATTCAATCACTCTTTAAAAACCACAACAGTCTGTTTCATCCTAGAATTTGGTGCAACTGACGCTTGAAGTGAACCGAGAAGGTATGTCCTGGATGTGACAAGAACGAAGATCATTTTGTCTCTAAACTTTGCTTTTATAATTAAAAAATTTGTGAAATAGGGCTAAATGTTTTCGTTTTCTTCGTTTGTTTTTATATCGCAAAAATTTCAAGAGAGGATCTACTTCAGACTTTACCCAACCATAGTGAGGTAAAAGTAGACTTTTTTTAGTCAACTTAAAAAATCTTACAGATAAATGAAAATTTAAAAAAAATCCGATTGTAGTTTAATAATTAATTGGTAAAGAAAAGGTATGAAAATAAATCAAAAAATTAGCCGCTAATTATTCAAGGAAACGGTGCCAAACTATCCTTCTATTGAATTAAGACCGTCATCGTGAAAGGTTAAACATTGTGTTTTTGATTTCTTTCTTTGAAACCCTTCAATTGAATTAAGATAATTGTGAAAGGAATTCCATGAAGTAACTCTTAAAAATTTTGAATTCTAACCAAGAATCTCCAATTCCAAGCTTAAATAAGAGTAGTGAATATGGAAAGTACCGGCATTGCTATAAAAAAAATAATCAAAATTTAGTAGGCTACAAATCAAGAAAGAAAATTTCAAAAATCTAAACTTGAAAAAATTACATCAAAATACACATGGCTTTGAATAAATCAGCATACGTTACAACAAAGGTATGGCTATTGCTATGAACTAATCCGAAAGTAATAGGTCTGCTAATTGAAAAAATTTCCAAAGCTTGGTCTTAAATAGAATACAACAAAAAGTATCTTAAAACAATATTGAAAAGTTCATTAAAAAAGGATAATTAGAAAAAACTTGATAAAAATTGAATTTCGGATCGAGCGAAAGAATAAGTAGAAATTGAAAAAACTTTTTAAAATATGCAACTAAAGATGTGCAAATGAATAATTCTCTACGCGGGATGCGAAATTCTTCACCTGATAGCTGTTTCAAGTATTGAAATCTCGTCAGTGACAAATAGAAGTTCCTTACAGGAAAGAAAAACAGCTGCTTACAATTTTCAAAAAAAGCTGAGCATTACATCAATCAAAATAAACAAAAAATTTCAATCTACAGCTTAAATATTCCATTTTTTGCACCTTTCCCCTCACATAGTTTTTTATATGAAACAAATTCATTCATTCATTCATTTATCTCTATATTCTTCCTCCTAACCCCCAGGAGGCATTTGCCTCCTGCCTTGCAATATTCTGTAAACAGGCGCATAAGGGGCTCATAGCGCTCTTTGAAATTCGCAATACAGAAGCATTGGATTAGATTTGTCTTTACAATCATATGTGATATCTAAAATTTTGAATTCTAACCAAGAATCTCCAATTCCAAGCTTAAATAAGAGTAGTGAACATCGAAAGTACCGGCATTACTGTAAAAAAAATAATCAAAATTTAGTAGGCCACAAATCAAGAAAGAAAATTTCAAAAATCTAAACTTGAAAAAATTAGCATAAGTTACAACAAAGGTATGGCTATTGCTATGACAAAGGTATAGCTATAAATTAGCATAAGTTACAACAAAGGTATGGCTATTGCTAAGAAATAGAATTCTGTTCAAATAGATTCTTATACATCATTAGATTCTTATTCAAATAGAATTCTATTCAAATAGATCTATTTGAATAAGAAACTGATGATGACCTTTATAGGTCGAAATTGATTTTTCGTAATGAAACAGTTGGTTTTAAATTTTTAACTTTTATTTTCTATATTAAATTGAAATTTGACCGATTTTATTAATAAATTCATGCATCGCAATTTGATCAGTTGAATAAAATTGTCAATGTGACTTTACTGGAAAAAGGGTAATAGATTTCTGGTAAAAGACTTTTAACATGTTTGACAGTAAGTTAGCAAGGGCGCAAAATCAAGAAAAAGAGGCACTCTTTTGATGGATAAGGTACTCACAATAAATGTAAAGTCATAAAACGAAAGCTCGGGTGTTCAAATCAAACAAAGACCTTTTTTTAATTCTTTGATTCTCACTAAATTTTTTGGACAAAATAGAGAAATGTCTCACTGAATCAAGGTGAAGACCTTTTTATATTATTTTATTTTTTGGTTTTCATTAGTCTTTTGAAAGGGAAACTAATAGTTTTTTTTATCACACTACAACACCTAGTTAAGACCAAAAATAAAAAAGGTCTTCGCTTTAATTTAGTGCAGGGTTATTGAACTAGATTGCACTTGTGCGCCACACCCCAAAATTAAAAAATAAGCTGTGGTTGCATTAAATTTTTTGTTCATTTACGAAAAAAAGTAGTTTTGCGACAGACCACGCTTATTCATCGATCTGGTTCGTCATGTCAAGATCCTTCTATCTTCACTAGCATTAAACAAGTATTGGCAATTCAATGTCAAACGTAATAAAAAATTTTCACTTGGATTGTATATTAATCAAAAAAATTTATTTAACTTTTGTTCCGATTTTGAAGTGAAGAACAAATTAAAAAACGCGGTACACCGGTTGCGGAGCACTGATTATTCATCTAAACTTTTTTGGTGTTCACCTCGATATTAATATTTTTCTGGAGAGCCTTTATTTTTATTATTATGTTCTAGCTCTTTATAAAGCGACAAAGCACCATTTTGATCAAAGAAATTGATACCCTTCTTCCTAACCACGCGTCGGTCTCATTAAAATATCTTGAAGGTCATATTTGGCCCGCGGGCCGCAGATTCCCCAGCCCTGATTATTTTTATTTTTTTATCATTTTATCTCTATATTTATTCTTTTGACTTGCAGGAAAGCGACAGAGGCGCTATACATAGGGCAAGCAATTACCCCGACGTGCTTCCGAAAATGCCAAGATATTGCTGTTCGCTTAAAATTTAATAGAGATGTGATTGAAATTTAAAACTGCTTGCCAAGACCACTAAATAGGGGAAAGTGCTGCAAAATGTCTTTCCCAAGGACACAACAGAATGGCGCGAGTGGATTTTGAACCGAGACCGTGTTGGTCACGAGCACGGCGCTTTAATTACTCGACCACACTGCGGACTATACCATTTACAAGTCTATTTGGCAAAAATGAAAATAAATTTGGCAGAAATGAAATTCAATTTGGCACAAATAAAATTCAATTTGGCATAAATGAAATTCAATTTGGCACAAATGAAATTCAATTGGCACAAATGAAATTTAAATTGACATTAATGAAACTATATCCTGTTTCTTACTTGCTATTTTCATATTTTGGCATAATTTTAAAAAACTTTCTTTTTTAAATTCTTATAATATACATGTATATAGTTTTATTATATAGTAACAAATAATATAAATATGTACATATATAGCGACCCCATCGGAGACTCTATATTTAGACCCAATATTATGGAGACTTAATTTATATTATGGAGACCTAATATATATTATGGAGGCCTAAAATTATGGAGAATATATACATATACTATAGAAGCTTAATTTTGGAGACTATATATATATATATATTTCGGAGACCTAATTTGGAGACCTAATATTATTGATTTGTATATATATTTATATGCTTTTATGCAAAAAGTCATATTTATAACAATATTACAGTATGTATATATTTCATCATATATTCATTGATATATAGATAATATAGGGTCTCTACATATATTAGGTCTCCAAATTAGGTCTCCACAATGTATATATAGCTCCATAATTAGGTTTCTATAATATATATATATATATAGTCTCCATAATTTTAGGTCTCCATGATTAGGTCTCCGTAATATATATTAGGTCTCCATAATATAATATATGTAGTCGCAATAATCTATATATGTAAATATTAGATCTCCATAGTTAGGTCTCCATAATATATTTTAAGTCTCCATAATATTGGGTCTAAATATAGAGTCTCCGATGGGGTCGCTATATATGTACATATTTATATTATTTGTTACTATATAATAAAACTATATACATGTATATTATAAGAATTTAAAAAAGAAAGTTTTTTAAAATTATGCCAAAATATGAAAATAGCAAGTAAGAAACAGGATATAGTTTCATTAATGTCAATTTGAATTTCATTTGTGCCAATTGAATTTTATTTGTGCCAAATTGAATTTCATTTATGCCAAATTGAATTTCATTTCTGCCAAATTGAATTTCATTTCTGCCAAATTGAATTTCATTTGTGCCACATTGAATTTCATTTCTGCCAAATTTATTTTCATTTTTGCCAAATAGACTTGTAAATGGTATAGTTTTGGTCCAAAAAAAACTAGTCAAGAACAAAAAAGGTCATGACCTTAAATCGACGTTTTCAGGTGATGCTACAATTTCGGGCATTCGTCGATAAAAATGGGCAAAAATGTATTAATCACAAAAATTTGTAAGTTGGTACTGCTAGGTCTTCCAGTCTGTTTTAAAAATTTAACTTTTCATTTCAGGCAATTACATTTAGTTTTAAAACCTTAACTATAATTTTTTGAAATGTTTTGAACAATGAATTTTTCAACTTAAACATTAGTTATGAAATTTTTAAACACAAAAACTATGGTAATGAAAAAAAATGCTTTGTCCCTAATTTTCGCTATTTTTCAATGTTCTTTGATGCGTTTCTGCATAGCAACAACTCAAAGCCGAAGGTCAGTTTTAGGTAGGCTTCCCATCGTGAGAAAAACGACGTTACTTACAGTAACTATATTGTAAAATTCCTGACGCAAGTCTTCTTGAAGTTTTTTTCCTACAAAAACTAATTTTTTGGATTACGTCCAGCTGTAATTATGTCAAACGTCCAAACTTAAAAAGCTTAAAAGTTGCAATTTCCTAATTCGAATAAAACTGGAATGAGTTCAAGTTTAACCCGAGCAATAATTAGGCCTTTTTAATTTAAGCACATTTTTAGGTTTTATTAAACTATAAATCGTTACATACCCCCAATATACCACTCAAGATATTGATAAATTATTACTTTAAAGTAAAATAAATTTTCAGTTTAGTTAAAGATTAACAGCAATTTCGATGTTGTTGCAAAAAAAAAGAGATTGAGATTTACTTAGGAAAGTCAACAATCATTATTGTTTCGTCAACATCTGAGTAATGTCAGTTTGTAGGCATTTTTTAATGTTTTAGAAAATAGATGATTTAGTTGTTTTAATGCTGTCCTAAAAGAAATAACTTAAATTTTTTTAATTTCAAAAAAATCTTCAGTTTATACAATAAACTCAATTAGTTAGTTGTTTAGTTATTTTACGCTTTTTACGTAGTAACCATCAAATGAGATCGGCCTCTGGCAAATTAGCTTTTATTTGGTTCTATGAAATGAGTTCTAACCTACAAGTTTTATGGAATTTGGTATTCCAAAACTTTATCAGCAGTTCTTAAAAATATATTATTATCTAAGAAATAAATAAAAAAGACAATCATATAAATTATTTAGAAGCATATTACATGGCAGATAAAATCGAAAAACCTCAGTAGGCGTATGAAGTGAAAAAAAATAAACAAGCATGCAAAAAATACAAATTAGATTAAATGTCCAAGTTTAGGAAAAATTCGGAGTTTTTAATAAAGTTTAAGGTGTCATAGCTCTTACTTTGCCTTGAATCTACAATTAGAATTAAGTGAAATAGATTTTTTGCAAGCGTCGAGCCCACGGGCAATTTTGCGGTTGATAAAGGAGTCGCTCGTTTGTTTGTCGTGTGTGCGCTTTGAGCATTTTTTAATTTAATATAAATAATGTAGTCCATGAAAGACCAGCCTTAATGACTTCAATCTAAATTGAGCAGATTAGAAAAAAACTTGCCAAATACTTTTTGTATTTGATTCCGATAAAAAACGATTGAAACTGTAACGAGCTGGTTACGAAATGTTGTTTGAAAATGTCGTTTTATACAATTAATGTAGACCTACAGAAAATCATATGTTTAGCGTGCTATTTAACTTATATATTGTTTGAAGTTTATCTTCTTTGCAGCAAGACCTAAATATCCAGTATTGATTTATCAGCTGCTAAGAATTTATTGACAGCTCGTCAAAAAATTGAAAGCTTACCCAATTGGTTTCAGTCTTAAAACAGTCTTAAAACAGTGCAGAAAAGCATCTACCAATAAGTAAAATTAGTACATGAGAAAGTAGCAAAGATGTAGCAACTAGCAGATTTAAATGACCACAGCAAAATAGTAACTAACTTGGTGTGTTAGTTGCAAATTTAAAATTACAGTAAGGTTGAAACATTTTAATGTTTGTACAGTTTTTGAACGAACACCAATTGTGAATTTTAAAAACCTGATCTTTCAACGGAATTCATGAGGAAATTCAACGCCGACATCGCCGGCGGCGACTGAACGCTTTTGAAAAATTTTAGTCCGGAAACATTAGCACGACCTCAATTTCGTGCTTCAATATAGAAATACATTACATTTCATTCGAAATGTAAAAACAGTTAGTATAGTTCAGGATAACACGCGTTAATGGGCTAAAAATTACTAAGTAAAGTTTAAGTAGTTTCAATAAAACAGATTGTTCCAAAAACCTGTTGATAAAATCTGTATCTGCTTTCACAAACGCTTGTAGGTTCTTGAAATTAAAAAAAAATTAGATAGCAACTTCGATACGCTTCCCGGAGTTCCGCTATACTGTACATGGTCAAAACAAAAGCTTTTTTTCTTGGTTTAAAGCGTTAAGTTTTGAAATTTATTAAATCTATATGGGAGGGCCAATTAGCAAATTGAACCAGCCCGGGAATTGAAAAATTAAAGACGACCCACTTTTTCCAACTCGATTTTCTATGAAAAAAATATTAGCCTACAATGTTTAATTCACCAACTATCTAGTGCTAACTGCTATTATTAACCAAGTTATTAAAAAATATCGTGTATGTCAACTACAATATCTTAGGTGAAACTAAAAATTGCATCTATTTATTTAAAGAATGCTTTGATTTGTAACTTATATCATTGTCAATATTACTTGAATAAAAATAAGAATATTCTGTTTGAAAAAATCATTTAAACAGAGTAATATCATGTTTAGTTGTAGGCTACAATACAAAAAAGCTCTTTAAAAAATTAGAATGCACAATTTATTCATTCACTACAACACAGCAGTTTTTGTGTTTCAGTGTTTGATCTAGCTCAGTGGTTTTCAACCTTTTTCATACCGTGGCCCACTTTCCAACCCAAGATAACTTAACGACCCACTTCGGTCAACACAGTGGTTTTCAACCTTTTCTGTACCGTGGCCTATTTTTCAACCCAAGTTAACTTCACAACCCACTTTGGTCAACAAAATTAAATTGCCATCCCAAAATCATAGTGTTCTCTAAAAAAAAAAAAAAAAAGGTCTTCACTTGGAATTGCTGTCAATTTTCCCTGTTTTTGTCCCAAAATCATAGTGTTCTCTAAAAAAAAAAAAGTCTTCATGTGGTTGACTGCACAGGACGCCAGAAAAATGCCTAAAAAATGGGACGGATGGCAAGCCTAATTATACATATATGTTATACATATTGCTTTCATTTTGATTTATGCTCCATGGCCCATAGGTTGAAAACCCCTGATCTAGCTAGTTCATCAATAACCATGTCATTCGGCGCTCGTGCTAGAATACCGCGTTCGACACACATAAGAAGGAGCGAGTCCAGACAATCTTCGCTTAGCTGACTTCTTAAACGAGGGGTATCCAACCTTTTTTGAGCCGAGGGCCATTTTGACTTATCAAAAATATTGCGGGGCCAAACGATAAAACACCCCAATTTTCGTCCCAAAATCGTAGTAATCTCTAAAACAAAAAAGGTTTTTACTTCAAATCATTTTCCGGTTTTCAAACTTTTTTCTCTTAAAAGCAGTGTTCTCTAAAAAAAAAAGGTCTTTTCTTCAAATCAGTTTCGGATTTTATGATTTTCGTCTCTGAAAACTAGCGATCTCGGAAAAAAACAAGAAAAGAATGGGTCTGCACATAGAATCTGTGTTGGGTTTCTGGCGGGATTTCTGTCAAAACGGGCAGGACAGAGCCCCAAAGATCGGTACGTCTGATAAACCTACGTTTTTAGGAAAATATTGCGCGGGCCACGGGTTGGACGCCCCTGTCTTAAACAATTCTTTACATATTCTAGCTTGCTGAAAGTTCTTTCGCAAGCCACTTGTGTAACGGAAAGAAAAAAGATTACTGTGTATGCCTAATACAGAAAGGGATAACTTTTACTGTATATTCTGTATCTCCGAATTGACATCGCCATATGCAATGCAAACATTGCAAAAAACGCTTCTTTCTTTTGCAATAGGATGGCCGTAACCGCTGCAAACGCCCTCAAGCGGCATCAGGTCGAAAATACATATTTTTGCTTTTGAATTTAGTTGTTTCTGTTTGATGAGGGTGAAATTTGAAAATTTGACTTAGTTCTTCTCGCTTAGGTTTTACAAACCAAGAGTGGTTTAAGGTTTCTGAGACTGACGCAGCGATATTTACAGATTGATGTTGACTTAATGGGGGGTGATATTTTTGATACTGATGGCAGGGCAATAGTTTTAGAAGTAGAAGAATCTTGGCTGTCTTATATTAGTCCAGTATGAACACTACAATTTGCAGATCTTTGTCTAATTCATGCATGGCAGAATTTACTGACTTCGTTTGACTCCTACAGAGGAGCTCACTTTGCAAACACTTCCTGAATACTCATGCACATAGCAGCTGTATCATGCACTTTCTTCCTCTTTTTCTCGCTTTCTTTCCCAGCACCACCTTTTCTCTTCTTTTCTTTTTCCATTTTTCAAGACTTACTAACCCTAATTTAGCATTCTTACTTTACCAGGTGTGTCCGAAAAGTAACGAGACTGCTACCGCTGCTTGCTTGCTTCAATGAATTTTGACAAATTTATTGCGTCACAACATTGCGTCGGACGTCAGCATTGTCGCAAGGTGAAAGGAGTTCATTTCACGCGCGTTCTAATTGAAATGTCTCTTTTCGTTTGCCTCGTGTTTCTTAGGTTTCGTCGTACTGCTTGAAACGCCACATTTTTTAGGTCTCATTATAAAAAGTGCGGTGAGAATACTCTGCAAACATGAGTACTGTGGAGCAAAGAATTAATTTGAAATTTTTAGCCAAGCTTGGTAAGACACCTTTGGAATGTTTTGCGTTCAGCAAGTTTACAAAGAAGAAACAATGTCAAGAGCTCGTGCTTTTGAATGGCACAAACGACTCCGAGAAGGTCGAGAAGAATGTGAGGACGATCAAAAATCTGGCAGGCCGGTGACAATCAGGACTGATACCAACATCGATCGAGTGAAGCAACTGGTGCGTATAGATCGTCGACTGACCGTGAGAATGATTTCGGAGCTTTCCATTGACAGAGACATAGTGTGGAAAATCCTTACTGAAAACTTGGAAATGCGCAAGTTGTGTGCGAAAATGGTTCCAAAGATTCTCTCCGAATACCAAAAACAACAAAGATTCACTGTTTGCCAAGACATTACCAAACGTCTGGAGGCTGAACCAGACTTGCTCAACTCTGTCCTAAGTGGGGATGAAACATGGGTATTCGAATACGATCCAGAAACGAAGAGACAGAGTCGTGAATGAAAAAGTTATGGATCCCCAAGGCCAGTGAAAGCAAGGAAGTCGAAGTCGAAAGTAAAAGTGATGCTCATTGTGTTCTTCGATATTCAAGGCATCGTTCATTTCGAATTCATATCGCAAGGCCAAATAGTAAACCAAACCGTCTAAAAAGAGATTCTTCGGCGCCTCGTAAGATCAGTGCGTGACAAGAGGCGGAGCCTTTGGGAAGCCCACGCACGGGCGCTCCATCACGATAACGCTCCTGCTCACACAGCCCTGAGTATTCGTCAGTTTCTCACAGAAAGAAACATTGCAACTTTGGAAGACCCCCCATATTCCCTCGATCTGGCCCCGTGTGACTTTTTTCTCTTCCCTAAGATCAAATATGTTTTGAAGGGAACTTTCTGACATCGATTTCATCAAAATCGCTCCAACGACGGAGCTCAAAAAGATCCCAAAAATGCCTTCCAAGAATGTTTTGAATCGTAGAAAAGGCGAATGCACAAGTGTTTTCAAGTGGAAGGAGATTACTTTGAAGGAATTTGACTTTGGTATATTTCAATATTTTTCAATAAAGTTTTTATAACACCAGTCTCGTTACTTTTCGGACACACCTCGTACGTTATAACATGTACAAAAGAAATTGTGCATGGTCACCGCATCAATTGTGCAAAAAAAGAGTGATTATCGTGTTCAATGTGCATATAGTAATTATTGTGCAAAAAAGAAATTGTAGCTTTGGAAAAAGTAGCATTTTCGCGTGTTACAACTTACCCCATCGATGGGGCACATTGTAACGCTTTTTTTAAATATTTAAATCGTAATTTTAACCAGTAAGCTTTGAAAATTATTAATCTATTTTTTTGATATTAGTTAAACAGTGACCTAAATTTTTCATATTAAACAAAAATTTTGAAAAAAAACATTTATGGGAGAAATAGCAAAAAAAAGAAAAAGTGTTACTACGTGCCCCGGTCTCCCCTAAGCAACAAAGTCACTAATAAATGTTTAGATATAAATGTAACTTGAAGAAAATAACAATATGAAAAAGTAAACACAACGAAATCACACATAGCCTAGTCATAGACATGAGTATCAAGCACAAAAAATGAGGTATTTGGCCGTTGTCTAAAAATGTTAAAACAGCTTTTTTCATTACTGCATTAGCCTAATCACAAATTTCAGAATCATATTTGTGACAAAAATATGTATTCAAATCTTCGGCACAAGCTAAATGTGACCTCTTTAGGTAACCATGGCATTGTACTATCCACTACTCATCAGGACGACTGTTAAAATAGGGCTCAAAAAATGTAATGCAAAACTACTCTTTTGCTTTTAGTGTTTTTCAAAAATTGGTTTTTCTTTGGAGCTGTAACAGATTTTCCTTTTCTGGTGTCTCTTTTAACATGGCACACTTTTTAGACCTTTTCTTTAGACTTCGCCTATCTTTAAGTTTTTTTAGCACTCTGTAGAATTTTACATGGTAAACACCAATGTTTTGCTACTCCCCTTATTGATCTCTTTTTTCAATTATAGCAACTGCATGCTGCAGCAGCTCTTAAGTTGTCTTGTAATCATGAGCTGGTGTTCCTGTTATTCTTTCTTTTGTAAATTCTTATATTATTCACAAATATTGTTGCCGAAGTTACTTTTAATATAAGCTAGTTAAACCTATGCACAAAAATATGTGTTACAACTTAACCCATCAGCCTATGTTACAACTTACCCCATCTCATACTTCGTCAAGTTTTTGTTAATTTCTCAAAGAGTTAAGTTTTAGTGGTTAAACCTTGTTAGGCATTTAATAGTCTATTGTTTTGTGTTTCGACTGATATAAAACATTTCAACAAAACCGCACCCGCTATCTCTCCAGAAGACAAAAGTTAAATTTCGAAAAATTTACTTTGCCTACTCAAAAAGCTTGTTTAGCAGTAAGCCTATTTTTAGTCATTGGAACTAAACAATGTTATTTGCTAGCAATCGGTCTTAATATGATTGTCATCTGGGGCTATTTAAAATTTTGTTAGTTTATGTTAGATTTCGACAAATACGAATGTTACAACTTATCCCATGTTACAACTTGCCCCGGTCTCCCCTATATTTAAACATTTATTAGTGATTTTGTTACTCTTACAACTTACCCCAACTGGTGTTACAACTTACCCCATTGACGGGGCACATTGTAACGCTTTTTTTAAATATTTAAATCGTAATTTTAACCAGTAAGCTTTGAAAATTATTAATTTATTTTTTTGATATTAGTTAAACAGTGACCTAAATTTTTCATATTAAACAAGAATTTTGAAAACATTTATTATGGGAGAAATAGCAAAAAGAAGAAAAAGTGTTACTACGTGCCCCGGTCTCCCCTATTTACTATTGCGATTGCTAATCTATCAATCAATAATAACACAATAACCACTTAATAAACTCTTGTGGCTGAGAAAATATACTGAAACAAAGACTAAAAAATGGCAGCAGGCCCAATTTAAAACATTGTACGCGAGCAGCAACAAAATTTTCATTTTTTACTTAACTTCAGATAAAAGAGAGCATGCCGGACCAGCTACTACATATTCTTATATCGGATAGACGCGAATGTCGACCCGTTAACTTATGTGCAATTTTTAAAATTCCGCATTCAAAGTTAATTATTTGGGATTTTTATCTTATAATTTACGGTGTTGCAGCCAGCCACGCTTTCTGTCGTACTGTTTTTGCCTTTTTTTCTGATCTTCTGAACGTTTTAACGTCAGACATTGTGCCGCATCTTTATTTTCTTAAACTTTTTTAGTCTTCATGATTTTCTGTATGACCTATTATTTAACAAAGATCGAGAATAAAAATAATAAATGATAAGAATGAAACGAGTTTATGAAGCAATTGTACCACTGATTGTGCGGTACATTAAGCGTGGGGCGTTTTTCTTTAATCAATTGGATAGACTGGCTGTGCAGCCCAGTTAAGATTTGTTGTTAAATTCAAAAAGAGCAAAGTAAGGTCAAAAGCCAGTCATAGAATTACTATATTGCTATTTTCAAGTGCCTTACTACCTACCAAAATTACATTAAAATTTATTATTAAAGTTTTGGAAAGAGTTCCTTATAAGCGAATATTTTAGTACTAATTTACATAACAAAAATTATCGTGATCACACGACACGATCCCTTTTATGCGAGTCCTTTGTATCCAAAGTTTACTGCATTGGTTTGTTTATTTAAAGTTTTTCTCTTAAAATTTAGCCGTAATAACTAAAAAAAAATGTCATTATTAAAGCCTAAAGTCATCGCTTTAATTTGGTGGGGTTAACGTGCATCTTCCCGACAACTAGCTGGCCGAATTAAATTCTTTCGTTGGCTACGTTTGACCTGCTGGCTGCAAGTTCCCCCATTGATATAACCGTTATTTATCAGTGTTTACCAATTGGTGAAATCTTTTAAAACAAAATCATTCTGTAAAAAAAACTTATTTTTTTATCCAAAAATTGTAGCGGGTCCGATAAAAATTATTCATAGGCACCGGTTTGAAAACTATTACGTCAACTAAGAAACTTCTCGGTTCCATCGCCAATGCATTCTAAGACAGCAAATATTATGAAGATAATTCATTTTTTTTGCTCTTACTATTGCTAGTGCTACTTAAAGTAATACGTTGATAATAGTGTCCTAACGATTAATAACGCATTTAATGCATTTAGGACTACACGCGTATCTTGCCATCACGTTGTCCTATAGATAGTTTTGAAAAACGCTTCGCTGAATACGTTGAATTTTTATCGCCTCAGCACATTAATTCATTAGCATTTACATGCAAACATGCAATATCGTACCAGAGAAATGGCTTAAGACGTATCAACTGGGATTAGCCAATAAAAATAAATAAATAAAAAATTATAGGAAGCAATTTTGCTTTGCCCTTTCGGTCATTTGGTTGCTGTTTTTTGTTAACAGAGAGTTAGATTAGCTGACATCAGTATATTTATCACTCTTTCATTAGTAACATTTTGTGATGGGTCTACCTACTTTAAATAATTTTAACACTCAGGTTTAAATTGCGGCACCACCAACCATAAGTTTTATTGTTTTGTTATTTCAAAAATTAAGGTAGCTTTGGACATAGAAGACTATATGGTTATTTCCACCCTCTCCTGTGCATCATTATTTGATACGTGTTTCTTTTCAATTGTTACTTAATTATTGCACTAAATAAATAAAATAATTGATTGATAAACATACAAACACGTTTTTTGCACGAGAGTTAACCTTTCAAACAACTATACAGTCAAATCGAACCCTTTTTAAGGTCTTTCAAAAAATTACTCTCATTAAGTTGCTTACTAAAAGTGGTGATATTGCATCTAACTATAGGATGTATAAATTACAGTATGTGTTTTTGTTCTTTAAAGCTTAGACTTAACTCTAAGTTGACGGAACTTGCATATTGCGGGAATGGAAAGGATGTAACAATTAAAAGATTCACACTGCCGTTGATTAAACAATTTTCAAGTGCTACATCGTATTTTAAAGTAGATCAAGTGGGAAGTTTGTTGATCAAACTGCTGTAACCACGAAGTAATGTGTGCGCTTTACACGAGTTGGTCAACAAATTTTTTTCTATCAGTAAAAAAAACCTTTGCTTGTAATAATATTGTAACTTCGCACTGGGCTTTTTTTCTCGCTGTTACCGCGGACGAAAACGCGTTTTGCCGCGGCTAACGCTTTGTCATTTCGATTCTTGGGTTGTAATTGGCGAGTTAATACATTCCTTGGCTTTACAGAAGGCGATTTTTAGTCAGTCATCAGCTGTGTTGTATTATGCTGTAATATTAGTAGTTGTTCGAAAAAATAACAGCCTGAAGAAAAGAAGAGCAATAAAATGGAAAAAAGTAGAAAAAAAATTGGAAACACTATTTCTAGCCATGACTTGAATCGTAGTTTAAACGGAGATCAATGGGATATTGATGAGTCGGAGCAGGTTCGTATTTTATGATTAGCGCCAAAATTCAACGCTCAACGTTCAATGTTCACTATAAAGAATCGTATTTTTTGTTGATTTTTGTAACTTTATGGTTTCCTTTGCGTCTACACGTAGGAGAATCCAAAAATAGTTCATTAATTTTGGACACAACACGTTATAAAATTGATTTATTTAATTGAGTACCAAATGTTTTTTTGGTAAGCTTTGATAAGATTGTCTCATAGATTATTTGCAAAACCTAAAATGAATTTGGCATATGGCAATCAACTATAAAAATGCTGAAATGGAATTTTTAAATTGCGTCAATACTAAAGATTCTTCTAAAAAGTTTTTCTTATCTACATATCAGATCAATGTGTCTTTTCAATTCTTTTGTGTTTTAAAAACATTAACTCGGCAAAAATCAACCAACGCATCGGTTTTAAGGTTGGCTGCAAATAGAACAACGAAGAAGCACACAATTTTTGAAAGCATTGTTGTTAATATCTGCCTGAAAACAAATGCATTAGTGAAGAGTCGTGTTAGACCTATAATTTCAAAAAATAGAAGTACAATGCTGCAAGTTGCAACACCACATAAAACCTCTGGCGTTTAAATTTGATGTCTCAGCAGTTAGCACAGAGCTCTTGAACAAACCCATTCAACCGTAAACGCTCGAATGTTTGCGGATCGCAGTAGTTATTCACCACGTTGTCTCGCCGAATATTTGCTGATCGCTGTATTCCCAAGTTTTAAACGATTGTATTTACCCTCTGCCTCAAGTAAAGGTTTTTAAACTCGCATTTTCCCGCTTTAATCTTTTTCAGTTGTATGAGCAAACTAGAATTTCTTTTGTATCAGCTGCGCTTCGCAGCGTAAGGTTCTATATGAAAACGCGAGAACAATTTGAAGATTTATTCAAATTACTGTTTTAGTAGAAAAGACGACAATCTAGCTGTGGGTCGTGTACTTTAATATTTTTTTTATGCTTTTCTTACATAAATTATTAAATTTAAATTAATTTAAAAAATATTGAATTTTTATTTGTAAAATTTATTTTCTGTGTTCTAAAACAGCAAAATTTTATATTAGATAAAATTAAGAAGAACTGCTTGACATTCAAGTTAAACTTTCGGAATTTTGAGTGCAGGAATAGATACTCGTTGATATTCTATTTTACACTATCTAATATTGATAATTAAACCCTCATAAAAAATCGTTGAATGCTAATTTATTAAACTTTTTAGTTTGGATCAACTATCGGAACAAATTAACGATTTTTAAAAAATTTGTTCATTCTTTTTTTTGTTTAGTAAATGATTTGAATTTGAGGAAGAAACTAATAAATTAACCTCGATTACTTTTTAGTTGTTCAAAATTGTTTTACGTAGTTTGTATTATACGGAAAAAATGTCTGTAACTTGGTCCAAACACTGATTGAAGTTCAGTCCTTTTGAACTAAAGTAACAATGACAGTCATTTTTCTAAATTTCTTAAGTGTGATCGTTTGTTGAATTGTGTCGTTGTTTGGTATGAGCAAGATTGCTTTGACAAATAAATTCGCAAAGACTTTGTTGCCGCCTGATTCACTTGATGTGGATGCGGCTACCAGGACTTCTGTAACATCATCAAGAAAGCAGCCAAAAAGACTATCCCACGCGGGTATCGAAATAACTATATTCCGTGTTAGGATGCGGAGTGTAAATCCCTCTATAGAACTTTCCTACAGTCTCCTCAGGGAGACGACTCAAGTTTGGCTGCTGCAGCTTTGCTTGCCAAGCTTGACAGAAAGCGGAGGGATCGATGGTCTGAGGCAGTTCGGAGCATTGACTTCTCACACTCCAGTCGAAAAGCATGGAGTATTTTGAGCAACCTTACTGGTAGGTCACGACACTCTCCTCGTCACTGTCCCGTCTCAGCTGATGCTATTGCATCTCAGCTGGTCAGAAACGGGAGATATGAGGCTGTTGATCGCAAGTCATCTCGACTTGTCTTTCAAAAAGTGTCTGACCTTTGGAGGGCCACAACACTAGACCCAGTAAATATCTCTGACATTTTTTCACAGAGAGAATTTACTGCTGCCCTTCAACATTTAAAACCAGGTAAAACTCCGGACCCTGATTCCATCTGTCCAGAGCTTATCATCTATGCTAGAGCTGCTTTGAAGTTCTGGTTATGTGACTTTCTTTCTTCCTGCTAGCGCCGACTCAAAATTCCCAAGATCTGGAGAAGAGCTCTTGTAGTGGCGATCCCAAAGCCAATGAAGCCCGTGGGGGATCCAAAGAGCTATCGACCGATATCTCTGCTCTGTGTCCCCTACAAGGTCCTAGAGAGGCTTGTCTACGCCCGCGTTGAACCATTAATCGATCCACTGCTACCTGAAGAGCAGGCTGGGTTTCGACGCGGGAAGTCAACCGTAGATCAAGTTGTTCTACTAACCAAAACATTGAGGATTCTTTCGAGGCTAAGAAGGCCGATGCCATATTTATCGATCTGACAGCTGATATGATATTGTCTGGCACCATGGCCTTACCTGCAAACTGTTGAGGCTTCTGCCGGATAAGCACATGGTCAAAATGATCATGGAACTTGTCCAAAACCGAAATTCACCCTTGCTACCGGTGACAGCAAGCAAAGCAGACTACACCCTATGAAAAACGGCGTTCTCAGGGATCGGTCTTGGCTCCCCTCCTATTTAACATCTATACGTACGATCTTCCTTCCATGATTTCCAGAAAGTTTACTTATGCTGATGATCTAGCATTGTTGCATTCTTCTGGAAACTGGAAGGACTTGGAAGGGACTTTAAGCCAAGACATGTCTACACTTTCATCGTATCTTCAGACTTGGAGGTTGAAGCTCAGTCACACTAAGACGGTGACGGCAGCCTTTCACTTAAATAACCGAGAGGCCAAGCGTGAGCTAAAAGTCTACAATAACGATAGACTTTTACCGTTCTGTCCAACCCCTACTTATCTTGGGGTAAAACTGGACAGATCGCTCACGTTTTGTCACCATCTAGTGGCATTGCAAAAAACTATTCGCGTGCGTCACACTGCTGAGGCCCTCGTGGGCTCGAGATGGGGTGCTGGTGCCAAAACACTACGCATAACCGCCTTATTTCTGGTCTACTCAACAGCTGAATAGTGCGCACCGGTCTGGTGTCGCAGCGCTCACACTCGCCTCATAGACAGTATCTTGAATGACGCCTTGCGCATAGTCATTGAATGTCTACGTCCCACTCCAACGGATCACTTACTTATACTCTTAGGCATCCAGCCAGCTGAGCTTTGCCGACTGGGAGCGATACTCTTCTTGGTCTAACGTGAATCTCTGGACCCTGATCATATCTTGTACGGTTTTTTTTCAGTGGGTCCTCAGATGCTCGTTAAGAGAGACTAGGATCTAGGCCTACCGTATGTATTAGCGCCTTCGCCGCTTTCCTGCGAGTCAGGAAGATAAATATAGAGATAAAATAAAAATAAATGATTTGTGCCAGCTGCGCGAAACCTTTTGGACAACCTTGCCGGACTTGGCATCCGCGCTTCTAAGTGGACAAATCATAAATGGAACGCGGCGTATTGTGAAAATGCTTCCAGGCACCGTGTTTTTGTGCTCAGGACAAGTGCCAGCCCTGTTGGGATGGGTTTGTCCCGAGTAGCCTGGGTTAAGCTCAACCGCCTGCGAACTGGTGTTGGGCGATTCCATTCGTCCATGCACAAATGGGGTCTCGCTCCGTCACCGAATTGCAAGTGCGGCGCCGCTAAACAAACCGCTGACCACGTTCTAATAGCATGCCCCATACATCGGCCACCACATGGAGCACGGGTTTGACGGTTTTGGATGACAAAACTCAATGCTGGCTTATTAACACCACTGCCAGCATCTGATCTGGGCAATACAGCGACTTGGGGTAGTAAAAGGATAAACCCTCGGACCCAGTCCTGTTTGTGTCTGACCTGGAGTGGATGCCCTTCCAAACGACGACGACCATGAGCAAGATCTTCCATGGCGCGTTTTTTTTCCATTAGTTATCGAAGTTTTAGGTTTGAAATGTTTTAAATCATGCAATATACTTTTGTTGCCAGGGTCAGAAAAAATTTTTGACGGGTAGGGAAAAACTAGACAAAAGGTACTTTTTGGGTTGAAAAAGCATTTTCAACAAATGCAAATTTTAGAATATTAGAAAAAAATTTACTAAAAAACTTACTAAAGACCAAAAAAGGCCTTCTCGCTCAAAAGGACTTGCATTAGAAGTATTTGAATTTTGTGAGCCCAAGCTTGTTTTGGTTTTGTAATTAAAGGTTAAAAATTTGTTCATAAACACTTTTCATGTTGCGAAACCATATTCTTTTTTGACGTAATAACTCCTTTTTACGAATTGATTAAGTTCGCAGAATTTAGTCGCATTGAGTTGGGTAAACAAGAGTTGTTTAGAGTGCTGGTTTTAAATGATTTGTTGTTACGTTTTGATAACTTTGCAATCCTGTCATTCTTCTTTTCTTCTTTTTTTATTAATACATTCGTTACAGGCTTCTTTTGTTTTTGCCGGTTAAGTTAATAAAACATCGCGGTCGAATTTTTTATGTGAAGATTTTTTTTATAAATTTTTTTCCTCATACTTTAAAATTTACGTTTGTTGAGTCTGTTGTTTCAATAAAAAAAAATCCTTTTTTAAAAAGTTTGTTAAATCGCTGTTATTTGGTGCGTGGATCTTTTTGAAAAAAGTTTGATGACCTCTTGTTAAATTGATGTTTTACAAACTTTGTCGGATTTAATTTTGGTCGAAATTATTTGATTGTAGAGACAAATCTAACACAACACTTCTGTCTTGCGAGTGTTAAAGGGCACTATCTGTACCCCTATGCCCTTGTTTTAAAAATATTGCAGGGGAAGGGGTGCGATTTTCCCCCGCTTCCGGTGCCCTTCTTGTTAATTCCATTTTTTATCTTTTACATATTTTTTGATCCGCTTCACAATGTTTTGTTTGAGCATTAACAATGGAGGCCATTCATTACAAACTCTCATGTTTCAGGCTTTTAACATTAAATCTTTTTATAAAGTGTCGCTTCATTTTAACAATAGAGAAACAACAATAAACTCACTCGCTTTGACGTTTCGAGAGTAAGCATGCGATCTTTGTTTAGTCAGGTTTATAGTGCAAGACAAACGAGTTGCTTTGTAATGTAGATTGAATCTAATATTGAAGCCTAACATCAAAGAATTTAATCAAGTTATCGTACTTCAGTCAACACCTATTGATTACAAGTGAATTGCAGGTAGACCTGAAACTTTTAAAAAGCTATATCTGAGAAAATTTTGTAATTTTTATATTGCTCTAACAACTGTGATCTGTTGATAATTTAGTAGATTGTGAAGAAAACTTTTGCAAGATGAAAAAATTCAAATGCAAATCATATAGGTTTTTTGCATGAGATTAGCTTGTTGTATCCGCGTTAAAACGAATAAAATATTGTTTTTACACCCTTAAAATCAACATCAGTGCAAATACTAGACCCGATCTGAAAAACCTTTGGCTGGAGGGAAGCGGATTCCAATCATATTTATGAACGAAATCTCCATGATTTGTTTATTATAAAGCGTAGTGCTTCTCCACTTTTTAATGTCGCGGACCAAAAAATTGGGAAAACAACAGCGTGTCTTCACTTCATATTGGAAAAAAGTAAAGATCAAAAAAATGTTTACTGTAATTATGCCAGTATTCTTTTTCCATATTGAAGTGAAGATCATAGAAAAGATTTTCATTTTAATTAAAAAACATATAGCTTTTTAAAAAGCTGTATGTTTTATTAATATGGCTCACCAGTGGTCCGCTGACCGTAGCTTACAATTAGGAAAGAATGAAGCAAAGCGGCATTAAGTTCAGACCTACAACTAGCAAGAAGAAAAAAAAGCATTTATTTATGCTACTCTTGTAAAGATTTTTGAACGGGCAAATTTTGGCCCCAGTTAAAAGTAAAAACAGCATGTTTATCGAAGTTGCAGGGAAACCCAAGTTCCATTTATAGAATTATTATAAGATGAATATACACGTATATTTGAAAATAAAGTTATGTTCGCATGCAATTGGTTCATTTGCAAGCAAAATATATGTATTAAACCCAAGAATTTGCACCAGAGGTTTAACCTCTGTTCTATCAAACTCATGCAGTGATACTAACTACAGTGTACACTATAGTCATGAAAACTATTGCCAAAGGTTTTGAGTATTAAAAAACTTCCCGGGGACATAATTAAGTAATGCACCCCCCGAATTTTTTCTATGTTATTCTTCTTTTCCCTCGAATATTTTTCTGCCCTAACTCAGAAAAGCTGAGGACCAGTTATGGCATTGTTTTCTTCATTGTCATGTAAAAGCGGTGTTGATGTATGCCGCAATATTGACTTGACTTAGAGACTACACATCTCTAATTGAATTGATGATTTGGTTTACAGTGGTTGCACTACAATTTAATTTGTTTCTTCACTGTGCATATTGTTTATTGTTTGATAAATTTCTGATACATGTATATGCTGATAAATTGCAAATTCTAATAAATTCTAATGGTGATTAAAAATTTAAGTAGCCTAATTAAACTTTAAACAGTAGAAGAGTGGTTGTAGTTGAGTGGGCACACCTCCCTAGAAGGATGTTGAAAAAATTTAAAGGTTTTAGTTTAAAGTACATATTTCTAACTAATCATCTTCTTTGCCAAATTCAAGAGTATTAGTTGCTTTGAATTAGTTGTGCCTAAGAATTCTTATTGTATGGCTATGATGCCCTGATTGCTGCTTTCTGTTTTAAGCGGAATCACCATTCTAGGTAGCAGCGTAACCTCATTAAAAAATTTGGTCATAAAATGCCTGTATCAAAAATAACAAAAATTATTCAGGTAGACTGAGTATCAAACTCGCGTCCTTCTGCTCGCAAGTTACACTGTCACCACTCTAAACCGTCTTTTAATTTGAAGCGCAGACCTTTTTTTGGTTTCATCTTCGCTTTAAAAAAAGATTTACTTTTTTGCCTCCGATTTAAAGTGGCCTAATGATTTACGACAATGTCTTCGCTTCGCTTTTAAAAGCAAAACAATAGTTGCCCTGGATGCTATTAATATTAAAGCATGGCTTTTACTAAGTTTTTACTGTCGCGATATCTCACCATACCATCTAAGCAAGGTGTAACTACAGTAAAAAAGGTTAAGAATCACTGCAATAGAGGCTTAATTTTTGATTTGATTTTTGAAAAAGTTAAAAAGTAATTTATGAGAAACCGAAACAATTTTTCAAAAATTAATTTTCGAATGCAATGCAAATTTAGTTTTTGGTGCAATGAAATGACAAGTTACGGACTTACGGTCTTCGTAAATTCAACAAGGTCACCGAAATCGAGCATAAAAAATTATTTTCAATCTATGTTTAGTTTAAATATTTCACGGGTGCCACACGATTATTAAATTTGGATATAAATTTTACAGTATAATAACCTGATTACTTTCAACTGTTTTAAAAAAAGATTTTTATTTATTTCGCAAATGTTTCGTTTTAGTATCGGTGCTAATTATAAGATTCTACAATTGCCAGCCAAACAATGTTAAAAATAGCTATTTTTTTACGTTTAGTTTACCCTTGAAGAAGCATCCAGCGGGAGATTGACAGCTTTCTACTTGTCGTCGTTGCGCCAGGTTAGTTTTATTGTCAGTTGTTTTTTTACTTGAAATCATTGAATCGAAACAGATCATGTAATAACTTGTTCAAGCACAACTTGCCCAAGTGCATTGCTTGAAGCTTGTTGAAATGCGCTCATATTTGTTTTCATTGTGATTTTGGTTTTTCATCAGCAACTGTTACACGTAGTGTTTAACGACAGCTTAGTGCAAAACCAACCCGATTATTAACCTACTTTAAAGTATACGAATAGAAAAGTACATGGTTTATTTAAAATTCTGCTGAGATTTATAAGTCTTTAGAAACATACAACAAATTTTACACAGATTGGACTTTTTAATGTTTAGTGAAAAAATCACTTGGATGTGATTTACCTTAAAAATGACTTAATTTTTCTGCAAAAACTATCTTTACTCCTGAAAGCCCGAAAATGGTGAACACGTCGCCCGCAAGAGCATTCAAGCGGCTTGCGTACTACCCCAGATAATATGCTTTTTGGAGTCACCAGCAATCACTAATGAAATTAGACATTTTTTCCCACTATTTAGCTCGCAAAACAGAGGCTTATAAATTATTATTCTTAATTGCACTTCTTGCCAACAAACATATATGGAGCTCATCTATTGAAATGATAACAATTTTTTTTAATCATCGCAACATTTTTGGGTAAAAAGCTTGTTTATACATGTATTTAGTGAAAATTTATTGTTGTCTGTCGAGTTTTTAAATAGGCTTAAGTTATAATTCGGTCCACGAATTATTGCTTGATTTTCAACTGTTGAGCTGTCCGGTTCGGTTAAGCTTGACCCACGCAGGCCTGGGAAAGCTAAATCCCGGTCGCGTTAGGCTGACATCCGTATGTATGGAGTAAAGAGGCGTTTCTTCGCCACTCATGCAATGTATGGAGTCGGTGATCAGCATAAGCAAATTTTAGCGACTTACTGGCAGGTCCTGTATATAGATATTAAACAAGGGGAGTCCGGACTGATTCCTGTGGGGCGTCATCTTATGGCATCATAACCTGCTTTTTTCCGGTACCAATGGTGAGGGTAAAACTAGGAACAAGTTCCATAATCAATGAGACCATGTGCCTGTCCAGAAGAAGACGAAGTAACTTGTGGGCGAGGCTGCGGTGCCATACAGTATCGTAGGCTGATGTGAGATCGACAAACACACCGCCGGACTTCTTTTTAGCGGAAAAACTATCCCCAATTTTTTTGAGTTAGAAGAGTGATTTGATCTACAATCAACCTCCCACCCCGTGACCCAGCTTGCTCTTCTGGTAGCAGTGGGTCTATAATTTGTTTGACGAGGGCATAGATAGATAAGTTTCTCCAATATCTTGAAGGGGACACAAAGCAAACAAATAGGTCTATAGCTTTTCGGGTCCCTAATAGGTTATTCGGCTTCGGGATGAGAATCACTAATGCTCTTTTTCGAATTTTTGGAAGCTTGAGTTGGCGCATGCAGAAAGACAGAAACTTTTTGAGCAGGATTTCAAGGCAGAGCCAGCTTGGAGTATTAGTTCTGGGCATTGAGATTTAGGGCCCGGAGTTTTTCCAGACTTTAATAATTGGAAGGCATTGGCAAATTCTTCCGAAGAAAAAACTACAGAGATACATTTTTCAGGCGGTATTGGAATCCTCCAGAGTTGGGAAACTTCTCTAACAAAAAGTCTGGCTGACTCACGGTTTGTTGTTTTGTATACTCCATTTTTAACCAATTGCCAGGCAATCGAGTTGGCGGTAATGGGGAAGAGGCGGCGTGTGTGTCTAGTGCTTCCAGTCAAATTGTTAATTCTATTTCATGCCAATCGACTGGAGCGCGTGAAATCGATGTTATTGACAACTTCGGACCAGCGATTTTTTCATTTTTTATTAACATTCGACCGCAAGGCCAAAGTAACTGAACTAGTTGCTTCCCTCTTCGGAGCCCGTAGAAAAACCTGGTAGAGGTGTTTTCACTTCGCATCCCAACACGGTCTATAGTTGTTTCTGCAACCACTTCGAATTGACAAAAGATGGTTTTACAGAAGGTATGCCTCATTAATAGAGCTAGACTCAGGGGATGGTAATTCCTGAGATAGATGGTTTGTGATGAGGCCGTATAGTTTCCAGTTTGCCTTGAGTTCCAACGCTTGTACGGCTCACTAGAGACTAAAGCCAGATTTTTTGAGGCCGCAATTAGGGATGGTTGATGCATAAGTTAGAGTCTAAACGTAAAAATCTTTTTTAGTGAAAAGTGGATGCCAAAAAAGACTTGCATCAGAAGCGTTCGATCTTTTTGGCAAAAAGCAATTTAGACTTTTTAAAAGTAGCCTATTTGCGGGTCGAGTGAATAAACCAATGGGGCCAAATTTCACAGATGAAAACTTTTTTTGAAATTAGCAAGTATTTAAAATCATTGCCAAAGGTTTTAGTCTTACATTTATCAGTCAGAATGAAGAAGCGAATCAAACTGAGGTATTTGGTTAAGAAGAGAGCTTTTATTGATCAATGAGCAGTGAGAAAGCTGAATGTATTTCAAGCGATAACAAAGCCTTTTTGTATACAAAAAATAAGGTTAAGATATTTAATAAAACCCTAGAGAATTATGAATAAGAAGAATCGAGAGCGGAAACGTGAAAGGTAAAACAACCTCAAACGTCAAAAGAGAATATGCTGTCGCTCTAACAAAGAGCACATTGCGTGTTATCCAAAAGATGCGGGCCTATAGCAAACTCGTGAAATAGGCGATGTTGAGAGCTGATATTATTAGATAGTAAGAAGTCATCACAGCAGTCAAACACTGCTGACGACTAAGTAGTTATTGTTTTTATTGTTTTTTAAATTCCCGTGGAGAATTGTTTTTCTAATTTGCTCAAAACAGCTCCTCTCCATGGAGCGTGGAGGTAGACTGGATAGATATTTTTCCAATTTGCAGATCGATTTAGCATTTAATTGCTTGACTTTTTGGATAAAAGTAGACTGAATATGTGTTCCGGGTAGCCATTGGTGCTTAAAATAAATCAAACTTTGTCCAATGCCGTTTGCAATTGTCCTTTTTCGAACAGATCATAAACGCCCTGAGAACCAAAGTACCAATAAAATTAATTTTGAGTCTTTGGCGGGCTTAATTATGAATTCTTTTGTCACCCACCTTAATCCTCAATCTCTCCTTCCGTACAGTTTACTTATGAAAAAGAAACCATCTACTTCTTTCCTTTTTTAGACGTCTTGGTAGAAAAGCAAGAATTGGAATTTGTGACTTCGGTATACAGAAAACCTACTTTTACCGGCCAGCACCTGCGCCGAAATTCTTTCATCCCGCAAAAACTCTCATCCAACGAGAGCTCTCGTCTGCACTTTATAACTCAGTTTCACTCGCTTCTTCTTCATTCTGACCATTTCTCCCGAAGAGTGTCTGAAGAAAAGTTTTGGAAATGATTCAATTCTAATTTAAAATTCTGTACAACAAACCGTCTCCAATTCTGTACAACAAACAATTTTTTTGCGTCCTCAAGTTTCCTCAAGTTTTTCTCAAACTAAAGTTTGTTAAGAGCGCCTTTTTATCAAAAAAAGTACCTTTTTTCTAAATTTTGACCCAGCCAAAAAATTTTCCGGCGCATCTGATTATGAAATAAAAAACACACTATCAGCACGAATCAAGATTTTGCCTTTAGTTGCTTTCAATAGTTTCAATTCACTTCTTTGAAATTGTTCTTTGTGCATCTAAATTGTGTTTTTGATTTTCGAAGTCGCGAAATCCACTTAATGCTTGTGAACAACATCTTTTAGGTTTATTCAAGCCTAAAGCGAATCAATCGATCAAAACAATTGTTAGCTATAAACATCGGGCGCTAATTCAGCTCTGGTTTACGCGTACCGTACATCTGCGTTGTATCTTTTTTTAAATGAAGTTGAATTTCAGCGAGTATCTACGCTGAGCGTAGATACTCGCTGAAATTCGATTAAGCAAAGAAAGTAACGCCGAACGTATACTTCAGCTATACGCCAGGTATGGATCAGCCCTAACTATCTTGCTATGAGCAAGTATCTGGGTTTTACAAATGCAATGTTTTTTACTTAGCATACTAAGTTTTAACTTTTTATCAATTATTTTGCTCATCCCAAATCATTACCGCAAAATCAGTTAAACAAAAAAACATAGTAACTTTAACCTTAGCTAAGTTTCTTTTTACACACCTTGCTTTTTTGTGTTTACCCATGATTGCTACTTCTAAGAAACTATAAACAATTTAAAAAAATTCTAAACTTGATTTTGCTCTTTGAATAAAAATTGACAAGACAGTACTGTTGCTATATTAAAAAAAACGTAAGCATTTGGAAAAGCATTAAAAATTCAAAGTTTAATTGTTTTAATGACAACACTAGATGCTGGGTTTATAGTATTAGTGTCAACATCGGATACGTAGAAGAACTTGAGGCTATACACCCTTGATCACAATCCTATTTTGTCTTGAGTCGTGCATTTCGGACCAATGAAAAAATTGAATCGATAATCTTGGCATATAACGATTGGTGCTTACTGTTTCTGATAACATGATAAACATTGATAGTATGATATATATTGCGTCCTAGCAACTTGTAAGAATGAAATCACCAGAATTGCTCGTTATAATAAACTACCAATATGCGATTTAGGGCCTAGACTATTTGTATGACGCAAAACTAAAGACAATTTGTTACCGAAAGCAAATATTTAAATATGTTAAGCTTTTAATCTTTGCTCTTTATAATTTTTTCAAAAATTTTTACTTCAATAATAAAACCGAGTGAGCAAAAACTTTGTTTGATATTGTGCTTGTCGTTGAACAATAATGTGATAGTAACATGCAAAAAATTGCAGCAACAAAACACAGAGGCATCAAACGGCCACGTGAAACAGTCTGTCCATTCAGCTGATCAAGTAGACAACAGCGAAGAGATGGATGCTGTTGAGAAGGCAGTGCATAGAGTTGCTGGTAAATAATATTTCATCTTTATATTTATTGGTCATAAAAAATTTTTAGTAACGTTATCAGTAACGGTAGAGGTCGCCATTTAGCTATAAACAGAGTAATCTCAATTTTTGGTTTTTATTAAAACCAACAAAACTTATTATGTCACACAAATTTATATAAATTGTATTACTTCTTTCTTAAAATTTAATACATGGAAATTAAGATTCAATTAAGGCAGTGTTGCACAAACTTTTTTTAATGCCGACCCCATCACAAAATGAATTTTAACTAACGGCTGCCAATGAGTAAATTATATGAAGTTACCTATTGTAAAATGACAGGTTTCAAAGATGCCCTTTACTCCTACCGAAAAATGTAAGTCATAACTTTTAACGAATTTATTTTAGCAAAATTTGAAAAACTTTGTGTTCATGAATTCTTTGATCTTACATACTCACAAATAAACTTGCAAAATTACTCAACAAAGCTGCTATTATCAGAATAGCTGCGAACAAAATTGTTTAATGACTTAGCAGTCCACAATTTAAACAAAAATTGAACCAAAGCAGCATAATTGCAATATAAAATTAATTGCTGCCAAAAAGGGTGATATGCACTAAATTTAATTTGGTTAAATTTGCAATGAGTCGAGTGCGTGATATGCACGGCGACAAGTTTCGCATTATTGAGTTTAGGCGTGCGATGCGATTCAATTTTTTTAAACTTTATTTCTTTTGTCTGATTGAGTCCAGAAAAAGTTTGATCAAATATTTTTCTGTTTGACGGTCTACTCCAATGAGTTCTATAATAAGCCTAACCCTAAAAAATGCTAAAGTCTAATTGTACTGTATGTTACAAAGATACAAAAATAAGCCAAATGAGCCGCCAGATACTATTATGAGATCTTTAGAAAACAAATCAAAATATTGAAATCAAAGTATCTTAAGCTTGGCATAAATATAACGTCTGTTGATGTTTTACCAGTTCGGTTAAACGTAACACTTTACAGCTCAACTAACTTAAACCTCTAAATTAATTTTGCTTACAAGATGTTAGCTTACGATTATATATATATAGAGAGAGACCTGTTTATTTGCATCAAAATCTTTTCAAGGTATTTAGCGGTTAAAACAAACACACTGATTTTTACATATATATTAAAATTGAACAAATTGATTAATAATGATAAGCAATTTATATTAAACCAAAATTCACTATAAAGATATGATGCAGGGGTAGGAAGGGACAAAAAGTCATTTAATCACTACCCCCAGATTATTTGAAAGTTTCACAACACGCAATTTAATATATTAGTTATTTAGATTTTGGTGAGTAAAATTGATTATTAAGCATAGAAATGATTAACACAACACATATTACATCATAAATATAAATCTACCTTGTAGATATGATGAAAAAAAACAAAGTCACGAAAAAACAAAAGGCCAAAATAGATAAAATTAAACGACAGAATAGCGCTTAGCATAAATTAGATTTGAAATAAAGGCCAATAGCATAAAACAAACAACATAACGATGAAAAAAAAAAAAAAACAAACAAAAACAACAAAAGCACGTAAAACAAAGGCCAATAAGATTAAATTAAACGACAGAATAGATCTCGGCATAAATTGGATTGAAATAAAGACAAATAGCTTAAAACAAACAACATAATAGATTTTAGCAAGCAATTAAGAATAAAGAGGTGCACAAAAACGATGCAAAACATAATATTTCTTCTAGTTGAAGCTTAAAACATTAAATTACTTTTACAGCAGCATAGCAGGGGTCGGCAACCCTTAGCACTCAAAGAGCCATTTGGATCCGTGTCCCAAAGAAAAGAAAACATCGGGAGCCACAAGCGGCTAGCAAACAGACTGAAGACTTTTTTTTGTCTTCACTTCGATTTCAATGTAAAATCTTAAAATACTTTTAACTAGGTTCTAAAAGTTGTACTCCAGGTTTACTTTATTTCAAAATTTTACAATAATACTGTACTATTGTGAACATCGAAAAAAGAAAAAAAAAGTCTTCGCTGCTTTAAGTGTATTGGTTTAATTTTATCGTTTAAATTTAAATAAGTATTCCAATTTGATAATTAAATGTTCATTTATTTTCCAAAGCCACAAGGGGCCGCAGAAGATGGGCCAAAGAGCCAAATGCGGCTCCGGAGCCGCGGATTGCCGACCTCTGCAGTATATGTAGTTCATCTTGTATTAATACTAAAAAATTATAATTAATATGGGTAAAATTTGGATGTTGTTTAAATTTCATAGGTATCTAGCAGGTGTTTGTTCAATAATTTATTAAATGATTTAATTTTTTTTAATTTGTGTATTATTTGGCAGTTTGTTCCACATTTTTAGACAATTTACTGTAATATTATTTGACGATTTACAAGCCAAAAATATGAAATAAAGATGTTCTTATTATTTGATTCCCGTGTGTTATAAGTATGAATTCCATTTAATATTGGGATTTATCTTTAAACTCACTTTCATTGTATAATCAAAACATGAATTTCATTGCAGAATATTGGTACAATTCATTCACCTTTAATAATTTATAAAATGCATACAACTTATTTAATCTTGTTCTATGTGGTTGCATAGTAATATATGGTATAGTTCTATTATGCATTTTATTAAGGTTCATTAGTGTTGATTGATTTCCATTTCCCCATAAAACTATGCCATATTGCGGTCTGCCTTTTTATAAGTGCGTGGTACACGAGCTTTAAATTATTATTGGACAAGCATTTTTTTAAATGATACAGCATTTTCACAGATCTAAGATAGAAAGTATTTAAGATTTTAAGATTTAAGATAGAATTAAGTACGATTGACACATTTGGTGTCTAAAATAGGTCGCGGTATAACAACAGGTTGAAAACCACTAATCTAATTCGATCTTTTCTTTTGTGGTTTAAATTAATTTTAAATCCTTTTAAAAAGAAAAAATTCAATTTTTTTTGAAAGTCTATCGCTATTACAGTCCATCAATTTTAGATCTGGAGAAGCTCGGGTCAGTGTAATCAAATTGCTGAACATCACCTTGCCGTTAATTATTTTAGTAAAAATATTACTTAAGAACTGGCTTTAATCTAAATCTCAAAACTATTTGCTTCCTCAATAAAGAATCTTTTCCACAGGAAAATAACATCTATTTGGTAGTATACTTTAGAACAGGGGTGCCCAAAGTTTTTGTGGAGCGGGCCGCATTACATTCTTTTTGAGTTTCTGCGGGCCACACAATTAAGCTTTGTATAAAATGTTTGAAATATTTTTATTTTGAAAACTACACATTAAATTTTTTAAGTCTATTTCCTAGAAAATTAAACAATTTTGAAACCGGTGCTAGACTTTAATAAAATTAAAGTTCGTTTTAAATTAAATTATTTACAAACACTAGCACATCTAGTGCGAAGTATGTAGCTGTGACTTTTCGCCAATAAGTTTTCCGTATCTTGGTGTGTATTGTGTTGTAGAAATTTGAAGGATTGATAGAAGATGTTCATCAGTAAGTGCTGTCCTATATTTCGATTTATTGAAGTTCATGACTGAAAATGTCTTCTTACAAATGTAAGTACTTCCAAAAAGAGAAGCCATTCTGGAGGGATGCTTGCGCAAAGCTGGATAGGTTAAGGCTGGGACTAAGGAATAAAACTTGTCTAAAGGCAGATCTCGGAAAGATGATTTCAAGTCAGAACTTTCTTGCAGTTCGATTAGTTCAAGTTGCACATTAGTAGGTGCACTTTCTGGACCACAATGAAAAGGATTAGAAAACAACATAAATTCTGACTCATGTGAGTGGAAGTCACAAAATCGTCGCTGAAATTCTTGTTTAACATTCTCAAACATAGTGGTATATTTTTCAGAATGTAGTAACAACAATGCCTCATTGCCGTTTTGATCTTCTTCAATTAGCTTTTTACATGCATTAAAGTGAAATAGATCTCCTTTTTTTAGTTGTTTTTGCAATAATTCCAGTTTTCTTTGAAATGCTTTCACGTGATCATAAAGACCTGAAACAAATTTTCCAGCTCCTTGAAGATGCAAATTTAAACTGGTCAAATGATTCATAATATTTGTTAAAAAAGATAAATCACATAGCCATTGATAGCATTTTAGTTTAGGCACCTGTTGATTTTGGAATTCATAAACTCAATAATTTCGTTTCGTAGTAAAAAGAATCGCATCAATGTTGCTCCTTTACTTAATCATCGGACTGCAGCAAAATAGACAACGTCTTCATACTCTGCGTTACACTCTTTGAGAAAGGTCTTAAACTGGCGATGGTTTAATCCTGTTTTTTAATAAAATTAACACATTTTACCACAACATTCATTACATCATTCATGCTGAGAACACGTGCAACCAGTGCTTCTTGGTGAATGATACAATGGTAGTGTATCAAGTCGGATTCAGAATTGTCGATCGCTTTTTTTCTCAGAAGAGTAACAAGACCTGATTCTTTTCCTATCATGGAGGGGGCATCATCCGTTATTACACCGACTTACTGAGACCATTTCAAATTACTATTTTCAATAGCATCAGACACTGCATTAAAGAGATCTGAACCTCGCGTCCGATTTTTTAAACTTATCATAGCGAAAAGTTCTTCAGAAATTTGAAAGTTTTCTGTTACTCCTCTGATAAAAATAAGCAGTTGAGCTGTAGAGCCATTGTCCGTGGCTCATCCAAAGCCAACGACACAGATACATATTTTTCTATATCGCTTTTAAGTTGGTCATTAATGTCACTGCCAATTTCTTGAACTCTACGCGTTATTGTCATTCGTGACAAACTTACATTTTGGAATGCACGTTGTTTATCAGGGCACACTATTTCTGCAACTTTTAGCATGCAGTCTTTGACAAATTCACCTTCTGAAAATGGTTTTCCTCGTTTTGCTATTTCATAAGCTACGACGTAACTAGCATGAGTAGAAGCCTGCGATTCTTGGTTTGACTTTTCAAACATTAACTGTTGTGCAACAAATTCTTTTTGTAATTTTTCTATATTTTGCGTCCGCTTTTCTCCAACCAGCTGTTGATAAGTTGTGTGATATTTTTCAAAATGCCTCTTCAAGTTGTAATCTTTCATGACAGGTATGCTCGTTTTACATATCAAACATAAAGCTTTCTCTGCACTAGCAATAAAAAAATACTTGTCAGTCCATTGTTTCTGAAACGTGCGACCTTCATCTTCAATCTGTCTTTTCTTTGCGGCACTAATTTTTTAATACTTGATGACTAAAATATGCGGCAGTTAGCAAAGCTCTTCGTTTTTTAATACGAGTGTATCTGTAAATCTTTAAATTTAATCTGTAAAAACTACGCGGTGATAAAAGCAACATAAATTGTGTAAAAGGAAAAAGATTACTTCATCACTTATATAGTAGCTAACGAGGCGTAACTTTGCTGCTTCCTTTTCTACTTCTACTGACGTCATTAAACAAATAGCGTTTACTGAAATTGATTAAAATTAATGTTTGAAAAAAGTAGTGCCAATAAATTTGACAGTAACTTTTTTTTACAAAAAAATTGAAAAGAATTAATCAAAAAAAACTTAAATTGTGAGACAGTCAGTCGCGGGCCGCAAAAACTTGTTATGCGGGCCGCATGCGGCCCGCGGGCCACACTTTGGGCAGCCCTGCTTTAGAAGGAATATAGAGAAAAAGACTGTATGCAGTCTGATGGCAAATGATGTCAATAATGATTGTTCTAGAGAAGCAGGCGTTCTGTCCATCATAAAACTGACGACGTATAAGTCATTGTGACCAGTCACTACTTGCGTTCTCAGATAAAAAACTAACTTTCTTCATAGTTTAAGTGTGAAGCAAGTGATAAGTAGATGATGAAGTTCTGCATTGAAAACAGTTCAGATAGTCACTTTTGGCATTGTTTTGTCAATTTAGTTCTTGTAAGTTAACCTAAGATTTTATATTGATGACTGGAAAATGTGTTGTGTTGTAGCTAATGGTAGATTAAACTGTTAAAAGTTATCCTTTATTCTCCTCATATTAAGTAAGAGTGACGGGTTTATAAACTTTTTTTTATGGTTCTTATAAGAGTTTACAATAACCTGTAACCGAATAAATGTATTTAATTATGGTAAATATTCTTTACTTGCTGTTTCAGTTTAGACAGCGGCTAAAGCATTTGAGGTTTATGCTTCACAAGGTTTATATTGGAATAACCTTTTTGTCATCAATTTTTTAAAAAACAATTTTTTGAAATCAAATAAAAATCTTTAATTTTTACGTCGACCTTTTTGTTCAAGACGCAAAAGCATGAATGATTTGTTGTACACTACTCATATATTATGAAAGACCCGTTAATAAACAAATCGCGCGTAGATGTTAAATTGAAATGTTGAAAAAATACTCTTGAACCGTTTGCTTACAACTATGGTCGAAGAATTTCGCAAACTTCTCGAAGATTAGCAGCGTGTTGCAATATGCCAGCAAGAAGTAAACTCTTTGTTTTATGAAGGTTAAGTTGTCGCGAAATTGATAGTAAGTTAAAAAATAAACTGTTCGAAATAATGAAGTTAATTCTTTTTGAAAAAGAAAAAATTTTTGAGGAAGCTTTTGCAAAGTTTGTTTTTTCGTTGGCGTTTTATTTTGATTTTGTAAAACTATTAAATTTCTTTATGATTGCAATTTTAGTAAATAAAAAATTTCGGTAATCAATTTAGGATATCTTAAAAAGCTGTTTTTGTATCAGAATTTTAAAAATCTTTTGTCAGTTCTTTTTAATTTAAACAAAAGTCATTTCGCATTTTGTCAGAAATTGATTTTAACATTACTCGAGTAGATAATTATTTTCGTTAAATATTTTTGTTTATACTGGCGTTAGTTATATAAACTTTTTTTGGCGTTGAAAATGATGGCATTTATAAGTTTAAATTTTTCCTTTAAGTGGTTGGATAATTTTTTTGATTTAGTTGTTAAATTGTATAGCGATTGGTCATTGTTTGACGCCGAGTTAAAAATCGATCAACCAGCTGTTCTCGAGTTTCAGCTTCACTGTTACAGAGACAACAAGTCACAATGAACGACAAAAACAAAAAAATTTTCTTAATGTCGCGCTGACGAACAGAGAAAAGGAATATCTAAAAGTAAAAAGCATCGACCAAAATATAATTGAACAAGCTTGAAGAAATTTTTTTGTTCTTATGCATGTAGATTAATATACGAAGAAGGTTATGTTGCTTAGCTAGTAAGCTAAATTTTATGCAAGATTCATGAAGATGTTTGGACAAGGACCAACGGTAACTTTTTGCGACATACTGTATTTAATAATGCAATTAATTCATGAATGACGTAGACAAAATAGCAAATTTTTGACTTGAGTTTGGATTATTCAACTTCAAGCACCTCTTCGCCCATTGGACAATAATTTTTACTCAGTGTGCCCTGTTATTCGTTGGCCAATTTAAAGCAGAGCTTTCTATTTCAGTTTTTGACTGGTCCATAGATAAAAACTGCTGAAAGCCTATTTTTATACTTAAGTTAGCTAATTTTGGGATACCCTTTTGAATTAAATACTTTTTAAGTCAGTTTCACAATTGCAGTCAAAACATATTTTTTTTTATGATAATTATCTTAGGCAGTATATTGGTGATTTTTTAAAAATGTAAAATAAGCTGGACGCTGTGACAAACACTGATCTACGGTACAATACTTTGGTTGAAGTGAGTTGATTTTCAAAAGAGTTTTTTGAGAGTGTAGATGGGTGGACCAGTTTGAAACTTGCTGTCATGGATGGAAGAGAGTCTGGAACTCTCACAGAAGAAGAAATTATTGCCATTGAAGCTTATGACACAGCGATGATAAGCGGAAGAGGTAAGCTCAAAATACAAAAGAAGTCCTCTAAAAAACTAATTAGTTTATTATGGACAGCCTACATAAGTTAGCAACATTATTTTAAAAAAATTTAAAAAGCTTGATAATTGAATTGAAAAATTTTTTATAATTTTGTTATAAAGGTAATCTAATGATTTTTAGTTTTGCTGATTTTCGATTAAACCAGTGATTTAAGAGCGCAAATTTTCACATATTCTATTAGCTTACATTTAAAACGTAACCTATACCGAGTCAGTTGCTTTAGATTTCTGAATCACAATAGCTAAACTAAATTTGAACTTACCGGCTAAGGCAGAGCTTCCCAACAGTCTTTAAAAAACAAACTTTGTAGAAATTTTTTAAAGTAAAGAAAATCTTTGGATTTTAAAGAAAAAAGTCTTAAAGCTTTTTTTTAAAGTGAAGACTAAAAAAGCATCACAATCGGTGATGTAAACATAAATTTATCATAGGAGGGTTTGGCATATTCCAGTGTTTCCTGATGCCGGCTCTAAGCCCGGATAGATAAGGAAGGTTGCGGCAGGAAGGGCATCCGGTGTAAAACTTTTTTGCCAGATTATACAAATGTTTTTTTGGCCTTTTGCTCCTTGTCATGGTAAAGTCAAAAATTTTGAAATCTAGCAATTGCTTGATAAACAGCCGTTTTGCTACAAAACACTTTTTTACAAATTTTTCTTCAAAAAAACCCTTTCTTGTGAAAAACTACAATTTGGGCTTTCTTAGTTTTAGACAAACCGGCTTTTTTGCCGATTTTTGACTCTAAAAAACCATAAAAATATAAAAGAAATAGCCCAAATATTTTTTAAGCAAGCACGCACTGAGTATTTTAGCCTATTAATAAACACATTTAGCTAGAACAGCGTGGTCCAACTACGGGCTCGCGGGCCGCATGCCGCATATCAATTTTGCACAAGTCTTGTCGATCAGAAGCAGCAGCCGTAATTTTTTTTGGAGAACGCTATGATTTTGCGCCAAAATAGGAATTTTGGAGACCGATTCCAAGTGAAGACCTTTTTTTTTTTTTTTTTTTTTTTTTTTAGAGAACACCTGATTTTGGAACGAAAATAGGAATTTTGCAGACCGATTCCAAGTGAAGACCTTTTTTTTTTTTTTAGAGAACACCCTGATTTTGGAACGAAAATAGGAATTTTTAGCCGACTGAGGCCCGCAAACTCGAATAATTTTGAAAAGTGGCCCACAAGAGTGCAGAAGTTGGACCACCCTGAGCTAGAACATTGGTGTTTACCATGTAAAATTCTACAGAGTGCTAAAAAACTTAAAGATAGGCTAAGTCCTTGGTGCAAAACAAGAGAAGGTCTAAAAAATGTGCCATGTTAACAGACACATCCGAAAAGGACAATCTGTTATAGCTCCAAACAAAGAAAAACTAATTTTTGAAAAAAACACTAAAAGCTGAAAAGTAGTTTTGCATTACATTTCTTGAGCCCTATTTTAACAGTCGTCCTGATGAGGAGTGGGTGGTACAATGCCATGGTTACCTAAAGAGGTCACATTTAGCTTGTGCCGAAGATTTGAATACATATTTTTGTCACAAATATGATTCTGAAATTTATGATTAGGCTAATCCAGTAGTGAAAAAACTGTTTTAACATTTTTAGACAACGGCCAAATACCTTATTTTTTGTGCTTGATACTGATGTCTATGACTAAGCTGTGTGTAATTTCGTTGTGTTTACTTTTTCCTATTGTTATTTTTTTCAAGTTACATTTATATTTAGACATTTTTAGCTAAACATTTCTTTAAACATTTAGATAATTGTCCCCTGACGAGCCCAGGCAGGAGAAACAGTCTGTTGGGGCAAATAAAATTAATGTTAAATTAAAAAATTTTGTGGTCTGTAAGTTAATTATCTAACCGCTCTGACTCGACGTCATTGAGCACTTTCCTGATGAGCACCGACCAAAAAATTTTGAAAAATTTCTATTTAAACATTTCTATTTAAACATTAAACATTTAAACATAGACCCGACCCTTCGGAGTCACCAGTGCTTGCACTCCCACCCTTGATTAAGCAATGCACTCTTGACTTGTGACCTGTAGAAATGTATTGTTGCTTTTTATACTTTTTTTTCTTTTTTCTTTGTAAATGTACTTTTAAAGTTTGAATGTTAAGACACAGGTACGGTGACCATGCACAATTTTTTGTGCATGTTATAACGTATATCGTTTAGTTGCCGTCTCCCTATTTGCAACCTTTGCTCTATTTTGTCTTCAATTATTATCAATTGTTTCTTTTGGGTGCGAATAAAAACAAACTACTACTACTACTACATTTATTAGTGATTTTTGTTGCTGTTACAACTTACCCCAACTGGTGTTACAACTTACCCCATTGACGGGGCACATTGTAACGCTTTTTTTAAATATTTAAATCGTAATTTTAACCACTAAGCTTTGAAAATTATTAATTTATTTTTTTGATATTAGTTAAACAATGATCTAAATTTCCCTATCTTTTCTGCGAGTTAGGAGAATAAATATAGAGATAAAAAGAAAAAAATGATAAATCGGAGTGCCTGCAGTCAATAAAAAGCAGGTCGGCGGCATTGTATGTAGTGATCATGGTTTTGCTATTGATTATAACATTATTTATAAGCTAAAAAAGAAGTTCAAAGCTTGTCCTTGGTGCAATTGTGGCAAACCTATTTAATAAATTGTTGAAATGGTTCCACTCGGCTTCGTTGAAAGCTAAAACTATCTATTGTCTATTGCAGGGATGGCAAGCCTTTTTCATAGGAGTCGTGTCAATAAGCGACAGTTTTATCAAAATTACCATTAAATGGGCCATTATAAAATGAGTAAAAAACCTCTAATCTCGGCCCAAATTCATGGTGAAGACTAAATAAAAACAAAAAATAAAAAATTTACTTTCCATCAGCGTCCGATCCGTCCTAGAGTAATGTTGCTGACTAAAAAATTTTTCATTGCAACTATCTATTCAGTTTCTACCCAGTTGCTCGCGCCCCCGGAAAAACTTTTCACGTTCCCCAGTTTAAGAACCTAGGCTTAAGACGATATTTGTAACATAGCTCCTGTTTAATTTTTTTTCAAAATAAAAGATTAAGCCGTCATAATGCCTTGAATTTCGAAACGAATCATTGAATTTCAACTAGTAGATCACGCTGTGACCCGTGGGTTAGCGGTTTGCCATCCTTGGTCTACAGCAATACAACATCTTACTTTTGGCATATTTTTATCAGCCCCTCGTGCAACACCTCATTTATGTAATTCTCTGAGCAACTTGTTATATGTTTTTAAATCAAAAAACATTTGCAGTAAAGCTCTTTCTAAGTTTTTCTCTACTTCTAAAAAAATTTTTGAGCATTTTTAAGCAAAAATAGCATTTCTGCTGCTTTTCGTGGGCATAAATCCATACTTGTACTATGTGGTAATCTAATAAACCAAAAGAAAAAACAAAAAAATTTCATCAGACAACAATATCACCGAAAGCCGTTTGTTGAACCATTTAAAAGATTGTTTTGGTTCAGGTTCAGCTTCTGCAAATCTTATTTTTACGAATTCAGTTTTTGGTTGAGGTTCAAACCATAATTATGCTATTATAATAACCTATTGTGCGCGTTTACAGTCCCGGTTCGACGCCTTAACCAAAACAATTCGGAATAATTACTTGACGGTTGCTTAAGTTCTATGTTTCTGCTCTTGTTTTTTTAGTCAAAAAAATAAGCAGTTGAATAAAATATAAAGATGAAATTTTTTTTTTTTTTTAGGTTTTTTTAGATTGAATTTGAATTTCTTAATCCCACTCTTTGATTAAAATAAAATCTTTGTCTCTGTATCATTCTGGTTTTACAAAAAAATTTCTAATGTCACATTAAATACACAGCAATTTAAATGGCGGTCATGCATCGTTGCCTAAGAAACATGTAAATCAAATAATTTCATGACACTGCAATCTTTAGAAATTTGAATTATATTTTATAACCTTGACATAATAATATTTGTTGAAGTTATAAGACAGACTAACAGAAAGTGGTTTGCAATGTAATTGTAAAGCACATTCTTTTAATTATATTTGTCATTAATTTTTTGTAATTTTTAACGAGAAATAAATATGAGGAGGAGAATTATTGATGCTAGAGGTGGTTATGATTTGATATTAATTTTCATATGATTTTATATTGTCTTGATATTAATTTCTTCATACAACTGGGTACTTTTATGCGGGATAAGTTGGTTTGAATAAAAAGATGATGATATGGTTTGTACAAAAAAAGATTGTTAAAGTTGCTATGTTAATTTTATTGATTATGAGTGTATGTTAGATTTCCACAAAACTATTAGAGATTGCTTCTATTTTAATGTTTACCCAATTTTAATTATAAAGCAATTGATTTTATATTTGTAGATGCAAGAGATGAAGTCCAAAAGAAAACATTTACAAAATGGGTTAATAAATATTTAGCCAAAGTAAGCTAAATCAAAGATTTGTTTTTGTTCCTTGATCTTTATTTTATAATTATTACTGTAGTCATTATTGTAATATATTTCTTTTAAACAAATTTATCTATTAAATTAAGCGTAATTTTGCTTATTCAAAGCTAAATTTCTAACTTTAATGAAATCAACATTTTATTTGTATAAAATTTATTGAAATATGTGCATCCTAATTAAGGCATTGCAAATGTTATCTTTATATGACTGAACAATTTTTTATTGGCTAATTTTACATTCTTGAAAAATATTTTTGCTAGATATTGTTATGTGGTTTTCCTCATTGGATTCTTTTAATAACTTGTTTAGATTTTCTCAAAATTCTAAAAACAAATTTGTAGCCTTAACATAAGTCTTAACCTTGACCTAAATCATTATGCCTTTTAAACTTTTATAAAACAGTATGTTAATCTTATAAAAACCAAACTAAAATAAAATCTACTAAAAGTAACAACTTTTTTTGGGTCTTTTCCAGAAGAGACTGTAACTGTTGTTGGTGAAACTAGCTTGAAATCCTCTTACAGCCCTGAGAGACAATAAAAAAGAAAGCAAGAGAAAAATAATTTTTCAAGAAGCAATAGTAACTACAGGGAGATTTTGGGTTTGTTTCACTAACAAAAATTGCTTACAGTTGCTTATTGAAGAGACCCTTTTTTTTCTTGATCTGCAGGATGTGGAAGCAAAATTTACAATATTTCAGAAGAGAAATTCAAAGACTGTGTATAGCCAATTAGTTATATAAAGTTGTGAGAATTTGTTTGTCCTAAAAAATGTACATAATATAAAATATTTTTATTCAATGTGGTTTCTCCATTTTTTAATAACTGCCTCCATATGCCTCCTGAAACTTGAACACTTTTCACAATAAATTTGGGAGATAATTTCTTTTACTCTTTTATGATATAACATTTTTGAAAGAGTCAATATTGCTTTATGATATTCTGTTGGTAGCACATTTTAAATTTTGCAAATAGCAAAATATAAAAGGTTATGATTTGGGCTAGAATGCAGCCATAAACTTGATTTTCAAAAATCATTAAAATTAAATTTGCAAAAACCTTTAATTTTTTCATCTGGAAAGATTGTCACAATGGATGACTTTTTCTTAAGCCACCTTTTTTCTTCATGGCTGTTGTTAACAAATGTCATGGTGTTTTTATATGAGATTTTAATTTCAAGTCATATATTATTGCATTTTTGATAATTTTGTTGTCAACCTTAAGTTCAACTGCCTTTTTTTCTCATGGATTTGGATGGGTCTTTTAAAAGTTTGAATCTGAGAGCTTTAATAAGTATATGGGTATGTTGTTTGTTGCTCCCTCCCCACTCCAGACTTTTTAAAAATTGATTTGTGTATAGTCATTCTCTTTGCATTATACACAGTTTTTAGATGTTAAGTGTGTTTGTAAATTTTATATATGTTAGTTGCAAAAAAAAAGGTGTTGTACTTTTTGAAAAATAACTTTTTGTAAATTTTGCTTTCCTACCATATAATAAACTAACAAAGAAAAAAGTAATAAAATACTTGAGTTGTTTGTTTTTATGGATCTTTCTAAATGGTTAACAATCAAGGCACTAGGTTTGAAGCAACCATAAATAATTGTTCTATCCTGATTTCAAAATTGCTTATGTTATTTTCTTTTTTGTTTTCATGGTTTACTGTTACTAGCCTTGCAGTCTTTGGGAATTTCCTAAAATTTTAAAGGTACTGTATTTATTTGAGTATAACATGCACTTGTGTATAACCTGCACCCTTAATTTTTGATTAGAAATCAGTATAAAATTTAGTTTTACTTTTTCTCTACTCAGGAGCCAAGGTATATAGCCAAGGAAATGATGCATTCGATTATGAAATACCATTTCCTTAGCTAGCCAAGCCCTTGTATATAACGTCCACCCAGGCTTTGAGTTTTTATTTTGGTAGAAAATTTTGCATGTTATACTTGAATAAATACAGTAATCAACTAAACTTGGTGAATAGTGAACAAGAACCATTTTTTTATGATTTCTAATAAAACTAAAATTTCAAACTGGTTTTTAAATTTTCCAAATTCAGAAGTTTCTTATTAAATGCATTAAATTTCAGTAGCACCAAACAAGTGTCTTTAATTACTTAAAGCTAATCCAAAATACACTACATCTTTGTATTATTTTATTGATTTTTCATATATATTTTTCACCATGCCTCTTATTTCAAAGCAAAAAAAAACATTAATAATCAAAAATGCAGCTCATTTTTAGCATTATATTGATATTTTAACAGCAATTGAATTGCCAAAAAAAGTTTCAATTTATTTTCACATAATTTTTCTTTTGTAGACAAACAAGAGTGTTGGCAATCTATATGAGGATTTTAGAGATGGACACAATTTAATTGCTCTTTTGGAATCATTATCTGGAACAACATTGGTTAGTTGGTGACAGTATTTTTTTAAAACTTCAGTTATTGCCCACAGTCTACATTAAAATATTGTTACTGCTGTATGTGTTTCATTTAAATATCTAACTTAACATTTCAATATCTAATGTTATATTAAACTTTTGAATCATGTTAAAAATATGCCCCCAAAATTACATGATCCCATAGTGTGACTTAAATTGAAAATAAAAAATTTAATCTTTGGATGTATTTTTAACATGATTCAAACTTTTTTAGCACTTGACCCCTTTTTTATAAACTGAGTAAATATTTGTCTAATTGTTAAGTCAAGCATATATTGTTATGTAAGTTTACTTTTGATTTTTTTTGATTTACTGGTATTTCTTTTGTTATATGACCAAAAATGAATATTCACAAAGCAACACACAGTTATAACCAAAAGATACTTTGTAAGCAGTTAGTATTGCACTTATATTTGATAATTAATACAAATTATGGTGTTTATTTGTATTTTGTTTATTTAGAATGTAAATCTACATCAACTATTGAGCATTTAACTTTATCCAATTATCAAATTGACTGAGTAACACTTTGATTCATCTGTTCTAATAGCTAAACCTAGAAGTAATAAACTTTATAGAAAGTTGCATTTAACTTTTGATTTTATTTACGGGTACTTGATTTAATCTTTACTGACTAATTTTTTTGTTTTATTTTTTCTCTATTCCTTGCTTGGTATTTGTGAATTTGATGTATTAACTTATTTTAGGAGTATTTTGGTATTTTTGTTGTGGGTTTACTTGCAACAATTATAAATAGGCAGACTAGAATTGGATCTTTTCAAAATTTTAATAAAAATTTTTGCTTGGGCTTATTTCTAAAACATAGTTCTTTTTCAGTATGTTTCCATTTTGTTAATCTGTGAACTTAAACAAGCATTTAAATTACATTTACAAGATTTATTGATGCATGTTTACAGCAAAGCAATCGATATTTTGATTTATTGTTGAGTATGAGCATGTTGAGAAGTTTTAAAAATTGTTTTTCTTAATGCAATTTATGTTTAGTGTTAAATTATTTCCAAATATTTTCATTTAAATACAGAAAAACAAACTAAACTAAAAGTTTCTTTTCCTAATTTAGACTAAAATGCATTTTAAACTGTTATTACTTCTAAATAAAAATATCTTTTGGTTGCAGAAATTTTCATTGTTGTAATAAAGACTTTTTGATATTAGTCAATATATTGTTATTGCAAACTAGATAATATGATAAACTATATATTATTGCAAACTAAATATAATAATTATTGCAAACTAGATATAAACAATTTAGACTATTATTATTATTTTATAATTTCTTTATTATTTTCCATATTTATCCTCCTGACTTGTGAAAAAATGTCAGAGCCGATTATATTTAAAACAACAGTCTAGCAATTTTTCTGACCTGCTTCTGGGGATGCTAAGATATTTCTATTCAATCGATGTTTTTTATTTGGTTTTATAGTTTTTTTATACACAGTTTTTTGGTACAAATTTTTCATTTACTTTTACAATTAATTCACCACTTTTTTTACTGCTCATTATACGCTCGTAGTAAGCTTATATTTACAAGTATTTTTTTATGTACTTAACTAAGATATTTCATCTGGCAAAGAAATTGGAAGACTTGTTATTGGTATTTGAATAGTTAAACTTTAATAAGCATTGAAGTTTATTTTTCAGAAGTAATTGTTCTATAAGTCAAAGAAAGTGTCAATAGAATTTTTAAAAATTAATTATGGAGCATAAAAATTGGAATTCTTAACTAACTTCAAAACAAAAAGTAACGCTAATATATTTTGAAACATTGTTTTATTCAGGATGTTTTGGAATTATAACTCATTTCATCTTTAACTGCATTGTACTGTTTAACTGAGTTTAATGCAGTTAAAGATAGAATGAGTTATAATTTTAAAACATCCTGAATAAAACAGTGTTTCAAAATATATTGGCTTTACTTTTTATTTTAAAATCAATTACTTCAGCTTCTTTCATTTTTAATCATTACAATTTTTATGGGTCAAAATTATTTTCAAGTTGTATTCTAATGTCTTATTTCTCACACCAAGATCAGTTAAATATTTGTTATATATTGTTCTAAATTATTACACATTAATGATTAGTTTAATGACACTAAGTTATATTCTTAATAATATTTGAATGTAATGGATATACAAACTTAACATTATTGAAATGTTGTCTAGTTTGTCTGGTATTATTGTACTAATTTAAGCTTGAAACTACATAAAAGAGTTAAACTTTTAAAGATGTAAATTCTATAATGTATTGCAAATTCATTTCTACAGTTTATAATATTTGTGTTGAAAATTTTTGTCTTTGCCTCAATTAAAATTTATGAAAATCACAGCACAGATATTAGTAATATATTACTTATAAAAGGGATTTAAGACTTAAATGTTTTAATTTATTCGTTGTGAAATCTATCAGCAGACAATATGACAATATTCTGAACTAAGTTTTGGATGAAAAGAAAGAAAAAAAATTTCTGTAATATTATTGATAGGTAACTATTTGGCGGGAGACAATTTAACAGGAAATTAAATAGTTTTGATATAACTTCACCAGGGTTGAAGTAACAGCACAAAAAGTTTTGTTATATTATTAAGGCAATATTATACTACATTGTATTTTTAAAATGCAAAACTTATAATTGCCATTATTGCATATTTAAAAGTTAACTGTGATGCCAAAACTTGTTTTTACCATCTGTTCTTCAGCTGTTAAGAGTCAAAATTTGCATTTAAAAAATTGTTAAATGTGTTGAATTTAGGGATGTTCCTAGTTGAATACTAATCTTTTAGAATTTACAATGGCTTAATTTTGAATATTTAAATTAAAAAAGATACTTAAACAGTTAAATTTTTGAACCGAGGTTGTTTAGCATGTTTTTCTAGTTTTTTATGAAAAAGTACAAATATGTACTACAAAGACAACAGGTTTGAAGTTTTGCAAGTGTACGAAACTTATGATGTCATAATAAGCACTATACAGTATATAAACATTTTTGTACAAATCTATTCTGGTTGACACGCATGGTGCATCAAAAAATTATCAAAGTCAGAGGGGTTATTATATTGAATTATCAATCCATGAAAATTATTTTAAATATTTTTTATTAGCTCTATCAGTTTGTTTTGTTTATTAGGCTTGTCAGAAGGCAATTAAACATCTGAAAAACAAATACAAAAAGGAAAGCATTGGCAAAAGAACTTAAAACAACAAGAAAAATACAGCAGTAATTAAATATGTTAAACCGGTTACAAATCTTTTTTGATTAAATTTCAATGTGTAAAGTTTTTCTGTCGTTGCTTCGGCTGATGTTACCAAATAATAAATAAGTTTATTGGAACAGAGCACTTTAAAATGCTATTACAAAAATTAAAGATTTTTAATGCATTCTATTAATGCAATGAATTTATTCATTATTTGGTAACATCAGTCTGAGCAATAAAAAAAAAACTTTACACATTAAAATTTAGTTAAAAAAGATTTGTAACTGGTTTAACATATTTAATTACTGCTGTATATTTCTTGTTGTTTTAAGTTCTTTTGCTGACTTTTTATTGTGTTGTTAAGCTTTTCTTTTTGTATTTGTTTTTCAGATTATTGATTGCCTTCTGACAAGCCTAATGAACAAAACAAACTGATAGAGCTAATAAAAAATGATTAAAATAATTTTCATGGTTTGGTAGTTCAATATAATAATCCCTCTGACTTAACCGTCATTGAGTATATTTTTGATACTTCCTGCATGTCAATCAGAATAGATTTGTACAAAAATGTTTGGCAATCCTGTACTTTAGCATGGTAAATTAATCCTGTACTTTAGCGTGATAAATAAATTTGCCACAGTTAGTAAAAAAATGGGATTACTCAATTTTTGATAGTGAAACTAACCTGGACTCCCCTCCTGTGGTTATTATTGCTTAGAACAAAAAGCATTTGTGAACATGGTAAATAAATGCTTTTTGTTCTAAGCAATAGTAACCATAGGGGGATCCAGGTTAGTTTCATTATTAAAAATTGGGTAATCCCATTTTTTTACTAACCCTGTTAAATTAACCCGGATCCCCCCCTGTGGTTATTATTGCTTAGAACAAAACGCATTCGTGAATTTATTTACTGCGCTAAAGTACAGGATTACCAAATGTTTATATACTGTATAGTGCTTATTATGACATAAGTTTTATACACTCGCAAAACTTCAAACCTGTTTTCTTTGTAGTAGATGGTTGTATTTTTTCATAAAAAACTAAAAAAACATGCTATGTGAAACAACCTTGGTTAAAAAATCTGACTATTTCAGTACCTCTTTTAATTTAAATATTCAAAATTAAGTCATTGTAAATTCCAAAAGATTAATATTTGATTAGGAACATTCCTAAATTCAACACATTTAACAATTTTTAAATGTGAATTTTAAGTCTTATTATTTGAAGAACAGATGGTAAAAACAAGTTTTGGCATCACAATTTACTATTAAATATGCAATAATGGCAAATATTAAAAATAAAATGTAGTATAATTTTGCCTTAATAATGTAACAAAACTTTTTTGCTGTCGCTTCAACCCTGGTGAAGTTAAATTAAACTATTTAGTTTTCCACAGAATTGACCCTGCCAAATTGGCTTTCAGACAAATTGGCTTGCCAGTAAATTTGTCCCATTGAATTGTCTCCTGCCGAATAGTCTTGGTTTGTAATAATATAGAGTAGTATTAAGTAAAATATAATTAGATTGTTATTTTTTCTACAAAAAACCATTTTATAAGATTGCTTGGTTGTAGATTTTTATTGTTTGATGCTTGTTGAAAAGTGAAGGCATACTTGTTATTAGTTACTAACATATTTTCCCTTTTTTCCTTTATCTCAAGCCCCATGAAGTAAAGTACTTATTTTACATGAGATTGGTAAGCTATCATTGACTTGTTTCTCACATTCAGGTTTGTTTCATTTTTGCACTTTGTTATTGTGTCTCTCTGCTTAAGACAATGCTTAAAAGTGCAAGGCATGTGCTGCTGTGTGACTACAATTCACCAATTATTTGCCATGTTTTTATTGAACTGTAAGAAGCATGAGAACAACAAGTAGTCATAGTCTTTTGGTTTATAGACAATTGTTTAAATTTGCAATTGTTGAATTAAAAATTGTTCAAATTGACAATTGTTTAAAAATAATACTATGTGCAGTTGTCTGAAAATATTATTTTATAAACATTTATTTTGTTTTTTTAATAAATATCTAACTCTAATTCTATTGTTTGTATTTGAAAAGTTTGGTTTGGCCTGTACAATACACAATGTCATACATGATACTTAGTGCTGTCTGCTACAATTTCTATACTTTTTCTAACATCTTTCCATCATGTGCATGATTTACAATGCCACTCCTGTTGATGCAACAATACATTGATAGGAGCCACAAATCTTACATGAAAAATTATATCCAGTTTTTATCAGCACCATGTTTGACATGTGCACTAAAGTTTTTCATCTGCACATGTGGAAGTGGATTCCATCTAATTAAATAATAAACACTGGTCTAGTGTTAAAGCAAAAAATATAGCTTATTTTTTATTTCTTTCACTTTTTTTGATAAAGTAATTTTTATTTTACTTTTATTGATAAAATTGTTGACAATGCGGTTGAAGTGTTAGAGTTCTGTGATTGTGATCAACATGGCCTTGGTTCAAAATACACAATTTTGTTATGTTCTTGGGAAAGACACTTTGAAATTTTTTGGTAAACAACCAAAAAAAGTCTAAAAAAAGTTTTTTTTAAGTAAGTTTTGTTTGGTTTTGTTTGGTTTTTGACAACGAAAATCTATTAACTCAAACAACAGAATCTTTGACCACAAAAAGTTTTTGAAAGCAAAATCTATAAACAAGAGTTAATGGTTTGTCAGTATTTTTTTAAAATTTTTTTTAAATAAAATAAAAAAAAAAAGCAAAATCTATAAACAAGAGTTAATGGTTTGTCAGTACCATTGATTATTTTAAAGTTCTGTAAAACCAAGAATTTATTCAAAAAATTTTTTATCTTTTTAAAATGCTTTGGATCCAATATTACAGAGATTCGATTGACATGTAACATAAACATAAAAAAATAGATCAATACAGTTTTGGTTCAAATCCTACGCATGTCAATCTGTTGTGTTCCAGAAAAAACACTTCAGGGCATTTTCTTCTGGCCAGTGTCTTAGCAAATAGTTTTAAATTGTAATAATACCACAATATAAAAATTAAAAAACCAATAAAATACCATACAGCAATGTTGTGGCATATCCAAAGCAATTCAAGGTAATTGCTTAATTTTTGCCCTAAGCTTAATGCTTCTGCTGTTGTTTTGTGAGTTCAGAGGAGAGTTAGATATGATTTTGATTAAATTTACTTCCACTATATGTGAAGCACTAATGAAATATCTTTAATCTATATATCAAAGTTAAATTTAGTAATTAGAAAACTTTTTAAACTATTAAAGTAAAATTTTATTTATAAATACATATTCCTTAATTTTTTATCTTCAATGTTCTCAAAGCAAAAGCTTTCATAGAGTAGACCTCAGTTAATCTGGATTTGATTTGACAGACAAAATTATTTGAATTAGGTAAAGATTCTGATAATCCAAAGCTTTTTATTAAGTAGTACAGTATACAGGAAATCATTTGTACTTTCAGTTTTATCCGAATTAAGCAAAGTTCTGCATTAACCAAATCTGGATTAGCTGAGGTTTACTGTATATCATACTTTAAGATAATATTTGTAACAAAAAAATTTTTCAATTACGTTAACTTTTTCTTGTTTGTGGTATTGAACTACAAACTTAATTATTATTTATTAATATTAAATTGAAATTTTGATTTCTATCTAAGTTTTTAGCTTAGTTTGCTTGATTCTGATACAAGTGTACGAATTAAACTTGCATTTAGAATAAAATCTTGATATTTTGTTACGTTGGATGCTTTATTGCTGTTGTAATTTCAATATGTTTACATCATTGCTTTTTCATGACATGTATGGATAAGTTATTTTGTGATAAACACCTTGGGATTTTTTAATTAAATTAATTTTTTAAACTTTGGACAGCCATTATTTATTTAAGAGTTTATTGCTATATCTATAAAATGTTAGTATGTACTTATATTGATTGAGTGCTTACCATTAACCCATTATCAGCCAGATTAAATTTTTTTGAAAGTTTTTCAATTTTTTTAATGTCAATGATGTTTTGGACCCAATAGAACTTATTTATAAAGTTTTTGTGTTTTGCAAAAATTTTAAGTTACTTAAAATCAATGTCCCGTTTTTTGGATAGTGGCTGAAAGTCATAGGAGATTATCTTACTAAAAAAAAAGGAAAATATGTTTTATTTCATAATAAATAACATTTATATTTATCACTAAAATAAATAAAATTATTTTTATAAAATTTATAAACTCTAGTTAATATAACCAAGAAGTATTTGTATCATGTCTTCTCATAAGACAAATAATTTGTAACTTGGGGTCACAATTAACTGAGTTTTTTACCCTGATTTCATTTAGAATAAAATTCTAGGAAGCATCTGTTGTGTAGTGGAATTTGACAATGGGAATAAATTTGCATAGGCTTCATGCTGCAGTTGGGAAAATGGCATTATGTTGAAATTGGTTGCATCAAATGCTCTCATTTGTCTATTCTAATAGCTTTACTAACTAGTCTTTTGAAATTTTATTTTTTGTTCTAATCGATTTTGATTTGTAGTAGTTGGCTTAGAAAAGCAGGACACTGTGGTTTCCTCATGGTGGTCAATAAAGGCATATTTTTATCCTCAAATGCTATCCAATACAGAAACCAAGCATTCACAACAGTGATATCAAGAAACTGTGTCAACACAGAGAACCACCACTTCTTGCCATGATTATGAGTCCTGAAAGAGACACTTGTTTGCCAAGCATGCCCACTCCATACATATTGTGATTATATTTAAATATGCATTTGGTCATATTAGACCAGGGGTTTTCAACTGGTGGGCCATGGCCCAGTGGTCGGCCACAGTGGTGTTTTCAGTGGGCCACAGAGCATAAATCAAGATAATGAAGTCATTATGGTCGAAAAATCAAAAACAAATTTCCAGCAAGGATCTTTTATGTTTTTGGGATAAAAATTGAGAAATTGCAGACAAATTCAAAGTGAAGACTTTTTTTTAAAGAAATCGCCAGATTTTTGCGATGGGAATTAAATTTTGTGGACTGAAGTGGGTCATTAAGTTACCTTGGGTTGAAAAGTGGGCCATGGTATGAAAAAGGTTGAAAACCATGGTATTAGACGTTCAAGTACTTCTTTCTGGGAGTGCCACTTGTCGCTAACAGTTGGGAGTACTGTAATATAGTTTGTTGCTACGGAGATAGGTTTATTGTCATTCCACCTAGTGACAAGTATTTTATTAGCACAGTCAAATCTGTAGTCAATAGATGCATACTCATTTTTCTTCTGCATGGTCTTTGCAACAATTCTCTTAAATGGTTTTAGTAGCTTTTACATTTTTTTGTAGCATTGCAAGGGTTTCAAAGCTCTTGAAAAAATTATCTAAGAATATGTGATAAGATTGTTCTCATCCCATTTGATGACAAACAAGGACCAAAAAGTCCAAACTGCATGTAACTTTCCTTTAGTTTAGTCAGATAAAACCTTACTTTAATGAATTTATCTTATCTAAGTTTGAGTTGTCAGAAAGGTAAAGAAATTGTTTTTTATCTCTATATGTCGCTCTAGTCATTGTATTATATACAATTGGCATCTATCTGGTGCTCTCAGTACATGTCTTGGGGTTCTTTGTGGTAACCACTTATTAAAAGGATTTTAATGAAGACTTGCGTTCATTACTACTGAGCTAAATAGATGATTTTTTCTCTGTTTTGCATACTCAATCCTATAATGATTTATCTCTTCAAGCAATCCTATGTTAAATAAAAGTTCAAAGAATACTTTAAGTACATAATTTTTATATTTTTCTAGCACCGGGTTAAGCAAACTACAGTCTGCCATGAATTTTTGTGCAACTCATGAAAGCCTTGAGCAAATAACTTTACTCTTTCTTCCCTTTCAATCATGGTAATCTCCAAAAAAAAGTCATCACTTTCAACCAATGTTCAAACTTTGGAAATTGAAATTGAAAGTGATGACCTTTTTTTTTAGAGATTACTATGTTTTTGGGTCAAAAATGGAGATTTTTGAGGTCCAAATCTAAAAAAATGTGTCAATTTCCCATTAATTTTATTAAATTAGCTGTTTTAAATCTGAACTCACTGTGTCTTAAAGTCAAATATATTACACTTAAAGTATAAAAATGAATTAAATTGGTAAGATCGGCAGCGTGGTTGAGTGGTTAAAGCGCTGGGCTCATGACCAATGCAGTCTTGGTTCAAAATCCACTTGCGCCATTCTGTTGTGTCCTTAGGAAAGACACTTTATGGCACCTTCCCCAGCTTGGTGGTCTTGGCAAGCAGTTCTAAATTACAGTCATATCTCTATTAAATTACAAGCGGACAGCAATATCTTGGCATCTCCAGAAGCAGGTTGGGGTAATTGCCTACCTATGTATTAGCGAGTCCGTTGCCTTCCTACGAGTCAGGAGGATAAATATAGAGATAAAAAAAAAGATTGACAGAAAAGTTTATTAATCTTGGCATTGTTAGGCAAACCAAGGTTGAGAGGCACAGCTTTAAACTCTCATATTTTATCAAAGCAAGACCTGAGCTGAATTGGGTTTAGATTAGGTACTAATACAAGGAGCACAATATTTTGAAATTTAGATCAAATTGATTAATTATAATAAAGTTTTAGCTGGCTCTCCTTCCATATCAAGTCCAAGAAAGGTGCCAAAATAAGGTTGAATGCCAATATGCCAAATAAAGACAATAAAAAAATAGTGATGGGACGATTAAGTGGAATCGAAAATCAAAAGAATTGATGATTTTTAAGGAAGCGGAATTGGCATCAAAATCCAAAAATTTTTCATAAAAATTTCGATTCTTGAAAACGATTCCTAATTTGTGTATTTATCTTTTAATTATATACCTTGGTATGACTGTGCTGGCACATATATACTACTGATGTGTTTAAGTGCTACTTCTAAATAACTGTTATTAACTGCTCTTTTGAAAATTTTATTTGTTACTTTTAGTTTTTAACCAATAGCAATTGTGACGTTATTATTATATCAAAGACAGAAGCAGATAAAAAGTAACTTTTTTAAAAAAGAAAAAGTTTTGCAAGGATTAAAGCTGTAAAAATTGTTAGTCTATTATGACAAATAAAGATGAATTTTAAATGACAAGAATCGGAATCGAAATTGGCATCGAAATCGAAAATTTTCGTTGGAATCAGCATCGGAATCGAAATTGAAAAAAAAATTGGCATCTAATCGAAAAAAATTTGGCATCGTCCCATCACTAAAAAAATTCTTTCCTCAGTTTCTTGTTTGAAGAACAGCTTGTTAGCTGTTATAGAAAAGCTGTTGTAATTAGTTCTGTTATTGCCATGTGTTTCTTACCGCTTGCAGTAATTGCCAGCGTTCAATAAAAATTGATTGATTTAGATTTGACGGGTAATGTAAATCAGATTAAAACGTTATTGTATATTGTTGCAAGGACAAAATAGCCAATTCCAAATAAGTTTAAATTTGATCTTTGTCATTGTCATTATAAAATATAACATTTTGCAATGAGCAATACTGTTTATAAGATAAAAAAAATTAAATTTGATATTAAAGCAAAAAAAACAACAATCCTATTTACTTGAATCATACTGCACCAACATCTGGAAGAAAAAAATTTGTTAGTTTTTTTTAAGCTACTTAAACTTGTGATTGCATTATTGAGTACAAAATTTATGATATTATTCAATTTGTTTTGCACTTAAAGAAGAATATATTGTTGTGTTTTTGACAACAAAGTTTTGACATTGCAAAGACTTGTTAATCCAGAAAAATGTGTGGGTTTGCTAATGATGTTATACACAATCTCTTCAATTGCAATGAATTTTTAAACTGGCTAACATCTTGAACCAGAGGCGCATCCAGGGGCTGATTTGGAGGTCATGTCAGCCCCATTTTCGTTTGATGTCAGTCTCCTTTGCGCGCTGATACGCAACAAAATAAAACTTTTGTGTTAATAAAAGTGACGCTTCGTGCCAACTTATTTATAATAACTGGTTTCTGTTTTTCTTTCCTCAAAGAGTAGAGACGAGCGCGTTTTCGCTTCAATGTTTTTTGGTGCAGTGTCCGAATTTTTAGCGAAATGTCTGAAAAAAATTTTAAATGGTTTGTACAAAAGTTTGATCGATAATTGCGTTTACGGTTTTCAGTATCTACAACATTCAACAAAAATTTTGCTTGATGCTTTAACTATACACTAAACACCGTTTACTTCCTGACAGACGGCCCTATACGGTGGATGAGTTTTAATTGCCAAAACGATTGCGGAAACCGTTATTTACATTTTACCGCATTTAAAAAGAAACTCGAAACCTTAGATCTTTGGTCAGATTTGCTGCTTGCGCGCTTGATGCGGCACCCGATGGCCATTGTTGAAGCACGGGCAACAGTCATTTTATTCCAAGTTTTTTGTATATGAATTTATTTAGTTTATCATAGCTTTTATTATGACATCATACTCATCTTTTGTGACACAGTTTGCTATCAGAAGATTAGGCTATTGTAGTTTTGCTTAGCTTAAGTCAGGGATGTCCAACTTGCGGCCCGCAAAGGAACTTTTAATCAAATGCTCCATCATTTTGAATTATTGCATTGCCTTTAAACTAGGGTTGCCATACTTCCGGTTTTTCCTGGATATGTCCGGGATTTTAGTGGTAAAATCTCCGTCAGGAAAAATTGTTAAAAAGAGCTTAAATATCCGAGATTTTAGCGTCAACTAAAAACAATGGGTAATTTTTCAAGGAAATACGTTGATTTTGTGACGAAAATTGGAGATCCATTCGAAGTGAAGACCCCCCTTTTTTTTTAAAGAACACCATGATTTTGAGAAGAAATTACGGGAATCGGAGATCGATTGAAAGTGAAGACCTTTAGTTGGTGCGCCTATGTCTGACCGGGATTCCGCCTATTCAGATATGGCAACCCTTCTTTAAACCTCCTCAACTTATGTTGCGCTAAAGACTCCCGAGTGTGCCATAAAACCTTTTGAAAAGCACTAGTCCAGCGTTGCCCACATTTAATCGACAAAATAAAGCTCTCAAGCAGAGTGAAGACCTTAGGGCACGTGGTTTTGGGGATGAAATTTATAAGTCAGATGCTGATTTTGAGTGAAGACTTTTTTTTTTTTTTTTTAGAGAACTCTTATTTTGGAGACGGAAATTTTCGAACTAACTCACATGAGAACACCACTTTGATTGTTGCAGCGATTGCGGCCCTTGATAAACTTTCAGACGAGTATTTGTCCCGTGACGAGTAAAAGGTTGGACACCCCTGGCTTAAGTGCATTATTTGATAAAGTAGTAAAGCGCTTATACAGGTCCAATTTTACGATCGCAAATTATCAATTGTGTTGTAACAGTTTGCTTTACAACCTTGAAATAAAATGACAGAAACAAAAAATTGTGCACTAAAGTTGACTATTTTTTTTTTTATTAGGGCACGCTTTCGTGGGCAGTGGCGTACGCAGAAAGTTTCCAAGGGGGAGGCCAAAGTTTAATTTCGTCTCCGACTTTGCCATTTCTTTTCCAAAATCATGGTGATCTCTAAAAAAAAAAAGGTCTTTACTTCCATCCATTTCGTCTCCAATTTCCCTATTTTTCTCCCAAAATCATGATGATCTCTAAAAAAAAAAAAAAGGTCTTCACTTCCGTTTCGTCCCCAATTTCCCTATTTTCCTCCCAAAACCATGGTGATCTCTAAGTAAAATTTTTCATTTTTATGGTCTGAGGGGAGGGCCATGGCACACTGGTGTTCGTGGGCTACTGCTCACTTCGTCAGGTGCAACAGGTGCATTCCATTGCACCTGACGAAGTGAGCAGTAGCCCACGAAAGCTTGTGCCCAAATAAAAAATAGTCAACTTTAGTGCACGTTTTTCTGTTTCTTTCATTTGATTTGAAAAGTTGACACGGCTCCCCCAATTCTTTCCTTCTAATTCAACCTTGAAATAGTGTTGAACTTAGAAACTTGTAGTACTGTAGTTTTTTATAATTGTAAGTATTTCTATGACGAAAATAATTTGGCTAATACATTCTGGCAAATTCTGATGGCCGTACAAAGAAAACTGAGATTTTAAGATTTAGTCGATTACAGTAGAAAAAGGAAAAAAATTATTCCGGTGTTTTTGTGATATTCAGTTTAATTTTATTACAAAAATTATTAAATCCCCAAAATATCTGTTAAAATTTATTGTTTATATGCAAACAAAATTTTTGAGCAACTTGAAATTCCGTTTCTGTAAAATTTTAAGTAGCCTATGGATCTTTACCATTGTTCCCAACCGAACTCGTTCTGCGAAATGAAAGACTTTTACTTATTTTTTTAAAACATCATTAGAATGATCGGTAGCACTACTTGGCTTTTAGATATTGAGCTTAAATCTGCAAAAAAAATGCCGCCATCGTGCAACTTCAAGGCGCCATGAAGCCCCCGCGACGGCGCAAAGCATTGCGCGTGCGTGGGGCGAAGCCCCTCCACATTTGAAAAGATGTTAAAATTGTGTCAGTCACCTTTTTTGGAGGGCTGATTGCGCCCCTGTCTTGAACTCTTATTGTTCAAAATGTTTACTGCATAATGTTTAGTTTTAAGAGGTATTGCATTGTCATGAGTTCTTTTGGATATCTGAACACGAAACACTTTTTTTGCCCTTGATTGATATACATAATTGCAGTTAAATACACAGCAGGTGTGTGACGTTGCAATAAAAATAAACTAGGATGTAATATATTATAACTTGTAAAAAACACATTTTTTATACTATGACTGAATAACTCATACCACAAAATTGCTATTTGATTTACTTTGTTAATCAACAACCTTATACCATAAGCCGATAAAGCTTATGAGTTTTGCCTCATTCTGATAATCAGGCTATTTTGTTTAATTTTCATATTTAAAGAAAATGTTTTCTGTGCCTCATCCCAAGCAGTTGTATTATTCTGTATTTTAAATAATGCATGTAAATTCCCCATTTTCAAAAGATTAATGTTTTTGTTTGACATATTCATATGTATCTTTACAATCTATTCAAATCGCTGCAGATTCATAGTTCTATTTTTACCGCTAACAATGGGCTGATGTATGTTTTTTTAAACCTTCATCTTAAGGATGCATCAAGTGTATTCGATTTTCAAACGCATTAAACTGCATATGATTCATACAACCTATAAAAAGTTTATCTTTTCAATCTTACCGAATTATTGTCTATTTTACTTATTGTCGAAGTTACAGCTTGTTACTTTTATCGATTGCACAATCAAAAGCCTTGCAATATTTTGGATTTTTATAGCACATTTATGAAATAGGTATTTCAATGACTGACGATCGGTAGCGAATAAGTTTAATTAAGTTGTTTGCATGGTTTGTCACTTGTACTTTTGCAAATGAGCACGTGTTAAAAGCAAGACTCAACTTTTGCTGATTTTTAGCACGACTTCTTTGTCGAGGTTGTGCTGTCAGAAATCATCACATTGCGATATTTGGCATCAGCTTGGAATTAATTAATTTACAAAGTTACTGTCATATTCCCTTTGAGTTGATTTCTGACGCCCTTTTAAACAGCAAACTTTAAGCGCATTCATGCGGTTCAACTTCTCGTTTTGCATTGTTTTTTACCCTGCCCGTACTCGATCGCGTTGTGATAACATTCTTGTAAAAGTTGCTTCTTCGCTTTGCAGCCTCGTGAAAAAGGACGGATGCGATTTCACCGACTTCAAAACGTGCAAATCGCATTGGATTTCCTCAAACAAAGAAAAGTAAGTATAGCGATGAACTGTGTGCACAAAGCACCTCTTGTTAGATCTCTTAAGTTAGTTTCTTAAAGATCTCTTTTTCCAGCTTCGTCTCGTTAATATTAGAAATGATGACATCACTGACGGGAACCCGAAACTTACCCTCGGGCTGGTGTGGACCATCATCTTGCACTTCCAGGTTCAATTTGAAATCATTTTGAAATTTAAAAAGGAAATATTTCGTCGTTTTAATAAGTCACTGTACATGCGTATGTGATTATTTCCGATGCGTCTCGTTTGTCGTTTTATTGAAACGCTTTATTAGTCATCCTCGATTGTTAAGGAGATGAACATCAACTGCACGTCACAAGCCTCGTCATTTGACAGCGCAAACAGTTTTGTTTTAGTTTTCAAGTAACTTAGCAAATGCTGTTTTATTCTGGTTATTTGGCATTAAAATTCATTGCAATTTTGTGTACTCACCACAGTTAAATTGAAGCACTTTATGGTGGTACAAGAAATCTATTGCATGTACTACTTACTTGTAAATGACTGTTTTTTTTTCACTCAAAACACAACAAAATGCATATACCGATCACGATGCTATTGTATTTTTCTACTAGAAGAAAATTAATATTATTCTAACGACTAGTCGGACAGAAATAGTTGGTTGAACTAGTATTTGTGTATTTGCTTTTACTTAGATTGAAGAAATTTTATTGGACGACTGTGAAGACCTTTCAGCAAGACAGGCTTTGTTGATTTGGGCCGAACGTAACATGGAAGGTTATCCCGGTGTCAAGGTGACCAACTTTAGCTCGTCGTGGCAAGATGGGAAAGCATTTAACATCATTCTACATAGGAATGGGTTCGTTTTTAAGTAAAGTTGATGTCTTCTGTTTGCTTGAAGCGTTTTTGACTTCATTCAACTTCATCATCTTGAACAGACTTTACGGTCTTGTAATCCAGACATGTCAAACTCGCTGCCGTTTGAAAAAAATTTTAATAGATACTGAGTTTGAAATCGAAATAACAATGCGGTTTAGGACTAAGTTTCGTTAACAAAAACGGCACGAAATTTAAAAACTGCTTGGATACTGACCTTCTATTTGGTTCTCGCTTTGATTTCAAGATAAAATTAGAAAATTAAGGGTTATCCAACTCCCTGCGGGCCCGAGATTTGTCATCTAATTATAGAACTTTAAAAAATAATGATAAGGCGCAAAATTTAGAACCGAAAGAGAGCGAAAGTTTAAGATTTTAGATTGAAATCCAAGAGAAGACCAAACAAATGTTATTACATTGTTTACTTTACCGGATTGCGGCCTGCGGCAAATTTTTATTTAGATTTAAATTCCACAAAAGCGGTTCGCAAACGCTCACGAGTTTGACATTCCTGATGTAATCGATCAAATTATATCTGAAAAGTTGCTCCTAGTTTTTTTGCATCTGTAATTTTTAAGAAAGCTCTTTTTTTGCGTTTAAAGGCTGGAGAATTATTGCATTGTAATTTTTATGTGAATGTCTATGCTTTCAGTTTAACATAGAGGTTTAACAATCTTTCACTGTGAGAAAAAGCTTTGTTTACCAGTATTGGGCTGATAAAAATTTTCTATCAAAAGTAGCAGAATTTCAAAACATTTATCGCTTATACATAGATTACAAATGCAATGATAGCGTTAATTTAAATCATTACGTTTAAACCCGGTATTTTCCTTTCTAGTTGCGATTTGATCGACATGCATGAAGTCATGAACAGCGACAACAACACTAACCTGGAGCGCGCTTTCAGTGTAGCTGAGAAGGAATTTGGTATTACTCGACTGCTAGACGTCGAAGGTCGGTGTTCGTTATCGTTAGCTTGTTATGTTTTCGGTAAAACAAATTTTCAACGGCCAGACTTTGGCTCGTTTCCACTACGAGCGTGGAATGGAGCATTATTTGTTTTCTTTTATTGATGTTTTGCTTCGCTTGGCGGTTAAGCGCGAAAAGAAGTAAAAAATCAATAAAACAAACAAAGAATGCTTCATTCCACGCTCGTAGTCGAAACGGGTCTTTTCCGGCTGTTTCGTTTTATTTAATTAATACTTGTTGATGTTTGTGTTTGACTGACCGTCAATGTTGGTATATATGTTAGGACGTTAGGTGATCGACCTTTAGGTTATCTAAAATTCTTCGAAGCGTATCACGAGTTCGCAGTGCCATCTTCTTAAAGCTGAGCTTCTTTTGTTGAGCTGTAATACTGTGTCAGATTTGGCCAGACCGGAAACCTCCCTTCGGGATCGAGTATAATAACGAGTATACATTGATCAATTCGTTTAATAAAACTGAAAAATGCGCGAGATATTTACCATTTTTAAGCTGTAGTTTCAATGTTTATTAAAATATTTTTTTCAGAGCTTTGGTTATCTCACCAATAAAAATTTTTTTGCTCGTTAAATGAATAACGGTTACAAAATTTTATAATGTTTACAAAACTTTTGTATAAAATTTGTTTACTCAGTTACCAAGCACAACGCTATGATTTTTAATTAAATTGTTTTGTCACGAAACAGATGTGAATGTGGCCAATCCCGATGAACGATCATTGATCACTTACATATCTTCGCTCTACGACAAGTTTCCACAAATCCCTTCTCTGCCAGTCAAAGTCACCGAAAAAGTGAGTTCAACACTTGCCATGTCGACTTATTTTATTTTTGAGATTTGTTGGTTTTGACCGTGCCCTTGCTGAGCTCACCAGCAATATACGCTTTTTATGAAACAAATTCTTATTTGATAAAAATTGTTTGGTTTCAATGTTTTGTAACGTGAATTAATAATGACAATATCAATGAATTGTACAAATTTGCTTTGAAAAAAAAAACAAAAAAAAAACAAGAAATCTTCCGCTTGTGTAATCAGTTTTTTAGTTTGCTTATTCGTGTCTGCCATAAGCGTTCAACAAATACCATTAAAGCTCAACTCTTCATACTTGCGATTGGCTGCAATCATTTTGTGTGTAGTCATTTATATTCAAATTGGTCGATTTGTGGTTTGTCCCAAATTAAAAGCAATTGTGAATGTCCGGGAACCTTTTGTCTTGAAACTGAAGCATTGTGATGTTATTTACACACTTATGACGTTTGTTTGTTCATCAGGAGTGGTTGTTGATTTGGCAAGAATATATTCTGCTTCGTACGACTATTTTTGAATGGACTCAAGAACAGACGAACATTATCCGAAATACAAAAGATATTGAAAACGCTCAGACGATGTCTGAAATTGAAACACTACGAATTGAAGTGGAACGTTTTAAAACAGAGGACATCCCCCCAAAAGAGGTTTTACTTTGTGATTTTGCTAATTTAAAACCTATCCTCATAATTGTTATTCGGGCTCGTCGTTGTTTCGCTTGTTTTGTGTTCTTGTGATTTGATCGAGGTTCTATTTTCTTTTAATTATTTTGAAAACTGCTTTACCATGATAGTTAGGGTTTCAAAGACGTTGGTTTTTATGCTTCTATGATTGAAAAGTAATTTGCACTTATTAATTTTGCAAATAATCGCCAATTCGAGTTTTTATTAAAAATAAAGAACTTCTTTAATTAATTATTTTTTATTTACTAGAACGATATATTTCAAACTCTTCTCTCCAAATACAAGGAGATCGAACAAATAAGCGAAGAATCGCAAGGAAAATACCAACCTACTTCCGGAAATGACCCACAAGGAGTAGTCACCGCTTGGGATAACCTTCGTGAAGCAATGAAATGGAGAACTATGCAGCTTAATTCAAAATACGAAAAGTGAATTTTTGGTTATCCTGAATTTTTACTTAAAAAGATTTGGTAGGTTTAACTGATGTCACGATACCGGTTTAAGATTTAATCAACACAGTTATCGTAAATTTGTGATTAAATCTTGCTCCGGTATCGTGACGTCAACAAGCGAAACGACATGCTCGATTGTTTTGCATTTGGCTCGACTTCATATTTCTTTCAATTTTTGGCTCAAGTTGGTTTCATCAACCTGATTTAAAAATTCCTTTTGTTTCTTTTTAATTTAAAATTGGCTTACAGCAGTATGCTTGGTATTTATAGCTTGGATAAGCTTAATTGCCCTTGAGCTACGTATAACAGTCGGTAACTCGAGGAAGGGTATGTTTATGACAAAACGAATCGCTTTCGATTACTTTAAACTTTTTAATTAAGTAATGCGAATTTGCGTCATCGAGATCGCTTTCATTGTGATTTCATATGGTCACTGATGTTGTTACAAATCGAGTTTACCATTCGATTGCGTATCTTTTCTCTGCCATTCGCTTTTGTTTTAAGTTTTATTGGTTGGCATCGCAGATCAGGTGGTTTTATTAGATTCTGTTGCAGATTTAGTCAATACAGCTGCAGCACGAACGTCTCAAAACAACGATGGCTTCATGCACTTAAACTCAAACCAGTGCGACTTCTTGGCCTGTAAAAGGGGGGGGGGGGGCGTGATGGGAGAAATAAAATGAGTGTTTTTATTTTTGACGAAAAAATTGCCTTAATCAATTAATGACCCCCTTTTTTTTGGTCTCCACTTGTATGAAACACCGTTTACGTGGGATCCACCCGGGCTTTTTTCTGTCCATTATTTGATCTCCACATGATTGTAAAAGAAAAGTATTCTGCAAAAAAAAAGAAAAAAAAACAACTTTTATAAGTTGTTATACTGCTACTATAAAGAATGGAGGAGCAATGTTTTTATAGAAAACACTTTTACGACGTTTTTTGAGGTAGATCTACTGCTACTGCTCCAAACTATACTGATTTCCTCCCGTGTTTAAATCAACTGTTTAAAAATTTTACGGATTTGGTGTATTTTTTAGCTAATATTTTAAACCAAACCAACATTTTATTTGTCTTTAGAATAAAAAAGTTTGAAGGTATTAAAAAAAATTGAAGATAAAGTACAAACGTGCCTTGACAATTGTAGTTGCTTTATGCTTTGTAGTAAAAAAATTTATTCTCTTTTAAAACTTTATTCTTTCTTGCCCTAAAGGTTTGGATAATAATCTTTTTTTTAAAGGTTGCAAAACTATCGCTCAGGCTTGTATAGGTAGGTGTTGATCGATATTCTGTACCATGTCGTCGTGGAAGGGATTATCGAGATTTAATAAAATCAACAAGTGCAAAATTAGTCGTGTAGCTGTCTTTTTCAGTTGATACCTACAGTATTTAACAATGTTAACAATAAGTTGTTTTTTATTTTTTTAGGTAAACTTTATTGGCTAACATTGTCACATAAAACAGTGATGGTTTTATGCACTTATACTTTCTTTTAGACATGTTAGTTTTGTTTAAAAGCAAAAAAAATAAAAAGTTTAATTTTTCCTACTTTTTGTCGCTTACTCAGATTTCGTTTTTTCCAGGTTACGATTTTTGAACGACATTTTGTGCAAAATAAATGTCGCTTCAACAGAATGCCAGAAAAACCTTGAAAAGGCAGAAGTTGGGATAAAACAAGTAAACAATGTTATGTCCATGCTACACTATATAACTGTTTTATTCGATTTCGTGACTGTGAAAGCAAAATGAGCAGATTATGTCCCGCTTTTTTATTCATTAATCGGAACCGCCTTATTTCTTTTTAGTGTTAATTGTTAGGTTAGTTGAATGCAAGGTTTTCCTCTGGATTTTTTAACCTGATAAAGCACAATGTGTTGCGCGGTGACATTTTGCGCATTGGGTCATGACTTAGCTGATTGGCCTAGCGGTTCGTTTCCACTGCCTATATTGTTTAGGTTTTTGTATTTATCATTTTAGCACGGATCAGAGCAAAACATAACAAATTATAATCATCTATTTTTGTAGCGAAGTAAGGTATATGACATATTATTTCCTGTTGGCAAGGGTTGGCCACCCTTGCTTTTTGTTTGCCTGCTCTCGTCGCAATCTTTTTATATCGTTTTAACAACCTTTATCCGTTTTACACTAAGGGTAACAGAATTTTCTAACAGACACGAGAAAAAACCGCGAGAAAAAGCTAGGTTCATTTATCATTCATCATGATCATCCATTTTGTTTCGAAGTAAGGAACATGATGTGTGTTTCCTGCTGGTAAGGATTAGTTGTTTCTTGCCGCCGCACCTCCACTCTTGCCTTTTCTTTGCCAGTTCTCGTCGTAACCCCCCGTCTTTTCATACCATCTTCAACAACTTTCACCCCTCGTTTTTAGGTCTTTATATCTTACCTTTCACCGTAATTTTTATAGCCATCGCCGGAGCTTTTTCTTTGCTCATCCGTTCAATGTGCCCAAACCACCTCAATCTTTGATTTTCAAAAACTTTCTTCCATCTCAAATATCTTTCTTCACCTCCTCCCAGCTGTCTCCAAAAAGTACCAAATTATTTACACCGACGATTTTTTTCAGAAGTCCACCTCTTACCATTGAGATAACTAAAGATGTTAGACTTCCATTCTTAGTTACATGTTGAGGCCGTACCTTAAGCAGGCCATGGTTAGTTACACTTACATTAACTTAGACTTACAACTAAGGATATAATAACGTCCTTAGTTATCTCATTCAATGCAACTGCAAACAGAAAAGGACTTAATATCGAACCCTGATGTGCACCAACATTCACATCAAACCGTTCTCATCCAGGGCTGCAGAGCTGGCGAAAAAATTTATGGCTCCAGTGCCAGCTTCGCTCCAGCATCTTTAAAATGAATGGCTCCAACTCCGCTCCAGTATTTTTCAAATGACTGACCATATGTTTGCTTTGACACTATTAAAAAACTTGCTTCATATCCAGATCTATTGTAAATGATTGATTTGAACTTATGTTTGAGTTAATGCAATCTATGTATATACACAAAATTGATGAAGACACTACTATAGATATGAAGTAAGAAAAACTCAAGGCATTTCATCACAATCACGTGATTCATCTGACCACTTTATAGAGTTCAGATTACTTTCACAATTGATAATGTAGTGACTACGATAATCTAATTCCTAAAGACTGTAGTTATGCCTTTTAGGCTTTTTTTATATAATAAAAGTACAAAAAATACATTTGAAAAAAGTACAAAAAGTACTTGTTAGACACTCTGCATACTGAAACTGAATATGGTACTCTTATTTAAGAAGACTAGCTCCAGCTACGCATTAGGATCTTTAAAATAACTGTTTCCTACTCTGGCACCACTCCAGCATCTTTAAAATGACTGGCTCCAGCTCCAGCTCTGCTCCAGCATTTTAAAAGAAACTGGCTCCAGCTCCAGCTCCAAATCCTTAATTTTCCTTGAGCTCCGGCTCCTAGCTTCAGCTCCAACTCTAGCTCCGCACCCCTGAATCTCATCTCACCCCTTTCACTCTCACTGCTGTTTTTAAGTTTTTATACCGTTCAATTATGGTTGAAATCTCTCTTTCTACCACACCTTTTTGTCGAAGTGCCCACCAGATCACTTTTCTAGGCACTCCATCAATGCTTTTTCCAAGTCTAGAAATACCATAACTTCTTGCCGCCCCGTACTTTTCTATCCTTTGTCTCACCGAAAATATCGGATCTATTGTGCCTTTTCCAGGCATAGATTCCATTTGCATTTCATCTATCTCAACTTACTTCCTCAGCCGCTTTTCAAAAATTCTTTCTACAACTTTGATCTCGTGTTCTATCAATTTCACACTTTGTAGCTGCCACAACATTTAGCCATCTCTCTTTAGAAAAAGTTAAAATTTCACTCTTTCTTCAGCTTTGAGAAGCATTTCTTTTCCATCTAAGAAACCATTTGCCACGTCCTTAAAAATAACACCACTTGGACCTCATGCCTTTCCTGCTTTCATACCGCACAGCGTTTTCACCACATCGTTCTCAGTAACATTTTGGCAAGACCCTCGATTTTTGTGTGCCCTAATTTTTTACTCCATTCATTTTCTTTAAGTAATTCTTGCTCGTACTCCTTCCACATTTGTATCTTATCGTTTAAAGCTATCTTTAACTTCAGGCCTACCATACGTCCTGGTCTAGCCGGGACAGTCCCGTTTTTTAGGCATTGTCCCGGCGTCCCACCCGGTTAACCAAAATGTCCCAATTTTAAGAGAAGATCTGTTTTTTTTTTAGAGATCACCATGATTTTGGGAAAAATAGGGAATTACGAGATCAAATCGAAGTGAAGACCTTTTTTTTAATTTTTTTTTTTAAATATTATCTGATTTTGGGAACAAAAATTAATAAAAACGATCTAAAAGTCTCGCGATTTTTGATGAGTTTCAAAAATGTGCCTCAAACGGAAAAGGTTGAAAAACACTGGTTTATCCAACTAATTTAGCCTTCAGTTTTTTTGCAATAAAGGTATTTTATTTGTACTTATAATTTTTAGATGGCTGAGGAATCATCAACCATACATCTGCCGGCTGAAGTTGAAAACATATTAAGTGAATGCCAAGGTTATGTACAAAATATGTATGTCGACGTGCAAATATTAAAAGATGAGAGTTACAAAGACGCCAACTTAGTTTATAAAACGTAAGCAGCTTGTATTTCGTTTTAAGGTTGAGTTTTGAACACAATTTAGCGTTAGGTTTTAAATAAGTTTTTTGTTACTTTTTGATTTCTTAGAAGAATATCTATTTTAAACATTTGTAGTGGAATTTTTTTGTTTGTAGTTAATTTTCTATGATTTGCCTTATTGCAGTGTGTTGGCATTGCACGAAAAGTGCGTGCAATTGAAGACAGAATACAACCTGGCATTGCAGCAGATGGAAATGCGGCAGGTTGAAGCTGAAAGACAGAAGCAAGCGAACATAGTTCACTCTGCTCAGTACAAGTTTCTCCAACAGTGTATTGCTTTTACGGAAAAATATCAGGCACGTAAACATTTTTGACTTTTCCGCCCACTTATTTTGACGTAAAGACATTTAAATGGTGACTTTTTGTCCGTAAAATTAAGCTATCGGTGACTATTTTTTTTATCAAATTGGGTACTTGAAATAATGGGTCAAGGTAATCGAAAGCGTCATTCCATCAGAAACGCATCTACGAATAGCTAAAGATATGCGCACAAAATCAAATTGTTAAAAATTTTTAATCAAAAATAAAACGGATTTGTTATTTGAAAGCACCGCAGATTTTGTTTTGAAATAGCGCCTTTGACGTTTTTCGTTTGTTTAGATTTGAAATATTTTTTCGTTTCCTATTTCTGTTAACGTCAAGCTAGTCGGTTTAAATTCAATAGTGTATAACATAAATCTGATTATTAAGTGCTGTAAATTCAAGCTTAATTTTAATACTAACTTTACGTAGCAACTGTTTACATCACTTCTACGTATTTAGTGTTTAATTTTAAATGAAACTTTTGATGGATTTATTTTTTAAAAAATAGTTTCTATTGTAAAAAACTGATTTTGACCTTACTTCTCATGAGCTATTTTATCATCCGGGTCGTAACCGCTGTTTTTGTAAATGACAACTTTTCCATTTCGAGAATGATCGAAGTAATTTAAGCGGTTTTCGTTTCACTGTTTTGATCTTGTACAATGGATTTCAGTTTGAAGTCGACAATCTTCCGTGGGGAAACGACCTGCCCGGCGTCAATCAACAAGTGGAAAAGTTTTTTGATCTTCAAGCAAAAATTAGCGAATTGCAAGCCGATGTGCCTCAATGCAAGAGGGACAACAAGGTGATTGTGTTTCGAATCTCCTACATTACTTTCTTGATCGTAAATCATTGACTGTCTTTAATCAGTTTTTTATGTCTGATCTACTGAAACGCCTATGTTTTGGTTACAGGATGAACTAGCAAAAGAATACACTAATTTAGAACCGTACAATTCTCTGTTGTCTGTTCTCGATGAAAAAATGAAAAATCTTGAGGTACTAATTATAACTTGATTCACAAAATGCTATGACTTTTGTAGGTATATTTTTTATATATAGGTAATGAATCATGCTGTGTATTTTGAACGAGTTGTTTTGTAGGAAGCAGCGAACCGAAAGAAGACAAACTTTGATAATTTGTCGTCGTTTGTAAATGAAGCGACTGATCACCTGGTTTGGATGCAAAATAAAGAAGATAAAGTTTTGTCTAAAGATGTGTCCAATTTTGATCTATCGACAGTAGAAAAAAATCTTATGGTAAATAGTTATTTTTCGATTTTAATTACCACAATATCAATGAAAAGCAAGTGGCAATATGAAGCTTTTTAGGTGAATTAAAATTTTTTATTATTCTTTTCATTTACTATATAGATATTACTAGGATCTGAATTGCTACTTAATTTGTTGATTAATTTAAGACGCAATTGTAAAATATTTTATTTAGCCCTTGAATCAAGAAGATAATGTGTGAACGCGGCTTGTTACTCGACATTCAAATAATTTCCTTGGTATGAGTGTGTTGGCCCACGTGCTGCTTTTTGTTTTAGCAGAATCACCATCGTTGGTGAGCAGCGTGACTCCATTTGAAGAATGTTTTGTGAAGTGGCTTTCCGAAAGGCATAACAGAAATACTTAGAAAGACTGAGCATCAAGCTCGCGCCCTCCCGCTTGCAAGTAGAGTGTTATTACATGGAGCTGTCAGGCCGACTTTAATTAATCGATCTGCCTCAAAGCGTTTGCGGATTGAAATTTTATTGATTTGTACAACGTTCTAATTTTTGGATTATTGGGTTAAGTACTTGCCTTTCACAAACCAGTCATTAAAATCATCAAATTTTGCGGCTTGTCCAAAAAATATTTGTTTTGTATTTTCAGTCTCTGGAAGCCGATTGTGAATCGAGGAAACCGCGCATCGCCGCTATTTTGAAAACCGGGGAGGAGATGTCTGATCACCCCGCCCGTGTCACCATCACTGCGCACACTGCAGCCATCACTAAGCAGTGGGGGTTTCTTCAGGACATTTCTGTCTGTCTGGCGGAGCATATTAAAGATATTATTCAGCAAAAAATGGTAAACTTTTTACTTGATGGTTAGTAGCGAATCTAATATAAAACAGTAGTACTTTTGATTTTGAATTTAAAAAACTTTTTTTATGATAATCGATTTGAGAAACGGATGTTGCTCCCAATATTTTTTAGATATTACTGTTCATCTTTTTTCCGTAACATTAATGTTGGAGTTTTTCAAAAATTATCTCTGTGAAAGCGATTAAAATCGTTATAATTTGGTCTTTTCATAAGATTTACAGAATACTTTTTAATTTGAATAATTACAGAATACAGAATTTGCTACACTTAAAATATTAATTAAGCTTCTATTCTGATTATAAATGGAATGCATGTGTGCTAAATACAAGGTTGTGTATAAACTGATACACTCAGTAATACCCTTTTAAGGAAGCTCAGATGAATCTTTATCTGGCATAAGTGGATATACTTTTTCTAAAACGGCTACTTTTAGTAATTTTAATACTTGCACTTTTTACTCCGCAGTTGTACTCACACTTTATGTGTTCAAATTAATTAATTATTTTATATTTGCTACCAGACTTTAAAAATTTTTTATCGTAATAAAGCAAATTGTAAATAATTACATAATTTAACATAAACTGGTGGAAATTTAATTTAACATAAGCTGGAAAAACGCACAAATTTTATTATGGCAACTGCGAAACATTATTTAAAATCCGATATACTCCATACCAATTTGGTTCAAAAACATGCAACTTATGCTTATCAGAAAAATTACAAATATTTCAGGCTGACCCCAAAAAATTACTGAATAAACGCTCGGAGTGGGTCTCAAAATGTCAACATCGAAGTAAATTTAAGTTACGAAGTTTTAATTACGCTGGCAGTTAATAAATATATCCACACACTCGGTTTACCTTATTTTTACATCTCACCTTTACTCACTTTCTTGATCAGCAAATAAAATAACCCACCTCTGCACTACATACTTATTTAACTAAAAATATTCTTAAATTATACCTTGTAAAAAAACTTACTGTTTTAATTCGTACCCTGATAATTGTCATTTTTAACGCATTTCTTAACCATCTTTTTACCGAATTTCCCAGTGCAGTCTATTTAATCAAAATTTTAACGCATTTTTAATGCAAACTTTTTAAATTTACCCATTATTTTCAAACAATAGAGCAAGCTACATAAAAAACTTTTTTTGGCAAAAAATTCATTTATCGATCAATATTACAACGTAGTTTTTCTTTTGTTGTTGTTTTACGTTTTTCGCCGGCATTCAAGCGCTTTGTTTAAACTGTATCTTTGTTCATTTATTTTGTTTTTTTCAGATTTTTAACCGCCTCCTGACGAGCCCAGGCAGGCGAAACAGTCTGTTGGGGCAAATAAAATAAAATTAATGTTAAATTAAAAAAATTTTGTGGTCTGAAATTTAATTAAATGTTTATACATATTTAAAAATTATTTGCATATCAAGCTTAATAGGGCCTTTTCATTGGGTATTTTTAAAAATACTAATATACTTAATCGTAACTGGAGCTTTGCAAGCTACTGACCTTAGTGTTTTGCTTTATATGTAGCATAAAAAAAGCCTTAAAAATGTGAGACTACACAAGCTTATGCAATGAGTTTGTGACGTTTTCAGTTCGACGACAGCTGCGATCAATGTGAAGTTAATCTTGGAAATTGCGATGAAAAGTTACGTGACATTGAAAACAACTGGAAAAATGTGACTTCAGAGACTGACACCTTGAACAAGCAACTATCAGTGAGTTTCGTTCATCATCATGTTCTGGTTCATTCGGTTTCATTCTCAGTGGTGGCTGGAGGTGGCTGGATGCATCCCACTACTTCTGGAACTCTTCTTACACCTTCTCTCCATCTGCTGCATCTTCTCTTTGAACCAATCCTTCTCATGCTTCCTTTGACTTGTTGCCTCCATTTTATCCTTGGTCGGCCCTGTTTACATTTTCCATCCACTTCATGTAGCATTGCCTTCATCAAAATGTCTTCCTCAGGTCGTCTCAAAACATGACCGTACCACCTCACATCATTCGCCCTTGTCAGCTTATCTGCTGCTTCCATCAATCCCAACATGCCCATCAGCTCCTCTGTATTCCTCTTGTCCACCAACTTTACACTGCACATCGCCCTCACCATAGATCTTTCTGCTCTTCTCAAAATAGCTACTTCATTTTCTCACAAACACCATGTTTCACTTCCATAAATATAGCTGATCTCACATAGCTTTTATATACTTTTCCTTTCATCCACAAAGAGAATCTTTTTCCAAACAGTATCTCACCACACTCTCTAAATTCTTCTATCCCATCCTTGTTCTTGCAGTTACTACGACTTCACATCCTCCACTGGCATTCAACCTATCACCAAGATAGCAAAATCTCTTCACAGTTTCCACTTCATCACACATTACCTCCTGTTGCACTTCTCCTGCACTATTTGTTACTTTTTCACATTTACTACAAACAAAAAATCTTGCTGCACTTGGTGTTCAACTTAGAACACCTTTCATAAATTCATTGGTCAAATTTTGTAAATAGCACTAAGTTAACTGTCATCTTTTTGCTGCATATTCCACATGAATCTATTCTACTTTGTATGACTTCACCCTCTGACCCCCCATACCATCACCTTTGTCTTTTTAAGATTCACCTTCAGTCCTTTGCTCTCCAATGCACTTGTCCATTTAAAAAACCTTTCCTTCATACCTTCCATTATTTCACTCATCAGTACCAAGTCATCTGCGTACAAATCTTCTTTTATTAAGCCTTCTCTTGCATTCTCTGTGACAACATTCACCACAGTTGCAAACAACAAAGGTGACAAAACAGGTCCCTGATATACACCAACTACTACATCAAAATCTTTTAAGAATTCAGATTCAAGTTTAACCTTTGTCTTTGAGTCCTCATACAGACTCATCACTGCTTTCACCAAGATCTCAGGTAGTCCTTTCTTCCTCAGTGCCCATTGCATTACTTTTCTTGAAACTCTGTCAAAGGCCTTCACTAAATTCAACACATTTACAATTTTTAATCTTTTTCTCTGTATTCCTTTTGCATTCTTTTCACTATAAAAAGAGCATCTGTTGTCCCTCTTCTTGGCATAAAGCCAAATTGCATATCATCCACCTCCACCAATGCTCTTATCTTTTTCTCCAATACTCTTTCAACGTTCTTCATTCCATGTTCTAATAACTTCACTTTTCTATATGCGCTGCAGTTTGTCACATCTCCTTTTCCCATGTATATTGGCACCATTACACTAGTCTTCCAATCTTTCAACATTCCTTTCCTATCCAGTGCTCTCTGACAAAGTTTCATCATCACATCAATTCCAACTTTTCCACTTGCATTTATCATTTCCAAGCTCACCTCTGAAAGTCCAGATGCTTTTCCTAATTTCATTTACTTTATTGCACTTGTTATTTCCTCCAAGGAAATCTCTTTTACTGGACCTTCCACTATACCAATCACAGTGTTTTGATCGCATGCATTCGTTTTATTCATAATCTTTTGCATATGTTCTTTCGACACTCTTTCAATCCTTCTTGCTAAACACAAATCTGTCATTTATTCCTGTCAAGCATCTTAAACCATTTCCATCTTGTCCTTTTGTAAAAACTTTACAAGCTTAAATACATTGTTTGGTTTGTCACATAAATCATTCATTTCTTGCTCAGCCTCTCTTCTCATTGGTCTACTGACAATTTTTCTTATTTGATTTTTCTCTCATTTGTAATTATTTTTATTCTCTTCTGGATCGGATCTTGCACATCTCTTTAAATGTTTTTTTCCTCTTTATTGCTTCTTGCACTTCCTCATTCCACTACCATGTACTTACTCGCTTTCTCTCCTTCGTTTTTTCCTTCCACAAAGTTCTTCACAAACCTCCAAAACCCCATGTTTAAACAAACCCCACAAATCTTTTGCTTCAGTATTAACTAATATTTTCACCTTGTCCTTAAATTTCTTTTTTGTTTTTTTTTCTTTTAATTTCTTTACCCTCCATTTCATGTTCCGTGTCATTTTTATGCGCTTGAACAAGTTTTCCTTTTTTACATCAACAACCACTAATCTGTTTTGCAGTTCCCAAGAAATCACCTTAAAATCTTTCAAGAGCTTTCTGCTTTTTCCACCAAAACAAAATCAATCTCAGTTTCATTACCACTTAAACTGTAAGTCACCTTCCTTTCTTCTTAAACCATGTATTCGCCACGTATAAATCCTTTTGATTGCAGAATTCCAACAGCATTCTACCTTCCAAATTTTGGTCACCAATTCTATTTCCTCCATGTAAATTCTCAAATCCATCAATTTTTTTCCAACATGATCATTAAAGTTTCCATTCTACAAAGTCATTTCTTTTGTACCTTTTCATATTCCATTCATGAACCAGTTTATCATAAAATTTTACCCTTCTGTATAATCTGGCTTTCCATTTGGAGGTGCATAGACATATCACTTATATCATTTCTTCCCCAAATATAAGGCTCATTGTCATCATTCTATCACTTTTTCTACGTATCTCGACAGCACTCACACACAGCTCCTCCTTGACCAATATTCCCACACCACTCTTTCCAGTATCATTTCCTGACTACTATAACTTGTATCTTCCTCCTTCAACTCCAATAAAATGAGCTCCTTGGCCCTTCCATCGTACCTCTTGTAAACCACAAATATTGATCTACCTGTTCCTCAATTCCTCTGCCACATCTGTCCCTCTACTACACAGACTGCCGATCTTCTACGTTCCTAGTCTAATTTCATTCTGAGACTTTTTCTTGTTTTTGAATTTATTTCCAGAGATTCTTCGCAACCCCTGCCCATTAAGGGCTGCTGGGGACTGGGGGCCATCTTATTAAATTGCATTTTCATAAAAATCGGAGCAAATTTTTATTGGTTGCATGCCCTTGCTGACACTAGCCACAGTTGTCTGCTATGGACTTAGCCTTTGCCTAAAAAGACAATACCAGCAAGGCAACAGGTTGATCTGTTTAATCCGTAGTTGGAACCCTAACAGGTGCTCCCACTCTTGGTCAGAGTGAGCCTGGGAATAATGGGAATTAAAGGGTAACTCCACTTTCCCTATAACTTCAGAAATTCCGAGCTGAAGCCTTCCCATTGGATGTAATTTACCATCATACCCAAGACATTTATCGTTATACCCAAGCTGATCAGAAATATTAGAGATTCTTTGAAATTGTAGCGTTAGTCACTCAAGAATGCTGCGTTTTGATTTTTTCACTCAAAAAACACATAAAAAACTTTTTTGTTTGATATTTAATCATATTGAGTATTTAAAAATATCAACGAAAAAAGTAATTAAGCAAACAATTGGCATAAAGTATAGATGTTATTTAGTTGTACAGTAGAATAATAAGTCATGAACAAACTAATAAATGTCAAAGCTTGTTTGTCCTAACTCTTCTGATTTTCAGCTTATCTGAACAAATTTAATATTCAGGTAATTGAGAAGGAATTGATTGATCTTCAACCGGCAATCGACAAGCTTGTGGAAACAAGTTCCCGTCTCGCATCTGTCAAAGAAAGATGTCAGTCTTTTTCGAAAGTTGATCAGATTTATCTTGCAGCTCTCTGCAATTACACCGGATCCAACGTAAGTTCTTCAACCGTGATAGCAGAAATGACTCAGTAAAAAAGCTTTTGAACACAGGTAACGGTTGTGAAAAGCGAAGAGCTGGAGTTGATTTCGAACCAAGACGAGGTCTGCTGGACCGTCAAGACCTTTTCCAGCGGGGAAGAGAGTCTCCCTTCAGTGCTGTTTAGGATCCTTTCTTGTAGTCCCGCTAACGTGCAGAAAGCTTCTCAGCTATTTGCAGAGCAGAAAAGGTTGTTGGATCAATGCCAGAAATTCTTGAATCGAATCCGGTTCGTTGCCTCCTTGCACAAATTTACAATCACATGCAAGTCGATTCTGTCCCTTGATGTTGATGATGTAAGTTTTTTTTAAATTGATGGGTTGATGATATCAGTTATTTAATTTAGATATCTGAATTTCATCTTCAGAGAAAAACTCCCTGGAAATTATTATGATATAATGTAAACTTGGCCCCCATTCACAGAGCTCCTAAATATAGAGACTAGGATCTTCTATGCTTAATACCTGAAACTTGGGTCCTAGTATACTTTGTCAAAAACATGATAAAATTTTTATTTTGTAGTTTTTTGGGGTTTTGAAGGACTAAAAATTTATTTTTTTTTATTTTAATTATTTAACTGGTATCTTAACCCCATTTAAAGGTCAAATTTAATAAATATTGCAGTAAAACCACCCAAAATGGTGCATATTGGAACAAAAATGCATTTAATACACTTTATCAGCAGCATTATTTCAAAGTCGTAACAATAAAAATAATAGAAATTGTTGGTAAAGCTACTGGCAGCATGGTTGAATTGATTGGAGCGCTGCATTGATGGCAAATGCGATCAAGGCAGTCGCAGTTCAAAACGTTTGTGTTAATCTGCAGGTACTTTGAAAAAGACACTTTAAGGCATTTCTGCTTGGTGGTTTTAGCAAGCAGCTCTAAATTTGAGTCATATCTCTAATTAAAATATTTAACTGGACAGCAATACCATTTTCAAAAGCAGGTGTTGGTGAATTTGCTCAATTTACTTTAAGGGATGACAGCATGGATTAACTTTACAGAGTCCCAGTAATCAGGAAACCCCCAAGGACGGGACAAGAGGCTTAGAATAGAAAGACCAATGCTGGCAAGGCATGGAGAGTCAAGAGCAGGAAAGTCTAGCTCGAAACGAAAGGTGACCTGTGATTATTATTGCCCTTCCCAGGGTATCTTGGAAAAACCATCTTTTAATCCCTCAAAAACGCCAATCTAGATTTTTACTTTTGGATTACCCCCCTCCCGCTACTTCCGAAGGCTTCTTTCACAGACTGGTGGCCTGGTGTTTTGTTGGTATTAACTACAGTTAAATAGGTGATTAGTGTCATGTGTATATGTTAAGCACAGTGGGGATATTGTGGTATGTGAGTATCAAGGTTTACTGTATGTAGGACGTAGGTAACTTTGCAAGAGTATTGATTTGTTAACTTAGAGTTGTGCCATTTTATACGCATATGACGTAGTAATGTTTGTTCTGATGAATAAATGTCGTAGGGTGTGATGTTAGTAACTTTGTTATTTTTTCTAAAACTTAGGTATTGTGAGGTATTGGTACTATGAATGTGTTTGAGGTTTTCTTTACATTTTGTTATATCTGGATTTCAGATGATGATGTTAGCGTGCTCATTGTTATAAAAGATTATGGTTTTCATGTTTCTGGGTGAATCTGAATGTGCATTAAGATCATTTAACGGTTGTGTTTGTGCTTCATTCAGTTGTTTAAATTGAATAGCAAGAAGTTTCAAATGGGTGCTCATTTGAAGGACACTGCTTTCCTTATATAGATGTTGGCAGTTTGTGTCTTGTGTGCAACCAATGTCAATGCGTAAAGCTGTGTTTTGAATGGTTTGCAGTTGGTTGATGTTGCTGTTTGATATGATAGGATTTCATATTGTTTTGCATATTCTAAAATGGGGTAAGTAATAGCTTTGAATGTACAGTAGAGACGATTAGTTCCTTTTGTTTAGTGGAAGGGAATGCTTTCAGAAACTTTTGTTTGGTTTGCTTTGTTGATTGATGCTGACATTTCTGTGTTGTAAAATTTTGTTTTGGGTCTACTAGAGTAATCCCAAGAATTTTTGAGTGTTTTGTTGTTGGTAGTGTTTGATTGTTTAATTTAAGTAAGAGTTGTGCCATATTCAGCTGGGCTTGTGTAAAAAGTGTGGTTGTAGTTTTATTTGTGTTTATATAATTACTGGTGGTCTATTCATAAATTTTGTAAAGATATAGTTGAATGAATTGTTGGGCCTTACAATGTTTGGCGTGAGATCCTGTGATTGTTATCCTATTGGCATATGTTGTTATTTTTATGTCTTTTGGAGGGAGTGGAATGTCAAAATGTAAATGTTGAATGACGTTGGAGACAGAACTTCACCTTGTGATACTCCAGTGTTGATTCGTTTGAGTTTTGAGAGTGTGCCGTTGAGTGCATGCTTGTTGTCCTTTAGTGTAGTTTGATATGATAATAATGTGAATGTTTTGTGAGTTTTTGTGAGATAATAAAGTTTTGTAAGTTTTGACATTGATTCAGTTTAGACTCTTGTATTGTTATGATGTCTGTTTATGTATTTTCAATAATAGGTTGTATTTCATTTGTTTTGTTGCAGATGGGATTTGCACTGAGTTACATGACTTTGCGAAAGTTCTTTGGTGATATTGTGTTTGTTGATGTAGTTGATTGTGTTTCATGGTTAAAAGTGCTGTGAAGTGTGCAGCGCTATAAGTTGTATTTTGTTATGATTTGGGAGCATTTTACAAGGTATATTCATGCAGTATTTTTTTTTTGGTTACATAAAACAGATGTTTGATACAAATGGTCACAAACCCATTTGTGGGAAAAAATAAAATGATAAACAGGAAAAAAAATTAAAATTATTTATAAAACTAGTAGTGCACTTTTTCAAATTCTGATTAAACTACAGTACATTTTCAAGACTTAAGCCACCTCGAAAGCAGGCTTAAATTTTGAGCCATTCTTATTGCTATTTAAGCTAGGAATAGCTGAAGTCTGATGAAAGTCGAGGTCTTGCAACACAGAAGTTAGATTTAAACTAGGATTAAGATAATCTGGTTTGAAGCTGAGTTCCTGCATACCACCCTACGAATCCTGAGGAGCCATAAAGGCAAAACAAACTATTGAGGTTTTCATTAAAATTCTCTGCGTGGCTCTTGTAATTTAATATACTGTATCTATGTAGTTAAGAATTATCTTGGAAGAGCCATCCCTTAACCTTTTAAAGAAGCCAATCTAGACTCCCACTCTTGGATAACCTTTACATTTTGCTAAGGTTCCTTTCATATTACCCCCAAGAAGCAGTAATCTAATTATTCATGTGAGTTAACTAAAAAAATTGTTTTTTGGAAAGCAAGAAACGAGTTTTTTCTCTTCAGATAAAGCAACAACTCCACCCAACAGAGATCAGACAGGAACCCAAAACAACACAATTTGAAGTGGTTAGAAATCAATCACTGGTCTCCTTACTTTGATGAGGCTGACATATTTAGGAAAATACATTTTGAACAGATATCTGATGATGATGTGATGATGATGAATTGGATAGAAGTATCTCAACATGTGGACCTTTTAGAGTGCGTGGCACCTGAGGTAGCATGAAAAAATGTTCTAGAAGACATGTCATGGTTTTTGCAATGTAATCCTACTGCAAAGAGATTTTATTTTGGAGGTTTTTATTTAGACTGCTTGCTAGCCACAGCTAATGAGTGCAGTCAAGCTTGATTTAGAGTTTCAATGTGATATGTATATTGCAGGAGTGGCCCACAAGTCGATTGTCACATCTTCACTAATCGATTGCATTTAATTTTTGCTCTTGCTAGCTTTTTTGCATAAAAAGATGTCGTTTTGTAGGTTATTATATGTAGCTGATACATTAGTTACATTTAAAAACATTAAATAGTTTGTCTCCATGTAACTGCCCTAACAGACTGTCGCCTGGATTGATTGCATAAAGATGTCATTTTTGGATACTAACCTGATTTTTTTAATTCAAACTTGATTGCTTAAACATTTCACTGATCAACACAGGAAAATAAATAGTAAATTAAGGGAATCGATTTTTGTGTTTTATTTAGGCTAATTATAGTTTTTATAACATTTCTTGAAATTTTATTTTCTGTCACAGAATTTTAGTGGCTGTTGATCTTGAGTTTCTGAAAAAATTGAAGTTGATTTTACTGGCAGACAAGTTTGCCATCCCTGGTATATTGCATTGATTATATCGAGGTTATGACATATGGTTGCGGCTTTACATTATAAACTAATGAGGTCCAAGTTTATGACCCGAGAAAGCAGGTTACCAGTCTTTTATTTAAGGGGTCTATGTGCTTTGTCTATATTGCAAGCTTTGGGTCTGTAACATTGCAAGAAATAAGAAATTCTCTTTATTGTCATAATAATACTTATGAATTGCTTTCAGTGCAGAAACATGAAGCCGACCGAAAAGTCGACAATTCTGTCTCAGCTCAACGATGACCTTGCTTTTGTGTGTAAATCTGCCGCTCCCGTTGATGACGATGAAGTGGAAAAGAGCAAGAAAGATCACAATAAATGTGCAGCTTACATCACTCAACTGTTTATTCAGTTAGATGAAGGTACCGACTTTGGACTTGTTGCAATTTAAGCAAATGCAATTTTTCTTTAATAAGCTGAGATAAGGTGGTGATAGGGGTTTACCTGACTCATTTCTAGGCATGGGAGCACGATTCAACTCAGCAAAATTTCAGTAATCAAGCAATCCCCTCAAGAATGCGACTGAAGGTTCAGAATTGAATAGGATTGGCCAAAGAAGGCCAGGTGTAGAAAGTCATAAATAGGGTGGTCTAACTTCAGGTAAAAAGTGTCCTGTGATTTGGAAGTACAGTTGCTGCATGAAGAAGCCTCAGTTCGATGATCTTGAGTAAAAAGAATCAAGAAATGTGAGGAAAAGTGGTATAGCGTAGGGTCATATGTTGCGCCGACTTTAGCGATAACATAAGCTTTGTCAATGCTGTGATGAAAGAAGTGGCTAGGTATCCACTAAAGATGGACGGCTTTGGAGTCAGATTAAGTTACGAAGTGTTTAAATGTCAATAAAGAATTTGGGCAGTAAGTACAAGAAAGGAACAAAGAGAGTTGACAGAACAGATTAGGGATTAGGAGAATATTATGATAGATTGATAATCACTGGACAGGGAATGAGAGATACATTTACTAGTTCATAAAAAAATGGTATAGCCCTTTTTTAGTACTGTAACTGATAGCCCAGAGTCTAGCTGAAAAAGAGAGAGAGAGATTGGTGGCAGTGAGGGTACTGTGACACTTTATAATAGTGGTTTCCAACCTGTGTGTTGCAGCACAGTACTGTGCCGCAAGAGATTTTCAAGTGTGCTACAAAATTTTTTAAAAAACATTAGGCCATTGCTCCCCAACCTTTTTTTTAATGAACACTACTTTTTCGGGACAAAAATCAAAAAATCTTGGACAGATTCAAAGTGAAGATCTTTTTGTTTTTGGAGAAAACTACTTTTTAAGGACGAAAATCAAGATCTGCACTCTGTTCCAAGTGTGCCGCAAATTTTAATGGGTCCAAAGTGCGCCGCAGGTGCCAAAAGATTGAGAAGCATTGTCTTATAACATCAGATAACAGCTGTGAAAATTGTGTTATGCAGTTTTGATAAACTGTTGGGTCATGGGCAGCAAGACATTTAGAACAGTTATTGTATATATCATTATTAGCCCGCCTGAATCCAATCCACCACTCCAAGCAGCGATGTAGTTGTGTTGGAGGGTAGAAAGGTGAGTAGAGTATTTTCATTGCAGAGTGAAGAGGGTGATTACGTGAACATGAAGTAGAAAGATGGCAAGAAAAGAATATAGGGATGGTGAAGACCAAAGAGGTTTAGGAAGGCATAAGATCAAACATTCGTGTGGTAACTAAAGGTTAAGGCTGAGGTCATGATATATTAAAAAATAATCTCCATGATCCTTTCTTGAGACTGGCTCAAGGGTTGTAGATAAGAGAGGCTAGAGGAAAAGATGAAGAAAGTCGTAGAGCACGTTCATATATAAGAAAAAGTTTGGTGGGTGAAGGTAATAGAAAGTAGGGGAAGAAGTGCTTCTAGATATAAGAGAGAGATTAGAATGGATGACAGACATGTGGTGTCTCTTTAAAATTGTGGCGTCGTGAATTCTCTTGACAGAAGTAATATCAGTAGTAGAGAAAAAAGCGAATCGTTCTTAAAATCTGTAAGTGAGAATAGGGTGAATAAAGACTTGGTATAAATTGGAGAGAGAGATTCTTTAGAGGCCCCTGGAGGCTGAGGCAATAAAGTGAAAAGCATAGAATCAAATATAAAACTTTCTCCATTGAGAACTTTCTTACTTCTGTTCATGTAGAAGAAATGTGCAACTCTTGCACAAAGATGAGATCTAATGGTATTAACGGAACCATTAACACTTCAATTTTTTTAGTCTTTAAAAAGACTGTTTTCTTACAGATTTTAGAAGAGGGAAACGTGAAAAGAATGTTTGGGTGAGGAGTGAAGTAGATGTTTGTGTTTTAGTGGGAGGAGGAGTGAAATCTTAGGGTGGCTAGGTAGTGATTTGTAGGAAGTACGTATTTAGGAAGATTAGAAATATTTTTATTAGAATGAAGGGTAAAGTGTTTTTTAAAAGATTCTTGGGAGTTAGATAGAGGGAGTCTCAAAAAGGAATGACCGTTTTGAGAAAGTCCAAATGTGTCAAAGAAAGATTTTCAAAAAAAGAGAATAAAAGCCCAGAACAACTTTGATGGGTACATGGGTAGGTGGATGGATGGATACCCCGAAAGAACAGTAAGTACATTGAAGGGACTTGCTTCCTAAGGCTATTTGACAGTTGTAAATAGAGCAGGGATCAATGGGCTAGAGTTGGGATATATGTCACCACTCATGAGAAGGAGAATAAGGAGAAGTGGAGAGGAGGTTTTGCAAAAGTGGCGTGTCTTGGATATAAAGGGCTTTGTAGGAAATGGTAAGTTAGTAGAAAAAGATGTGGAGGCGTCCGTCAATTAAGACTGCTGCCTATCTGTGATAACGCAGAGGACAAGAGGTACAGAAAACGAGGTTCTTGGTGGATTGGCCAAGGGTAAAACTTTTGGTAATATTAATTGGCTATTTTGACCTAAAGCAGGAAAGGGGATTGCACCTGTATGATGAGTTGGTTTGTCATTGGTGCAGGCAGAGATGAAATGGTGGTAGTGGGCTTACTCGACCCATTCCTAGGGATGAGAGCGCAGATCAACTCTGCAGAGCCCCAAGAATTGGGCAACTCTCCCAGGGACAAGATTATAATGGCGAGAGAGTGGCAGAAGGTGGCCAGACATAGAGAGTTAAGTGCATGGCAGTCAAGAACGAAATGAAAGGTTTCTTGTGCTTCAGAGCCACAATTGCTATATGAAGAAGTCTTGGCTCAATTAAACCTGTGGAAGTACGTAGCAAGAGGAGTGCTGTACTTGTTGCAGTGTAAAAAAGGAGGTGCACAGTGAATGGAGCAAGGGAGGATAAGCTTTGCAGAAGATAATGTAGGGATTTGGTGTTGGAAGAAACCAGATTGAATAACCATGTCTCCAACTGTTGTAGCTCGTTTTTTATTTTATGCCCTGAAAGGCAAAGAGATCCTTCAAGGAATGAAGTAAAAGGTGAGAGGAGAGTGGTATGGTGGAAGGGTCATAAATGGCACCAACTTTAGCTAGAGTATCCGCTAAGTCGCATGGAAAAGAAGAATGCCCAGGTATCCATTGAAAATGGACTACCTTGGACTCAAATAAAGAGTTAAAAAGAGATTGGATGTCAGCGAGGGATTTAGGTATTAGGTATGCCAAGAGAGCAGAGAGAGTTATCAGGACAGATTGGGAGTTGGAGAATAGGATGACGGATTAAAAGTTACATGACGAGGAATGAGAAATACACCAAGCATGAAGAATGACATAAGTCTCAGTGCTATAGCTGGTGGTCCAGCTTTCAGCCAAGAAAGAGGTAGCAATGAAGCAATTAGTACATTTAATTGATTCCCTGCTCCTCCCACTCCCAGCCCGCCAGGAATTCAGCCAACAGTCCAGGCAGTGATGCCAGTGTGTGGGAGGGTTGGTAGATTGAAACAACAGCGGCATTGCTGAGGTGAGGAGGGTTGTTACGAGAACAAGAAAAAGAAAGTTGGTATGACATAAAATAAGAGCAAAATAAAGACCAACGAGGTTTAGGAGGACATAGAATTAGAGCTTTGTGAGATAATTGTAGGTTAGGAGTGAGGTTATGAAAACTAGAAAAGAATCTCCATGATCCTTTTTTGAGATAGGAAGAAAGGCTAGAAAAAAAGATAAAGGTAGTCTTAAGCACATTTGAAGTAAAAGAGATTGATGGTGAGGGTGACATGCCAGGGAAAAGAAGTGCTTTCAGGTGTAGGACAGGAATCGGAGTTGATGACAGACAGCCTTACGCCGAGAAAGTTCGGATTAAAGTTAACTGGGGTATTGAAAATTGATAGAAAAGGTTTTTGACGGGATTGTTAAAGGTCTAGGCTAAAGAAATATAACTCTTATTTGAGGGGGTTAAAAGGTAGATGCCACTTGGAGGACCATTCCACTAGTTTGTCGAAGGCAGTCTGGACAGTCGCAGTGCACGCACAACGTTGGCAAAGAAGGAAAGTTTAACAGATGAAGGAAGAGAGACTGGGAGATCATTGATAAAAAGAGAGAAAAGGACTGGTCCAAGAACTGAACCTTGGAGGACACCTCTATAAAAACGAAAAGAACAACTATGAGAAATATAGTGACCGACTTTTGAATGGCAATCCAAGAGATAAGATTGTGTCCGTTTTGACAAAGCAGAGTGGAAGATCAAAAGAAGAGTTCAGAAAGAAGGACAGAATGCCAAACTGAGTCAAAAGCTTTTGCAAAATCCACAGTGGCGAGGACTGTACGTGCGCCTGGTGTAGATTGGTGAAAGGAATCTGTGATTGACTGTGAGAGAAGGAGAACTTGATGTACAGTCAATTTTCCAGGTCTAAAACCAGCTTGCACGGTTGTGAAAAAATAGGTGTGTGGTCCGAGAATCATTCTCTTAAAGAGTTTGGAAGTGCAAGAAGTGAGAGAGATAAAGCGATAGAAGGAAGGTGAGTCAGAGTGTTTGCCTGATTTAAGAATAGGGATGATGATTGATTGTATGCAGGCTAATGGGAAGGAATTAAAACTAGATTGAGGAAGGTGCGTAAAAGCGGTAGGTGGTTTGGATCAAAAGAAGTTTTATGAAAAGTTGGAAGACATTGTGGAAAGTTTTAGGAAAGTGAAAGGTGAGATGGGTTGGAGAAAATTGCAGTGAGCGGATCTAATTTCTTTCATGTGCAGACGTTTAGAAATCTGAATGGTTTTGGGGTTTAAGTCGAGAAGTAGGATTGTAGATGCGTAGAAAGTCGATTTGCTCAGACTATTGGGTATGAAAGCTTGGAAAATTGGGAAAATCAGATGAGGATGAGGAGGAAGAGGAACCTGAGATGGATCAAAGCAGAAAGAAGGCTTCACTGGGACGGGTTTTAGGAGAAAGGTTAGAGCAAGTTTTCTGCCATGACTTAGCTTTAGCCTTAGATATCACAATTGAGGTATACCTTAAAATAAAGATATAATTCTGGCAGTCTTATTCAAAACAATCGCTCTTGTAAATGCTTTTTAGCGTTTTGCAACGGCTTCCAATTTCAGGAGACCACCAAGCTTTAGCAGGGTGGTTGATAATGCCGAAAGGAATGGTAGAAGTGGCTGCATCATTAAGGTGTTTGGTGAAGGTGTGGTTGGCTTCATAAGGAAAGAGTGTGGTGAAGATTGAAGGGGGTGGGCAATGTGAGTTGATGTCGAGATCAGAAGAGCTATTTCTAGTGGAGTAGGATGGTTAGGGTTGTTAAGAGGTAATGTAGATCCGAGGAGAGGAAACAGTAAAAAAAATCTTTGCCTAATCGGTCTTCAGGGCTGTGAGAGTCCCAGGATGAGTGATGGCAATTAAAATTGCCGAAAATAAAGGTTTTAAGAGACGAGGGTAAGAAGAAGGGTGGGAAAGACTTAGGACGGAGATCAGAAGAAGAGCGGGTGGATGGAGCATAGAGATTGAAAGGTAAATAGGAAAAGCTTCATTTATTTTTACTGTTATAGCTGAATAATTGGAGCAGGGATTGAGTAAAAAAAGGTGCTGAGTAGAGAGAGAGGACTAGGTTAGACCGTTTTTGACTTGTATGAGGACACCACCTTCTGTGTTCCTGTAGGGTTGGTGGCTCTCTCTTCTAGTTACAGATCAGTCCTTTCTGGAGGTTTTTTATCTTGGGACGTGAAAAGTGGAGTCTGGGAGTGGTGTGGCTCCTGTACAAAGATGAGGTCATACTGGTTTATCAAAAAAAACTGAATAAATTTAGTACGATGTGTTGGAATTCCATTAGGATTCCACTGGAGGATTCGTCGGCAGTTTTGAGACGGAGGAGAATGATGAAAAGTAGATCAGGGGTTGGTAAAAGTAGAGAGTTGAGGTTGGGGAGAGGAGAGCTGAAGCTGAGGGTGGGTAGTTAGAAGTTATTTGAGATTGGTTAGGAAGATTGGAAGACTTGGTAAATGTTAGAAGTAGAGTGATTTTTAGGAGCGCTTTTTTTTTAAGATGAAGATAGAGAGGGATTTTGAGAAGAAAATGGACACTTTGGACAAGTTCAAGAGTGTTCTGGAGAAAATTTTCTTAACTCGGAGAGATAAATACAGAGTAAAAGTAGTGCCCCCAAAGAGAACAGTTGGTACATTGTACTGACCGGTTTTCCCAGTTGACTTAATGGACTGTGCTGATAGAGTAGGGGCCTATAGGACCAGGGTGAGGGTGAATATTGCTGCTTATGAAAAGAAATGAAGAAATGAGCAAAAGCGACAGAATAGATTTACAGAAAATTTGGATAGATTTTTAAATGAAAAATTATTTGGCGAAGATAAAAGGAGTTGTCACGAGCAGTGGGATGGTAAACAAAGAAGGTGGGCAGTCAGTTAGGATTAAGAACGTTGTCCATCTATTACTACTCAGTGGACAGTAGGTACAAAAAGCAGAGATAGATGTCTTTAGAGGATTGCCCTTGGCGAATCTACAAGCCATTTCGCCTCATACCCAATGCAGGAAACGGGACTGTATCACGATAATAAGGTGGTTTGTCACAGGCGCAGAGGCCCATGAAATCACTTTGCTAATCTGTTTTCTGCAATTCGTTTGATTTTTGCTGAACGTAATACAATTTTTTTTTTACATTAGAAAACAAACATGAAGAGAAATGCCAATCTTACATTTCCCAGCTTAATGTCTTCCTCAAAAGATTGAATGAGATCCAGCGAGTTGTTTTGATTCGAGTGGCGTTGCCACTCCCCGATGAAAAAAGCAAGGTTAAAGTCGTTTTGGGAGATCATTCGGTATACACAACTTTAAAATTTTGCTTTTTTGCCATAATGCGTCACCTTGTGTGTTAATTTTTAATTGTTGAGATAATCAATAAAAATTAGGGCTGGTAACGATTAATTTATTTTTAATAATTAACTTTTAGGAAATTAACGATTAATTAATATCTAATTTCGATTAAATCAAAATTTCTGCAGTGCATTTATTAACTGACTAAATGAAGCTGATTTTGCAAGATGAAATTTTGAATATTGTAGCAAGTGTTTTTTTTAAGGTGGTAAGTTCGCGACCTGTTAGATTCATGGTATGCAAACGATTTGTCACTAAAAATGCAATAAATTTGGTCAACATTTTTGATATTATAGTCAGCCAACAATTTAAATCCAAAATGTTCTTGTAATTTACCTGATACAGGTTTATATTTAATAACTCACTTCTTTTCTGTTGCCATTTTACTGTTATCACTATTATTTTTCTGGATGTTAACACATTTATCCAGATGGGTTAAAAATAAAATTTGAATTCGATTAATAGTTAAACAAAAATTTAATCTGTAAAATAAATTAACGATTAATCGATTAATTAATCTTTAAATTTCACAGCCCTAATAAAAATTGAGTCGAACAAATTGTACTTAAATTGTTCGAATTCGCAACTGTTTTATTCACAACAGCTTAAATATTTTCTTTGTTATATAGACTTCAGTTGAAGAGCTGAAACGTTTTCAGCCTCATTACCAGGAGATTTGCGTTGAATCGCGGGCAGTAATTGCCGAGATTCCGTCACATCTTTCCTGCGACCAGCTCCTCAGTCAACTTGATGTGGTCTCTTGCAGGTGGGAAAGCACCTGGAACGTCACTCACACATACCTCAACAAGTCAGTTAATTTTGCTGGATATCGTCAGTCATATTTAATACGAGTTTTGAAAAAGTTAAATTCTTATCCACAATAAAGATGAAATTTTTTTTAATGTTCCAAATTTAAAAGAATTTCATGATTTAAACTAAGCGCCGGTACAAGCTCGTCGTCGTCATCGTTTGATAAGCGGTCCACTTTGGGTTAGACGCAATCAGGACTGGGACCTAGGGTTTATTCTTTTACCGCTCCAAGGCTGCTGTACTGTTCAAATCAGATATTGGCAAACATGAGGTTGATCTAGCAGCGAGTTTTCTTATCCAAAACCGTCAGACTCCATGCCCTAGGTGGTGCCCAATGCACGCTGATACGACCTGGTCTGCGGTTTTTTTAGTGGCACCACACTCGCAATACAAAGCGAGATTCGATTTGTGCATGGATGAATGGAAGCGTCCAACACCAGTCCCTAAACGATAGAGCTTGACTGTTGTTCTTGTAAGCTTATTTTAGGCCAGGCCGGTACTTGAAATGAAAGCATGAGCCTTTTTGTACTTTCACAGTACCTCATGTTCCATATTTAATTTGCCCACTGGGCAGTGCGGATGCCTGGTTCGGTAAGCTTGTTTAATTATTTTCGGACAGCTGGCACAAATGTTCGTCTAGATATCATTCCTTCCTGGCAAACGTTTCAAGACCCACTTAATAAACGGTGTAGTTTATGGTTAAATTCCAAGATGCCACGGTCAGCTGCTGGTCTGTGAAGCACAGCTAGCTGGTTTCCTGAAAGAATTAATAAATGGTCCGTTTCAGTTTGACGTAGGCATCTAGTGACTATGCGCTATTCATCATTTAAAACACTGTGCATAGATCAGTGTATGGTCCTTGACACCAGGCTGATGCACAGTACACAGCTGTAGAGTAGACTAGCGATAGGACAGCTGTATGCAGTGTTTTGGCACCACTATCTCATCCTGAGCACGCAAGACGCTTTTCAGTAGTGTGACGCGCCAAGAGAGCTTTTTCCCCACTGTCACAAGATGCTGAAGAAGCATAAGCAATCTGTCCATCTTTACCCGAAAATAGGTCGAGAACGAAAAGAATGATAAAGGTTCATCTGTATTGTAAACTTTTAGCTCACGTTAGACGTATTAGTTGTTCAAATGAGCTTCAGCCTCCTAGTCTGGAAATATTCTGGAAGTGTAGACATGTCTCAAAGTAAAGTTTCTTTTACTGCCGTGCAGTTTTCAAAAGAATACAGCGGTGCCAGATTGTTAACTACTACTGTAATTGAAAGATTTATTAAAAGGTGTTTTCATGAGCAGGTTGAAGATGGTGATTGTTGTCATGGGCCACCTAGAGGATGTAGATCGCGGCATTGCAGAAGCGCAAGAGAAACTTTCCGAAGTCGAAGTCGAAGTCCTCCAACAGAACAACGACATCAAGAAAGTTCTTCAACAAAAGACCTACGTACAAGTGAGTCAATAAAATGTGAAGTGTTCAAGTACTTCTAGTTTTTATAAATTTTTTGTTTTTCCATAAGTAAATTTATATTGTAATTACTGTATATACATGATTTTCATAGTTATTTGTTGAGTTAAATAAAAGAGTGTTGTAAGAAAGTAATCATCGCTATTTTTATTAATGAATGCATTGGTTTCAGATGTCTAAATGACAGTACAGCTAGAAATTTTGAATTCTTGATGACGTGGTTGTAATCGCTTATAATTTATTGATTTATAGACCGTCTGCTTACAACTGAATGAAAAATCAGAAATTGTCGACTGTTTAAAAGATGGAAAAGAAAAATTATGCGAAATTTCGGCCCAAGTGGAATATCCCTTGTCGACCGATTCCTCCACGCAAATAACAAACGACGACGTTAAAAACAGACACCACGTGATCGATTCAACCTACTGCGGAAAGGTTGATGACGCGCTTGCTCGTCTCGAACAATGCAAGGCAGCCGCTTCTGAGAAGTGAGTGGCTTTGATATTCTTGATCTTGAACTTGTAGATGGTGTTTTGCTGCAACCTCTAGCGTTGCTCAATTTAAAGATCCAAGCCTTGTATGCTCCCATCTTGAAGATCTTAGGAATATACTTTGGTTTGATTAGTTAATCAAAGATAGAATCGAAAGAAATTTTCGCGGGCGATTGAGAAAGTGCGCCTTTTATCACGAGCAGCAAACAAGTTTTTTTGTTCGAATTCAACAAACACGTGTGGACATGTGAGCATTCTAATGCGTAGTTTTAGTTTAATTTGGGATTTTTTCTTAAAATGACACAAAAATGGCGATTAGTTAGCAATGATTTCTCAAGTTCGTGATCGTGCGGTCATAAAATCTGCTGTCGCTTTATAACATCATTAATGACATAAAAAAGGCAGTAAATAGAAAAAAATAACATACAAATTAAATAAAAGATAGAAAAATAAATAGCGCAATGTAAATTATCGACCAAAAACCATTGAGCACAATAATGAAAAAGACAACCTATTCATCAGGTTTCAGATTTGTAAAAGTTTATATTGTTTAAATAGAATGCAACATATTTTAAAATTTACCAAATTAAATTGTTTCAAACTATTAAAAATAGAACTGATTAAGTGGAGCAGATGGATTATTTGATGGAGTGTTGTGATCTGTTAAACATCAATAATGCAAATATGTCCGATTTATAAAAGTGCAAAAAATTTGTCAAAACTCGAGCCACAGGTTCTTTAAATCAGGGCTTCTCAAACTTTTTTGTTCTGCGACCCATTTTAAAAAATAAATTTTTATGTGACCCCAATATGTGTAGGCTAATATTACGTTAGTTTTTTTCCTATGGAAAACCACGCATGTGCATGAAAAACCATGTAATAACAACGAGAAATGGAAGTAGCGACCCAAAGCGAATTAACAAAATTACAAAAACCATGTTTTCTATGAAAAGAAAAAGTCTTCTCTTGAAATCAGGTTCCGATTTGCAATTTTCGTCTCAAACTCAGGTGTTTTCTAAAAAAAGTCTTCGCTTCGATTCAGGCTTTATTTTGTCGATTAAATGCCTGCTAACCTTAAGCAGCAATGGCGTAACTACAACTTTACCTTTTCTAGTTTTTCATTGTCAATAAATATTATTGTAAAAAAGCCAATTCAAAAGCACAAAAAGCTAATTTGTTTCACGACCCCAAAATTTGTTCACACAACCCACAGTTTGAGGAACCCTGCTTTAAATAATTATGAAAAATGTAATATTTTTAATTTGATTTGGCAAAGGAAAAAAAATTAGGTTTTGTGTAAAGCGGGAAACTGTTTTCTCTCTAATCGATTCTAATAGCTTTGTTTTGTAGTTTTAATAATTATGTAAGATATAAAAGATAAATATTACAATATGCGAGGAGGCCGTAATTTAATGTATTACTTAACTAGTCTGTAGTAAAGTCTAAATAAAGACAAAAACATAAGTACTATTTTACTTTAGATAAAATTTTAACAGATCTTGCAACTTTAGATAAAATAAAATTGTGTGATTGCAAAAGTTTGGCTTATTATGTAAAACAGGGGTTCTTAAGCTGAAGGGGTGCCCGCTTGTAAAGCATCATTCGAAATCGCTCACATGATTGCTAAAGAGAAGAAACCTCGTAACTTTGATGAAATATTGATTAAATCGTGCATATTAAAAGCAGCTTGTCTTGTGTTGCAAAAAACATGCAGAAAGATGGCGAAGAGTTCATTCTTGGATTGTACGATCATAGCATTTATTGATGAGTTAGCAAAAATCATTGAGTGTCAAGTTCTCAAAAAATTACAAGCCTCACCTTTTTTTCAATTCAATGTGATGAAATAACTGATATTGCCCGATTGTCGCAGCCTCTGAGCTCCAAGACTTTACCTATTGCCGTGAAAAATAAGCTTGCAACAATCATATGAGCCGTCAACTACGTTAAAGCAAATGCTCTCAATATAGAACTGTTTTCCAAGCTTTGCAAGAACATGGATTCCAATCACAAGACTCTGCTTTTTCATACATCCGTTCGGTAGTTAAAGTTGACATAAAAGCCTGCGTGTATGAAATGAAAAACGAACTTATTCTGCTTTTTGAAGCTCCAGGAAAACAGTATCGTTTTTTTTGTCAATCAAATCACAAGAGTTTCATCTGACGTTGGCAAATCTCGTGGGTATTTTCCAGGCAGTAAATTTATTCATTCATTCATTTATTCTTTCATTTTATTCTCAATCATTATTAAACAGTTTAACACAAAAATTATAAATATTAAAAAGATCAAGAAAAGAAAGAAGCAGCACAATGTCAGGCGTTAAAACATGCATAAGATAATCAAAAAATGAAAGTTCAACACAATAGAAAGCATGATATAGTAAATGAATATAAATTTTAACAGTAACTACGATGCCATCAACGCTTTCGTGGCAAAACTAGAGTTTGATTCTTCGAATTAAAAAAGGAAATACAGCTTTCTTTCCCAAGCTAGATATTGCTCTCGAAAAAAACCAAATTGAAGTTAAGGGCAAGCTTAAAGTTGAGGTGGAGGGCCACCTGCGACTGTAAAAACAAGAATTCGAACGCTATTTCCCAGATTTAACGACACTAAACTTTCAGAACGGAAGATGACAAAAAATCCTTTTCGTCTGAACAAGAATATTCTTTATAAAGATTTGCAGTAAGAATTTTCGCAAATGAAATGTAACTCCACTGCTAAAAAACAATATTAAAGCTATGTCACTGACTGATTTCTGGGCCAAATAATGTGCACACATGCAAAAGTGTAGGTGCTGTAGCTAGACCTACACTCCTTCCGTTTTTATCAATTTACATGTGTGAAAGTGGCTTTTTCTAAGTATAAACACAAAACACAGTAACAAACTTGACTGTGAAGCCGATCTGAAGTACTATCTATACAAGTCACGAATTAAACTTTTGATTTCCAAAAAACAGTTACATCCTTTTTTTAAACAAAATTTAGTTATTGTTGTTCTGTTCAATGCTGTTTGATTTTATAATATAATAGGGCTTGATATTAGTTGGTATCATCAAGGGGGGAGAGGGCATGATAAAGGGTGCGCGTCTAAAAAGTTTAAGAACCCCTGGTCTAAAATAATAGCACGATATTTTCTTGCTCACTGATTTTATAATAATCACTGCACAATCTTTGTTAGTTTTAGATTTAGTTGAATTTAATTTTGGTAAAACGATAGCACATTTGATCTCGCCGTACTTATACGAGTTTGCTGCAACCTATTTGTAGATTGCTTTTATCAATAGTGTGACCGATTGGGTAGATAATGTATCGTAAATTGGTTAGCAACTTTTCTGATGCCATAATAGTCCCAAGATTTTAGCTCAATTTCCCGATTTACTGTATCAAATAAAATAGAAGTCCAGAAAAATTTTGGACTTTATATTATCGCAGCTAGATAAAATGATATGTAACAATGCATTGTCTGCGAACTGTTTACGTGTTCTTTCTACGCGAAAATTTTAAGGGCTTTGGCGAATAAAATATTAGAATTTAAAATGTACAGTATGGCTAATTACTGGGTTTATGAAGTAGCGTTTGAATTTGGAAACAGGCATTTTTCAATGTTAAAATTTCATTTAACTCGATTTGGATTTAATAAGCGGGTCTATCTATGTATTGTTAATTTCATTTGAAAAAGTAGGGCGAAGAAACATACGATGAAGAAAAAACGGGTTAATTAGTTAATGAATCAGGATCAACTTTTTAGCTAAGACCTTGCCAATACAACACTAAAAAATGCTTGTTAAAGCAACCACTTATTTTAATAGAATTATTTATTTTAGTCTCGTTCAAGATTATATTTAGTTTTATTAGGTGTTAGAGACTTAAATCGATTTTATTAGCGGAATGAGTATAGTAAATGTTGAAAATTCAATAAATGCTACAGCTTAACTATCTTCATTTTTTTAAATACCAAGTCCCACGCTTAAAAAGTTATCAAATATAATTTTTTAGCTATAATCCTATTTTTCCATTGACTCCTGGTATCTTCTGGTACTTTGTGAATCAAAAAATAAATCTTCTTGTTACTTTGTTTTCAATATATACCTTGTGCTGCGTTGCAGTTTCAATTGATTTTCTGCAGTTTTGTTTACTTTAGATCAATTGTTTTTAATTGTGTTCTCGTCATTACTCACTTTCAGTTTTGAGGGAATTCCGATTACCCACCACTTGAAATTCTAGAACTACTGTAAACTAAACAGGAACAAACCGCTTCTATCTGATATACATTGGTTTTAATTTTTGAAATTGTACCCTGCAAATCTGATTCTAATCCCACAATCTATTCCGTGCTTTTAAAGAAAACAGCGTTTGGAAATGGTAATTGGCAAAGGTAAAGGAGGAGGAGGGGAATGCAGTAAGCAGTTGTAAAAACATTCCTGTATTTCATTTCATATGATCTCTGTATTTATCCTCGTGACTTACAGGAAATACATAGGGCAAGCAATTAACCCGACTTGCTTCTGAAGATGCCGAGATATTGCTTCCCGGTTGAAATTTTTACCGTTTTTTTAGTTTCATAGAGATATGACTGAAATTTAGAACTGCTTGTTCAGACCGCCAAGCATGCCATAAATTCTCTTTCCCAAGGACACAACAGAATGGCTCGAGTAGGTTTTGAACCGCGACCATGTTGATCACAATCACGGCGGTATTAACCGCTCGATCCCGATGCCAACACAAATATCCGTTTTGCATCATTGCCCAGAATTTATCCAAAGTATTAGGCCTATCTTTAAAATTATCTTTGGCTGATGAATCGCTGCACTGTTTTGGCCTTTTACTGTAGACTTACTATTTTGTTTGCATTTTAAATAACTTTGGAATCGTTTTGACCAAGTTTATAAACATTGCGTTATTTACGCGGTATAATATGAGATTTAAGAGCACTTTTGCTGAAGTTGCTGTTAAAATAAATTGATCACTAGTAAATTATTGAATAATTGAAAACCAGTTGATGACCAATTTACGTAATAAGTAACTCTTCCTCCTAAAACCCTGTCATTACTGGTGGAAAATTAACAACAGTTAAGAACCCATGTTTTTAGATTATGAAGACTTTGCACTCTATTAACTAAAATATCTGCGTATTTTTGAATGCAATCAACTAATTTTTATTGTTGGTAATAATTTTTTCAAAACTGACTAGTTTATTTTCAGTCACTATTATTTTTTTGTTTCAAATCATTTATAAAAGAAAGAAATAAAGTTTTTTTTGAATTTTTGTCATATTTAATATTAGTGATTGTCATAAAAGCAAACTATTAACTAGGCTTTTATTCACCAAATCATGACTAATATCTAAAGAAAGAATAAAAGTAATTATTAAAATAAAACTAAGCTTTAATGATAAAGCAGCTATCAAAAACGTTTCAAGGAAACCCGAGGATTTATTAAACTTAAAGAAGTTCGCGTAGGCAGTCCAGTGCGTAAAAAAGAAAGATAACAAAAGAAATTTATATAACCAAGGCAATAACGTATCAACAAGGTAAGCTCGAAAGCGGTTCGATTCTAAGTACGCAAACGAGCGGTCCGTAGCAGTCAAGCAATCCGTGCGACGACATATATATTTCAATGGTAAGATTACTGTTCTTATATACAGGGTGGTGCGAAAGTAGGTATACAGTGATAAATTACCAGCCATAATTAAATTTCCAATTTAATAGAAAGAATAAAATGAAATGATTAAAAGTAGATATGTCACTTTCACTTTAATGTAATATGTCTCTAATTTCACTGATGTGACAATACTGTATATCTACTTTTGCACCCCCATGTATATGTTGTCACACGGATTGCTTGACTGCTACAAGCCGCTCATCTGCCTACTACAGCCTATATTAATAAACGTAATTTTAATTAATGTCTACATTTTTTCACCGTAGATTCGCCCAAATTCAGATTCTATGATTTATAGGTTGTTCACTTTAAAACAGATTTAGACTATTTTTATTCTTTTTCCTGTCAGTACTGTGCTATAGAAAATTATGAAAATTCTCTAATAAGTTATACCTTTATTTAAAAAATTAATTTGTATTTTAGAAGTTTTCTTTTTATAATTTACTTTGTTACGATTCGTAACTTCTTAATTATGTACTGTAGGTTGGATCAATTGAAGAAAGTTCTCCCCGAAATAGAAAAAGGTGAGCATCGAGTGGATGTTATGAACTCATTTAATACCTTTTCTGTTTGTCACTGCTTTTTTGTGATGGACAAATGAAAATACAAAGTCTTGTTTTCAGTTCGAGCAGAAGAAAAAGCAGTGGAGACATACATTGATAAAATAAATGGTTTGCAAAAGAAGATTAACGTTGTCAATCAGAAACAAGAAGAATTGATCTCACTTCCTTTGTCTCAGAATGAAAAACTTATTCAAAATTCACTCACCGACCAGCAAGTAAACAAGCAAAGCTGACAGCGATTTTTTAAAAATAAAACCACCTTAAAACCCGCATGATATCCACGTGGAATCCACGTGTTGTGTTTGCTGAAAAGCGTGTTTTAATAGCATAACATGTTTTTTTTGTAATTTACGTTGTTAGATTTCGTAATTACGAATTATAAAACAAAACATACAACGTAAAGGCTCAAGCCTATCATTAGTCAATTTATGGTTGAAATTCAAAAATTTATTTTTTTTCAGAATGTTCTGTACGAGATGGATGCGTTAAAATGTGAATACGACATTGTCCAAAATGAGGTAGTTACCTTCATTAATGAAGAAATCAGTGTACAAGCGAAGAACTTACAGCAACTTCGAGATGATTTGCACCGACTTCAATCCAGCTGGTCGAAAGCCTGGCTCATCACGCACGTCCACCTTGAAAAGTAAATCTATTCAGCATTGTTTTTTTGTGATTGGAGGTTTTGCAAATTGTTTTAAATTTTTTATCAGAACATTTTCTTTACTGCTTTTCGAAATGTTTTTTGAAAACGATCACTTGATATCGAGTCTATTTTACTATGTGATTCGATGACTTGCAATTCACTGTTTTCATTTTGAGCAACCTGTAATCAATAGATGATCACATTTTTTTGGCAGACTGAAGGGCATCTTTCATGTGCTGCAAGTTTTACAGCAATGTACAGGGACGGTGGATAACGTGGAGAAGGTGATGAACAAGGAAGTGGACATCAGCAGCATCGATGCAATGCGTGCCCGAAATGAAGAAGTGAAGGTGGTGTGGCGGTCACTTTTTATGAACGTGGCTTCAATCTTCTTGCCGTTGTTTTGATAGATATCTTAAAGTTCTTCATTGAAGTGAATAGTAGCGTAAAAAGTTTTTTTAAACAAATTTGCCTATTAATTATAAAGATTGATTCGCAATGTTAGGTAATTCTTGTGTAAATAATCTCATTCTTGAACTGATTAAAGATTATAATTGATGCTCAATTCAAGAACTTTTCAGTAAAACAATACTGGGGAGGTTTGAATGATAAGCGGTAAATCTGAAACTTTAGCAATTCTTTATTTATTGTTTTTGTTTCATTTAGGAAGTAAAAAAAATAGCGCCCAATATCGACAATAACTTGGAAATCATCGGATCAAACTTAAAATCGACCGAAGACGTCATCACCCAGTTTCCGGATGAAGTTCAAACTTCAGACGACGTTGCTTTTTACCGTGACGAGCTGGAAACTCTCGAGAAAAGATGGCGACTACTGAAGCTGAGATTGCTTGCGCTTCCCGACGAAATTGCAAAGATTCTCTCCGACCTCGAGAAAGGTTCTTGCAGTTTGAATCACAATACACTAATGATGAAACTTGGAGGCCTGTATAACTTTGAATGCTTCCTTCATATGTGCGTTAGATGTAACTAATAATCTTGCTGATAGTTTAAAAATCGAACAAAGCTACCTAAAATTGATTTTCCCGATCCGTAACAAAGCTTTCTGTTCTGCAGCTGATCAACTGACAAGTGGCATTCTGCACAGAGTGGAGCAATTCAACGAAATAATTATGTCCGTGCTTGAGAATCAAAACGTTCAAATGTCGATTCCAAGCTCTCTAGATTCGTCAGCTTTGGACAAAAGATTGGATTATCAGCAAGTAATGATCACGCGTTGTTGCCTTCATGACAACATATCTTGAATTCACACTCTTTTAATGCGCGACATTAACTGCAGAATGTAAACGATGACCTTCATCTTAAGTCTGGGGATTATTACGACATCTGTGCTGACTGCACCGACCAATTAAACGTGGTTACCACCGACAACGACCAATCAAATAGCTCGCAATCAAATAGCTCGCAAGCCCTTGCTCGACTTAACGATGCATATCAGATTCTGCTCGTCAACTGGCAGAATGTAAACGAGATCGTCGAGCTCTTCTACAACAAGTTGGTTTTCCAGTTGTTTTTTTGTTGTTAGTTTAGTTTGATTATAAGCGTCGTTATAGCAACAAATTGTCTGTGGAACGTCAGAACTTAATTTACTTAAGATTTTTTTATTAACATTTTTTAAAAACTAGATTGGTTGAATTGAAAGCCGGGGTTGTTGCTTTGAACGAATTCAGCGGCGTGGTGTGTCACAACGAGGAGGTGCTGGACCAGTACAAGCAGGCCACAGGTTTGGCCTTGCTCAAGCAACACAGAAACCAAGTCAAGGTTGGTGTGTAAACAATCTAGAAGTTCTATCATTGAAGTAAAACACTTTAAAATTTTCGATTTATAATTCACGCAACGCCATCATTTTGATTCATTCTGCGGTTTGTTATTTGGCTTAAATAAATTAATTCAGACGTAAGCAAAGCAGATTTTTAGACGATCCAACTTTAAAACGTTAACACGAGCCGAAACCAGTTTTCTTGTCTTTGACCTCCCCCATTTGATTAGAAACTCTCTGACAAAATCCCGGAGAACGACGACATCGCGAGCTCTGTCGACGACGCTGTCCGCGTTTTGACTGTGACCGGTAACAAGATCGCCTGCTTAAAAACGTTGCATGACCTTCCGAACAAAGCAGTCGAAATCGAACGCTGTCAGGAGCAGTTCGACGATTTGAACAGGAGGTGGAAGGAGGCGAAAAAGGAGATTGCGAGGCAGTTGAAAGAACTCGACCAAAATATTGTGAAAGCTGAGGACGGTGAGAAAAGATTTCCTGTTCAACCTGAAGTTGATGAAACGAATCGAGGGAGGGGGGAGGGCTATTTTCCGTCACGAAGACGAGATTAATGTTAATCTGTGACAGTTTGTTAGCAATACATGTAAACCTTCACAATTTCTTAAAGTAAAAATAACGAACTCCATAAATAAATTTATTGTCAGTCAAATTGTCATTAAAGTATCTTGTTTGTTTGGAGTTCATGCGAACAACTCTTGTGACAGAGGCAAAATACAACGACGAAATATCGACCTTGCTGGCCGAGGTCGATTCACTTCGAGTCGAATTGAGGAAGATCGGGTCGGCACAAGCTGTCCGTGCTGCAGTGGCACTTCCGTGCGAAGAAGATGCCCTCGATCAAATCATATCGCAACAAAGGGTAATATTGACTTTTGCTTCTCTTATTTTTTTTACTGTTTTAGTTTTGTTCTTTTTGGGGCTTTGTGTATTTGTCAAAACTCGAAATATTGTGAGATTTATTTTTTGATCTTAATCACTTTAGTTAAATATGAATCTATTTCTGTTGCTTAATACTGTTAATGTTGAGCATAATACAGAGTGTTTCAAAAAATTTGACAAATACAGAAACTACATAGTCGAATCAAATGAAATTCAACAGGGTTAATGTTGAGCTGAACAAGATTTATTCCTGTAAATTTGAATGAAAAATTCAAAGGCCCGTGAATTCCATAAAAGCTTTCGCAAATGTACAATATGCACACCGCCTGTAACGCGGCACACGTGAAATCGGTACTCTGGCTCCTCCTAAACATCCTGCAGCATGTCTTGGGTAACAGTCTCCAGTGCGGTGGTGTTTCTTTGTTAATTACCTGTCTTGCACGAAAGTTAAACTGGAGATTGTTACCCAAGGCATGCTGCAGGATGTTTAGGAGGAGCCAGAGTACCGATTTCACGTGTGCCGCGTTACAGGCGGTGTGCATATTGTACATTTGCGAAAGCTTTTATGGAATTCACGGGCCTTTGAATTTTTCATTCAAATTTACAGGAATAAATCTTGTTCAGCTCAACATTAACCCTGTTGAATTTCATTTGATTCGACTATGTAGTTTCTATAATATTTACATGTCAAATGATGTCAAATATTTTGAAACACCCTGTGTATGACATATCACTTGAAAACGTGTCGTAAAGAAAAGCAAGCTTGGCTTCGGTAACGGTGGTATTGAATAGGATGTTGATTACTTGCTACGTAATGAATTGAGCGGGAGGTGCAACGATCTGCAGCGTCGCTGCCAAGCTGTGCTCAACCGAGATGTCGTCCTTCCCGCCCTCAACGATTTGCAGTCGGATTTTACGAAGCTCTGTTTGGAATGGGAGAATCTTAATAACTTGGTTGCGACGTACTTGGCGAAGTAATGGATTTCATTCACCCTAGATGACATTAGGTTTTAATTTTTTTTATCTGTATAGGTTAAGCTTGGTTCAGGAATTTTTGAAATATTATTTTATCGGCTTTGGAAAGTTGAAGTTTTATCAAAGCGAGGTGCAGAAGTCGAAAACTTTCCTCAATCAAGTCACTACTGGTCACCACAACACGGTTGAAATCGCTGAAGCTTGCTCTATTGCCGAGGTTAGAGGTCATCGAGAAAAATTGTCCTCAGCAAAAACTTGACTTACAACATTTCTATTGACGATTCAAACTTGATGAAATAAAATTTGTTTTTTACTCAGTTTTTATTAATCTTTCATCAAAATTAAATTGTTATAAAATCGCAAAAAGTAAAAAAATTGTTTTGAAGTTCTAGAACATTCCACTTTTAAGACAAAGATTACCGCTTTGCTTTTCTGTACAGAACTTGCAAGAGGAGATTACTTCCGATGAAGACAAGATCTGTGACGTTAAACTTGCGCTTGACCGTTTCCTTGACAAGCTCGATGCTGGCACGGACAAAGATGTGCCCGAGTTTATCGAGAAGAACCACAAATTAAGAAAGGATTGGGATTCTTTGAAAGAAAATCTGTGCTTAATATTGCGCTCACTGGCAGACGAGTTTGCACAATCGGAAAAACGTAAATTCTGTTAAACGTTTTAAGTACAGCAAAGAAAAACAGTTCATGAGATAGTATTTTGAAACACTCCACTTGGATTTTAATATGAATAGATAATTTTATGCTAGTACTTGTAAAAATAATTTTTGATCCTTAGTGCTTTCAGTCATACTTAGCTTGTATTCTGCAGAGGATGCTGTTAATAAAGAATGCAGCGACATATCAACGGACCTGCGCAAGCTACACAATGAGCTGGACAATATGAAGAACTTTATACAAGCTCGCTTGTCACTCGACCTCACCGCCAACGTCGAAGCCGTTGCTCCTCTTATCAAGCAAGAAGATGTAAGAAAATTGAATTAGTATTTTAGCAATGATGTTTCTACCCAATCTTAACTAGCAGAAAGTTACATTACATTGAAATAAACAATCTTTTAAATCGTTTAAATGAAAATCACGAAATGAAAAATTATTGTGATGGATTTGGAGTAAAAGAGCATTTTGTTTTATACTTTTATGCAAAATTTGACAAAATTTTATTTTTTTACCCTAACTGAAATTTATCGGTCAATTTCAGTCCTCATTTTGGCGATCAAAATTATAGTTGCATATGACTTTTTCATAACGATTGATATGACGTCATAATCATTCAACATCTCCGGCAGGAACTTGGCGAGCGATTGATTGCATTAAACTCGACGTGCAAAGATTTGCATGCCACGTGCAGTAAATTAGACGATGCTGAAACTCCTGCTTTGATAGCAGTTAGAGCCGAATTTGCGCGCTTTTTTGATGAATGGGAACTGGTCTATAGACTGCACGAAGATTGTCTGAGGAAGTAAGTTTTAGATCATAGTCATCACTTTATTAATCAACTCTAGAAGTTCTGATTGTTTTCTGATAGTTGCTGCCACATCTCTACTGTGCAGCTATTGATCATCTTTTATTGCTTTCTTCTTCTTGTTGCCACTCCTCCAAGGCTGGTCTTAATAACCATTTTTCAACCTTCCAATTAAGACAATTTAAGCCACCACTCATAGATGATAACTTTAACTGTTTTCAAAAACTTGTTTCACAGCAGGGGTCGCGCATCTACTGGTTGTCGCGCGCGCTTTCGGCTGAGCAAGCGGGCCGCACAAGTTTTCAGTCATACGATAAAACGTTTTTTCTAGAATTTAAGAGCCCTCATAGATTTGTTAAAGCAGGGTTGTGGGCTGTAAACTTGAAAATTAAAAGTTGCTAAACTCGAACTTGAACTCAAACTCAAAAATATATGATCGAATTTGAGTTGATTAATTGAAGAATTTGAAAAGAGAATAAATAGTGCTTTGGATTTTACTTTTGATATTTAATTGTTAAATTTTAAATACAACTGAGTTATACATTACTTTCAATTGGAGAACTGAGTTGTCAATTAATATTCGTTTTTTCAGTGGTGACTTTAGATTCTTGTTTATGTCATATATGCAGTAAGTGGCGGCACGCAGAACCGTGTTCTGAATAGTTTGCAGTTTTTGCCGATGTGTTTGATATGGTAGAGGTTTATATGGTGTTTGTGTTTGCGTATATAGAACGAAATGAGGATAGTTCAACATATAGATATTACTGGTTCTTTTTGTTTAATTTATTATAGTAAAATGAATGCTTTTGTTTTGCTTTGACAGTAATGAGATTTATTTGTTACAAAAATGTTGTGGTATTTGGTGGTATATGGTGGTATACAATTTTGGGTCTAGATTAATGTTTAAAAGAGCCATAAAATTTTCTTTATGTTTTGTAGTGAGTAGTGTTTTGTTGTTCAATTCAAGTGACAAGAGTTGTGCCATATTGAACTGTGTCTATGTAAAAACGTTATAGTTTTGTGTACGTCTATCTGAAAATTGTTAGTTGTGGCCTATTTATGAGTTTTCTGAAGATACTGATGAACGAGTTTTTGGGCCGTACGCTGTTTGGCGTGAGATGCCGAGTTCTTATGTCATTGGCAAATGTTGTGATTCACACATTTTATGGAGGGAGTAGTATGTCGAATGTATAGATGTTAAAAAAGGGCAAGAAACAAAGCTCTACTTTTTAATACACGAATGTTAATTCGTTCGGGTTTGGAAAGTCTGCGCATTTGTCATCCTTTCATGTCGTTTGCTGTGAATTCGCTGGTCGTCTTTTTGTTCGTATATTTGTAAGAGCTCGAATCATGTGTATCTTCACTGTGTCGAATTTCTTGCTTATATCTAATGCTACAGCAACAATGCATTGTGGAGGATATGCATTGTTTAAGTATCTTGTAAGTTTTTGTTCTTGTTGTCTGCAACGGCGTTTAGTAATTTTTTCCCAGCTTATGCTTATTGTCGTTACTTCTCACGTTCAAGTTTTTTGTTTCTCGCAGACATTTTCAAAACTTAATCTGTAAGCACCTCTTTGTTTTCCTTAGGCTGGAGTTAATTTTTTCTACAGGCTCAGGTACACCAGTGATGCTGCTGCTTCTCTATTCTCCGCCGAAACGATTGTTCACGATTTCGCTCGGCAGTTATTTGCGCAGGACACAATGGCCGACAGAAAGGAAGATCTCGAAAAACAAAGATCAATTCTTCAAGTAAAATTTTATCATCGCTGTATTGTACTGTATGCCAATTGTTGTAACAAACAATTTGTTTCAATGAGATTTTTTGAACTGTTTTTACTAGTTTGATATAATTAACTTTAAGAAATTGGATGACGAAATTCCAATAAATGACTCCAAGTTTGAATTGGCTGTGGATAAATGCAACGAAATTGACAACTTCAACAAATCTCTCGATAAATACGACTTTAACATTAGCAGCAACTTCTCTTCCAGCGCCTCTGATCTCAATGAAAGATGGGAAGTTGTCAAGGACCAGATTCACAAGAGGTAACTCTCAAATTTAAACCAAAATTTTCTGATCTAAACCAGGAATGACAAACTCGTGAGCATATGCGGGTCGCATCGGTGAAATTTCAGCCGATAAATTTGCCGTGAGTTGCAATCAGTTTGAAAACAAAGTGACAACCTTTTTGTAATATTCAGTTTACTTGAAAACCAAAAAGTTACTTTAAGTTTACCTGAAGACTCGCAGCCCGCGAGTTTGACGCGCCTGATCTTAATTTTATGTTACATGTAGCCCGCGATGTGATTTTCTGCAGTTCGCTGAACAAAATTGTAAGCATTCTAAACCTTGTAAATTGGGAACAGCACCAACCTTTTATAAAGGTCAAATTAAAGAATTAGGAAAATTTCTCAAATCTTTTTATTTTGAACCATTTTGTCTTCAAAAATCCAGTAGAGTTAAAGAAAATATCTTCACTTGCCTTTTTATCTTCACTTGATGTTTAAATTCAAAAACAACACTTTTTTAGCTTCTATTTGTATAATTCAAACCAACTGCTACCTGTAAGTCTAACAATTTTGAAAAGCGTCCTGCAGTAGTCTAGAACTTGGGCTTCCCTGATTTAGATGAACGTGTTTTTTTTTAGATTGGAGTTGCTTCAAGCAGCAGAGGAGAAGGTTTTAGATCTCGATGAAAAAGCAGAGCGACAAAACACGATGCTGCAGGAAAAGGAAGATCTAATCAATGCTTGTGAAGTTCCTTCTCCGGAAGAAAAATCTGCCGAGGAATTTAAAAAAATGATTGAAAAGAAGGAGGTTGGTTTTTAAATACGAATGATTCTGACTTTAAAGTTTGTTTTGAAATACAAATAAAATATGTAATGAATAAACTTGTTGCTGTAAAATAGTATTTATAAATAACGATTGAATTGTGCTTATCAGAAACGTTTTATCTTAAAATTTGCAGTTGTCTAAAGAGTTAAATTGAAATCTATTTGTTGCCAGCTTTGTAGAAGGACTTGTTAATGTTATATAACCGAGGAACGGTGAGAAATAAAATGAATCATTCTTTTTGTGAAATTTTTTAAATGGTTGTGAGAAAAATACATGACCTTTACAGACTGAAAAGTTTTGAGTAGGATATTATTGCATGACTTTCATTTTGCTCGATGAAATATTTCCTTGAAACAGCTAAGTTCTTTTTAAGAAAAGTTTGTTTTTTTTGACTCGAATGATTCAGAAAATAAAAGAAACTCTTGATGGCGAATACGAAAAAGTAAAGCAGATGTACGAGCTCACCAATGACATCGATAAGGTCGCAAGGCAGTACGACCATGTCGCTGCTGACTTTACTGACCCCAGTGTCGAAGGGGAAATCTCCAAACGCAGCAAGCAAGAGAGAGAAGAAAAGGCAGAAAAAAGAGAAAAGATCATTGTCTACAAGGTTGGTGTTGGTGATGAAGTTGAACATTTTACCTCGGTTTCTGAAAGATGTTTTTAGATTTATTGTTCCTTACAATGCATTGTTGCACTGAAAGCAACGCCATTGTGCAATGTGCATTGCGCATGCCGAATGCACGAGTTGTAAAAAGCAGACAGCACTGAAAAAGTGCCGTCTGCATCATTGTGCATCATATCACCAGCTCTGCGAACTTAACTCGCGCAATTATCTGTTTGATGAGAGTTCAAAACTCGCAACCATGGTCAAGCAATGTGCTAAGGCTTGCTGAGCGAGATACGCAATGACATAGATCGCACTAAAAGTGCTCTCTGTTTACAACCCCTAAAGATGTTTTTATTTGCTGTATCCTTAACATCGCAAATAGTTTTTGCTTTATTATTTTTTTAAGAGTTTTGTTTTATTTTTTAACTATATGAAACCATTTTGAAAGAGTTGATTAGCCGATAACAGAATTTGTTATTTCATTGAAACCAAATAACTCCCAGGTTGTGTTAATCACGCAACGCTTCGACCGACTCAAGAACTTGATCTCGGAGAAGATCGAAAAGTACAAGGTTAACTACAAAATCGCCGCAGATCAAAAAGTGAGTGTACGATTAATTTGTTTATTGCGCACTCGGTACGTTCATAGGTTGGAAAAACCGAACGGCAATCAGCTAAATTAAGTATTCGTGATTAAGACTCATGTGGCGATTATAATAGCATGGCCGTGTATGTTCGTGCACTTAATGTTCTATTTAATCTTGTGCACGGGCAAAATCTGTTCTTAATGGTGTGGGTATGTGTACATGACATAGTTTTTGTTTGCTTCGACTTATTGTTTTTCATGAACTAACACTTACAAAACCGTATTTTGCTTGTCTTAAAAAACTGACAATCAAATCCACAATTGATCTCTTCAAATCTTAACGTGGATGGTCCCCTACGAGAGGTGAGTGTATTCATGTGGTAAATGTTTAATTTTTATGTCTTATTATGCAATCGTTTAATTGTTAGCTTCTTTTTCTTGTACTACTTATGAGTTTCTTTAGCCAATAGGAAGACGAACTGATTTGCATGAATTAGTCACGCACTGCTCAATTGGTCACGTTTCAATGCACTTAGTTAACACGCAAATTTCATTTTTGAAATTCTTGAAGTAATATCTGTATTGCTTCAGCATTTTGGTCCTACGCGTACATATAGTTTTGCTGTTGTATTAAAAAGAAAATTGCAATTTTTAGCTGGAGGGAAATTAAGCTACATCCGAATTTTTTTCAGTATTTTTCAATAGTCAATCTTTCGAAATTTAATTTTTATTAAATAATTTTTAAATTGCTGGCTAAAGCACGAATATTATTTTAGATTACTTTTATATTATGGTACGGTTTTAAAATTATTATTTCTATAACTTTCGCTTTTATTTTATTGTAACTTATCAAACTACAATTAATTTAAAGTTTGTTAAATAGCAGGCCAGCTTTAAAATTTTTATAAAAAAATATTAATTTTGTGCATACGCAGTAAATTGTAGGTTGAAAGTGGGTGGTAAAAGCATTCTTTGCCATTCAAGTAATGCTAATTTTTGCATTTAAGGATTTGGTATACAGTTTAAGTAATAGAAAAACAAATTAGAACTCGAAGCAAACCCATTTAATAAAGCCACTGCTTTTCAACCTTTTTAACATCGCGGACCAGAAAATCCGAAAAACAACTGTTGCGGATCAGCAGTGTGACTTCACTTCATTTTTGAAAAAAGGTCTTTTTAGAAAAAATAGAACAGGTAAACTTTTGTTTAGAGTTAGCCTCAGTTTTAACTAAGGATAAAAATCGATAAAAAAGAACATAGCTTCTATATGCACCTACCAAATTGAAATGTCTCAGTAAAAAATGGACGGCCCATCCAAAAGAGCTTCGCGGATCATTAGTTGAGAAGCGTTGTGATGAAGTTTTTGCACCAATTTTAATGAAGTTGAAGAACATCTAGATGGGTGCACACCCTTCAGTTTTGGTAGTTTTGGTTTCAGCTTGTCATGCAAAGCAGCAATGAAAAAATCTACTTACGACCTGGGCTACGAGAAAGCAACTACCATTCTGGTTGAAGCACGTTTTGGTTTTCCTACATACATACAATATGTCTTCACAATTTCCCGTATGTTTTCCTATGCTGTTGATCTGGCACTGTTGTATTCTTTTTGAAGCTGAAAGGTTTTGAAAGTAACTTTAAGACGTAACTACACTTGCAGCGTATACATAGTAATTACTTCAACTTTCTAACCAAGAAAAGAAACTAAAACCAGAAGCAGCTATTGTATATAAAAACCCACTCATATTAGCTACTAAATTAACGAATTATAAAAAATTATTTCAAATTCTTCCTAATACAGATAACCCAGGTTCATACTCATGTGGAAAATGAGCTTTATGTGGAAACTTTAAAAACTATAAAAATATGGTTAAAACGGTTGGTTCTATTATTTCGCACTCAAATAGCAAAAAGTTTAATTTAAAACAACATCTTACTTGCAAAAATTATGGTATTTACATGGCAGAGTGTAAATTTTGCAAAATGCGCAATCTGTAGGACAAACAAAAAATAAATTTTCTACCCGATTGAATAGCCACCGCTCATTCTGTAACAAATTCAACGTTAAGGTTGATAATGACCAAGCTGCCCACCTTAAACATTTTTATAAATTTTATTTCGACGTTTTTAATGCTGAACCTGACATCAGAAAGTGTTTATGGTTATATTTGTAGAACAACCGGATAAAACTTTATTGGATTGGTGCGAAAATAAATGGATTAATTATTTGAATGCTAAAATTAATATTGATAGAATTTTTCTGTCTTATAATTGCGATTGAGTTTTAAACCCGTTTATTTGTTCACTATGGTACAAACTATACACAGTTAAACTACAGCAGCTTTGTTGATCTTTTCAGTCAACGCTTTCAATCTTAGCGGGAGTCTGCAGTTTTTAATTTCACTACAAGTTTTACATGTGCGCTTTTTCCTCTTCGTTACGTGATCGATAATCATTATGTCAGCTGTTGTGTCATTTGCCTTTTGGTTTTTATTGGAAGCTTCACTTTGTGTCTTTGAGTTAGGACCCGATTGGTATGAGAAGAGTTTTTAAAATTTTCAAAGAAATTTTGTCAAAAATAATTTAATTTAATTTTTACAGAAACTGATGATGACCTTTATAGGTCGAAATCGAATTTTCGTGATAATTTAGTTGGTTTTTAATTTTTAACTTTTATTTTTTCTATTAAATATTCGGCTCATTGAAATTTCACCGATTTTATTAATGAATTTTTGCATCGCAATTCGATCAATTAAATAAAATCATCAATTTGACTTTATTGGAAGAAGGGTAATAGATTTTTATTAAAAGGCTTAACATGTTTAATCCTACGAGCTTACATTTCACACATCTGGATTTTGTTGCCAAAGAAAAGCAAAAAGATTTGCGCTTACTAACTCCCAGCCCGTGATTAAAACAACAATCATACCACAATTATATACAGCAACAACATATATTCATACTAAAATAAAACAAAAAGAAACCAACGTGTAAGCCAAAAACGTTTATGGTTACGGTTTCTTTTTGTTTTATTTTAGTATGAATATATGTGTGTTGTTGTATATAATTGTGGCATGTTTGAAAAAAGTATACTCTTTTTCTAACTTGTAAAAACAACAATTCCAGATAATAGTTTAAGCAGCTGTTTTTCTGTTGTAAGACGATGTAATTAGCAAATTTAACAAAATTTTAAACTTATCTCATTTAAACAATATTAACAACTGTTGACGATTGTGTAAAGTAATATACTTAATGTAAAATTGCAATTTCCAACTAAATAACAATGTAACAATAGGTCACTTCAAAAAGAGATCTGTAGTGCAAAAATAAACAAATAAATTTATGTTAAGTCATTCAAACGAAAAAAAATTCTCTTTTAAAACCTATTTTCTGTAAAAGTTTACATCTAAAAACTAAGCTAAAAATTGAATTCATAATTATTTCCTAAAGCGCAAATTGGAACAAACTGAGTTACTGCTGGCTTCTGCTTTTTATGAATTTAATTTGCAGTAACAAACAGATTGTTTAATCCCAGAAACATACACAACTAAATCAATTTTTTATGAACTGTCATTTTGATCATGTGTCATTTCAATCAAGTGTCATTTTGATCAAGTGTCGTTTGATTAACTGCCGTAGTACCGGCCTATACGCAGTGACTTGAATGACGAGTAGCACATTGTCGCTGGATGCCTACGTCGTACTCCAACTTACCATTTATTGATTCTTTCAGGAAACCAGTAGAAACCAGACGATTTATTAACTCGGCTAACTGCGCCCTGGACATAACCATATATTACATTGTCTATAAAGTGGGTCTTGAGACACCTGCCAGGAGAGACTAATATATAGGTGCTCATTTGCGCCAGCTGCATGGAAACTAATAAATAATTGCACCAAACCAGGCATCCGTGTTGCCCAATAGACAAATTATAAACGGAACACGGAGCCTGTCCAATATCCGTGTTTTATCCGTGCTTTCATTTCGAAAACGGTACCTGGCCCATTGTAATCAGATAAGATTTGAGATAATCAGATTACCCATAACAACTTGAGTCAAGCTCCATCTTTTAGGGACTGGTGTTGGACACTTCCATTCGTCCATGGACAAATAGGCTCTCACTTTATTTTGCGAGTGCGGTGCCACTAAACAAACTGCCCACCAGGTCGTATCAGCATGCCTCGTGCATTGGGCACCACAGAAAGCACAAAATCCGACTGTTTTGGATGAGGAAACTCGCTGCTAGCTCAACCTCATGTTTGTTAGCCTCGGATCTGAACAGTACAGCAGCCTGAAGTAGTAAAAAGGTAAACTCTCGGCCAGAGTCCTATATGTTTCAGCCCGGAGTGATAGCCCCACAATGCCCTTCTATACGACGATGTTGAATTAGGTTGATTTGTAACTGAATTTGAGAAAATAGAATACTCATGTCTTTTTTGGAGATTGTAGAAAGTTTGCTTATAGTATGACTAGAAATTTGCCAAATTTGATGTAGCAATATTGGTTGAGTTACATTGAGGTTCGGCTTTGATAAGATTTATTAACGTGTTTAATTTACTTAAATAGCCATTACCAATTTTACGTGTGATGAAAACTTTTATTTTCTTTTGACTTAAAAATCAAGTAGAATGTTTGTCTACTAAAAACTGCTTTAAAATAAAAATACTAACATACCGAGCATAATTCGATAACATAGTTCTCACAATACTAGCTAATGTCAAATACAATGTAGCGTCTCGGTAGAGTACGTGTTGACGTAATTACGCTGTGGATCAATTGTTAGTTACTTCTGGCTGCATCCGGATCCTCACCTCCACTGCCTTTTGCCTGTTTCAAAGCTTGCAGCTGCACGAGCACCACCTCCTGGACATGTTTGACGTGCATGTGTGTGACATATGACGTTCGATTTTTAATTCGGTGGCAGTATTAACGCTTTATTGTCATGATAAATTGTGTGTGAGGGCGAACTGCCGAGTCACTTTCCGAGTGTGCTGTTCGAGATTTTTTGAATTAACACCATTTGCACACAGCCCACACCATTTTGCTCTGATTTCGTTCAGCTTGAAGCAATTGAAGTTAAATTTAACGATTTTTTTAGCACTTTTTTAATAATCACAAACCAGAAATTGTCTTCCTTGGATTATATCCAATTACAAATAAGAAACTAAATCCTTGAATTGTTATTGCATTGCTTGAATTTTTCATGACTTCACTTTGTATACCAGTTAAATACGTTGGCCACATGGTTTGTTTGTATCGGGTTGTGGTTTATGTGTCCAGTGCAGATATAATCAGTTCAAAGTATCAATTTGTTAGTTAGTTATAGACGAGAATACGATATCTAATAAAAGCTTCAAATTAAACTTGAAAATCGGTAAGTAATAAATGTAACTTGTAATTTTTTGCATATGTTCCTGCATCATACTACTAACACTTGGTTGGTTTAGAACAAAAACGTGATTGCAACCACGACAGAAGTGACGTCGACAACAACCAAAATCAAAAAACGAAGCTTGCATGATATCAAGTTCAACACTTACCTGCAACGTCAAGCAAGTGCTCATGCATTGCATGAAGCTGGCATTGTGTCAAACGAAATGGCAAAAAAGCTTGAAATGGGAGTCCTGGTTGAGGAAGATGTAAGGCGGATGAATATGTGGTTGCTTATTTCAACATTTTTTATTGGGTTTATTGATCTCTTAAAAAGAAGTTTAAAATATAAGTTAATTTTTTTTCATAATAAACAAAATAACTTGTTCCATTCAAAGTATTTTAGGGTCTCGTTGTTTTCTAAAATCAATATCATCATCAATCCAGTTTTAATCCAGTTTAATCCCCAGTGACTGGAAATGGCTGGATGCATTTCACTACTTTTGCAACTCTTCTTACACCTTCTCTCCACCTGCACCGGTCTGCCGCATCTTCTTTCTTTGAACCAATCCTTTTCATGCTTCCTTCGACTTGTTTCCTCCATTTCATCCTCGGTTGGCTCTGTTTACGTTTTTATTTTTATTTTTTTTACTTTATCCCTATATTTATGTTTTCCATCCACTTCATGTACCATTGCCTTCATCAAAACATTTTCCTCAAGTCGTCATAAAACATGCCATACCACCTCACACTATTTGCCTTTGTCAGCTTATCTGCTGCTTTCTTCAATCCTAACATGTCCATCAGCTCCTCTCTATTCCTCTTGTCCACCAACTTTACACTGCACATCGTCCTCACCATAGATCTTTCTGCTCTTCTCAAAATAGCCACTTTATTTTTTCTCAAACACCACGTTTTGCTTCCATATTTGATCTTACATAGCTTTTATATACCTTTCCTTTCATCCACAAAGAGAATCTTTTTCCAATCAGATCTCCCCACATTTACTGAATTTCTTCCATCCCACCCTTGTTCTTGCAGTTACTACGACTTCACATCCTCCACTGGCATTCAACCTATCACCAAGATAACAAAATCTCTTTACTTTCATCACACATTACCTCCTGTTACACTTCTCTTGCACCACTTGTCACTTAATCACATTTAGTACAAACAAAAAATCTTGCTGCACTTGGGAGTTACTTTCTTCAACTTAGAACATCTTCCATGAATCCATTGGTTGCATTTTGTACATCACAATAAGTTTCATAATAAATAATTTACTGTCACGTTTTTGCCATAGGTCACAGGTCTATTCTACTCCATATGACTTCACCCTCTGACCCACACACACCATCACCTTCGTCTTTTCAATATTCACCTTCAGTCCTTTGGTCTCCAATGCACTTGTCCATGTTAGAAACCTTCCATCGTTTCACTCATCAGTACAAAATCATTTGCATACAAAACCTCTTTTATTAAGTTTTCTTTTGCATTCTCTGTCACAACATTCACCGCAATTGCAAACAACAAAGGTGACAAAACAGATCCCTGATGTACACCAGCCGCTACAGAAAAATCTTCTGAGAATTTAGATCCAATTTTAGTCTTTATTTTTGAATCCTCATACAGACTCATTCACCGCTTTTACCAAGATCTCAGGTAGTCCTTTTCATCTTCAGTGCCATTGCATTACTTTTTTTGAAACTCTATTAAAGGCCTTCTCTAAATCCACAAAGCACATGTACAACTTTTAATCTTTCTCCCTGTATTCCTCTTGCATTCTTCTCACTATAAAAAGATCATTTGTTGTCCAACTTCCTGGCATAAAGCCAAATTGCATATCATCCACCTCCACCAATGCTCTTATCTTTTTTCTCCAATACTCTTTTAGCGATCTTCATTCCATGTTCTAATAACTTCACTTCTGTATATACACTGCAGTTTGTCACATCTCCTTTTCCCATGTATATTGGCACCATCACACTAGTCTTTCAATCTTTCGACATTCCTTTCCTATCAAGTACTCTCTGACAAAGTTTCATCATCACATCAATTCCAACTTTTCCACTTGCGTTTATCATTTCCAAGCTCATCTCTGAAAGTCCAGATGCTTTTCCTAATTTTATTTTTTTCATTGCACTTGTTATTTCCTCCAAGGAAATCTCTTTCACTGGACCATGCATTCGTTTTATTCATGGTCTTTTCCATATGTTTTTTCCACACTCTCTTTTGATCCTTCTCGCTGAACGCAAATCTGCCATTTATTCCTGTCAAACATCGTCTACCATTTCCATCTTGTCCTTTCTTTCTTAAAAGCTTCTCAAGCTTAAATACATTGTTTGGTTTGTCACATGAATCATTCATTTCTTGCTCAGCCTCTCTTCTCATTGGTCTACTGACAATTTTTCTGGTTTGATTTCTCTCATTTGTAATTATTTTTATTCTCTTTTGACTGGATTATGCACATCTCTCTAAATGCGTTCTTTTTTCTCTTTATTGTTTCTTGCACTTCCTCATTCCACCACCATGTACTTACTCGCTCTTTCATAAATAAAAAATATAATTTTCCTCATGTGATACTCAGCAAATTGATGTTTCTGTCTAGGTGAAAGATCAATTAAAAAGATATTTGACTGGTAGCGAGCCAATAGCCGGTTTCACTGTGAAGAAAGCAAACAACAAGAAAATATCGATCAACACTGCAATGAAACATAACCTCATCAAAACGGGGACCGGGTGGGTTGATTGTGGGCAACTTATTGTGTCGTAAGATGCCAAGCTACTTTCAGAAACAATTTTGAAAGGTAGAAAAAAAAACATTTAGACATTATTTACTATTATCGTTGATTGTTACAAGGCATTTGAAACTCGCTTGATCGCTGAATTTTTTCTGCGTTTTGTACCAAAGTGTTCAAGAAGAGTAATGCATTGTGTTGCTTTGCGTAGAACTATGTATTCTTTTGAAACAATGTGCAGCAACTTCAGCAACTTACACCTTTTTATCAAGTTAACTGTTGAGCGATTTTTCCAATGGACAGACGCAAATTGTTGCTGTTTAGTTCGAAGTTTTTTTTTTGTACTATTCGATTTTCTTAAATACAATCAATCGATCATTTTTTCAAGCCAAAGACGCAACTTCTTGCCTTTTTTGATCGCGAATTTTGACAAACAGTGATGTGACTTGATTGACGGATGCTCGTTATAACTTTAGGCTGGTGCTGCTCGAGGCTCAGGCTGGCACAGGTAGCATGATTGATCCACTGACAGGAGAGCACATGAGTGTTGCTGAAGCAGTCGAGAAAAAGCTCATCGATCCCAAGTACGAGGAGACTCTTTGCCGTGCAGAGAGGGCGGTCACTGGCTTTGATGATCCTGTTACACATGAGATTCTCTCGTTGTATGAATGCATGAGGAAAGGCTACATTGTGGAGGGCCATGGAATCAGGTTTGTTTTTTTGCAAGTGTTTCTAAGTATTATTTACTCCTTTAACAAATTTAAGGCGAGCAATGCAGGTTTGCAAGACGCAAATTGCAATTTTTCTATTCCACTATAGTCAGTGAACTTATCAACTGTAGTATGGGTTTGTTGGAACCTTTGCATTGGTTGTTTGACTATTTTTTAAATTTAGTAGGAGAGCTTTGAGATGGTTTTGTTATGTGTTCTCACGAATTCTGTGTAATACAGGTTACTGGAAGCACAAATTGCAACTGGTGGCTTAATTGACCCCAGAGCCAACCACCGTGTTCCTATTTCAGTGGCTTTTGAGCGGTGCTTGTTTGATGAAAGAATGAACAAGATTTTGGAAGATCCCACTGATGACACGAAAGGTTTCTTTGATCCCAATACCGAAGTAATTTTCTGTAACAATATAGATGGCTTTGCAGAAAAAATAACTGCAAATTTTCTGGTATTTTAGAAAAACTTAACATACCTCGAACTGGTGAGCAAGTGTTATTGTGACGACGACACAAAAATGTTATTTTTTGAACTGACAAGAGACGATCTTGACGTGTCCTTCCTCGATTTAAGCTTAAAAAAACAACGAAGTAGCATCAGGTAAAGAAAGATTTGGTATTCATTCTTTTTTAACAAACAATCAAGTGTCATTTCAATATTTAGCAGCTGTAGATTGGACCAAACATATTGTCGCTATTGTAATGCAATACAAGGTATATGGCAATTATTGAAGTAACAATAACAAATAGGATTCTGACTGGGTTTTAGTTTTTATTTTATTTTATAAAACATTTAATTTTGCTTTATAGAAAAAAGATATTTTTGAATTATGGTTATCCTTTGTCTAATTAAGTTCTTAAGCGCTTTCTTCTAACTATTCATTAATCAATTCAAAAATATAAACTTTAAAAACATTTTTTTACACTAATATAGGTAAAGAATTACGTCATTTTGCTAATCATCTTTCTGCCTCAACAGGAAACATGTTCAATGTGAAAATGTTTTCTATTAATAAAATTTTTATATGAACAATTGTTTTTAGTCAAAATTTTGAAATCCTGTTGCTCTTTGCTCAAATGTCGTCTATAAATCTTCTTGTTCATACGATACGAACAAGACATACATTAGATTCCAAGAGTCAGGCAGCATTTGAATTTCAACCGATTACACAACATAGTGCAGTTAGAAATTATATTTTTTCATGTGACAAGTGTTCCCAAATAGGCAGTTTATTAATAATTTTTGATAATTGTTTAAATTCTCATATGCATCAGGAAGGACGCACCATGGGATATGCTGTTTGCAGATGACATAGTTCTGTGTAGACAAAATCATAGGGAGCTAGAGGAGGACCTGGAGATTTGGAGAAATGCACTGGAGAAAAGAGGCCTGAAAGTGAGCCGGAGCAAGACAGAATATTTGAGGGTTGGGGGTGTGGATGATGGAGAAGAGTTGAAGTTGCAAGAAGAAAAGGTAAAGAAAGCCAAAAACTTCAAATACCTGGGGTCAACAGTTAGTAATGATGGAAGATGTGAAGAAGAAGTAAGGAGAAGGATCCAAGCAGGATGGATGAGTTGGAGGAAGGTATCTGGAGTTCTGTGCGACAGGAAGTTATCAGCAAAGGTTAAGGGTAAAATATACAAGAGTGTTGTTAGACCGGCCATGCTTTATGGAATGGAAATGGTGGCAGTGACTGAACGACAAATGGGAAAAATGGAAGTTGCAGAGTTGAAAATGGTGAGATGGGCACTGGGAGTGACAAGAAAGGACAAGATAAGAAACGAATATGTGAGAGGGACTGCAAAAATTGCAAAGCTGGGAGAAAAACTTCGGAATGTGAGGCTACGTTGGTATGGACACATAAAAAGGAGAGAAGAAGACTACGTGGGGAAAAGGATGATGGAGATGGCAGTGCCAGGCAGAAGGAAAAGAGGAAGGCCAAGGAGAAGGTGGATGGATTTGGTGAGAGAAGACATGGAAAGGGTTGGAGCTAGGGAAGGAGATGAAGTAGACCGAGTGAAATGGAGATTACTGTCGCGCTGTGGCGACCCCGAGTAGGGAGAAGCCGAAAGAAGAAGAAGAAGAAGAAGTTTAAATTCTCATATGCTTCCAAAATTACGAAGTTTTACTAGTAAAAGAAGTTTAGTCCAAAATTAAATCAATAAATGTATGCAAACGGAGCTTCAAATTTATTGAATATATTTTGCTTATAATATTTTTTCTTTTTTGCCTTTAATAACATTATAATCTGGAATTTAATTTGTATCAATTTAGTCTTTTACTCATTTTGATTTAAAATTAGCCTAATTAGTCAAAAGTACAGCCTGTGTTTTAAAAGTATACGTTGTTTTTTGCTGCTGTTTTTTTTTTATATGTGTGTGTGTGTGTGTAAATTTTAAAGTTAATTAACATTGCTAAAATTGTAGAAACCTGATGAGGGCTGAAGCAAGCCGAAAACGTTTGTCTTTATAAATAATTTTTTATGTTCGTGTAATAAAATGAAGAATGCTGAATCCATTATGGCTGCTTTTCACAATTGTTGTCTGATTTAAATAATTTGTTGTAGGAAATGAAAAACTTTTATTTTATAAAATATTTAAAAATTTGATTTGGCTGCTGTTTGCTATTGTTACATAAAAAAAGCAACCTCTAACTTTACACTATTGAAGTGTTGAGTTTTACAGTTTTTCTTTAAGATACAAGATTGTTTTTCACAGTATAAAACTTTGAGTTAAACTGCATCGCAAGAAACTTTTTGATTAAATTTTATTTGGAAATTTCGAATTTTTTCATAGCTTTTTTATTCCAGGTTTTCCACTGCTTATCACGACGAAGCGAAACTGGATGATATATTAGACGCTGGATTGATCACCGAGAAGCAGGTGCAGGACTTGGAACAGGGCGTCATTACCCAGTCAGACTTATACGAACAACTAAAGCCGTATCTATTTGGAGGAGAAGAGCCAGTAGCCGGCGTCATACTTGAGAACACAGGTCAATAGAAATAATTTCAAATTAAAAAATGGGTTAAGCATTTTATATTAGATTTACGATTTTTTCTATTATTTTTGTTGTTGTTGTCTCTCTTTTTTTTGTTTTGTTATTGCTTTTTGTTATTGTTGTTTTTTAAAAGCTCTAAAAATGAGAAAAGAAGAGTGATACCGGTCAGTAGTTTGCTCGTATGTGGTAATTTTGTTTGGTTTTGAAATGGGGTGATTGTGGCATGTTATGAAATGTAAATGTGTACGTATTACACAGTCTGTTTGATAAGTGTAAAGTAAGAAATATTGGGTGTTTTTTGGCCTAGTTTTGATTGTATCTTGTATATATATGATGTCTGCTTGTGTACGTTCAATGATAGTTGTAATAGTTAATCCTTTGTTTTTGTTGCACGTGTCGTTGGTGTTGAGTGAAAAACTTTGTAATTAAATTGTTGTTATTGCCTACTTCAAGGCTATTTTGGAGAAGCCATTCTTTACCTTTCAAAGAAGCAAATCTAGACTACCATTCTTGAATGCCCGTGGTTTTTGTATAGGTTTCTTCCACAGACTAATTGTGTTGTGTCGTGTTGGTACTTTGCTGTAGTTAGAAAATAGATTTATATCATGTGTAGCCAGCAAAAAACTTTTCATTCGACATTTGTCAGGAGATAAACGTAAGCTCTGGGCAGAATCCATGCTTTGAATGGGTTTATAATCTGTGCTGGGGCTGTTTTAAAATCCTGGTTTCGTGACTTCTTTTCATTCTGCTTGCACTGACACGAAATCCCTAAGTTCTGGAGAAGAGCACTTGTAGTCACGATCTCAAAGCCGATGAAGCTTCTGGGGAACTCAAAGAGTTATTGATTGATATCTCTGCTCTGTGTGCCCTACAAGATCCTCGAGAGGCTTATCTATTATCCATTGCTCTCTAAAGAGCAGGCTGGGTTTTGATGTGAGAAGTCAACCATGGATCAAGTCATTCTGTTGACACAAAACATCAAGAATTCTTTTGTATAAGAAAAGGCCGGTGCCGTATTTGTTGATCTGACAGTGGCATATGACACTGTGTGGCCTCGTGGACTTAACCTGCAAGCTGCTGAGGCTTCTGCTGGATAAGCGTTTCGGACAAGCTTCATGATCATTTTGATCTGTAAAGTATCTTTCCCAAGAAAACAACAGAATAGCGCCAATAGGTTTTGAACTGAGATCAAGTTGATCACAACCATGACTCTCTAACCACTCAACTACCCTGCCGAAACAAGTCTACTACAGCTATACTCAAATCCTTCTCGGTGTAAAATTAAAGTTACTACACTATACCCAAATGAGTGCAGTCCCCTTCCCTGGACTGGGAAAGGCCCAAAATGGCATGTCAATTCACTGCATGAACTAATGGCTCAGTTCCTGGCGGGCTGGTGGCGGGAGGAGCAGGGATCCGCATTAAATGTACTAAGTAGTGCCTCTCTCTGCTTCTTGATTGGATGCTGGGCTACCAGTTGTAGCACCGAAACTTATGCCATTCTTCACACTCTTGAATGGTGTATTTCTCATTCCTTGTCATGTGCCTTTGAATCCGCCACCCCATTTTCTGACTTCCAATCTGTCCTTACAACTCTCTCTGCCCCCTTGCCATACCTAATACCCAAATCTCTCAATGATATCCAATCTCTTCTCAACTCTTTATCTGACTCTAAAGTAGTCCATCTTTATTGGATTCCTGGGCATTCTTTTTTTTCAGGGAACTTAGCAGATACTCTTGTGATGTGGGGTGGTGAGTAAGGGTAAGTCATTTGATGCGAGTTAGTGGATAGTCTGCCAGCTAGTGCAATCATGCAAGTTGGCTGAAACTGTGCTGGTGTCTGGTAAAGTAGGCCACTATATTTGATTGGATGGTAGATGGGAATGGCAGATTGAAATGTTTCTGTTTAATGTGATTTGATTGCAATTAAGCAGAATATATTCAGTTAATTCCTCTATACGATTGGCGAGTGAACATTGACATCTGCTGTAATAATAAGCTTTGGAAGATTTGTTATGGCTGTGAATGTGCTGGATATAATCAAGACCTTTTTCGTTTATGGTAGTTGGATAGAATATTTGGGTAGAATGTACATTTTTGCAATGTGTGATTGCTGATTATACCACAAAAGAGCTGGTACTAAAAAAGAGCTAGGGCTACAAAATAGCTAGCCATAAAAGGTGAGGCGCATGAGGAGATGAGGAAGGAGGAGGACTCTAACCTTAACCCTAACCCTAACCCTAACTCTTTATGTCTAGTCCTTTTATTGTTAGCTCTTTTGAGGCTAGCTGTTTTGTAATTAACTCTTTTAAATGACATCATAATTGCCTTGATGAAGAAAGGTAGATTTTGATGATTTGTTGTTCAGTGGGTGAGATGTTTGGTATTTGAAGTTGTGAAAAACTGATGCTGTTTTTTATGTAAGTCAGAAGATCTCTTGTTTGTGAGTGTGGTCTGTTCTGATAGGTGTGAAGTGAGGAATGTTTGGGGTTTTATGGGATTGATTTAGTTTTGACTCTAAATTGTTAAGTCGAGTCTTTGTGTATTTTCAATAAGTAGTTGTATATCTTCTCTTTTGTTGCAGATAATATTTGCATGGTGAAAAAACTTAGAAGTACTTTATAAATGTTGTGTTTGTTTGTGTAGATATCGTAGCTTATTGTGTTTTATGATTAGAAATGCAATCAAATGTGTCTTTTATGATCAAAAAGCATTTTTAATGCACCCAGTGTTTCATGTGATTAAGTAAAATAGATGTTCGATGTTTAGTAATAGGTTTGAGACAAATACCACAAACTTACTTGTGTGTTTGTGGTTCGAAGTTTGGGTGTATATCGCCCTCAAGAAGCAGTAATCTCTGATCATCCTTATGAGTGAAGAATAAAATCTACTTTTCTGTGAAAACAGAGATGAGTCTTTTTTCTCTTGATCAAACAAGGGCTGATCAAACAAAGGTGGAGACCCTGTAGAGATGAGACAAGAAGCAGAAATGAGTCAATTTGTTGTGGTTGATAATCAACCACTAGTGTTCTAACGTCCATAAGGCTAACTCATTAATGAGAAGACTTTTTGAGCAGACACCTCTACTAAGTGCCTGACTGTAGGATCTTTTTAGAATGTGCGACACCCCAGACATCATGAAAAAATGTTCTATAAACATATCATGATTCTGCAATGTAACCCTTTTAGCTTGCATGGGGGTTTTATTTTGGAGGTTTCTTTTTAGATTACTTGCATGCCACATCTAATGAACCGCCCAGGTTTTAGGTTTTTTATCATGCAAACTATATTTTATCTGGTCTCTACCTGCAGACTTTTCTGGCATGGGTAGCCGTAAGAGGAGAGATTAAAATATCCAGCCAATACAGCTTTGCAGGTTATTGCAACATGTAAACTTTTTCACCATGGTAAGGTTTAATGGAAAGTTTGAAGAAGTTCTTTGGTAAAGTTGTGTTTGCATAGATGTGGTTGATTAAGATTTGCTGATAAAAATGTTGTAATGTGCAATGCCATGTGTTGTACTTTTTTTGTGAGTTCAGAGCTTTTTTGTGTCATTTGTGTTTTGTGTGTTTATAAAATGTAAGTTAGCGTGACTTTTTGGTCCTGAGTTCGGCTGTATGTAACATAGAAGGCAAGATTTTGCCGATTTTTAGTGGATGAAAACGAACCACAACCGCCCTACGCTCAAATGATTTGCTTTAAAAAAAACTTTTCGATTGGATACCTCTAATATGTAACTAAACACAGACTTTCAAGGCTGAAGGGCACCCAAGGCAGCTTGAACAATAACATTAAAATTTTCTTAATTTTTACTTGTTGCTTTAAGTTTTTTGCTGCTTTTTTAAGTTTAACCTGGATTTGAAAGGAACAATATCCGAATATTTGCATTGATTACTCGTTTTTTGAAAAAGTTTTATTTCCACGTATGTCAACTCATTTTCATTTGCAGGTGAGATGCTTTCCATTTCTGCCGCTGCCAGCCGTGGAATTATAAAGCGAGGAACTGCTATTGAACTCCTGGAAGCACAAGCTGCCACAGGAAATTTAATTGATCCCAAGACTGCCAAGAAGATGTCTGTTGAAATGGCTTATAGAACTGGTAGGTTGAAATAGCAGTGTGGAATCACAAATTGTTGTCTTGGACTTTTTCGAAAAATTTACATAAACATTGATGGTACAGAATTTGAAGATTGCGTGAAGTAAAAGATTTTTCTTCCCAAAGCTTTTCATCTGACACTCTTCAGGGGAAATCTTCAGAATGAAGCAGAATTGAAACCGAACTAAATTATAAAGGAAGAAAGTAGAGTTCTGATTAAAGAAATAGAGATTACGAAAGATTAAGAAATAGAGATTAAGAAATAGAGAAAAGATCAAGAACAACACACGCCCACAGCAATTTCACGAATCTGCCATTGGTCAACATCTTCTTGACAACGCCCAATGCGCCCTTCATTACAGCAACGAAAAATTTTCTATTCTCGCTCGAGGTCGCTCTTCCTTTCACCTTTCTGCTCTTAAAGCGACTTTCATTAAATCTCTCAATCCCCTTCTGTGTAAGCAAAAAGAATTCGTCTACTCTTTGAAAATTTCTTAATCTTTTCTCTCATTGGCTGACTTCTTTCAGCCAATGAACCCCACAAATCCTTCGCTTTAGTATTAACTGATTATTATGCCTTGTCCTTAAATCTTTTCCTTGTTGTTTTCTCTTTTAATTTCCATACCCTCCATTGCATGTTCCATTTCATTTTTATGCACTTAAAGAGGTTTTCCTTCTTTACATCAACAACCACTAACGTGTGTTGCTGTTCCCAAGTAATCACCTTGGTATCTTTCAAGAACTTTCTACTTTTTTTTTTCCACCGAAACAATATCAATCTCAGTTTCATTACTTCATGAACTGTAAGTCACTTTTTTTTTTAAACTATGTCTTCGCCACACACGAATACTTCTGATTACAAAATTTTCAGCAGCATTCTATCTTCCAAATTTTGGTCTCCAATTCCATTTCCTTCATGTACACTCTCAAATCCATTAATTTTTTTTCCAATATGACCATTAAAGTTTCCAATCTCTAAAGTCATTTCTTTGTACCTTTTCATATTCCATTCATGAACCAGTTTATCATAAAATTTATCCTTCTGTATATCTGGCTTTTCACTTTGTATCTTTCCTTCCCAAATATAAGACACATTGTCATCATTCTATCACTTTTTCGTATCTCAACAACACTTTCACACAGCTCCTCCTTGACCAATATTCCCACACCAATCTTCACAGTATGGTTTCCTGACCACCATAATCTGTATCTTTTTTCTTCAACTGCAATAAAACAAGCTTTTTGGTCCCTCTATCATACCTCTTGCAGATCAAAAATATGCATTTTCTTCTTTCTCAATTCTTTCAATTCCTCTTTCCACTACCACAAAGATACCGACGTTTCAGTTTTCAAGTCTAATGCCAATCTGAGTCTTTTTTGTTTTTAAATTTAAATTTATATCTTTCTTTGCACCCCCTGCCCATTTAAGGGCTGCTGGGGGCTATTTTATTAAGTTGCTCTTTCATAAGGTTTTTGGAGCAATTTTTTATTGGTTGCATGCCCTTGCTGACGCTAACCACAGTTGTCTGCTGTGGACATAGCCTTTGCCTAAAAAGGCAATACCAGCAAGGCAACAGGTTGATCTATTTAATCCGTAGTTGGAACCCTAGCAGGTGCTTCCACTCTGGGTCAGAGTGGTTTTAGAAGTAATGAGAATTAAAGAGTAACTCCACTTTCCCTATAACTTTCTTACAAGAACGTTTAAAGTCGTACCCAGGACAAATTTATATTTGTACATATTCATATTATACATATACCCATATATTGTAAATATCAGTGAAACAGAAAAAAATTAACTTCTAAAAATTAATTTGTTATATTTACATTTTCCTATTTAAAGTTGATTTATCCAGATAACAGTTAGGGTTAAGCAAGAGGTTGTGCTATCCAATAGCAGAATATAATTCTGTCGATCAACCTGAATAAAAAACTACAGTTGGCAATGGGGGAGGACATCAATCCATTGAGAATAATGTCCCGGTTCGGTAAATTGTTTTTAGCCAATTAGTTTCCGTTTTGGTTTAGTTCTGGTTCGAATTCAAAGAAAACACAAGCGGTCCACAAGCTATTGTAATCTACTACCCTACTTTATTACAATTTTAACTACAAGCTGTTATACGGGTTTTCGGTTTATGTTTGGTTGGCGCCTCTTTTTTATTAATTATATCTTAGATCCATTTCTGTCAAGAGTACAATGGTTTGTGGCGTTAGGTGTACAAAACCAAATATAATTACAATAAAATTGTTATTTTACGATCAATTTATCATGCAGATTTCATAAAATCGATTGTCTAACAATTAGCAGTTGTTATCAGATTAACTGGATAACTAAAATGCAGATATTTAGATATACTTGTTATCTACATAGAAAAAGTTATTACTATCTGAATTAACTCTACATTTTTTACTTAAAAGCAGCTGCGGCATTAACTTGAATTTTGATATAAACCCGGCTCAGTTTGGTGGTTGAAACTAAAGTTTATTGACCTGCTCAATGTAGGGATTCAGATTACAAGGTTAAATCCTTTTTTGTTAGAAACAATTTCAGCAGAAACAAAATACCCAGACGCAAATTTCGAAAGCAATTAATATTTTATTCATTTTCCCGCTGTTTGTAGAACCAACCTAAGAAAGATTTCTTTTTATTTGCGTTGTACTACTTTTAATTTGTGATGTTCTAATCGTGGAACCAAACGGACCTTTTTTTTATGTTTTTTTAATTCCGCTTTTACCAACTCAACTCTAAAATTGTAATTTATTTCTTTTGGGCCAAGCGGCAACGTATTTGGTAAATTTTTTGTTTCACCCCATTGATCTCAATTTTTCATTTCCAGCGTCGTCATAACCTGCATAGACTTCAGTTGTTTATATATTGGTTAATAAAATTACATTTTCTGCATTGTCAGGAGGGTATACTAGTATACTGCATTGTCAGGAGCTTTTTAGCATTTTGCTAGTAGAGCGGCCATTTTTATTGACTGAAACAAACACCTATAACAATCAATCAAACAAATAGAGTAGCTGATCATGATCGCGTGATACAGAAGTCCACGTGTGCAGGAAAAATTGCGTCCAACTTAAACACAAGAGTGCGCTGTGGCATAAAGTGCGAATAATAATTTTTAATTGACTTTTGTATTCTCAAAATGGTGCACTGAAGCCTGTTAAACTCTTCTTTAGCTTTTTTTTAACGAAGCCCCACTTTCATACACTTCATATCTAGACTAAACTAAATACGTTAGATTAAAACTAGCCTATTGCTAGCTAACTTTGCTCAATATTATTTGATGTTTACCTGCAACATAAAACATCTTAAATTACAGCTTTAATCCAGCTTTCTTTACATTAGAGATAACTTATCATCGCTTTTTTGTTTGTTGCAAAACTGATTTTATTTTTCAAATTGCTCAGTACAAATCTTTTTTCTGGATTTAATAAAAACTTCTCACGAAATACATTTTTGAATAAGTCTGCAATGTAACAAAAACATTTATCAGGTTTGATTGAAAAGAATCATGTCGACACACTAGAGCGAGCGGAACGAGCGGTCAAAGGTTATCGTGTGCCTGGCACTTCTCAGGTCCTTTCTCTATTTGAGGCCATGAGAAAAGGCTTGGTAGTGGAATCAAGAGGAATTCGACTTCTAGAGGCTCAAATTGCTACTGGGGGCTTGATTGACCCAAAGGCTCATCATCGAGTAAATTCTTATCTATCCCAAGCCGTTAAATATTTTTTTCATTGAGTTGTTACTTCATGTAATTTTTATTCTAGCCAGTTTATGCTTTAATAATTTCACCTTATTTAACTAAAATTTTTTAAAAAGTTTTTTTACCGTTTCTCTTACTTTACTTGCATTTGAAGTTATCTTGGTTATTATACAAACAGGTCCCTATCTCGGTGGCTTACAAGCGAGGTCTGTTTGATGAAAGGCTAAACGCCATCTTGGAAGATCCGTCAGATGATACTAAGGGATTTTTTGACCCCAACACTGAAGAAAACTTGTCCTATCTTGAGCTGATGGAAAGGTGGTTGATACAATACCATGTTTTATTTTCTACCTAATTAGATAAATAAAAGAAACAATCACTCGATTGTTAAGAAGCACAACAAAAGCACTAAGAATTAATGTAATTCGTTCTCATCTATGAAAATAGCATCTTAAGGGTCAATCCTCAAATTAATTGGCAAACAGGTAAAACAAATACTGGTAATATATTTTGTTTTCTCTAAGATATTACCACAAACATAAACTTAAATGTGTGGTAAATTTTAAGTGAGTTTATTGACATGCATTGATCATCGCTACTTTCAAAGCGATTGTAAGCCGTACAAGCTATGATAAAAATACTTTAAAAGCCGCTGTTTAAAATCGAATAAATACAATATACGAAATTTATTGATAAATCTCTTTTTAATGTTTGGTTTTTTAGAACTTTATGTCCAAGGTACAGCAATGCATTGATAGCAGCCACAGATTTTAAGCTGTATTTTTTTAATTTATAAACTTAGGAGCGATTCTATTTTCTTATATATTGGGTCTCATATAAATCATATAAATTTAATTTTAAGCCTCCCCTAAACTTAGTAACTTAATTATTGGGATTTTATGTTGCAAGTGATTGTTACAGGTGTGATACAAGACCTCCTGCTAACTTGAGGTTTCTTGTGTTGAAACCGAAAAAAAGTCGTCGTCGATCAGTTTCCAAGAAGGTTAAAATTTTTATTTCTTATTCATGATCAATTATTTTTAAATGCTTGAGACACTTACTACTAAGTTCATTATTAAACGATTGATTCTATTTTATGACATAGCGTATTGTTTTACACTCGGTCCATCTCTTCATAATATTAATTATTTTAGTATTTCTGTTTAATTTAAGCAATAATTATATTCATAATTCAAAATTTTATTAAATTGACTTTCTAAAAAATAAGTTTTAATTTAAAAATTTAAATAGATTTAATTAAAATGCCCAAGTTGCAGGAAGTTTCACGAACTTTAACTGACGGATTTATGTCGCCAAAAAGCAAAGAAAAGAGAAAGATCAAGTGAGAACTCGATTCAAAGTTTTTGACAAAATTGCTTAAAATACAAATCGTACGCAACATTGCATCATCAGGTTTAACACAATCTGTAATCGTGATGTCACTATCGACGATTTGCTTCGCTATGGCATCATCGACGAAAAGACAGCTGCTAGTGTCGTAGAAGAGAAAACAAGCAAGGAGCAGCTGAAAAAGAAGATAAGTTCACATCTGTTCGGAGCTCCTGCTCTCGGTGGACTCTTGGTAGAAGATACTGGCGAAAAACTCTCGTTTCTGGAGGCAGCCAAGCGAAACCTCATATCCACAAATACATCTTACCAATTTCTTGAAGCTCAGGTTAGTGCTTTACTGATAAAATCTCTTTTTTAAAAATTTTTCGACAAACTTGTTTTAAGAGGTATATTTAACTTTATTTGGAAGGCCAGCGCATTGTTTTATCTTATTTTAAGAGACAACCTTTTAGAAAGTATAACTGCTTTAGTATTTACGAAATGTCTATTTTAAACTTTATTTTTTCATATTTTGGTATCATAGAAATGTTCTATAGTACCAAATGGAGTACCGAACTCTCGCTCCATAATAATCGACAATCACTGCCGCAATGATTACTAAAATCATAAAAACTCTGTTATTGTCAAACGTGTCAGTTGCGCTTTACAGCACTTGTTATGTTGACTAGTGTGTAATTTTATGCTATACTTATGTTAGTTCTGTTTTTGTTTAGAATGGTTTCTTTCAGTTTAATGACGCCTTAGTTTGAAGAATAAATTTTACTTTGAATCCTTTTCTATTTTTTCCACATATAATTAAGATTATTAAAAAATTTTTTTATAAAGTACTTATAGTAGTTCTGCTAAGATCAACATATAAAGAATCATTATTAGTACAAAAATACAATTTGTTTATAGTTAACTTTGTGACGTATTACCTTCATTCCCTAACAACATAACACACCGATGTTGGTTTGCAGGCTTGCACAGGTGGGATCATTAATCCGAAGACTGGCGAAACATTCAACGTCCTCGACTCGTACATGTCTGGTCTGATCGAAAGAAATCAAATCCATGAGCTGCAGCAAGCAGAGGAAACTGTGTTTGGGTCAGTTTTGTTTTACTTTTGTTTGATTCAGGTCGACAACAGTTTTTGTTTTGCTTTTTTGTTGTTGGGAGTTTTTAGGTTGCGTATGGAGGTTCTCTTAATCATGTATTTTTTAGTTAAATGTTACAGAATTAGACGGTTTTACTCAAAACAAAAATCAGATAGTTTTTTTATAATGAACCTGGCATAGTATTGCACATTTATTGTAGAAGGATTTTTATGATGATCAAGATTTTTTTGTTTGCACATTGCCATCTTTGTTTTTTTTCAATTGAAATAATTCAAAAGACTAAGTAATTTATGAGAAAAATTTAAGCTAAACTTCAATGAAATTTCAGTCATTCGAAGCAAGGAGTTGTGTCAAATATGAGTCTGTGTGACCTGGTTGAGAGCCACATTATTCCTCTTGATCGAGCCGCCCGCTTCATGCATTGCCAGCTTGCGACTGGTGGTGTCATTGACTGCAAGGTAAGCAATCAACGATGAAAACTGGTCCTTATTTCTTATATTTCCTTTCGTTTTTCAGCTTGGGATTCGCCTTTCGAGGGACAGCTCGTTATTGGATGCATCAGTGGGACCGCAGCTGGTTGGTCTTCTTGACAACGAAGCTGATAATGAAAAATTTGGCTTCTTTGATCCTAGTACTCGCATCTACAAACCTTATAAAGAGTTGATTAAATCTTCGAAGATTGATCTCCTCACTGGTGTATCATTGCTTTCGTACATTCCTGAGGTAAATCCAGCACGCACTAGACAAAAATTCCAAATAGATTTGTTTTTATGTTTTTTTGTTTGTTCAATCGCGCTACAAGTGGTTCACGTTCAAGATCGTCCTTTGAAATTTATTGTTAAAATTATTTGATTTTTCAGAGTAATTCTCAAATCATCACAGAAACTATCGTGACCACTAAAATCAAGAGGAAAAAAAAGAGAAGCGAGATTTTTTTTAAAACAACCTTAAACAGGTGAAGTTGAATGGATTTTATTGAGTAAAATTTGTAACTTATATAAAGCTTTTATTCACCCCATTCTTACCTATGCTTCCCAGGCTAGTTTTCTTTCTCGTTTCTCATCCATGTTTCCTCCCTTAAGAATTTGCACAGATCTCTTGTAGAGACATTACGGGTTGTCTGGCATCTATTCCGATTTCTCTCCCCCTCCTAAAAGCACTTCTCCCCCCAAGAAGAGATCATGGGGTCCTTTTATAGTTCTCATAACTGCACCCTCAACCTTCAATTACTTCGTGAATCTTAAATTGTATGTCCTTCTAAATCAACCTGGCCTTTGCCTTCCTTTTATCCCATCATGTATTATCTTTCTTTTTCATGCTGTTGTAACAACCCTCTTCACCTTCGCAATGCCACTGCTGTTTTTCATCTCTCTATTCTCCCACACACGACATCACTGCCTGACTGATGGCTCGGTTCCTAATAGGCTGGGGAAAGGAAGTGCATAAATTTATATTAAATGGACTAAATGTTTTACTGCTGCCTCTCTTTCTTGGCCAGACGCTGAAACTTGTGTCATTCTTCATACTCTTGAATAGTGTATTCTTATTACCTGCCCAGTAACTATCAAACTATTTTTTGATTCCTAATCTGTCTGTCCTGACAACCCTCTCTGCTTATGCTTAGTACCCAAATCCCTCACTGACACTCTATCACTTTTTAACTCTCTATCCGACCCCAAGGTAGTCCATCTCCAATGAATACCTGGTCATTCTTCTCTTCCAGTCAACAACTTAGTGGATACTCTTGAGGTGCTCTTCATGAGCCCTCCACCATACCACCCCCCTTCTTACCTCTTATTTCCTCCCAATGCTTATCCTTCTACACCAGTTGGAGACACGGTATCTGATTTGATTTTTTCCAACATCCAAATCTCTACAGTATCTTCTGAAGAGCTTACTCTCCCTCACTCCACTTGCTGTGCCCTCTCTTGTTCACGCTGAAATGGGCACAGCACTCTTCATAGGATTGATTGGTTCCGAATCACTGTAGTTGTTCTGAATCACTGGACATCATCCATCTCGTGCTAGACTGCCCTGTTCTTAATTCTCTACATCTGGCCATCTTCATCCACTCTCTCACCATTCTAGACCTTTGGTCTCATCCCTGGGGGGTTGCCTGATTATTGGGACTCTATGGAGTTGATCTGCACCCCCATTCCTAGGAATGGGTCGGTTAAGCTGCTCATCACTCAACAATAAATTCATTTAGTATCTGTGAATCCTTATGAAACAGTCTTGAAACAAAATAAAACAATCCATTTCACTCCTTGCCTCTAATAATTCCATAATTTTAAACATTTTTTGATTTCATATGGATTTTCATTTAAATATTATTTTGCTCATGCGTCAGACAAACGTCGCTTCTCCATCTTCTTGACGCGGGGATCGTGACAGAGGAAACAGTTTCGGCCATCGAGCGTGGCCAGGTGTCAGAGGAAATGATTGCCAACTCGATCAAGCAGTACTTGATCGGTGAGCAACCCATTGCTGGGATCATTGTTGAGGCCACTAATCAGAAGTGTGGAATCCTGGAATGTACCAAGAATGGAATTCTAAAGCGAGGAACTGGTAAGTGGGATCAGCTGAAGGTTGCTAAATAACTGTAACTTTATTGCTTCTGGTGCTGTGCATGCACTAACAAGTAGTTAGTTGCTATTCATCATTTAACTTATATGATTTAATCATGTCTTCTTTTTTACTTTTTTGAAATGGTATTTAAGAAACTTGACGTTTTTTGTCTTGAATAGGTTTGGAATTATTGGAAGCTCAAGCAGCTACGGGTTCAATTATCGACCCGATCAATGGACAAAGGTACGACGTGCAAGGAGCCTTGCAACGTGGCTTGGTCGACCCCACCCAGTCAGATGCTCTTCAGAGGGCAATGCGGGCAGTGACCGGGTACAAAGACCCGATTTCTGGTCATTTGCTGTCTTTGTTCGAGGTTAGAACTTAAGATGTATTGAACAGTTGAGCTCTGTAGTTTTACTCTATTTTAAATGTATTGATGACCTAAATTCTTTTTAGGCAATGAATAAAGGTTACGTTACCGAATCACGTGGTATTCGCTTGTTGGAAGCACAGATTGCGACTGGAGGCTTGATAGACCCAAAGGTTAACCACCGAGTTCCAATCCCTATCGCATACGAGCGTGGAATAATCAACAAGAAGATGTTCACGATATTGACTGATCCATCGGATGATACAAAGGTGAATTTGGCACTTCAATTCAATAATAAATTGCTGGAACAAACGACATTGATTCTATCACTTCCACTTTAAACAGTTGCAAAGATCTAAAAATCTTTTAAACCTTCAAATCTGTCCAGGGCTTTTTTGATCCCAACACCAACGAGAACCTCACCTACCTTGAGCTGATTTCTCGCTGTCAGATCGACGAATCAAGCGGCCTAGTCTATCTGCTTCTCAAACACAAGAAGATGAAAAAACACAAACACAAAAGCAGCTCGCACCGGAAGAAACGCACCCAGCGCACCAGAAAAGTTGTCATTGTTGATCCCGCCACCGGAATTGAACTCTCCATCCAGGAAGCATTTGATAAGAGTGAGGAGCTTTTAATTTGATGCCACTCAAACTTTTTTTCTTGTTTACAATATTTTCCACATTTCTTAGTTTGAAAAGAGAAATTAAAGAATTCACATCAAGATCTTTTACTAAATTAATCATATTTAACTGCACTTTATGATAAACCATCAAAAAGTTGGCAAATTCATCAATCAATAAAACATTTTTTTTGATATTTCATGGATTTAAAAAGCTTTGAAAAAGACCCAAGTAATGTTTTTTTTTATTTCAAATGTTGTTTTTTTGTCTTTGAATTGCTTGAGAGTCAAGAAAACAGTTTTGCATAAATGAGGACACAAGCGAAGGAGTCCAGGATAGTTTTTTCACTTTCATATAGATATCACACATTATGGTTGAATTTCAATGATTGCTTTTATTTTAAATTATAACATGTATGTATATATACCATAAATATACAGAAGTACTGTTTTCAATTTAACTAATACAGTGCTTGATCATCAAAATCAGAGTAAAAATTATTTATTATGGTAAAACACGACACATAAAAATTTAAATTTTTAGGTAAAAATAATTTATTTCTTTATCAAATTAGGTAATTGGCAAATTTCAATTATGTGTGAAAAATAATATCATCCAAAGTGTCCACCAAGGCTTTGGTGGCACACCTCCACTCAATGTTCAAAATTTTTTATGACATCTCTGCATAATTGCTCCTGAATCTGATCAATATGCCTTATTATCTCATTTTTCAGCTGTTGGAATTGTTGTCAGTTTGTTGGCATAGACCTTAAACCCTTAAAGGAAGAAATCCAGAAGCATCAAATCGCACAATCTTGCTGGGCAATTCATTTTGCTGTTTGAGAGATGATGCGACCTCAGAATTTTTCATTTAATAAAGCCGTTGTTGCATTGACTTTGCGGCAGGTGGCGCTGTCCTGTTGGAAACCACAAATTTTTAACATCCATAGTATTCAATTTAGGCCACCAAAAAATTGATTATTATGGCACGGTACCTCTCGTCTGTCACAGTAACATAATTCCAAGCATCATTTTTGAAAAAATACGGTCCAATTGTTCTGGCTGCAAAAAATGCACACCAAACAGTGACCTTTTGGGATGGTTTTTCAACAATCGTCCCTGGATTTTCATTATCCCATATGCAACAATTTTGCTTATTGATAAAACCATTTAAATAGAAATTGGCTTCATTACAAAAAATGCTATTTTGATTGGCTTGCTTTTGCTTGTGCATCCAATGGGCAAACGTACGGCGCTTCAAATGGTCAGCAGGCTTGAGTTTTTGGGTCAATTAAGTTTTGTAAGTGTGTAAAAATCATTTTTCAAAGTTTGATGTAACGTGATTGCAGAGAGCTTCAATTCAATTCTTGAATGGGCAATAGCAAATAGAGGTGCTTAGACTATCGGCCACATTCTCGCACACTGCAGCTATGTTTTCAACTGAACGGTGTGAATAAAAATGAAATAATGCCTTCACATCTGCCACGTCCCCGTTTGTTTGCCAATTTTGCCAATTGCACTTCCAGTTGGTTGATTATGCTGACCAAAATAATAGCGAAATGCATTTTTGTTTAAACGTTCATTTTCATAACAGATTTAATAATTCTAACACGTTGTTGGATTGTTAATTTTTCCATGGATTAAATTGTCAAAGACTTAAAAATGTTAAATCTGAAAAGAGATGTTAAAAATCATTAATTATTAAAGCCTAATTCACATTCAACATTGTTCCAAGCTATTAGAATTCCCTTCTACATACGCTTGTATAGCCTAAAGTCAAAGAAAATGATAAAGGCTGTACACACAAAAAATCAAAAATGATTTACTCAATATGGTCGTCTACATAACGGTCGACATCACATAAATTAAAACATTCTCTTTTTTGTTTTATTTTTAACTCAATTTAAAGAAAATTGACATTATACAAATTGCACATCGAAAATCTAAAGAAAAACGCCTTTCATCACTGATATATTTATCTTTATTGAGTACCACTACGTTTGTGGTTTTAATTGACAAAGAACAATAACACCCTAAACAAACGCAATTACTTTAAACTAAATGCTAGGATTAACTGAGATAGATTATCATTAAATAAAAGAGTTTTAACATCAAATGTATGGCTACCAGCATACTATTTCTACAAAAAAAAACTACTAAACATGATGATTAATTTTGCGCTTTAAGACACGAAGATATCACTTTGATTTTAAGCTCTGCACTTCAAAACGTGGCTTATGCAACCAACAAATTAATAAGTCATTACAACCATGGTTTTATAATTTTCAAATTAATTAGGTGCTTGATTGTTTAAAAAATTAAGAAATTTATGGTCAGCAACTTAACAAAAACACACGTTGTTTCAAAGGTCAGCTTAAAATTGTATGCGCAGCCAGTGTTTGATTCGCGCGGGGGCAAATTGCTTTGTTAAAAACTTCACTTTAAGGTATATTGTGATTTTATTTTTACAAGTTTTACTTTAGTTTTTTAAGTTTTATATTTTAATGCTTTAAAAATTTTTTAAATCACCTCCTATAATGGTGTCTCTAGTTGTGAAAGAAAATAAGTTTTTTTACTTCAGAATGTTTTAATTTTAACAAGTTTATCTAACTTCTTACTAATCTGTTTGATTCATTGTTAACAATTCAGATTTAATTGACAAAGCAACTGCAGAGGGTCTTCTTGCCCAGGAAGGTCAATGGACGGAGGAAGGTAATGAGGCAGCCGTTGCTTCCACTCAGGTTACAACTCAATTTTTATCCGTTGAAAATGAGTCAACAGCTTCAAATGGAAAGTCCCTGCTTTCTTCAAATCAATCAGATTTTAATAAAAGCCAGCCTGGAGTGAGTTTATGTTGATTTTTCTTTTTGAAGGAAGAAAGTTTTTATTTCAAGACCTAATTACTACTTTGTTAAATAACGCTACTTAATCAAAAAATTTTTTTAATACAACACCATATAAAGCATTAATAAAGGAGGTTAAGATTTACCCGAGGTGTTATCCGATAGTGATAGTAATCGACCACTGACTAGTACAAGAAAGCATCACTGAATTGCAACATCTAATGCTACAATGTATTCAGTATTCGAGTTAATTTCCATTTCAATAAACTTCGTACAGGATAAGTTCAGCGAAAATTTGTCTCAAAGACTCCTGCAAGTGGCATGTGCTCTCTGTGAGCCCATTGCTGGGGTGATCGACGTCAAAAGCGGAGAGCGAATCAGCATCAAAGAAGCTGAAAAGCGACGCTTGATTGATCGCACGTCTGCTCAAAGACTACTTGAAGCTCAGGTTTGTTTATTTGTTGTCCATCTTTAGTGAAAAACTTTTTAGGACTATATAAAATCAAATAGCTTATTAAAGTAATTAGTTTGATGTTTTTAAATAAACCAAGCTTATACATGTATTTTAAAATCACTATTTTAAAAATAGAATTTATTTTTTTGTTGCATGCTTCATTCATAAATTGTGCTGTAACTTCAATTTAAATAGTTCCCCAATAATATATATTTGCGCAGTAGTTATAAACAATATATTAAATGAAGAAAATATTAATGTATTGGTAATCACTACTTAGCATATATTTGCTTAATAGCCTCAAGTTTAAAGTTTTTTTTATCTAATCACAAATTTTTTATTGTGATGCATTTTGCTAGAACTTTTGAAGTTTATCAGAAAAATATTTGTCATATACTCCTTGTATGAGGTCTGTCCAAAAAGTATCCGACTTTATCTCCTACCAAAAATAATGCCATGCCGGCAAAGTGGTTTTGGCGGATCGTAACATCACAATTACTGCCCACGCATAAAAATTTTTAAACTGATAGTTGGTGTCATTCTCTTTTTTCAAAGCAATCTTTGACAGACTTGGCTACCTTCAACTACATATTTATTGATAAGCAAACTAAAAAAATTAAATTAAAATTTTTTTGTATGTTTACAATGTAATCTGCTCAGTGTTCTAATGTGAAGTTTTTTTGAAATCACTATATATCAAAAATAGACAAATGGCAATGACATACTGACCTTCTTTTTTATACAGTGAAGTTATTTTAAGTACATAAATTTAAGTCTGAGGTTTTTATCGACATTTTTTTGATTGCACTTTTGTATGAGGTCAGTCCAAAAAGTATCCGAGCTTATCTTCTCCACCAAAAATAATGCCGCAACAGCAAAGTGGTTTTGGCTGATTGTAACATCACAATTACTGCTCATGCGTAAAACATTCAAACTGATAGTTGGTATCATTCTCTTTTTTTGAAGCATTTAATGCAGTTGTATAGTGCATGATCGTCGGTTTTTTGCTTGCAAGTGTAATGACATAAAGCATCAAACAAAGATATTGTATCAAGTTTTTCCAAAAGCTAGGTCATAGTCAAACTAAAACAATTCAAAAGATTCAGCAAGCTTTGGGAGATGAGGCCTTAAGTCAAACTTAAATAAAGAAATGGTTTAATTGCTTGCAAAAACAGTCAAATGTCAGTGGAGAGTGAGGCACGCTCTAGAAAGCCTCCACAAGCCGAAACGAGGAGGTGATTGAGAAGGTTCACCAAATTGTGATGGAAGATCGCCATCTAACACTCAGGAAAATTGTTGAAGAAGTGGGAATAAGCAGAGGATCAGTTCACTCCATTTTAACTGAAGATTTGTGCATGCAAGAGTGTCGGCAAAATTCATTCCCAAGCTGCTGATGGAGCAACAGAAGGAGCTTCGTGTGGAAATCACCCAGGACATGCTGGATTGTGCAAACAATAACCTAGAATTTACGAAGACTATCACAACTGGTGATGAGACCTGGGTTTATTACAATCCAGAAAGCAAGTTTCAATCTTCACAATAGAAGCATCCGGAATCACTAAGGCCCAAAAAAGCACTACAAGTTCGCAGCAATGTGAAAGTGATGCTGACCTGTTTCTTCGATTCCTGCAGCATAGTGCATCACGAATATGCACCAGAAGGCCAAACAATCAATAAAGAGTACTACTTGGAGGTTTTACGTCGCCTTCGTGATGCTGTGCAAAGAAAGCAGCCAGACATGTGGACAGGGAAGAACTGGCAGCTTTACCATGACAATGCTCCCGCTCATTCTGCCCATGTAATCAAAGGTTTTTTGGCCAAAAACAATACAGCACTAATGCAACAGCCTCTTACTCTTTTAATTTGGCACCATGTGACATCTGGCTATTCCCAAGTTAAAAACTGTGCTAAAAGGGACACGATTTCAGTCACATACGTAAGGACATTATGAAAAAAACGACGGCAAAGCTCAGGAGCATTCCAGGGGAGGAGTTCAAGAGGTGTTTTCAAAAGTGGCAGAGGCACTGGGAAAAGTGTGTGCACTTGCAAGGGGAGTATTTTGAAGGAGATTAAATAAAATTTGTGATATTCATTGTGTTGTATGTTTTATGCCCAAAGGTCCGATACTTTTTGGACAGCCCTCATATTTGTCATGAAAGTTTATCAGAATAACCATTATTTTTCAAATTCTCTACTTTGTGCTGTCAAAAATCAATCAAATACCAAGAAACTAAAATCTGGAATTTGTTCTCTACTGATCTTTGTAAACAACCTTTTAATACAATAATTTTAAGTGTAATTTTAAAATCCATTTCTTTGAATCAAACCAATAAATTTAACTTTGATTTCTTTTGTGTACAAACTCGAAACCAATTTTGGGGTGGTTGAGACCTGAATTGCTTGCTTTACAGTCTCCCATTAAGAATATGTCATATTTTGTTGTTTTCTATATTTTTCTTTTTTATATATTTGTACGAGCGTATTGATAATTATATAATGTATTGTTCTTATGGATAATTTATTTTGTTTTTTCTTGAAAAAAATTTTCACTGGTTTTTAATCAATGAATTATATGAATCAGATCTTATAATCTAAATAGTAGAAATAGCAGTAGAGTTTCAAAATAGGAAATAAATATTTATGAATAGTTATGTAGCTGCTTGTTTGCAACCTAAGAAATTTCTGAATTTTATAATTATTTTCTTTGATGTAACAGTTTGTTTAGTACATTGTAGCAAACTATGATGTCTTCATGAATTACTACCCAACCATAGTTGGGAAGTTTACATGTCTCAATAACCTGCAAAACTATATTGGCTGGAGATTTTAATCTTTCCAGTTAGGGCTACCCATACCAGAAAAGTCTACAAGTAGAGATCAGATAAAATATAGTTTGCATGATAAAAAACTTAAAACCTGGGCAGACTGTCCTCATTAACTGTGGCAGGCAAGCAATTTAAAAAGAAATCTCCGAAATAAAACCTTCTTGCAAGCTAAAAGGGTTACACTACAAAATCATGATATGGTTGTGTATGTCCTATTTATCAAAACACAAATATAACGAAAAAAAAACATGTACTAAAATAGTCCCAAGAAACTGTTTCGCCTGTGAGACTCATCAGGGAACACAGCTAAAAAAAGCAATATTATTTACCTTGAAAGAAATAAAATAAGCAAAAATTAAAAGTTAAAATAAATTTTTACGCTTCAGATGAAAACTCGCATTTCAGAAAAATAACGCTACCAAAAGTTTGGGTTTAAACGATTATTTTACTAAAGTTAGTGATTGATTATTAAATAATTACTTTTGTCACGAGATATTAAAAGAAAACATGCTGTAATGTTGCGCATAGATGTATTAAACTTGGCCAAGCTGCCGAAAAGATTAAAGCGTAGCAAAAGTTTATGGATCATTAGTTAAGAGCAAGTGTTATAAAAAAAATTCTATTTATACTGTATAAAACATTAATATAGATCAATAGTTAAGAGAGAGTGTTATAAAAACATTTTCTTATAAAAAGATTTTTTTATAACACTTTCTTTTAGTAAGCAGTAAGATGCCACTTCCAGTCACTTGAGATTAAATCAGATTAAAACTGGATTGATGATGATGAAAATATTGCGGATGAAGTGTAACAATCATCATCTTATATCCCAGACATAACACTTAAGAATTGTAAAGAAAACTTTAAATTCATCAACACCACACTTCATAACAAACATTTCCACATCATATGTGTACAAATTCGTACCACAGCACAAAGTCAACAAATCACTACTTCTAAGTTACCTTCACACAGTAAACCCTGATACTTACATGCCACAATGCCTGCCATGCTTGACACACACACACACACACACACACACACACACACACACACACATGACACTGATCACACCTTTTACCTGCAACGAAGTACCAACCCAACACCACACAATTAGTTTCTGGAAGAAGCCTTAACAAACAATGGAGGTCATCAAAGAGTGATACTTTAGATTGGCTTTAAAAATCCCAACCTTTTACCCCTGCAAAATAGCCTTAAAAGAAGAACATTAATAACAGCAAATGTTATGGCACTCTTTTATACGTAAAATTGTCATTCATTCATTTGTTTGTTCGTAAAGTTATATTTAAACAAAAAAATTGGAAAGTTTATTTTGTAATTTGAGGTTGAAACGAAAAAAACGTGTTACTTTTATTCAAATGTAGTCAGACGTCTTGAATTGCTTTAACTTTATTGCTATTAGAAATGTTAGTAAAGAAAGTTTGGTGCATTCTAACCTTCAAAATAGTTAAAACAGGTTTTGTTTTGTACAAAAAGATTCTGTGTTTTAAGTTAAGACATAATTCTGCTCCCATTGTTCGCCATTAATGTCTAACAAAAGTTCTTGCGTAATTTTAAGTTTGGCTATAAACTAATGCACTACATAGTAATATTAAATTTGGCTATAAACTCTTGTCTTATTTTATTAATTGTTGAGTGAGCATCAACATTCACTCTTACCACTAATAATTCCATAAGGCAAATTGAACGGTTAGCTTTAAAACGTCCATTGCTCTTCCTTCCACTCTTCAAAACATTCATTGCTCCAAAATAGGTGTGCCATGGAAAAACTGTTATCTAAAGATACTTATGAAATAGAAAGATTACCCTTTTCTAAAATTTACAGCTACTAGGCTAGGATTGGCAAACTTTTTTGATTAGTGAAGACCTTTTATATAAAGTGTCAAAAAGCAATCTAAAAAAGCCCTGAAATTTCAATTTTTTTGGTTTTTGTGTAGTGATGACTTTTTTTGTATTCACTATATTTTCAACCTTGTTTTGTCCTTAATATACGCTTTTTTTTACACTTCAAATAAGGAAAAAAACGCTCAAAATCTAGCAAAAACCCAAAAAAAGTCTTAAGTTTGGTCGAAGTCTGCTGCAAAATTTTCGAAAAGTTGTTATGTTTGTCATGAGTGCAAAAACGTTGCAAAACACTGCACAATTTTATTAATTACCATAAAAAATAAGCTTCGACCCAAGTTAAAATATCTCTGCCTTTGTGTTTCACATTTATTGTCTTTCACAATCAGGCTGCGACTGGTGGTATCATCAATATCAACGACAACAGAGATCGTCGGTACACTATCAATGAAGCGATCTCGTCAGGTCTGATCGAACGACGAACTGCACAGAGACTGGAAAATGCCGAAAAGGCTTTTGCTGGCTTCTACAGTCATCGAACAAAAGAACTTCTTTCCCTTGGTCAAGCTCTTAAAAAGGGCATGTGCTACTACGAAAGTGGAAGTCGACTCATGGAGTTTCAGTACGCCACAGGTCCATACTGTTTACATTTACTGTATTTTATTTGTATTCCGTAGCCTGCTTTTGTAAAAATATTTTCAGAATAGTATCATTTTTTATTGACATTTTTGTCATATTCTTAGACTAATAAAAAATTTGTTTTTAAGGTGGTTTAATTGATCCCAACACTGGTTCTCGTACGTCGCTGGATGACGCTCTGGCTCAAAGTTGGATTGACGAGCGAACAGCCGCAAGACTGAGAAACACCCAGAGATATTCCAAGTCTCTGGTTGATCTTAAGACCAACTTACTTGTAAGTTAATATTTTCTCTCCTGTGATGAAGATTCAAAGAACTGCATTGTTTAGATAACTTACCCGGATGCATTGCAAATGTCCATTATCGACCCCATCACTGGCCATCGCTTTCTTGAAGCCGTGCCTCGCAGTGAGAGAAGTCTGCAAATGGGAAGTGGACTAACCATTCAAGCTTCTTCTTTGTACAGTTCCAGAGCAAGCTCATTGGCCAGTTCACTTGGTGAAAATAATGTTTCTATAATACAATGCGATGATGAATACAAATTGATCATTTTTTTGATTGCTCCTAAATAACGTAAAAAGTGATTTTATCTTGATAACTCAACGGTTCTCACACTGTGTGCCTCCATGCCCTGGTCTCTTGTTTTATTTTTCCAAGGCCATGGCTTGAAACTAAATTTAACTGAGCTAATAACCATAACATTTAATGCAGTTCTGCAACTTTTTAGTTTTTTTTCATTAATCAACACATTGCACAATCTTAATTCCCTTTGGGACCAGACAAATTAAGGCTATCATAATTAATTATAGTAAGTTGGGGCAAAAAAAAGTCAAGGGGCAAAAAAGAGCAACCCCCCCTACACCCCCAAATTGTTGCACAGCATGAAAGATATTTCTGTATGACGAAATATATGTATCGAAGAAGTCTTCCAGCCAACTGGAATTTTTACTGCTGTATTTGTCAGTCTAATAGGTTGGTTTTACATAATGAGCAAAAAATCGCACCAAAAAACTTTTTTCATAGTTTCCTAAACTTTTGTGTAACACGTTTACAGCTGAATATTTTACTGCTGTTTTCTGTTAAGATAATGTTGTTATGGTGATCAGTTTTTGCTTAGTTATGTTGATTTTTTTTACCCCACATTTTCAATGGCATAGGGGCAAAAAAAATCAATTGTGTTTTTTTTTACCCACTTAATTTTTTCCCCACATATGATTGTGAATGTTTATAAGCAAAAATCACTTCTTTATTACTTCGAAACAGTCAGAATGTTCTAACAGTTATACTTTTAAAGTGTTATCTACACACTTCTTTTACAGATACATAATATTTCATTTATGACTTGCTAAAAATTATCGAAATGGTGAGAGTTTATAAAAAGAAAAAGAAACACTACACAGAGTTGACAATTTTGAAAGCAATACAAGAAATCGAAGGTGGAGAGAGTATCAACAAGATCTACTCAGTGTCAAAGGATAAAAATGTAACAATTGAGAGTGTCATCAAGTCTAGAGGTAAGCTTGCTGTTGCTAACCATGAGCCACCGAAGGAGCGAAAACGAGTTAAAATGGATGGAAGTATGTTGACAAATGAAAGTTTCAAAGAACAAGTGGAACAGTTTAACAAAGAAAATTTACCAAAACAGAGAAAGTTTAAAAAGAAGAAAATTGTTTCTGACACTGATGAAGATAAAGAGATCTCATTGCATGATGAATCAGATTATGATGAAGATGTTGAGGATAGTGACACCGGTTGTCGTCGTCGTCATCGTTTGAAGGGCATCCACTCCAAGTCGGACACAAGCAGGACTGGCGCCAAGGGCTTATCCTTTTACTACCCCAGACTGCTGAACTGCCTGAATTAGATGCTGGCAGTGGTGCTATTGATTTCGTCAGCCAGCATCGAGTTTCGTCATCCAAAACCATCAGATCCACCTATTCCGATGTTTAGTGTGGGTCTGCTAGTCGGCAAACGTCCTTTTCAGGACGGGGCAATGTCAGGATAAAACTGCCCTTTTCAGGCCACATTGCCAACGTTCTGAGCACCCACTATTCTTCAGCTGAACATCGAAGGCCTCACTGCAAGCAAGATGAACGTTTTCATCACCTCGCTATGCAGTCTGAGGCACTCGTCATCCTGCTGCAGGAGACCCTCTGCACTGATGCAGAGAAGTTGGTACTTCCGAACTACCAACTAGCTGGGTCTTCTTTAAGCAGGAAGCATGGCCTTGCCACGTTTGTCCACGAGCGATTGAGATACACGCTTTTGGACCAATCTCCACCGACATCGGAGATCGAATGGCTGTGTGTGGACGTTGATGGTTATAAAATAGTCAACGTCTACAAACCACCGCCAACGCGATTGCGAACCCTGGATCTCCCAGTGTTTCCTCACCCCTGTCTTTACGCTGGTGATTTTAACTGTCGTCATGCTGACTGGGGTTACGACGACAATAGTCCGGACGGTGAGTGCTTGGCTGGCTGGACAAGTATTAATTGTCTTGCCCTCCTACATTTAGCCAAGGACGCTGCCAGTTTTTTATTCCGGCCGCTGGAACACTGGCACCAATCCAGATCTAGCTTTCGCTAGCGTAGGTCGAAACAGTCGCTTACCGGATAGACGTATCCTTGAAAAGTTTCCCAGGTTACAACATCAACTTTTGCTTATTACACTACCAAGGTTTGCTATGGCAGTGCCAAGCATGCCTGTTAAGCGATTGAACTTCCGCAAGGCCAAATGGAGTCACTACATTGCTTTGACGAATAAATTCGCAAAGACTTTGTTGCCGCCTGATTCACTTGATGTGGATGCGGCTTACCAGGACTTCTGTAACACCGTTAAGAAAGTAGCCAAAAAGACTATCCCACGCGGGTATCGAAATAACTATATTCCGTGTTGGGATGCAGAGTGTGAATCCCTTTATAAAACCTTTCTGCAGTCTCCTCAGGGAGACGACTCAAGTTTGGCGGCTACAGCTCTGCTTGCCAAGCTTGACAGAAAGCGAAGGAATCGATGGTCCAAGGCAGTGACGCCGGTAATGCAATTTATAAGGATGAAAGTGACAAACAGCAAACTACTATCTCGAATTCAGAGGTTGGAAATATTTTGCAGTATACTGGGAAAATCCACGAACCTATTACTGGGGAAAACTTCTGAAAGTGTTTTGGGATGATGTGGATGGGCAAGCAGAGAAAGCAGAATTCAAATTTTTGCACAAGAAGAGAGGAATAGATAGGAAAGTATGCTGGGATTGGCCTACTGCTGATGATATAGAGATTGTTGACACTACCAACTGTTTTGGGGGACCAGCATTAGCCATACTGACAAGTGGTACACATGGACGATTGTATTTTGTATTTGAAGAGGAGGATGAAGTGCAGGAAAAGTTTGCATTCCTCCAAAAATATGGTTTACTCAACGCCTAATGTTGTTATTTGACTGTTTGCATGTGGTTTACGTTGTCCTTATTGTGTCATCTTTATACAAAGTATGATTAAGTCAAGTTGACTTTTTTTGCCCCATGTATGATTTTTTTTTGCCCCTTTCTTGGGGCAAAAAAAAAATCAACAAGTTTTTGTACATATGTTCAGTAATAATGTATAGAAGCAATTCCAAATTTTTCCACAGGTGTGTTACCCACTAATCTTCCCAGGTAATGTAAAATAAATTCGTTTTAATACACAGAGCAAGATTGGTATCAAAGTTTGTGCTTATTGACTTTTTGCCCCAACTTACCATATAAAATGATTGTAAAAAAAAGCTAATGTTACAAGCCAAGCATAAATCTCTTAAAAGTGCAGGCATAAAAACAAATATTGCAAGTAAAACAAAAGTTTTTTGATTTTGGTTTATATCTTGCAGAATGGTGAGAAAAGCTAGGGATTGATTGGCCAGTAAAAGCATGTCATCAAAAATCTTTAAAAGTCATTTAACATTATCATTATCTACCATTCGTGAATAAACCTAGATAATTTTTTTTTGGAAAGAAAATGATCTAATCTAAATAAACCACTGTTCATCTTATCACAATTAATGCAACTGTAAAGGTTGTTTGTATGTATTTCTATCCTACCAAGTTGCGTATATCATCAATCATCATCAATCCAATTTTAATCCGATTTAAATATCACCAGTGACTGGAAGATTGCTTAATCAAAAAAGCATCAGGTCATTGCTAAAAAATTAATACTGTCTATTGCCATTGAGCTTGTAAGTGTGATGAATAAAAAAGGAGGGGCCCAACAGTTAAAGTGCGTACTGCTGTCTAAGAATGTCATATGTTTGTTACCTGAGTATTGACATGGCCGAGGAAATTCACAATCATTTGATTAATCAAAAGGCACTGTATGACAATAGCAACTGTATGCAGTGCTTTGGCACCAGCACCTCGTCCTGAGCCTGTGTATCACTTCAGCAGCATGATGTGCAAAGATAGTTTTTGTGCAATGCTACAAGATAATAATGTAGGTGAGCGATCTGTCCAGTTTTTTCTCAGGATAAGTTGAAACGGGACAGAATGGTAAAAGTCTATTATTGTTGCAACTTTGTGTTCACGTCTGGCCCTTGGTTGTTCAAATGGAAGGCTGCTGTTGCTGTCTTTGCGTGATTGAGCTTTAGCCGCCAAGTCTGGACATACACAGCAAGTGTAGTCATGTCTTGTCTGTAATTCCTCCCAAGGTTTTTCAATCTCCAAAAGAGTGCAACAATACAGATTGTCAGGAAAACTTTCTGTAGATTGTGCAAGGCAAATCGTATGTATAAATGTTAAAAAGGAGAGGTGACGAATCTGATCCTTGAGGAATGCTGTTTTTTAGACAGCAGAGTTTGCTTAGCTTGTTGCTTTGCTGTGACTAGTAGTAAAGTTAAAACTTTTGAAACATTGCAGAAACCTCAGAAGCTTGTGGTAAAGGTACTGTGGCAGACAATTTTGTATGCAGGTGTTAGATTTACAAATATAGAACTGGTTTTCTAGCTTTGAAAAAATTTTGTGTTTTGTGTTAGAAAACTTATGATTGACTTTCTGCATCAAAACCCAGCCTGCTCCTTTGGAAGTAATGGGTGAAAACTGTTTTAATGCTGGTGTAGATAAGTCTCTTGAGGATCTTTTGGGGGACAAAAGAAAAGATATTAGCCAATACCTTTTTGGATCTTTTAAGGGTTTCATCTGTTTTAATCACTCTTTTGAAAATTTTTGAAATTTCAAAAGGCTGTAAACAAAAAGAAACAAAGTTACATAATTAGTACTTCAATATTATAACCTCCAGCATATATTATAAGCTCTGGGCAGATGGAATTGAAGCCCGGAGCTTTACCTGGTTTTAAATGTTAAAGGGCAGCAGTAAACTGTCTCTTTCAGAGATTTTTCAAGATATTGACTGGGTCTGGTGTTGTAGCCCTTCAAAGAGCATCTGACCTTTTGAAAGACAAGTTGAAAGGACTTACAATGTAAAAGCAAAGTCAAAATGACTTGCGATCTTTTAGCTTTGTGATTTCTCTCACCCTCAGCTTTGTAATTTTTCAGCCTTGTACCTTGTGAGCTCAGACTGGCAATCTCCTCAGCATTTCTCAGCCGAGATACACTATTTTTAGCTTAAACAGAACTGGGAATGTTGTACTAACCAGTAAGTTGTTTAATATTCTCTATGCTTTTCAGCGAGAGTGTGAAAATTCAATGCCGCACTGCTTCAGATCATCCATCTCTCCATTTCCTGTCAAGTTTGTTAAGTATAAGCTGTAGCAGCCAAACTCGAGTCGTGCCTTTCTTGGAACTACAGAAATGTTGAAATAAAAGGCTTTGCACTTTGTATCCCAATACAGCACTCAGTTGTTTCAACAATTGCATGGATGATTAGTCTTTTTGGCTGCTTTTCTAATGACATTGCAAAAGTCCTGGTAAATGAACTTCACAGCAGGTGAATCAGGCAGCAACCAAGTTTTTGCAAATTATTTTGTCAAAGCAATTTAGTGACTTCACTTTGGCCTCATGGAAATTCAATCGCGTAATGCTTGGCACTGGAAAAGCAAACCTTGATGGTGCAACTAGCGAGGGTTGATGTTGTAACCTAAAAAGCTTCTCTATGACACATCTGTTAGGTATGCAATTATAAGGGAAATTACCTTTACATATTCAAATCCAGGTTTTATATTTTATTAACATTAATTCATCATTTAAGCTTACCCAATTTGTCCAGCGCTATCAATCTGAATGTTGACAATGTAATTTCAGTCAACATGCAGGTAATTTAAATCTCTGGGATAAAGAGAGGGGTAGAAAAACACTGGAGATCAATGGGTTGTAATCAATTTGAGATTATATTAAAACCATAAACGTCCATGCACAACCATTTGATCCAATATTTTCGTTACTCATGGAAAAATGTAGCCTGGCTGTACTTTCTGCTTAAAAACGACCCAACTAATTTTAAAGCTGGAAGCTAGCTTCCCTGCGCTAGTGCAGTGGATCTCTTGTGGTAAGATGTGTCTTAACTTGTAGAGCAAAGTGATGAAGAACGTTCATCTATCTTTTAGTAGAGGCCTCAGACATTCAGCTGGAAAATAGTAGACTTTTGGTGCTTGTTAACGATCGTCCTAAAAAGGATGTTTGTTGACCAGCAGGCCCTGGTTGAACATCGCAATGGGTAGACTAAATTAGGTTTCTTTATTGGATGAATGGTTCACCTTAGGGTAAATAAAATTTTTGCAAGAGTGAACCAACTAAGAAGGTGATTGAGGGGTGAACCAGCACATAGTGCATAAGCACATCAGCAATCACAGGTGATCAAACAGAATTTGCTTTTTGTCATGCAATAGCGCAATACTTTGGTTCTCAATGCAACACCAATGTTGTAGATGCTTTAGTAACAGCAGTTAGCTCATTTATTTAACGTGTTCATTCATTCGAGTCAACAAGTAATATTCTGTTTGCACATTGCTCTCTCACTATATGATTACATCAGCGTTCAGTGTTGCCAGATTAAGTGAAAAGTAGTGAATTGGGCAAATTTTATTATTTTACAGTGACCATTTGTTTGTTGCATTGTCCTTGTTTGATTTTCTTTTTCTACATTTGATGAAATTTCGACTTCAATAATTACTTTGGTTATTTATTTAATTTTAAAGAATTATATGTAGAAACTTAAGTTTAAATTTTTTATTTATGTACTTAATTAGATTAAAAAATCCTGTAGTATGTTTGATGAAAAACCTTGCAGTATGTCTTAGAAATATGTTCAGAAAACATTTACTTTTGATGCATGCAGTCATGACACTGAAACAGAAAGCCAGCACACGCCAGCTGCATCCGCTTCAGCAATTTAAAAAAGCTTATTTCAAAGAGAGAATTTAGTGTTGAGAATGTAAAAGTGAAAAAAATAAAATGGGATGATGATTATATCAATGATTTTTTTTTCAACCTAAAGTGAAGGAACGAGCCTTAATCCATCTGCTCATTGCATGTTTTTTTAGTGTTTCACATGACTCTTTTGAAACTATGCGATCACTAAAAAAATAAACACGCCATTCATCAGAAACAGTCTGTACAATTTTTCAAGAAACAGCACGACTATACATGGTAGCAGCAAACTGCCTTTCAATTATTAGCTATAAGTAACTTCGTCAATAAAAAAACTTTTTCTTTCTTTCCACCTAGTGCGTGGTTAAATGAAATCTGGAACTTGATGTTAGGTTTAAACAAAACGAAAAAGTTTTAGAAGTACTAGTCTAAATACCCATGAGTTGGTCTTGCAAAACAGCAAATTTAAAACCTACTCAGATACAAAATTAGGACGCTACCTCGTATTTATAGAAAGCAGGATTTTTTACCTTAGCCGTAATTGAAACAAAATATTGATCACAAATTAACTTTGAGGGAGAAATACCAGTATCAATTTCACAACTTCCAAGATGTGACAAATTTTGCAAACATGACCGAGCCTCTGGTTCATATTAATTTTTTTTTGTCATTTTATCAGTAAATACAACTTAGATTACTTGTTTATATTAAATTCTAATGTGTCACAAATCCAGCAAACTTTTCCCAATCATCACAACTAAAAACGTTGTTAAGGCTCTCATTAGTTTTTCAATTATTTTTTTGCAGTGATGCTAAATTTATTAATACATCTTTGTGTTTTTTCAGCTGGCAGCCCCATTGGTAGCAGATCAAGTTCAAGAAGAGCAAGCATAGACAATGACTCGTCTTTTACTTTCTCTTCCAAGTAACTTACAAACTTACAACTGTATTACTAGTCAAGTAATTGGACGGTGCTCTTACAAACAACATTGCACACTTGCGTATGGTGGTTTTTGTTGCGGCATAGTAAACCTGTACATAATATTATACATGCCATATTAACATCTAATTAAACCACTTATATTTTTAATTATGTTTCTTTTATCATGCATTTAATAATGAATTAATCGTCAATTGACAAAGCTTGAATTGGTGCCTTTTTTATCATGAATAAAAGTACTGTTATTTTAAATTGTGTTTTTGTTTCAAGTAGAAACTAAAGACAGTTAGCTTCTTAAAAAAACAATTTAGTCAGTTATGTTGAGAAATGTGGCGTTTCATATCAGGTGGAATTTATCCTGAATTTCATCAATTCAACTTCAATTTGACTGGATTTTGGGGAGCAAGTAACATGTTGAACGAAAAAGCAGTGTAGCTATTATTTGTTTTTAATCGTTTTTTCTTATAATTAAAAATTAAGCCTATGCCACATGAGTCTTGATTTTTATGATTGATGTAGTGTAAACTTTAATATTTTGTCTATTTGCTGATAGTTTTTACTGAGTTTAAAAATGCATTTCAAATTGATTAAAGCGAGAAGATTACTGTTTGATTGCACACAATCTTCTTGATGATAATGAAATATCCAAGGAACTGGATCGAAATGAGCTCGAGTCCATTGACTCCTATATTTCAGGTAAATATTTCATTGCAAGGTAACAAAAAGTTGACATTAAATATTGTTTTTGGATGCTTATTTATTAGCAATGCCAGGATTTTTTCTCCCCTACAATTAAGAAATGTAAGTTATGTGCTGGTGTTACACAAGTGGCAACTTTATTTCTAGACTCTGGCAATGCAGATGTTGTTAAATTGATGAAGTCGATGCACAAGCTCAATAGTTTGTTTGAGGAAGTAATGTCATGGTATCGCTTGACCAGTGCTTGCTGTGCTGTCGTTTTGAATGATGGTGCCACGTCACCGGAAGTGGAAAAGTTTTCCACAAAAAAGACAGAGGTCAGTATTGTTTTTTTTCAGTCAGTAATTTAACTGATCTTGTGTTGATCCAGCCAATCAGAAAATTCCTTAAAAAGTTTTTTGTCCGAAGTTTTTGGTTTTTACTTCAGTGCTTTGTACAAAAGCTAGTTTTATTTAAATCATAAAAAGTTTTTAAAGTTGCTATTATGTCACTTTCACAATCGATCAAATGTTCCAGCAGTAACTCGTTAGTAATGTGAATCATGCTTTTAGGAACTACGGGAAAAGGCAGAAGAGCTGACAAACAAACTCGAGAATGCTCTGCCTCTTCTTAATCACGTGACGAAGCATTGTTCTCACTCCGATCTCCTCCATAACGTTTCTGATCTGATTGAGAAGTTTTGGGCCTTTACCAAAGGTAAACTTCGTTTAAAAGTCTATGAATGTGTCAATTTATATTTGGAAAATCGAATTAAAACCAAAAGGTCCTGGATTTCTGTAATTTTTGTTTTGCCATATACTGTTTGTTATGAGTTTCGAATTCTGCAATCGTTCAGATCAATTCCATCTATTAATTTGTTGTAACTGTGCACTTCAATTCACATTAATGGTTGTCATGATTGTCATTGGAATGGGTTTTTAGAAAGATGTTTTCAGTTCTTGCAAAGATGTGGTATAATTTTTTGTGTTGTAATTTAATGTGTTATATTTTTAGATGCCAATAAAATGGACTTTAAAAGCTTTAATAAAAGGTTAAATGCTAGTTAAACTGAATTAATATATTACACTGTATCTATCAGGCTCAATAGTTATTGCCGTGGTGGTTGGCTGTTGGCAATTCTGCATTCAGGACAAGATTTTTAAACCAGTTTCTTTATATTTATCTCATTTACTTTCGATAGTTTTGTCGGTTTGAAGCATTTTGCTAAAGGAGTAAAAGAAACGTCTATTTAAAAGCACTCTTTTTAATGTCACTGCAAAGTTTTAACTCGATGCAATAAACATTGCATAAAATCAACCTAACATTTTAGTTAAGATGCATGGTTTTTTAAATTAACACTCAAGATATTGTTATATTTATCCAAGCACAAAAGTTTTGGTTGAAAAGTTTTAGGCTTTGCTTTATGACCAATTAATGTCTTAGTCACTAAATACTCTATGTGCTGTATTTCTCGAAATACACTAAATTAGTATTTCTTGCTACTGGAAGAAACTTTGTGTCTCCACCTGGATCAAAGTTTACAAATTTTTTAAAAAAATTTTTGCATTGTATTTAGATGCAGACTTGCCCCTGAAAATCATGTAAACTAAACGTTTTAAAAAAAGGAGAAAAAGTGGACACTCCTTTAATACAGTCAAATGGAAAGTGACTTTAACAACTTGTATTAACATTAACAGACGTTGATGGGAGAAAGAGTGAACTGAGTATTCAGCCCAATGTACTGCAAAATGTTCACTTGCTTGGCAATCAACTTGAAAAGCTTTTCAACAAGAATGATGATAACCTGACCGAGTACAGCGATGCTAGTATCAATGCTGACAACATTAAAGTGTCTCCAACTCAAAAAGTGAGTTAATTTGCATAGTGTGTAATCGGTTGTATATATTTCATTTCATAAGTTTAATCTACATTTATAAAATAAATGTTTGTTGTGAAATGCTTTTTTCTTTTTAAAAAAAGTTTAGTTAAGAAACTTTTGTACAGTCATTAAGCTTTTTTATGGTGCAACAAACGTGCGTTACGGCCGCGTGTTTGAGACCCTTGTTGTAAAGGATATTTTTGTTTATCTGTAAAATAAAACGAGTTATAAAAGACATGTTCTTTAGTCTTTTTATAAATTAAAAAAAAGCATCCTATACGGTCAAATTATAGCACTGTAGTAAAATATCAAAAACTTTCTCTATTAGGTCGCAATCTTATTTGTGTTAAACGAAAACGTTTATAGATGATAGCAGCATTTACATTTAATAGGGTTGCCACCAGTTTAAAAGATTTGTTGAAATTTTAAGGAAAAGGATTAAAAAAGAATTAAAAAAGCTACGCCGTCTTAAAAACGGCGTTCCTCAGGGATCGGTCTTGGCTCCCCTCCTATTTAACATCTATACGTACAATCTTCCTTCCATGATTTCCAGAAAGTTTGCTTATGCTGATGATTTAGCGTTGTTGCACTTTTCTGAAAACTGGAAGGACTTGGAGGGGACCTTAAGCCAAGACATGTCCACACTGTCAGCGTATCTCCAGACTAGGAGGTTGAAGCTCAGTCACACTAAGACGGTGACGGCAGCCTTTACTTAAATAACCGAGAGGCCAAACGTGAGCTAAAGATCTACAACAATGGTAGACTTTTACCGTTCTGTCCAACCCCTACTTATCTTGGGGTAAAACTGGACAGATCGCTCACGTTTCGTCACCATTTAGTGGCATTGCGCAAAAAACTATCCTCGCGCGTCACACTGCTGAGGCGACTCGTGGGCTTTGGATGGGGTGCTGGTGCTAAAACACTACGCATAGCCACCTTGTCTCTAGTCTACTCAACAGCTGAGTACTGTACGCCAGTCTGGTGTCGCAGTGCTCACACTCGCCTCATCGACAGTGTCTTGAATGACGCCTTGCGCATTGTTACTGGATGCCTGCGTCCCACTCCAACGGACCACCTACCTGTACTCTCAGGCATTCAGCCAGCTGAGCTTCGCCGAACGGGAGCGACACTCTCCTTGGCTCACCGTGGATCTCTGGATCCCGATCATATCTTGCACGGTCTTTTAAGTGGGTCCTCAGATACTGGCCAAGTGAGACTAAGATCCAGACGCCCGTTTGTGCCAGCTGCGCGGAATCTTTTGGACAACCTTGCCAGACTTGGCATCCGCGCCTCTGAATGGACAAATCACAAATGGAAAACGGAGTATTGTGGAAATGCTTCCAGGCTCCATGCTTTTGTGCCCGAGACCAGTGCCAGGCCTGTTGGAATGGGCTTACCCCGAGCAGCTTGGGTTAAGCTCAACCGCTGCGGACTGGTGTTGGGCGATTCCATTCGTCCATGCACAAATGGGGTCTCGCTCTTCACCGAATTGCGAGTGTGGCGCCTCTGAGCAAACCGCAGACCATGTACTAACAGCGTGCCCTATACATCGGGCACCACATGGAGCACGAGGTCTGACGGTTTTGGATGACGAAACTCGATGCTGGCTTAATGACATCACTGCCAGCATCTGATTCAGGCAGTACAGCAGTCTGGGGTAGTAAAAGGATAAACCCTCGGCCCCAGTTCTGTTTGTGTCTGACCTGGAGTGGATGCCCTTCAAACGACGACGACGAAAAAAGAATGTTTTGTTAAAAAGACATGTTACTTTTTTTATTATTCTCTATATTTATCCTCCTGACTTGCAGGAAAATGACAGAGGTGTTAATACATTAAATTATCCCAACCTCCTTCCGGAGATGCCAAGATATTGCTGTCTGCTAGTAATTTAATAGAGATATGACTGTAATTTAAAACCGCTTGCCAAGACCACCAAGCAGGAGAAAGTGCCATAAAGTGTCTTTCCCAAGGACACAACAAAATGGCGTGAGTGGGTTTTGAGCTGAGACCATATTGATCATAATCATGGCGCTCTAACCACTCGACCACACTGCCGACAACTTACTTGTGTAAATCACGATCTACTTGTGTAATGCAAAAGTAGCATAGAAAATATTGTCAAATTTCTTATGTTTTATTGTTGTGTTTAGGTTGAAATAATCTTAGATCGCACAACTAAGAAAATAAACGATTTATTTTTTATTAGCTGAGCAAAATGGCAAATTAGATCTGAACTAGATATGCTTTATAAAAAAGTATATAATATATGTTTTCCATAAATAACTTGTTTTCTTTTACGGGTAGATAACCTACTACTCCATGTCGTTTTGTATTATTTTTATCTAAGCCAGGGTTCTCAATCTTTTTAATACCATGGCTCAAAAAACTGGAAACGTAATTGTTGTAACCCAATGTGTCTAATAATCTTCACTTTTATTCCACACCTAATTTCATGAAATCGTTTCCAAATTATAGGTGAAGACCAAAAAAAGTCTTCACTTGTCTTGGATTTCTTGATTTTTGTTCCTATAAAGCAATTTCTAAAAAAAAGGTGTTGACTTTCATTCAACACCCAATTTCATCAGCTCGTTTTTGATCAACAAAAATAGCCCTGAACATATGATTTCAATGCTTTTCACATCGTCTTTGTGTGGCCCAGTAAAAAACTGGTTATAGCCCACCGATTGAAAACCTCTGATCTAGGCAAAGCGGTTCTAAAGTCCTACAAAAAATGAAGAGTTTAATAAGAACAAAAATTGAAAATACTTTGCCCCTACACAAAATGATGTTATAACTAATAAGTAATTTTGATTCTGGTATCGTCATAAAATGGAACACTTTATTATTTTTGATCCATCTAGTACTTATTATTAGTGAATTCTATAGTTTTTTTTGCATTGTTAATATTATGAGTTTAAAACATTTTGGGATTTAGGAGAATATGTTCGAGGTTTTTGGTTCGATCGAACAGTGGATTGATGATAAGATGAATGAGTTGAACCAATCAATAATATTCGGTGGTTTGCCTGAAACTGCTCATAGTCTACTTGACAAACATATGGTGAGATGTGTGAAGAAAATGGCAAAACTGAAAGTAGTGTTGAATCAGCTGTTTATAGGATTGGTGTGAAAATAAATGGATTAATAATTTGAATGCTAAAATTAATATTAATAGAATTTTTCTGTCTTATAATTGTGATTGAGTTTTAAACCCATTTATTCTTCACCAACGTTCAAACTATACACAATTAAACTACAGCAGCTTTGTTGACCTTTTCAGTCAACACTTTGAATCTTAGCCGGAGTTTGCGGTTTTTAATTTCACTACAAGTTTTACACTGTGCACTTTTTCATCTTTGTTACGTAATCCATAACCATTATGTCAGCTGTTATGTCGTTTGCCTCTTAGTTTTTATTGGAAGCTTCACTTTGTGTCTTTGAGTCAGGACCCGAATAGTATGAGTAGACTTTTTTAAATTTTCAAAAAATTTTTTTGTTCAATATAATTTAATTTAACTTTTTACAGAAACTGATGATGACCTTTATGGGTCGAAATCGATTTTTCGTAATGATACAGTTGGTTTTAAATTTTTAACTTTTATTTTTTATATAAAATAAAAATTTTACCGATTTTATTAATAAATTTATGCATCGCAATTTGATCAGTTAAATAAAATCGTCAATGTAACTTTACCGAAAAAAGGGTAATATATTTCTGATAAAAAACTTTAGCATAAAAAATTTAGATGTAGAACGAGAAATTATATCAAACTAAGCTGAAATTTCTTTGATGAGACAACATTTTGCTTTTGTTTGTGGTAATACTGTTTGCACAGCGAGGTAGGGTCATACCCTAACTCTATTAGTTTATTTAACATATTTATTATTTAAGTTAGTTTTGTGTTGTAATATAATGACCGTTTTTACTTTGTTTTTCACTTTTGATGTCAAAAAAAAGTGCGCTATCTTGAAATAAAGGATAAAAAGAATAATTTTATCTTATCAAAATACGTGTACCATAGTATTCATTAAGATAAATCAGAGGCCCAGGTACCATCATAAGTTTTGTTTCAATTGCAAACCACTGTTTTCTTTTATTTTCTATTGCTAAAGCAATACTGTATTACACCAGTTAATTAATGATTTCTGATGGTCAATAGTAAGTAATCATTGGAAATTTAACTTAGACATTTCTAAAAGAAGTTGAAGATAAGCAAAATGAACTCCTCGAGCTTCTCAAATCAAATCAAATTAAGAACCCATTACTCGAAGCAAGTATGAAGAGGCTGTTGAACTCTTGCTATCATCGAAAGGTGATGCAGTTTTATAAATCCAATTGTTTTCAATAGTTTTTATTTCAATAAAGTTATTTTTGAATTAAGAAAAAACTCGAAGAAAACTTGGCAAAAGTGACCAGGCTTCACGACAACTTGCAGAAGTTCATTGATTGGCTTAGTGAAGCAGAACTTGTTATGAAAGCATCGATCAAACAACCAATCAGTGTTCTGCCCGAGAAATCCTCTATACGAATTATAGAGCATGCAGTGAGTAGCCCAGTTAATTTAGTGAATTTTAAGACAATACTGTTTGGTTCAACTAAAGTCTTTCTACTTAAATTAATAGATAGATGTCATATCTTTTTTTATTAAGTAGACCAGCGTTTCTCAAACTATGGATCGCGACCCGCTGGTGGCTGGCAAAAGGAATCTTGGTGGGCCGTGAAAAGTTATAGGATTGCACGTTAGCTTTGATTAACCACTGGCTATTGGGATCAGTGACGACTCCAGCATTGAAATTTCTAAAAAAACAAAAAAAATTTAAATTAAATTTAAAATCTAATCTGTGAAAGGTTTCCCTTCTACGATCTTCTCAAAGGAACAAAAATTCACTTAACTCGGCCAAAAGCCAATGAGCCTGATACTAAAAGACTAACTGGCATCTCTTGTCAATGTTTTGTTTTGTCTAGCTCGGCAGTAGGAAAATAGCCTGGCACGCTGTGTAGAGAAATAAAGAGAGAGACTTTTTTTAAAAGAAAGAAAATTTGATTAGAAAAATGTCTTGTAAATCGTTTTTCTCTTTGTTCTCCGCATAAAATTATCTGAGCTGTAACAGTGCGAGCGTTTATTGCATTGTTTCCAAAGCTTTTTTGCGTGATTTTTTGTTAAACTAGCCATAGCTGCAATTAAGGCTTAAAAAAAGTGCCAAACGAAATTTTAAAGAAAAAGTTACGAAAATTGCACACTTTTTTTTAAGCACTTAGCTGCAATTAGAGAAAGGTAGATAAAAGAGTACTTCACAAGCTCGTGTACAGTATACAATTGATAAAAGCAAACGTACTGTTTTAACAGCCTGTCTAAGTCTAGAATCATGAATTGGTTTAATAATTTAATTCTACTATTTTCCTAATTTATTAATTAATACTATAAAAGTTAAAATTAATTGATGACATTAATAAAGCAGGTTCCAACAGTTTGTTTTTCAAAATCTGATTTTTTTGTATTACTTAGCCCTTCATATAATGGATACATGGTTAAAAAAGTCAGTTGAAGTCAATGACAATAAATCTCCAGTTAATCAAAAAAAAGAAAAGTCAAGTCAATTAAAAACAAGTCAGTCAAAGCGAAGAAAAGTAGTGAGAAGGTAAGATGACACAACACATACTTAAAAATGGGATTTACATGGAATGAAGATGAAGAAGACCCGCGTCCACGATGCGTTATTTGTTATGAACTACTTGCAAACGAGAACATGAGTCCAAACAAATTGCTTCGCCATGTTGAGGCTAAGCACCCCGAGTTAAAACACAAACCCCTTGATTTTTTAAAAAAATGCTAGCCAATTTAAAGACAGGACAGAGAGTTTTGCAGCGTTACACCAACGTAAATGAAAAATCTTTATACGTGTCTTATTTGACTAGCTTAGCTGGCAAGCCACACACGATTGGGAGACTTTAGTTCTTCCAGCTATAAAAGATACAGTTAAAAGTTTTTTTTGGTGATAAGAGTGAAAAAGAAATTGAATCAATTCCTATATCTAATAACATGGTCATACGTAGAATTGACGAAATGTCGCAATGGGTAGAAAATCGAATTATTAAACGAGTTATTGAAAGTCTTTTTTTTCTTTACAACTCGATAAATCTACTGAAGTAGAAGATCTGTGCCAACTACTTGTTTTTGTACGTCATATATATGGAACTCCGAACCTCATGAAGATATATTGTTGTGTGAAGCAATCAGTCAAAGTACCAGCGAAGAAATTTTTAATACTGTTGATATTTATATCAGAACGAAAGGTCTTGATTAGCATAAATGTATAGGAATATGTACGGACGGAGCACATGCTATGTACGGTAGAAACAGTAGTGTGGTGACCAGAATACTTGAACGTAATCCCAACGCATCATGAACTCACTGCAACCTTCACAGGGCAGCGTTAGTATCAAAATGTATACCTGATGATTTTAAAAATGTTTTGAAGACTTCCGTTAAAATAATAAATTTCATCAAGTCAAAGTCTTTGCAATCACGCTTATTTGAGAAGTTGTGTGAAGAGATGGGAAGCAATCATAAATCCCTTCTGCATACAAAAATACGATGGCTCTCGAGGGGCAAAGTGCTAACGAGACTTGCAGAACTTCGCGAGGAGGTTGCTATGTTTTTGGAAGGTAAATGCAATTTTGCAAAATAATTGCGCTACAAAGAATTTATTCTAAGGCTTATGTATTTGGCAGATGTTTTTTCGAGATTAAATGAACTAAATTTGTATACAAGAAACGGAAGGTGTTAGTGTATTTGAAGTTCATGACAAAATTTGAGGTTTTATGAAAAAACTTGTTCTGTGGAAAAACTGTATTAACAACCGAAATTATGACTGTTTTGAAACATGACAAACCTTTATAATAGAGATTGAAGCTAAAGTTGATGATGGTATAATCAGCGAGATATCAGAACACTTGAATAAGCTAAAAGAAAGTTTTGAATTTTATTTACATGAAGAGATGAATGCTATGCAACAGAAAAGATGGATTATGAACCCTTTTTAGCCTGCCATGACGACTGGGATATCAATAAAAGCTGATGAAGAACTTATCGATTTATCGGAAGACTCTTCCTTGGAAATGAATTTCAGGACAAGAAAATTGGTACAGTTTTGGATGTCTCTTCAAACCACGTACCCACCCATTTCCACCGAGGCATTGAAAGTACTTATGCCATTCTCATCATCTTATAAGTGCGAATCTGGATTTTCAGCAATGGTTGGGATTAAAAGCAAATTTTGAAATGAACTACAACTCTCAAATTCTTTACGCCTGAAACTATCGCACATTGAAATTAATGTCAAGTCCGTTATGGAAAGTAGCAAGAAACAAGCTCACCCTTCTCGCAAGCCTCACTGAAAATGTAATTTGAAATAATAAATTTGTTTCCTTCATCAATGTTTCATTAACGTTAGTTTATTTCATTTGTGTTTCATGTTCTTTAATGAATAGGCTCATCTTTCTTAAAGACAGACCACACTGAATATGTAATTTGAAAAAAATTGTTTTTTCATTAATGATTTTATCCAATAAAGTTAAGTGGGTCGCCGCAAGGCGTGGTTATAAATAGTGGGTCGCAACTCTTAAAAGTTTGGGAACCACTGAATAAGGCTATAATTCGTGCATTCGTTTCTGTCAAGTTAAAAAGAAAAGCTTTGTTAAATAAAGCAAACGCTAGTTATTTGATTGTTCAGGCATTTGAGGAAACGTTAAAGGACAAAAGACTTGAACTGTTGGAACTTGACAAACTCGGTGCTCAGCTCAAATACTTTTCACAGAAGCAAGATGGAACTCTGATCAAAAACTTATTGCTCTCAGTGCATTCCAGGTGATTAGAAATAAAAATAAATATCACTCTAAATTACAAAACAGGGTTTTCTCATATGTTTACTTTGTTCTTTTGTATAGAAATTTCATTTCTTAGTTTGAAATTGTAGCTGTGGTCTCATGTTTTTAATACCATTAGATATTGGTTCTCAATGTTGAAAACAGTTTTTATATGATGTTTTGAAATGATTTTTATTTTGATTTACATATACTCGCTTAGCTTCAACTTCTTGTCATACATTCACAAAAACTGACAGAAGAGTCAATCCTTTATTTAATTTGTACAAATTAAACGTATTTTGATATTTTTAGGTGGGATAAATTGTTAGCAGCCATAAAGTCTCACTCTGCATTTATCAATAACATTCACAAGAAGTCAAAACAGGCAAGTTCTGAGCATATGAATTTAAATTTTTTTGTTTCCAAAATAGAAAAAAGCTTCTTTTGCTAAGTATACCAACAATATTTTTGTATAAAAGCAAAATTTTTCGTGAACCTCAATACACACTTTTAATCTCAAATTTATTTATTTATTTATTTGAGTCAGACACAAAGTCCATAGAAAAGAGAAAAAACACTCACAACAACAACAACAAAAAAAGAAAACAAGCCGGAAAGAAAAATAGAACATTTGAATTACATCAACAATTAATCTTACTTAAAAAGTTTTTGCTCGAACAAAACTTTAAAACAGCTATTAAAACTAATTGTTTCATTTGAAACTCTTTTGTTAGATAAGTAGCTTTAAAAAAGGCTGTTTTGAAAAACTCAAACGTTTTCGTCTAGCTCTCTTCAAGAAGTTTTGCTAGAATGAGCTGAAGAACTGAATGTAGTGTTTGAAATATTTTAGGACTGATTTTGATTGGCTAAATATTAAGGTTAGTAACAATTATCATAATAATTGAAAATATTTTACAAAGTAGAACCACGTTTTGTCAGCGTCAAAAATTTCTGGTGAAAAAGAAACGAAATTATGCAGGTTTTGTCTTAAAATTTGGAACTATGAAGAAAATTTTTTTACACTTATTTTAATGTTTGTTTATCTACATAAATTAGGTTTACGAAGAGTGATAAAAATCGATTCTAAGACAAAGACAAATGAAAGTCGGATTGTGCTTTAGAAGGAATAAAAAATTGGTTGTCCTTGTAGTGAGATGCACATTTTATAACAAATGATTTCCAATCACCGAGTTACAATGAGGTATAGAATTAGCTGATTTACTTTGTTGTTCTGCTTGTTGTTTTTGTTCTTGACTTGTCTTTTCCTCAATAAGGCCCAAAAAAATGTCCCGTCTATTTAAAATTACCATGGATTGGCGAAAATTCGCTAAACTTTGATACAAAGATAAAACCATTTAATACTAATTGTTTTGGAGCGGTCTAACCACGAGTGGTCTTTTCTACCAGACGAATTTTACCTGCAATACATAAGGACGTTCTTCCCACTTTTCAACAAAGTAATATCGTATATGAATACGTGTGCCACTGCGATAGTCGGTACGTAGGTCGAACGTCCCAACGTTTGCAGGACAGAATCCGCCAGCATGTGCCGAAGTCTATTCGGAACAGGACTGGTCAAGAACAAAAACAACCAGAACGCCAAAGTAAATCAGCTAATTCTATACCTCATTGTAATTGGGCGATTTGAAATCATTTGTTACACAACCAAAAATGTGCATCGACCAAGTTTTTATTCTTTCTAAAGCACAAATCCGACTTCTGTCTTAGAATCGATTTTTATCACTCTTCGTAAACCTAATTTATGTAGAAAAAAAGAGTTTGTTTACAAACATAAATTATAAGTATAAGTGTAAAAAAATTTTCTTTTTAGTTCCAAACTTTAACACAAAACTTGCACAATTTTGTTTCTTTTTCTCCAGAACTTTTTTACGCCGACGAAGTGTGGTTTTACTTTATTGAATATTTACAATTATTATGATAACTGTTACTAACCTTAATTTTTAGTGAATCAGAATCAGTCTTAAAATATTTCAAATACTACATTTAGTTCTTTATTTCATTCTAGTGAAATCTCCTGAAGAGAGCTAGACAAAAACGTTCAAGTTTTTTAAAATAGTCTTTTTTAAGGCTACTTATCTAGCAAAAGAGTTTCAAATAAAACACTTGGTTTTAATAGCTATTTTTATCTTACTTCTATTCATAGTTCTGGAACACTTCGTCTGATTTACTCTCGTGGATTGAATCCGCCCTCAAAAAGCTGGATTCAAACACTTTTCTCCCTATTGATGACAGCGATCTTGCTCAGACGGAAATCCATATCTATGAGGTAGTCTTTAAATTGTTCAGATTGAAAAGAGCGATGTCATTCTCTTCTTCAGGAATTCCAGAAGGCTTTATCATCAAAACACCCTGTTTACAATGCTGCGTTGAAGTCGGGTGCGGTTCTTCGTGATAAAGCGATTATAAGTTCCGATAAAGATGATATTGACGAAATCTTACAAAAACTAAAAGTCAATTGGAATAATTTACAGCAGAAATCGCAGCAAAAGTGAGTCAGAGTTTCTCTTCTTGTTCACCAGTTTTGTTTTAACTACTGTGAAAATTTCTGTGTTCAAGTTTGCGTCGATTAATATTTAACGTCACCAGCGTTAGGTTATAATAATACAAAGTTGCCTCTCTTTTCTCCAACCGAGTTGAGCTTTACCTCTTTTTAATATACATCAAATGATGTATTTGATAAACGTCAGAAAGAATGCTTTGGACGAATCGATCAACTTTTCTGAGATGTTCAGCGATGCAATTAACTCGATCTTGGAGTGGTTGTATGAAGTAGAACCAATGCTTTCTAGTGATGTCCATGTCCATGGAGACATCCATACTGTCGATAACTTAATCCACAAGCACCAGGTGATCTTTGTGGTTTAGTAGGTCATGTATGCCTTTTCAATTTTTTTGTTGCAAATTAAAATGTTCTGAATGTTGCTTTTACGATAATTGCTGCTTGTTGTACTCAAAATATACTTTGTCACAGCTGCTTAAAGCTGATCTGGAGGAGCGACACATAGGGTTGGTTTCGTTGCAACAGTCACTCTGTAATGAACAGGGAGATCAGTGGAAAAACGATCGTTTACAGGTGTTACTTTAATTTGAAATTTGCTGTTTTTCCATTTATTTATTTACTTCTTCACATTGTTTTTTTGTCATTTACATAACAATGTATCATTTACAAATCACTCACATTGCATTTACATTAAAATTAAAGACAAAGTGACTGTGAAATGACCGCAAGATCTTCTAATCAAGCTACCATCTTATAGCATCATTTAAAATTATAAAAAAACAAAAAAGAAAAAAGTTAAAAGCAAGTGGTGATAAAGTGAAAAGTAAATAGTTGAAGAATAAAAACTTAAAAACAAATCAGGGTGATAAAGCTAAATATAGAAAAAAAACTTATTTCCATTTTTTTAATTTAAAATATAAACTTTTGAAGGAATAGAATTCCATACTTTGGCACCAATATATTTAATTAAAAATTGCTTTATTTTTGTTTTGAATAGTGGACAATTAAATTGATTACTACAAGAAGACCTTTTATTATGATTGTGAGCTAATTTGGTTGAGTAAAAATAATCGTTAAATACTTTAGATAATTTCTATTACTATATTTGTCAACAATTTTATCATCAAATTTCATAATTTTTGGTAAAGGTAAAAGATGTAGTTTTTGTTAAATTAGCATAGACTTTTCCATCCAATTACAATTCAGAACAATTTTTTGCACGTTCTTTGGGAATCAATAAAAGGATAGCAAAATTTTATCTGAGGTTTTTGCCGTAAGAAAGATCTTCATTTTCTTAATACAGTATTTCCTCTGACTGTGCTACCTTGTGTTCTAAAGATTTTATGTGTGCAGCAAAATTGTTTCGTGTCAATGAAGAGGCCCAAGTATTTTGCTTGGAACTGGCTTTTAATATTCCCTGCAAGACAACAAATGTTAACTAAATTAATAGTCTTATTTTGTTTCAAGTTGATAATGATTTAGTTGGTTTCAAGGTTAATCTACAAATCGATTTAAATTCTATATTTAACTGTTTTTTCAACTGTTTTTCAATTGCATTGTCTAGCAAATAAGTGTCATGAACAAGGTCTGATATTGAGTTTAAACTGTCACTGTCAGGCCAAATCATTAACATCAAGAATGGCTAGAGTAGATCTTAGCAGGACTCTTATATCAATATTGCTAAGTTTGGAGATTTAATTATTAATAAAAACAAATTGCTTTTTATTTGATATGTACGATAAAAAAAAAATTATTGACTATTTGTAAAATGCTATTGTGATCAATTTTTAATATTTTTAAAAATGTTAAATTGGACTTCAGCACATTTATCACAATTTTATTGAGTTAGGCACTTTTGAGCTCAAGGGATGGACTAACACAAAAGAATTATACCTACAAATTAAACCTACTTGATTAAGGATAATTTATCAAAATTTTAAAAACGCAAGTAAAATATTTGCCTTTTCACTGTTTATCACTGGCCTGTAATTGCTCTAAAATAAAAACAGCTTAAAAATATTTTAGGCAAGAATGTTTAATGGAAGCCTATGACATAAGTTTTATTAGAGAGCCAAAATTTTTATTCTGTCAAGATACTCATATATCATAAACACATTTATAACTATGAAATTTACTCTAAATTTATGCTGGCAGAGGAATTTATCTGCAAATTCAACACAGCTTTACTGTTATATTAATAGAAAAGAATAGCGCAGCAATCAACAGAGTTCTTTCTACTTAACTTCCTCAGCAGAGCCCTGTGCACTACTTGCATCTTGCAACACAGTATAAAATTTCACATGATCCATCAGCAAAAACACATATTGGGTGATTTATGTACATCATGTAAAATTGGCAGGTGGGCCATGCAGTTAAAAGTGAGTGAGAGGGTATGGAAGAGCATAGTCGATTTTGAAAAGTGGATGGTGATAGACTATATTCATTCATTCATTTTATTCTCAATCTTTATTAAACAGTTTTAACACAAAAATTATAAATATTAAAAAGATCATGAAAAGGAAGAAGCAGCACAACGTGAGACGTTAAAACATGCGCAAGATAATCAGAAAGTGAAAGTACAAAACAGTAGTGTAGCGAACTCATCACCGCAAACCGTCTTTTATTCATGCTTTTATTTGTTATTGCAGAGTTTTCCTCAAATGCATTTTCTCACGTTGTATTTCGCTCGCTGCAGACTCGGCTTGCAGCGGTTTCCCGCTCGCTGCACAATGTTCGTCTACTGCCATTACAACCGTCATGTGATAATTTCGCATTTCTTTATATTTTGCTTATGTACCACCTTTCTGTTGTTTCCTCCCAGATAATCGTTGGCTGATCGCGTAATTGAAAATTTGCGCCACCCACGAATAAAATAAACAAGGAAAATTATCAAACCTGCAAGTTGATTGGGAGAGGAAGGTCTTGGAATTGAGAAGAGCAAGCGGTCTTAAACGTCATAGAGTTGCAGGATAAAAAGTTGAAGATGCTTGTTGTAGAATAATCCCGATAAAGCAGCTGAAGTCCGAAGTTAAGTTGCTGCTCGTAGGAGATGATTGCTGATGGTAGAAATCGGCGATGTCGGAAATTCTTCAAGTAACTTCTTGATTTTGTGAAGATTTTAAGCGTTGACCAGGTTCGGGTGCTAAGCTTCCTTGAAATCACTCGGGGCACCAATGTGGCGTGAGTGGTTTTGGCACACAGTTAACCTTTAAACTCCTTTTATTAAAAAGGGGCACAATTTGAAATGAACAGACAAAAATAACACTAAAACTTCGGAATCAAACAGTAAGCAGAATCTTCGCTTGAAGACGTCGCAACGATCAATCTCGAGTTAAATTACACAGCAGCTATATGAGTCTTTAATCTAATCTGTTCTGTTCTGGGGCGACGAATCGGTCTAGCGCGTATATGTAGTCGTAAAGGATTTTATGAGTATTATTGTGACGTCTGCCTGATTTATCGATAAAACCACTTGATCAGGCTACGTTCTGAGAGCTGTGTGTTATGTTTACACAAATGGTCTTGATGGCGCGATCAGACAATGATTAGCTGGGGGGAAACAACAGAAAGGTGGTACATAAGCAAAATATAAAGAAATGCGAAATTATCACATGACGGTTGTCATGGCAGTAGACGAACATTGTGCAGCGAGCGGGAAACCGCTGCAAGCCGAGTCTGCAGCGAGCGAAATACAACGTGAGAAAATGCATTTGAGGAAAACTCTGCAATAACAAATAAAAGCATGAATAAAAGACGGTTTGCGGTGATGAGTTCGCTACAGTAGAAAGCATGGCCGCAACACCTTAATCAGATAAAAATATAAGAAATGAGAAAGAAAAAAGATAATAATAATATTATCAAACAAATTGAGAGATTGAATAACCATTGCATGACTAGTCTGTGTAATGATGATAGGTGGCACAGCTAGCCAAGATGGAAATTTAGCTCAAATGAGCAAGGCGAGTAAAGAAAAACTACCTATAAAAAGAAACCTCACCAGGTCCGGAAACCTTTTCTGAATGCATCTGGTGACATACAAAAAATAATTACGAACCCGAGGGCCATTTTGACTCATCGAAAATATTGGTGGGCCAAACAAACAAAACACCCCGCTTTTTGCCCCAAAATCATAGTGATCTCTAAAAAAAAAAGTCCTCACCTGAAATCAGTCTAAGATTTTCCACTTTTTGTTCCGAAATCATAATGATCTCTAAAAGTTGAAAAAAAACAAGAAAAAAGGGGTCTTCACATCAAATCTGTCTTCGACTTTTGCTAAAATTGACTTCAAAAAATACTGCGCGGACCACTCAAAACCGACTCAGTCAATATACATGTACATGTATTATAGAATGTTAGTAGCAACAGTTTACAATATGCGTCCCAATTTTGCATTTAGAAAAAATGGCCAGCTTAGTACAACAGAAAACACTTGAATGGTCTGAGCATCAAACACTTCAATTGTTTTATTTTTGCCACTTGTCAAACAAAATACGGTATTTACGTTAACATATTTACTTTACTAAAAAAGGGACATGCAACAAAGCAAAAACAATGTTAAAACATGCAAACTCAATAATTTACAAGAGCTAAAATAAATGATTTGCATAGTTGTATCACCTAAAAAAAGAAAAAAAACAAAAATTAAAAGAAAACAAAACAAAAAAATAAGAAAAAAATACAGACACAGATTAACGTGCCTGTCTTTTATGCTATTATTTTATGGTTTATAAGTCTTGCATAGGGAAGCTATAAGTGTGACCTGGAATGAGTTGTAATTGGGTATTCTCCTTCATCCCGATTAGTCAGTTAATAAGCTTACAACTGGCTGCAGTTTACACTTGTATCCGGAAGAAAACGTTCTACTTGCAAGTCATTGTTTTGTCACGTTGAGCTATTTTGCCGACATAATAATGATAATAATTATAAAAATCTTGATTTAACAACATCGCTAATTAAACCGATTTATATCATATTAAGTTCAAATTAATAATACCCTTACTTTTTCAACTTTAACTACATTAATGTGTAAATTGCTTAGTTGTTTTTTTCAATATCATTAGTTTTTTCATGAATTGAAATACTTCTGTTAAATAAATGTAATTTACTAGCCCTTTTAAATCATCAATTGAATTATGTATTAACCCTTACGCGTCCGCTGACATTCAGAGCTGGTTAACGTAGCACGTCCGCTGGCATTCTGGAATGCCAATTAATAATGTGGACGGCTTGATTTTATTTACTAAAATTTCCAAAAAACCATCTGTGACGTCACAATACCCAAGCAAATGCGCGAGTCCGTTTATATAGGGTTGCGCTTTGATACGAAATTACAATTTCAATTTTATGGCAAGCAAGAAATTTACAATAGGAAAAGATGAGTATAGGGCAGTGGTTTTCAAACTTTTTTTGCTCAAGACACGCTTGACAACATAAATTTTGTCGAATGGGCGGCAAATGTGATATTTGTCGAAATCGAATGAGTCTTTGTACTTTTGCACAGTAATGTGTCATTTGCCTCGATGGTAAGAGGTCAAATTACCCCTGTGTGTGCATTTTCTTGATCAATTGAATATATTGCAAGCCAAAAGTGATTTTGGTTATATTCATTAAAGCAATGGCAGAGTTAGGAGTGATTCCCTATACTCATCTTTTTATAGAATTTCAATTGTCAGCTAAAAAGCTTTTAAAAGCCCAGCAACGAACGGCATGAAGACAAATTTTAAATGAAGACTTTTTTTTATAGATAATTAAGTTTTTGGGACAAAAATTTGGACAAAAGTCATAAAATTTGGGCAAAGCTCTGGATTAAATAAGCTAATTACAATTTTATTAATTTTTGCGGCTCGCGAACTTTATTAGTTTATTGAATACGGCTCGTGTTTAAAAAATTATGCCCACCCCTGGTATAATTTCGTATTCGTTATAAAAAGTTAACAGCGTGAGCGTGACCGAGTGGGTAAAAGCGCTTTGATTGATGGCGAATGCGATCGACATGGTAACGGTTCGAAAACTACTCAATTATTTTGCCCTTTAGAAAGACACTTTACGGCACTTTCCTTTGCTTGGCGGTCTAAGCAAGCAGCTCTAGATTTCCTCAATATCTTGACATCTCCGGAAGCAGGTCGCAATGATTACTTGACAGTTGCTCAATTTATAGCGTCTCCGAAGCTTTTTACCGAGTGAGCAGGATAATATGAAAATAAATAATAAAGATAATAAAGGATTGATGTGCCATGTGCACGGTGACCTTGTGTTAGTAAAAATGCTTTATTGCTTATCACACAAAACGATTGAATAATTGCATAAAAAAGTTCTATTTGCTAAAGTTAAATCAGCCAATTGAAAATATTGTGCTAAAACATAGTACCGGTGTAGTTTTATGCTTTAGTAAAAATACTTGATCGAAATGTGTTACATAAACATTTATGCAGTGACAAGAAACCAAGTTTCATTGCTGATCAAAGCTAAAGTCTTTTTAATTCTTTTCCTTTGATTGTTACGAAAAAAAGACAGAAACCTTTTTGTCGATTAATGTCAAGCGCGAAAAGATTCAAACAATGGCGTGCAAGCACACACACTTGGATCAAGTTCAAAAAGTGGTTGGTCTAATAACTAATGAACCGTCCGCCATATTTCTTTTGCAACAAAATCGCGCAGAGCGCGCAAGTTTCGCAAGATATCCAAAAAAAACTTATTTCATCAGACAGAGGACCATTCTAGCAACACGTAGCAACTTAAAAATTTAAATTATCTTGGCAATAGTTGTAATTATTGGGAAAAAAGAGATTTTTTGCAAGAAAAAGTGGGTTCTTTTATTTTTTTAATTGCAAACTTATTTTTCAATAAATTTTAAAAAATTTTGCATCATTTTAATTAAAATCCATTTTATAGCGGTTTTTGTACGTATTTGGACTGGCAAAAAAAGGCATTGCGGACGCTTGAGGGTTAAGCCAAGGTTGGCTTCTGAAGGCTCAATTGTACTGGGTATAGAAATAATTTGCAGTTGAATTTGCGCAATTATTCAGAATTACTGTGCCTGTTTCAGCTGTTTTAAAAGCATCCACAAGCCAGCTTGTACAAAGCATGATTTGTATTTTCAATTGATTTAATTAAAACAAAAGAAAACACTAAAAGATTTTTGGATTTAATCTACAATTTTTCGATAATAAACGTGATTTGTTTGATTTAAGTTATAATGATTCCCAATTTTTATTTTTCAATATTAAAAATACTTTCAGGAATTGCTTGACCGCTGGAATAATGTCTCTGGATTAGTTGACAAGCGACAAAAAGAATTAGATACTGCTGAAGAATTGGTTTGTTTTGTTTTTTGAATTATGAAAATGTTCCGGTTTTCAAACTTTTTGGTGATTTCAGGCGAAAGATCTTAATTTATCGTCTGAAAATCTTCAGTCACATCTTTCAATGATTGAGGAAGAATTATATTGTAATCCCAAACTACCTCAAGATGAATTTCAACTGCAGGTAAAATATTAGACTTTTTTCATTTTGTGCCAAATGACTCAAACAATTTATAAATAAAAGAAAGACCCAAAAATGCTGTAATCATTTTATCTTTGACTTTTCAAATAGTAACTTAAAAAATGGTGAAATGCCTTGTTTTTGATATTATTGTTGTGGTTTATTTTATCTTTCTCCAAAGTCGTTTTGAAAGCTGTTTGCTTTTTTTCCAAGGCTACCTAGTAGGAGCCATTTCTTCTCCTTTTAACCCTTTAAATGCCGCCGGTGCATCGCACATGTGTACTTGCTGATGCCAGACATTTCTGCAGTTTTCACTGTTGCGTATATTTCATATGTGCAACACGTTATTTCATTTTAGCTTTTGCAAGTACTGGTTCGTCCTGGTAATTCTGGAAAAATCTGTTTAGGCCTATTGCTTTTTTAAAAAAAACACACACATAAACGTTCAGTAGGTTTTATTTAAACTTTTAGCATCTCAAAATGATTTGCGCGAATGGTAATAGAGGAGCATGCCATTGGGCAAACTTGGACTTTACACTTCTTGAATTGTCTAAATACACAAGGTTACATTCTGAGAATAAGCCAGACATTTGCAGTACCACATGCACACACACACACACACACACACACACACACACACACACACACACACACACACACACACACACACACACACGCGCGCGCCACACACACGCGCGCCACACACACACGCGCCACACACACACGCGCCACACACACACGCGCCACACACACGCGCCACACACACGCGCCACACACACGCGCGCCACACACACACGCGCCACACACACGCGCGCCACACACACGCGCGCCACACACACGCGCGCCACACACACACACGCGCCACACACACACGCGCCACACACACACGCGCCACACACACACGCGCCACACACACACGCGCCACACACACACACGCGCCACACACACACACGCGCCACACACACACACGCGCCACACACACACGCGCCACACACACACGCGCCACACACACACGCGCCACACACACACGCGCCACACACACGCGCCACACACACGTGCCACACACACGTGCCACACACACAGACATGCTCAGATATTCGTGAAAAAACCGTCTACAGTGATAAACAACGAGAAATTTACCCGTCGTCTCGTTTTAAAAGTTGAAAAAATGAGAAATTGTCTAAACACACAAGATTACATCCCAAAAATAAGCCAGGCATTTGCAGTGCTGCATGCACACACACGCAGACATGATTCGATATACCGTCTGCGGTCATAAACGATGTTAAACTACATCGAATCCAGTGGTTTAGCAGTAAACCAATGGATTCTATGAACTGAAGAAACATTACGTCGTAAAGCACTTAATGTGTTAAAGAAGCCAATGTAGACTTCCACTTTTGGATAACACTACTGCTTGCAAAGCTTTTGCAGCCTAATTGTGTGATGTTGTATTGGTACTTTGCTGTAACTGCTTATCGGGGATTTGATTGAAGTGTCAAGCTTATCGGGAATTCGAGGATGTAAGTATTAGGTAGGTAAATTCACACTAGTAATGATTTGTTGGCTTTGGGCTATGTTAATTTTCTACGCATATGACGTGCTTGTTCTGATGAATAAATGTCAGAGGTATGATGTTTGTGACTTTGTTACTTTTTCTGAAACTGAAATACTGTGAGATAATGGTAATGTAAATGTGTTTGTTTGAGGTTTTATTTTTTATTTATTTTATCTCTAAATTTATTCTCCTGACGCACAGGAAAGTAGGAGGCACTAATACATAGGGCAGGCAATTACCCTGATTTGCTTCCGGAGATGCCAAGATATTGCTGTCTGCTTGTAATTTAATAGATATATGATTGAAATTTAGAACTGCTTGCCAAGACCACCAAGCAGGGGAAAGTGCTGTAAAGTATCTTTCCCAAGAACACAACAGAATGGCACGAGTGGGCTTTAACTACTTGACAATGCATGCTTTTCTTTTCATTCCTAAGTGTTATGCCTGGGTTTGAGATGATGATGTTAGTGTGATAGTTGTTATGAAAGATATAGACATACTGATTTTTCACTTTTTACCAATGGACAGAAATTAGAACCAGCCTTATGCCCAAAGCTCTCGTGGCATTTAAAGCACTGTGTGACATGAAAGTAACCTGTAACTTTTACGTGAGTTCATATCAATAAAAATTCTACCTGATTTTTGGATTGTATTTTTATATCAGATGCAACTCTAACAGTGGAGTACAATGAAATGTTGTTTTCCTTTCTGGCTATAAATAGGACCTCAAGAAAACTGTCTTGATTTTTTTGAAGCATTGTTTTTTATCACTATTTTTTCAAGTATAGCTTCTTTCAATTTCTTCCTATTTTCAAATTTACGTTTTGTATGGAATCTAATCAAATCTGTTTCAAATCTGTTTTTAAATCTTTAGAAAAGCTGCCTTTCGGATTTGTAACAACCACTTTATGTTTTTGTACATTTAAAGATTTGGATCTTTTGCTTAGTATTACATCATCCTTTTTTCAATGCTATGATTTTTAACTGGTATACTTTTTTTAAAGTAATGCTGAGATTACGTGTTGTGAAATTGTTAGTTTTGGATCTAGAACAGTGGTTCTCAACCTTTTTGTTATTGCACCTCCCTTGAGCAATGGTTCCCCACTTTACGCTTCTCTATTCTTATAAATAGATACAAAAAGGTGTTACAATGGCATTTTATTTATTAATCACAAATCAGTGAGACATTTGACATTGTTTCTTTGCAAATAATTGTTTAATGCATGGCTTAATCCCAGACAGTGCACTCGTAAGTCTCTTCAACTTCCAGGTTGTTTCTGTTCTTGGTCTTGGATGGCAACTAGTGTAGAAAATACAGCTTCACAATAATAAGTCGAACCAAATATAACTAGAACATGAAGGGCCTGAGTTGAAATAAGAAGGTAAATGGGAAGGTATTTGATTCAAAATGCTTCAAGTTCCAGCTCTTTGAAGTTGTCCTTGGCTGTTGAGTTAAATTTTAACTCGAGAAACTCTTCTTGTACTTCATCAAAAATGTTGCCTACTTTGCATTGAAATGGTTTTCTGATAAACTTGATAACTGATAAACAGGTTTCTTGCTTCTCATCTATCCAAGAATCTTATTTGATTAAATTCTTTTTTTAAATCAGATAAGTGAGTTTTTATTTGTGCTTTAATTGGAACTCACAGTTGTGAGAGCAAAATCCAGTTAAAAAACCTTGCTGGATTCCATTGTTCAATTCGATTCTTCCAGAGGTCGAGTTTCTGTCATTTTGATTATCAAAATTAATAAAGATTGTTTAGTGATGGATCATTCATGGATTTTGTGAAGATTTAAATGAGTTGCTGGGTCTTTTGTTGTTTGGTGTGAGATGCTGTAATTATTATTATAGTGGCATATATTGTGACTTGTAAATCTTTTTGGGAGTCCAATGTCATCGATGTAAACGTTCAATAATGTTGGAGACAAAACTCTACCTCATGGTACTCTAGTGTTGATTCATTTGAGTTTCGACAATGTGGGGTTATATTGAGTATATGCGTGTTGTCCTTTTGTATATACAGGTTGATTCAGCGAAGTGTGCACAAATAAAAACTCATCTTTCGGACTTATAATTAGGTCAAATGAAACAAGTTATATGCTGTGAAAATAGTAAATTTAATAAGCTTTCAGAAAATATACAAGTTATTCAATATAACCCCCTTTGTTTTTGATTACTTTCCGAAGTCGTGGCAGAACCTGGGCACATGTGGCACGCACCACTTCTGGGTCAATTTCGTCCCATGCCGATGTCAATTTTGGCTTTAGAGAGTCCAGATTTGGATGAGAAGTACGGCAGGCTTTTGTCTCTAAAATAGACCATAACCCAAAATCCATAGGGTTCAAGTCTGGTGAAGACGGCGGCCAAAGCTCTTTCTCCCAAAAACCTTTGAAATTGCATCGACACCAAGCTTGAACCGAGTTGGCCGTGTGGGAGGTTGCACCGTCCTGTTGAAGAGTAACTCCTTGTTCTCCGACTACTTCTTGGACCCAGGGAAGGACTTTCTCCTCCAGCATTCGCCTATAGACGGTCTGGTTTATCTTGACCCCTTCTTCAATGAATATGAGAGGAGTTTTCAGCCCTTTTGATGTTGCGCCTGCCCATACCATTACGGAGGCGGGTTTTTGTCTTCTGAAAGAGCTGCGACGCTCAACTGGGACCATGTTTATGTCTGGAAGCCAAATCCTGTCATTTTGATGGTTATGGGCAGCTTGAACAGTGAAAAGTTTTTCGTCTGTCCATAAAACTTGAGGCTGCGTGCCATCGACAAGTTTCTTGACCAAAACCTTTGCTCTATCGAGCCTTTTCTTCTTAGTGGCCTCTGACAAGAGATGTCTTTTGGTGAACTTGTATGGGTAGCTCTGGAGATCATCCTTGAGAATCCTTTGCATGCTGGATACGCTCACAGAGTAGTCTTTAGCAAGTTGTCTGGCACTTCTTGCAGGATTTTTCCTCAACTTCTCTCTGACCTTTTTGATCAGTTTCTTCGTCCTTACGGTTCTTTCAGGGTCACTCCTGATTCTTGGAGCACAAGTCCCAGTGTCCTTGAACCTTTTCACGGCTTTATAAACTCCTCTACGGCTTACAACCTCCTTCATCAACCGGAAAATTTCACTTGGTGGGAGCTTCTTCTTGCAATACTCTTCTATCACGTCATTGATCGTTTTACTCATCGTTTATTTTTACTTCAAATAATACCAGATTTTAAATTTTAACTCTTAAATAATAAGAAACTGAAATGTTAATAATTGAAAGTTAATAATGGACGAAATACATGTACATAAAACTAAGAAAAGTATTTGTGCACACTTCGCTGAATCACCCTGTAGTTTGCTATAAATTTGATGATAATGTTTGGATTGTTTGTTAGTGTGAGCTTGTGTCTGTTCATTGTGTCAAATGCCTTGCTCATGTCCAAAGCTTTTGCTATAGTGGGTTTTGAAGGCCTTGGATTGTTGAAGTCTTTTGTAATTTGGTGGCAGAGTTATGGAAGCTAATGTGTGCTGAGTGTTTATGTTTGAATCCCTGCTGGTGAGATATGACTTGAATGTTTTCCGTGTAATTTTTTTTGTAGTGTCTTGGCTATGGGTGATATAGTTATCAAAGGTCAGGTGTTTGTGCCAATGTTGTCGTTTTTGGTTTTGAAATGGGGATGATTGTAGCATCTTTTTAAAGATATAGTTGTACATGTTTGTGAGGTATCTAATAGCAATTAAGCTAGATGTTTTAGATGTTTGATGATTATGTCACCAAGTCCAGTGGAATCGCTGTGCATGCTGTTTAAGATGGCTAATTGCACTTGTGTAGTCGTAAGTAGTATTTGTAGGAAGGTTCTTACTCTATGGTCTATGTGTTATTAAGAATGGCTCTTTTAGTTCGGAAGCAGGTGCATTTGTTCTGTCATTTGAGTGGTCTTTTGTTGGATAGTTTTTCTGTAGTGTCCCAAAGGAAGCGAGGATTGCGTTTCTGATAAATTTTGTTAAGATGTTAATTCCAGTTCTTTGTTTCGTGTTCATGTATTTCTTTGTTTTGTGATTGTTAGGAGTAATAATTTGTGGTTCTGATTTGTTTTGTTTTCAAATGTGATTGCGGTGTTGGATGAGTTTGTGGATTTGGATATAGACCGTTATGGGTAAGTAGCTAATTGGAGTGGAATGCAGGTATCCAGTGACAATGCCAAGGTCTTATTCCAGACTTTGCTGGATGGTAAGTATGTGTGCTGTGACAGAGATTGATGTGCTAGTAAATCACTTAAGCAGCAAAGATGTTTTTTTACACTGTGTCACACAAGGTGGTGACGAAACGTGAGTGATTTGTCTAGTTTAGTGGTTCTTAAAAGTATTTGATATTAACCATCGTAAGGCTTTGAATTCCAAAAGTTGAATTGAGATCAATAAATAGCCAAGGGGTCAATTGATATTGGAGGTCGACATGCAGAAAAATTAAGAATTTTAGGTTTAGATTTACCCCAAGATAAGTCAAACTGGACAAAATGTTAAAAGCTTATTGTTGTAAACTTTTAGTTCACGTTTTGCCTGTCGATTGTTTAAATAAAAAACTGCCATCTTCTTTTTTCAGTGACTGAGCTTTAACCTCCAAGTCTGGAGACATGCTGAAAGTGTAGTCATGTTTCAACTTAAAGTCTTTTTCTAGGCCTTCCAGACTAAGAGTCCAACACTGCCACAATCATCAACATTAACAAACTTTCTTGAAGTTGTAGAAGGAAGATACCATGTATAGATGTTAAAAAGGAGGAGGAGAGACAAAACTGATCCTGAGAAACGCCGTTTCTCAGATGTCAAAGCCTGTTTCGCTTGCAGTCACTAGTAGTAAAAGTGAAACTGCTGTTCCAAACAAGATAATATTTAGTGTTTATGTTTGTACCATGTGCTTATTAGGCAGAAATACTACAGCTTGCAGGTAAGGCCGCCGTGCCAGACAGTGTCATGCAGCTTTCAGATCGTATGGCACCAACCTTCTTAGTTTCTGAAGAATTGTTGATGTTTTATGTTAGAAAAAGGCCGTGGTTGATTTCTGCTTCAATATCAATAATTAATTAGTTCAATATAGACATAGATAAGCCTTTAGACTGCCTAGAAACTTGTAGGAAAACAGATCTGGGATATTGTTTTTTTTTTTGATTTTCTGCAGGTTTTATCAACTTTGAAATTGTGACTACAAGCCCCGCTCTTGTCGAAATCTTGTAAATTTTGAGTTGGTCTCAGCAGGAAGAAAAAATGTCACAACCAGTCCATTCTAGTTTCACATTTCATGCATAGGAACTGTTTTGACGAGATTTAAACAACAAATCATCACTGCAGTCAAACACTGCTGCTACTTTGCTGTTGAACCACAAGTGGTTTTAAAAATCCGACAGCTGTTGCCAGCAACTAAAAAGGACGTTTACTTTCTCATTATTACAGTAATGTTATCTACCAATTTTTTGCCACGGTTATGGTAAATACGTTGTTCTCACCTCTCAACACTTGCAAAAACGTATTAAACAACACATCCCCGAGTTTATTATTAATTTTTCTGCCTCTCGAATTCGTGACGGTTTTTCTCCTCCCTGCAAACTTAATAGTAGCTCTAAACGTGGTCTTTTTAACAAGTTTTTTTATTGGCCAATATCTTTTGAACTACATGTAATGTAGTTTTTGTTACAAATTCTCTATTCTTGCTGGCGATTATTCTAGCTTTCACCTTTCTGCTACTTTTATTAAATATCCCAGCTTTTCTAGCCACAGGTCCAGTAATAGCTGATCCTTTCATTTCGCCTTTTTATTTGACAATTACGCTAACATTATCTTCAAAATAAACGAACATTTCGTGTCTTTTTCAGAATACTTTTCACTGTCGTACAATAACAACCGATGAACTTTTTTCTTAATTTTTGTTTTTCTTTTTTAACAGTGGCCAGGACAACATCACCAACTCTGGCAGAGGGCAGTTTGTTTAACCGACCTTCACGCCTCTCACAGCAACAATGTACAGATTCTTGGTTCCTGTATTATAAGCAGAATTTATCAAGGCTTCAACAGGAAGGCCAAGAGTAATTCTAAATTTACCTCCAGACGCTTCTCTTCCTCGCCAGCTACTTTTATCAAATTCTGTTGTAAAAGCTACTTTCAGCTACTTTTATTAAATTTCAACTCTATTTTTTGTAAACAAAATGATTTTATATCTACTGCCTGACACTTGTTTAGCTTTCTTTTTTTTGACCAATTAGAGTGCTCTTTACTGTATAAATCAGTTTGACACGCTACTTATTCATATGGCAATTTTTCTTGAAAAGTTTTAGACGAAAAGTTTTGAAAATGACTCCAACTCTACTTGCTATTTTCAAATTCTGTACATAAACTGTCTCTTTAAACTTTTACTGAAAACCTGAGTGAGGACACGAACAATCTTTACTTGAGTTTGAAGATACAAGTTCACTTTGGTGCAAAGCGGACCAGCATCAAGAGCGTTCAACCTTTGATCTAAAGACCATCTTGACTTTACATAAGTAAACCGCGAGCTAAGTAAACCAAGGCAGAATTTTACAACCTGAGAACCTTTTTGATCTTAACTAAATTGTTTAGTATAAAATTTCTGTAATAAGCTAAAACTTGCGTTTCTTGAGAGCGTCTTTCAACGGAAAAAGAACTCTTTTTAGTAAAGTTTGCTCCTCTCACGAAAAAATTTTCGATGCCTTTAAATAGTGTTATTTCTACTTTGCATGCATACTTTTTTGTATTTGCTCTGTGCTTTTCGGTTAGAGTGTAAAAAGTCGATAATTGCTTCAGATCATTGATCCATTGTTTTTGTCAAGCCGCGTGGTTAAAGTCGCAGCAGCCAAATTCGAGTCGTGTTCTTTCGGTAATGCAGAAACGTTGTGCGAATATAGAGAGATTAACACTCTGAATCCTAACACGTTGCAAAGTTCTAAGAAGCCGACTCCGCATCTGGTTAATCAGGCGGCAACCAAGTCTTTACGAATTAGTTCGTCAAAGCAATGTACTTGCGGAAGTTCCATACTTAACAGGATGCTTGGTACTCGCAAAGCAAACCTTGGTTGTGTTATTAAGCAAAGGTCGATGTTATCACCTGGTTAACTTTTCTAGAACACCTCTATCAGGTAAGCGACATTATGGATCTACGCTTGCCAAAACTAAATTTGGATAGGTGCCAGTGTTCCCCCCCCCAAGCTTGCGTCATTCTTGGCATTGTATGTAAGAGCAAAATTGTTTATACATGCTCACCAGTCAAGTCTTCCCCATCTGCACTGTTGTGGTCGTAACTCCAATCGACATGCTGCGAATGGAAGTTGCTGGCGTAATGACAGGGGTGAAGAAACACCGGAAGATCGAAGGATTGCGATTGTGTTGGTAGAGTTTTGTAGACGTTGACTATTATTTAACAATCAACATCTATGCATAACCACACAATCTCCAATCTTGGTCGAGGTCAGTTCAGAAAAATGTATATTGGTTGTTTATGGACAAACATATCAAGACCATGCTTCATGCTTAACACTAGGTTTACCGCGATTTTTTTACCCCTTCGCTTACCATTGAGTCGATTTCGACTCAACATTATAATTGATCTGTTAAGTGCGTTTTTATGTGTTTTTTTGCCCAACAACAATCACTGAAAATGCAAATAATATGCAGAAAATTGTATTTATTCTAAAATGATGTCAATAAAATACCGGATGATAATGCAGCTGTAATGTTTTACTGGGATGAAGCACACTGTTTGCATTTTACATACACAACTCTTGTGTTATTTTGTGAGCAGCTTCCGCAGGATGGACGATTGCAAGTCACGCACAATGTTACAGTCATATTCTTACAATTTGCTCCATGACAATGCCGACGCTTCCGAGTTGCAGTGCTGTTTGGTCTACATTGAGGGAGGTCACTGTCCGCGCTATTGTTTGCCATTCTGTTGATGAGTGTTTCCACAAGACAAAGAATAAATTTTCGTCGGCTAATTTGTTTTCGTGTTGATTTTTTATAGAGTATCCAAGCGTTGATTGCAGCAATATCCAGCATATTTCCCCAAACACTCATAGGCCATCTTCGAGTTGCAGATCGTGTGGTGTACAGACGCGCCATTTGGTCAAAGCAATCGACTCCAACTTTGTTTTTATTGTAGAACAGTACGATCTCTGGCTTTTTCTTTACCGTAGTTTGGTCCACATCCGGTGATCGATGCATACTTGATAGCATGCATACTGTTTTCTTTGATTTTGGTTGATACTTTACAAAGAGGCCTTCACTGTCGCTATTCCAAAAGAACTGACTTGAATGTAGACCTCCATTTTCTGCCTCTGTCATTTTTTTTGACAATTCTCTTCGATTTTTCCTCATTGTTCCTACAATGAAAATCTTTTCATTTGCAAGCCTTTTTGCTAACTGCAAGGAGGTGAAGAAGTTATCGCAAGTGATGTTGTATCCTTTTCCAGTTACATGTTGCGCTAGCTTCATAACAACCGACTCAGCAAGAGGCACACCACCACGTTCATCTTTTTCTTGCGCTCCGAGATAAGGTATAATATTGGAGACATACTTTGAATTTACGTCAACAATTACCCAAAACTTTATCCCATATTTGTCGGGTTTGTTGGGCATAAATGTAATAAAAGAGCACCGTGACTTACAAGGCATAAGTTGTTCGTCGACAGTGAGAGAAAAATCACACACATATTTGCTTTGGCACAGTGAGGTAAACTTTTCAAAGACTTCTCTTATCGGTGCAAACTTGTCAATATCAGGTCCTCGCTTGTTTCTGTTTGGCTTATCATCAAATCGCATAAATTTCAAAATTTCGAGAAACAAATTGCGCCCCATTGTTTCGTAAAATATTGGAATGCCATAGCTTTTGCTCCACAGAAAAGCAACTGGATGGCCTTTTCCGTAGATTCCTCGTGCGTACTGTAGACCAATAAAAGCTTCCAGTTTCTGCAAATTCAACAAAAATGAAGTAGCACCTCTGCGTTGCGCTTCCTCGTTGGTGTACTTGACAATATTTCTCAGGATGCTTTCATGAATAAAATGCTTCCAAGCATCATAAGGGATCACAATACCTCTTGCAATTGCTCCTGGAACACCGGAAGAGGCAGTAAAAATGTTATGTGCCCTGATTCTTCCGGTAACTCTTGATGAAAAACGTTCCCACAAAGCACCGTTTCTTCCTAACACCTGGTTAGATGACAATGTTGCAGTTTGAGGTAGCATGAGATTAGCTTGTTCACTGTCGCTCTCATCGTCACTATTGTCACTGCTTTCAGCATCTGATACAGCTAAATTTGAGCAGTCACCAGCAGTTTCTTCACCTAAACTATCTGCAAAATGCATGTCGTCTTCATCTGAACAATCATCATCTGTGTCCCAAGACACAATTATATTTGCAGCTTCATCAGCAGTATTTTGATTAGCCATATCAACTATTTTTAGTTATCAAATAAATTTTGCTAAAAAAAGCTTTCGTTCAATTTATCTTTTGGCTATCTTATCTGTAAAAGCGAAAGAAGCACTAAAACTAGTATGGTAATTAGGCAACTAATGAGTAATATAATTCATATATGTAGACCTATAGCCTAACAATTATGCAAAAACCGCGACTACTTTGCGGATGATCTAACAGCTCGGGCAAATAATTCTCTCTAATACGCTCATGTCGAAGATGCTTTATATTCTGCACTAATAGCCTGATTTTTCTAAAACGGTTTGACGATTCTGCTCAACTGAGCTCAAATGGAAATTGAAAACACTAGGTACAATTATAACAAAGTAGCTGGAAAGCTTCTGCACGTTACAGCATTTAGAACAAATATCAACGAAACGAGGGCGATGACCTGAATATCATGTTGTGAAAACGAAAATAATTATTTAAGACCGGGTCAATATTTGTAAATAAGATTATTATCTGGCAATAATTAGATCACCAGCTGGTAGCACTGTGTGCTTCCCGTCGAAATACACAACTATAAACGCCCAATCCAGGCTTTGAGTCGAAATCGACTCATTGGTAATACACGGGGTGCCAATTTTGCGGGGGTCAAAGGTTGGCTTCCGGTCAACTTATAAAGTTAGAAAAACTAAATTTAGAAACTACGATAAATTAATGGAAAAGTCAAAGACTTTTAGAAATCTTTTTGCTATAATAAAGTGGGAATGCTACAATAAACAAACATGCCGAGTCGAAATCGACTCGGCGGTAATCCTAGTGTTAAAGAAAACCCAGTGATATCAAAACCATAGTACCATCGCCTCTGCACTATTGCAATGAATCTTCTGTTGCAGGATGACGTGAGCTGCAGAGCAAAATGATAAAAAGCGTTCATCTAGCTTGAAACAAAACTTTCAATGTTTTTATTTGAAAAATGTTGGATCTGGCTACAAAAAAGAACAAACAAAATCAGGCTACAGCTTACCACAGCATCAGTTGCTCCAATCAAGAAACAGACGTAACTAAAAATATCCCTGAATTTAATAATACAACTATCTTACATCGGCAAAATTGGCGTAAATAATTACAATTGAAATAATTAAAGAGAGCCAAAAGTATAAACCCTGTCTTTGTATTTATTCTGTAATTAGTTTTTCGATGTATTAGGAATTGTTTGTTACGTAAATTTAAAAAATCTATGATAAATTTTTATTCAGGAGTTAAGTTATTACATAAAACGTCAAAAATAAAATGATGACAGTGATTTTGAATCTAAAATAATAACAAGATTTTGTACAATAACAATAATTCTGGTTTTTAAGTTTGTTCTACTAAATAGACTATATTTAAATATGAGAAATATGTGAATTCAACTAGAATTTATCGCCACCTACGGGTTTAAAGATTGCTGTTTGCAATTAAAAACTTGTATAAATCTATACAACTGTTTTTTTTCTCTGTGTCAGATGACTTCGTTTTATGTCTCTGCTCATGTTCAACTGCTGAATCTAAATTTTAAATAAATACAAATTTATCAAAGCTGTCATTGCAAATACTTACAAATTAAGGAATTAAAAGCTCTTCATCAAACAACTGTGTCCGATCTTCAAGATCAGCAGGAAGAGTTTGATCGCATCATTAACTTGGCTCATTATATCTTGGACCGTGCCCACTCGGATGCTGTTATACCCATCCGCCACATGATCAAGCTCCTCCAAACCAAGTGGTTTGAGGTTTGGTTCCTGCTTTATTTATTTTTTCAACTTTACAAAAACTGTTTCGTTTTGTGAAAATTGATTAAAAGTGCATGTCCAATAAGAATTAGAGTTCAATGTTTTTCGATTTGCATTATTACAGTATTTATGACGCCTTCCCAATAGAGATGTGCTTAACTATTACTTTTAAATAACTGTTATTAACTGCTACTTTTAAAATTTTAACTGTTACTTTTAACTGTTACTTTCTATTCAATAGGCCAGTGTTTCCCAAACTTTTTCGGCCTGGCGCCCCCTTGGCTTCCAGATAAATTCCCAGCGCCCCCTCGCTTCTTTATTAAGTGAAAAGAATGTTCGACAGAGAATATTTATCTGTAATTTTGCTATTTTTCTCCCAAATTTTTGGTGATCTCTAAAAAAAAAAAAAAAATTTTGGAAGAATTGAACGTGAATCATAACAGTTAACCTCTTAACTGTTACTTCCTAACTGCTACTTCTTAACTGTTACTTTGCGATTTGCTTCGCTATGTGTAATACAAATGTAAAGCAGTCGAGAAATTGCTAGTTTTTCGAAAAATAAAAATTTTCAAAAGAATTGAGCTCTATAAGATAGCATGGCCTGAATGATAACAGTTAACCTCTTAACTGTTACTTTGCGATTCGCTTAACTGTTAATATTCAGTAAGAAAATTAACTGTTACTTTTTAACGAACTGTTATTTTTCGCACACCTCTACTTCCCAATCTCTTCATTTAAGCGTGTTGATCTCAATTTTCAGGTTCAAGCTAGAGCTCACGGGCGCACTGATGAATTAGATAAGAAAATAAAAGAGTTAGAAAATGACCTCTGCGCTATAGAAAAGCTCAAAAAGTGGCTCGGCGAAGCTGAGGAAAAACTCAAACAACAAAATCAACAGACTTTGTCACCAGATGCCATTGAAAAGTAGGCATTTTACAGTGATTTAATTCACTTTTAATTTCTTTTTATTGTAATTTGATTTAACCTTTTATTTTAGTGCTGCTGTTGAGCTGCAAACGTTCCAAGATGAAATGGTAACTAAGCAACCCGACTATGACAAGCTGATCAGTCGATACACACCCAGAAAAAGTCAAATTCACGTCAAAAAATTATATCGTGGAAAACCACAGAAAGGTGAGATTTTTCCCATTGTTTTTTTTTAAACAAATGTTGAACAGTCAATTAAAGATTTGTCGTCGTCGCAGCCGATGACTCGGACAACCCAATAAAGCAGAACTGCGAGAAATTACAAGGCCAGTGGAGCAACGTGTGGCTGCTGACACTTGATCGGCAGAAGAAAATACAAGAAGCGAAGATTCACGCCCACAAGGGGCCAGTTAGTTGTTAACTCGTTTTTTTTTCGAAATTGTGTCTGCCTAATCAGGCTATATTGATCTTTAGAGAATTCAATTTTTAATTAATAAGCCACAAAAATTGGAAAAAGACAGATACGTGAGTATTTGACGTTGTTTAACGCAGAAAGTAAATGGTTTCGATTTCGAATCTTGGCGAAAACGCTTCATGAAATGGATGAAGCAGCGCAAAATGAAACCAATGGATTTCTTTCGTGCCATGGACAAGGACGGAGATGGAACACTGAGCAGGGAGGAGTTCGTAGACGGAATGCTCAAGTCAAGTAATAACAGACTTAATGTTTTCAAATAACTTTCATCTGAATAATATATCTTATTTGTGTTTAAATAATTTTAAATTCAATTCAGATTTTCCGGCGAAAGAGACAGAAATGCGGAAAATATGCGAGTTTTTTGAGCAGGATAGCGGTGGGGTAATGGATTATTATAAGCTTGTGGGGGCTCTGTACCCCGCAAATGACATGGGTAAACTGGTGAAAGAAGCCGACCAGATAGAGAATGAGGTGTCTATGTGTTTTATTTGTTGATTCATGGCCGACTAAAGAATACGGCGGGACATGTTGCATTGAAGCGAAAAAATTACCAAGCCATTCGGTGAAATATTTCTGAAATTCTTTTTCACTTTTTAACGTAAAACTATATTCAACTTTTTAATAAGGTAGCTTATTATGTGTACATTTTTTTTGAGTTGTTCTTTTTTTGCAAACAATAGTGTACTATGACGTCATAATGGATTTTTCCGTACAAGTTCAAATTAAACAACATTTATTGGTCATAAATCGTTTAGTTAATGAGTCCCAACCTTTTCAATGTCATGGACCCTTTTCGTGATTTGACTGGAACTTGTGGCCCCTTTAGTAAAACCAATTGATATTGTTACTTATAAGTGGACTCTACTGGAAAATGGAACAAAATTTTAAATGTTATTGTTGAGTATACACAATACCTCATAAAAAAGTTTAGCGATCTGCGCTTGCAATGAAATAAAAACAGTTTGAGCAGAGTATACCGTGCAGTGAGTAAGATGGGAGAAAATATTGCAAAATCAGCATTGCTACGTCATTTTAGTCGCCAACTAGGGTTTTGCAATTTTTCGCTAAAATAAACAATGCATTTTAGGTGTGCTCGGTATCTTAAATCTGCAAGTTGAGCGAAAGCTAACGGGATTTGCTTTATATTTCTTATAAACTGATAGGTATACTTGGCAAAAGCAAAATATGAAACTGTAGTGTTTTTGAAGCAAAATTTGTTGCATATGGGATAGGGTGTTTTACTTTTGCCACCCATGGTGTCCGTTTTCATATTGATGGTTTTTATGAAGAGTATTATAAAACTTATTGTTTGCAAATATTCAGTTGATTTGAAGGTATACACTTTCATCTTTTGTGAGGAGTTGCTGTGAGGAGCCATCAGTCCGGGCAGTGATGTTGCTGTGAGGGAGGGTGGATAGATGGGAAACAATGGCGGCATTGCGGTAGTAAGGGTGTCGTTACGAGAACATGTAAAAGAAAGTTGGTATGAGATAGAGTAAGAAGTAGGTGTAGACCAGGGAGGTTTAGGTGAACATAGAATTAGCGTAGAGGTTAGCGAGATAATTGCAGGTTAGGGATAAAGTTGTAGGAAGTAGAGAAAAATCTCGATAGTTCTTTCTTGAGACGTGTTCAAGGGTTATGATGGGCGAGAGAAGCAAAAGGAAAAGAAGGAGGCAGTCTGAGTCAAAGTTCAAAGTAAGAAAGAGATTGATGAGTGAGAGTGACACGAAGGGGAGAAGAAGTGTTTCTAGGCGAAGTAGGGAAATAGGAGTTGATGATAGACAGCCTGTCATAATTCTACAGGAGGATCTATGCATTCTCTCCACAGAGGTGATATGGGGGGGGGGTGAAAAGGAAACCAGCCCACGGAACCATAGGTGAGAAGGGTACGAATAAAGGATTTATATAGTATGCAGAGGGGTTCCAGGAGGCAGAGACAATAGAGCGGAAGACACAGAATCGGCTGTGAAACTTCTTCCGTAAAGATGAAACATGGTGTTTAAAAATTACGCCGAGAAAGTTCGGATTTGGGTTAAAGGTAAGTGGGGTTGGTAGGGGTCAAGACTTAACAAAGATGGTTCACATTTGAGTGGGTTAAGAGGTAGGCGCCACTTGGAGGACCATTCCACTAGTTTGTTGAGGGCCACTTGGACAACGGCGGTTGCACGTTCAACGTTGGGGAAAGAGGCCCATACAGCGAGATTGTCAGAATAGAGGGAGACTTTAACAGATGAGGGAAGGAAGGCAGGAAAATCATTGATAAAGGGATAAAAGGACTGGTCCAAGAACAGAACCTTGGGGGACACCTCTACAAAGACGGAAAGGACAACTATAAGAATTACAGGTACGGACTTTCGAACGTCGATCTGAGATATAAGATCGTATCCATTCGACAAAGTAGAGTGCAAGACCAAAGAGAGGAGTTTAGAAAAAAGGGAAGAATGCCAAACTGAGTCAAAAGCTTTCGCAAAATCCACAGTGACGAGGACTGTATGTGCGCCTGGTTTAGATTGGTGAAAAGAATCTGCAATTGACTGTGAGAGAAGGAGAGCCTGATTTACAATCGATCTAAAGGAGCGAGAATCAGAAGGGTGAGAAGTAATTGGGACGAGAGTCAGAAGAAGAGCAAATAGGTGGGACATAGAGATTGAAAAGATGAATGGGAGAGGGGCCCTTTTATCTTGACTATGATAGCTAAATAATTGGAGCAGGGATCAAGCGAGGAAAGAGGTTGAGTAGAAAGGGGGGAGTAGGTTAGACCGTTTTTGACGAGAATAAGGACACCACTTTCCAGGTTTCCCAAAGAGTTGGTGATTCCTCTCCTCGCCGCACAACGGTCCTTTCAGATGGTTTTATAGCCAGGGACATGGAAAATGAAGTCAGAGGAGAGGTGTGACTCCTGCACAAAGATAAGGTCGTACTGATTTAGAGAGAGAAATTGAATAAGTTCGGTACAACGAAGGCGAATCCCATTGGCATTCCATTGAAGAATGCGTTGGCAGTTTTGGGAGGGAGGAGAATGATGAAAAATGAATTGTGTAAGAGAAGAAATAAAGGGTTGGAGTTAAGGAAGAGGTAGAGATAAAGCTGAGGGTGGAAAGGTAGAAGTTAGTTGAAGAGTTAGGAAGATTGAAGGAGTTATTAATGGTAGATAGTTTGTTTGCAGTGTTCTTTTTTAAAGTTAAGGATTTGGAGATAGAGTAAAACAGGGAGAAGTTTGATAGAAAAAGCACTTTCGATAGGTCCAGGTGTGCCTTGAGAAATTTTCCGGAATTGAGCAAGAGAAAGACGAGCAGGAAAGGTGCACCCAGAAAGAACAGTTGGTACATTGTACCGACCTGTTTCCCCAGGTGACTCGACGAGAGGAGATGGAACAGGGTTGGGGTAAATGTCACTACTAAAAAGGTAGAGCATGAGTATGAGCAGACGCGACAGAATAGATGTATGGTAAGAACAATATTTTGGGGTAGAGGAATGATTGGTAAAGATAGAGGGAAAGTTGAATGTGGTAGGTTGGTAAACAAGAAAGAAAGATGCGGTCATTTAGGATTAAGAATGCTGTCCATCTGTGACACTGCAGTGAACAACAGGGACAAAAAAATGAGTAGAAATATCCCAGAGGGCGTGCCCGAGGATGATATTATCAGGGAATTGACAAGCCATTTCTGCCCTCTCCCTGTGCAGGAAAGGGGCTGCACTACCATGTTGAGGTGGCTTATCGTTGGTGCAGTTAAAGGCATAGTGGTGGCGGTGGTGGTTTTACCCGACCCATTCCTAGGGATGGGGGCGCGGATCAATTCCGCGGAATCCCAATAGTCGGGCGACTCCCCACGGACGGGACCAGAGGTCCAGAAGAGAAGGAGTGTGGCCGAAAATGGCCCGACGCAGAGGGTCTAGTACAGGGCAGTCGAGCACGAGATGTGAGAGGTCCTGTGGTTCAGAACCACAGTTGCTGCATGAAGGAGTCTCGGCTCGACCAATCCTGTGGAGATAAGAGTTGAGGAGAGTGCTGTGCCCGTTGCAGCGTAAACGGGAGAGAGCACAGCGAGCGGAGCGAGGGAGAGTAAGCTCCTCGGGAGATACTGTAGGGATTTGGTGTTGGAAGAGACCAGATTGGACACTGCGTCTCCAACTGGTGTAGAGGGATAGCCGTTGGGAGGAGATAAGGGGTGTGAGGGATACTGATATGCTGGAGGGATCGAGAGAGGCACCGGCTTTAGCTAGAGAGTCAGCTAAGTCGTTGCCTGGGAGGGAAGAGTGACCAGGTATCCATTGAAGATGGACAACCTTGGATTGCGATAGAGAGTTAAGAAGAGATTGGGTATTGGATAGGGATTTTGGGGTTAAATATGGTAGGGGGGTAGAGAGAGTTGAAAGGACAGATAAAGAGTCGGAAAAGAAGGTGATAGAGTCGAAATTACATGTCTTGGAGTGAGAGATACACCACTCAAGAGCATGTAGGAGAGCGAAGGTTTCAGCACTATAACTGGTAGCCCAGAGACCAGTCGAGAAGGAAAGCGAGGTAGCAGTGACACACTTTGTACACTTGATGTGTATCCCTGCACCACCCTGTCCCAGCCCGCCAGGTACCGAGCCGTCAGTCCAGGCAGAGATATCGCTGTGAGATAGAGTGGAAAGATGGGAGGTAGCTGCAGTGTTACGAAGGGAGGGGGGGTCTTTGCGAGAGCATGGGGATGAGAGGTGGAGTGAGATTGTGTAATTAGATGGGGCAGACCAGGGGGGTTTAGGAGGGCAGAGGATTAGTGGTTCACGGGTGAAATGTAGGTTAGGGGTAAGGTTATGTGAACTGGAGAAGGATCTCCATGAGCTCTTTTTGAGACGTGTACGGGGGTTAGAGTTCGCAAGACAGGCTATAGGAAAGGTGGGAGGTAGACGGAGGGCTCGTTCAAAGAAGGAAAGGGATTGGTGAGTGAGGGTGACTCGTAGTGGAGGTAGAAGTGCTTCTATATGAAGTAGAGGAATGGGGGTGGACGATAGACAACCTGTGATTACTCGACAGGAAGATCTATGCATCCTCTCCACGGAGGTGATGTGAGTAGGAGATGAGAAGGGAAACCAGCCTGGGGAAGCATAGGTGAGGATGGGGCGAATGAAGGCTTTGTATAGGGTACATAAGGATTCTTTTGATGGGCCCCAGGAGGCAGAGGCAATGGAGCGAAAAGCACGGAATCGGTTGTGAAACTTTTTCCGTAAGGATAAGACGTGATATCTGAAAGAGAGAGTGCGGTCGAAAGTTACACCGAGAAAGGTTGGATGAGGGTTGAATTTGAGAGGGGTGTTAAGAATGTGAAGAGAGGGTTGTATTCGTGATTGGTAGGGGTCTAAGCTGAAGAAGGATGTTTCACATTTGAGGGGGTTGAGAGGAAGGCGCCATTTTGAGGACCATTCCACCAGTCTGTTGAGGGCAGCTTGTACTACAGCGGTTGCACACTCAACTTTCGGGGAGGAGGCCCAGATGGCTAGGTCATCTGCATAGAGAGAGGTCTTAACAGATGCAGGAAGGAAAGTGGGAAGGTCATTGATATATAAAGAAAAGAGAACTGGTCCTAGAACCGAACCTTGGGGAACTCCTCTTCGGAGTCGGAAAGGACGACTGTATGAATTACAGATACGGACTTTCGAACGGCGATCTGAGAGGTAGGATCGTATCCATTCGACAAAGCAAAGAGGAAGATCTAATGAGAGGAGTTTAGAGAGTAGGGCAGAGTGCCATACTGAGTCAAAAGCTTTCGTGAAATCCACAGTGGCAAGGACTGTACGTGCGCCTGGCTTAGATTGGTGGAAGGAATCGGCGATTGACTGTGAGAGAAGGAGAACCTGGTCTACAGTCGATCTACCAGGTCTAAAACCAGCTTGCACGGGTGAGAGAATGTCATGTTGTTCGAGAAAGTAGGTTAGTCGTCCTAATACCATTCTTTCGAAGAGTTTGGAGGTACATGAAGTGAGAGAGATGGGTCTATATGAAGAAGGTGAGTCAGAGGGTTTTCCGGGTTTGAGAATGGGGATGATTGTTGATTGTTTCCAAGCAGACGGGAAGGTGTGTGTTGACCAGGAAAGGTTGAAGATGTATAAAAGAAAATGTAACGCAGATTGTGGGAGGTGGGATAGAAGAGGGTAGGTAATTTGATCAGGGCCGGAGGAGGTTGAGGTTGAGAGTTGAGAGATAGCTGTAGAGAGTTCAATTGAGGAGAATGGTGTACAGAAAGTGGAATGCAGGGTGTTGCAGTGTGCAGTTCTGATTTGCTTCATCTGGGCTTTCTCGGTGCTTCGAAAAGGTTTTGGGGTTTGGGTAGAGAAATGGGACTGTAGGTGTGAGGAGAGATGGTTGGCACAATCTACAGGGGTATGGCAGTTTGAGAAATTGGGAAGGTCAGAAGTAGTTGGGGAGGGGGAACCAGAGATGGAGCGAAGTAGAGAAAAGACTTCGCTGGGACGGGTTTTAGGAGAAAGGCTAGAGCAAGTATTCTGCCATGACTTGGCTTTAGCCTTATTAATCACAGTGGAGGTATATCTGGATGTAGCGATATAGTGCTGGCGGTCTTCTTCGGAACAGTGTGCCTTCGCAAATGCCTTTCGGCGTTTTGCGACGGCATCTGCGACTTCAGGGGACCACCAGGCTTTAGCAGGACGGTTGATGCTGCCGAAAGGAATGGCAGAAGTGGCAGCATCATTGAGGAGTTCGGTAAAGGTGTGGGTGGCTTCAGAAAGAGAGAGTGTTGTAAAGTTAGAAGGAATGGGGCAGTGGGTATCAATATAAGTAAGGTATTCATCCCAGCGAGCTTTATTATACCTCGTAGTTAAATGAGGGGGGGCGGTGGAAAGAGTTAATTATAGGGGAAGTGGGAATAGTGATGGAGATAGGAAGATGATCTGAGCCGAGGTCCGGAAGGGTCTGCCATGTACATTTAGAGGCTAATCGAGCAGGAACTAGGGAGAGATCCGGGGAAGAGCGGTTTCCAGTGGCACGGTGTAGTAGGGTGTGGTGTTCGGGGTTATTAAGAGGTAAAAGATCAGAGGAGAGGAGCCAATCAAACAAATCTTTGCCTGAATGGTCTTCCGGTGAGTGGGAGTCCCAGGATGAGTGATGGCTATTAAAGTCGCCAAAGATGTAAGTGGTAGGAGATGATGGTAGGAGAAAGGGTGAGAAGGATTTTGGGCGGGAGTCGGAGGAAGAGGAGCGGATAGGAGGGACATAGACGTTGAAAAGATGTATGGGGGCGGCTCCTTTTATTTTAACTGCAATAGCTAAATAATCGGAGCTGGGGTCGAGGGAGGAGAGGGATTGTGTGGAGAGTGAAGTGTAAGATAGACCATTTTTGACAAGTATCAGAACACCTCCTCCTAGGTTTCCCGTAGAATTGGTGGTTCCTCTCCTCGTCATAAAACGGTTCTTTTGGAGGGTTTTGTAGCCTGGTATGCGGAAGGTGGAGTCAGAGGAGAGATGTGACTCTTGTATGAAGATGAGATCGTACTGATTATGAGAGAGAAAGTGTAGGAGTTCAGTACGACGCGGGCGAATCCCATTAGCATTCCACTGTAGGATTCGGAGGTTGTTTTGAGAGGGAGAGGAAGGATAAAATGAGGATTGTGTGAGAGGAGAGGTGGTTTGTTGAGTTTGAGGAGAAGGAGTAGACAAAGCTGAGGGAGGGTAAGTATAAATTAGTTGGGGGTGATTAGGAAGATAGGTGGGATTATTCGAGGTTGTTTTGGGTGAGGGTTTAGTTTTTGAAGATATGGTTTTGTGGTTGATTGTGAGTGAAGGTGGGGGATTTGGAGTGTGAGAGGATGGAGATGCGGAAAAGAATGAGGATATGGGATTGGAGTGTGAGAGGGAGGGGGGGGGTTGAGAAGAGGATGGGCACATTGGGCAAGTCCAAGAGTGTCCTGGGGAGATTTTGCGGAAGTCAGCGGAAGAAAGACCAGAGCAGGAGAGGTGTACCCAGAGAGAACAGCCGGTACATTGTATTGATCTGTTTCCCCAGGTGACTCTACGGGAGCAGACAGAGCAGGGGTCTATAGGGCCAGGGTTGGGGTGAATGTCACCGCTGATAAGAAGAAGAATAGAGATAAGAATCAGCGGTGAGTGGGATGAGTAATGAAGAGGTTTGGGGTGGAAGGAGGGACGAGGAAGAGATGTCCGAGAGAGAATAGAAGGGGTAGGGGGGCGGTCAATTGGGTTTAAGAGTGCTGTCCACATGTGACCGCGCATTGGACAGCCGGGATAAAAAATGGGAAGAGTTGTCCAAGGGAGAATCGCCCGAGGATGAGACCCTCGGGGAATTGACAAGCCATTTCGACCCTCCCCAGTGCAGGGAAGGGGACTGCACCACCACGTTGAGGTGGCTTGTCGTTGGTGCAGTAAAGGCATAGTCGTGTTTATGATCGAAAAATTGGAAAAATCTGTGTCTAATGTTTTTAAAATGTCGTATTACAGCCATCAGTGACAAGTGGTTAGCTCAAGAAATGGCTAACTTTATATCTACTCCACTGTGTAGTGCGATGTACGGTATAGTCATTGACCACGACGCAGCTAACGTAAATGCTTTTGAAAAGCTACACAGTCGGTTTCATGTAGATGGTAATTTGTTCATGTGCTATCCAGACAATCAAGAAAAATATTTATTTGCTGAAAAATAATTTGAACAACTTGTTGATTTTGAAGAAGTTTGTACGTATTTTCTGTGTTTGCATTTTTTTTCTATCAAACCAATATTAAATCGCCTGCTGATTATTTTGCATGTTCAGATCTTGATTATATTTATGAAAAGTACTGCAAGAGGGATTGCATTTTACTAAAAGGGTATAGTTAGTTTTAAGTGTATTCACCCATTCAATGACAAGCAAAATGTTCTTCTGGCTATAGCTATATTTTGTAAAACCACCGTGGCTGCTAGTAAACCAAAACGCACAGACACGAAATGATATGCAGGGCTTTTTAACTTTAATACATATCTGGTGGAAGGTTGTTGATGCAAAAGTACGGTTTGCTCCCGATTTATTTGATGGCATGGTAAAAACGCTGTGGACTTAAACCCATTTAGCGTCCGACCTTCTTGATGAGGTGATCAGTATATCCTATCAGCTAAATTTCTAAGTGACCCAATTGAAAAACAATTTTTTTAGCATCTAGAGATGAGCGGTGGCAATTTCCTCATCAGCTTAAGGGAAACCACAGACTGTGGAAGCATTCTTTCGTGATGATTTTTACTCATACGAAGTATGTGCATTTGGGAAAATTTCTTAAAGAAAATTTTCTTTGCTCAAAATGTCAAAAAATAAAGACTAAAAGATATTGACCAAAAGATTTCACCAAGTTTTTTTTTTATATCAAGAGCAGGGTTTCTCTAAGGTTCCTACCACAGAAAGGGGCCACGGGCGGAAGCCTTGTTTTCAATCTTCACCTGACGTTTAAGATAATTTTCTAAGCAGGGGGCATTTTTTCGCTTCAATGTACTCGCGCCATTCTGTTGTGTTCTTGGGAAAGCCACTTTACGGCACTTTTTCCTGCTTAGTGGTCTTGGCAAGCTGTTCTAAATTACAGTCATATCACAAGCGGACAGCAATATCTTGGCATCTCCGGAAGCAGGTCGGGGTAATTGCCTACCCTACGTATTAGCGCCTCCGTCGCTTTCCTGCGAGTCAGGAGGATAAATATAGAGATAAAATAAAAAGAATAAAAAAAATGTAGCATGTTCAGCCGTATTCTTTTAGGCCGTGGTTGACCTCAATATCATAGTTGGTTTTAAAAAAATTAAATATTTAAAATTTATCGCTTTCATAAATTGCCTTTTATATTTTTGAATGAGTCTGGGTTTTATGATGTTTAGTGTGAGATGTTGCGATTGTTATGTCATTTGCGTAAGTTGTAATTTGCACATTTTTTGGGGGAGTCGAATGTCATAGGTGTAAATGTTGAATAATCTTGGAGACAGAACTCTACCTTGTTGTACTCCAGTGTTGATCGATTTAAGTTTCGAGAGTGTGGGGTTATATTGAATACATGCTTGTTGTCCTTTTGTATATAGTTTGCTATAAACTTGATTATGAAGTTTGGATTGTTTTTTGGTGTGAGCTTGTGTCTGTTCACTGTGTCAAATGCCTTGCTTATGTCCAAAGCTTTTGCTACAGTGGATTTTGAAGGCCTTGAATTGCTGAAGTCTTTTGTGATTTAGTGGCAGATGTTGTAAAAACCAATGTATTTATGTGTTTATTTAGTGTTTATGTTTGAATCCAGTTATTTAGTGTTTATGTTTATTTAGTGTTTATAGTGTTTAGTGTTTATATAGTTTATTTAGTGTTTATGTTTGAATCCATGTTAGTGGGAGATGACTGGAATGTTTTCTGTTATTTATGATAATAGTGTTTTGGCAATTGGCGATAAAAGTGATATGAGTCGGTAATTTTTGCCAATGTGAATGTCTCGATTTAGTTTTGGAATTGTGTTTATGTTGAGAGCACATCTTTGGAAACGTGCCATAATGAAACCCAAACACAGATAAAGACCAGATGTGTTATTTTATTGGTATCCAAGGCTTTGGCAGAAATCTCTGTGTGATAGAACTTCGATGCTATTGTTCGATGCTTGAGTAATTTCTTTTATGTCTTTAGGAAAGGCGCACAACGACGAATTTCTCAACAGAGTCACGCTGCTTATTTACGATGGTGACTCCGTTTAAAACAGAAAACAGCATACAGGCAAATACGGCCAGATGATGAGTGTTGAGGGCGATGTTGTACATGTTTGTGATTTATCTGATGGCGAGTGGTCCAAAGTGTTTCAGGTGTCTGATGCTTATGCTATCAGGTCCAGTAAAATTGCTCTTAGCATTGTTTTAGATGGTTAATTGGACTTGTGGTGTAGTAAGTCAGTGGGAAGACTTTTGATTGTATGGATTAGGTGTCTGTTGGTTTTGTTTGTGCTATATGGAGTGACGTTTGTGAATTGTTCAACAAAAACTTTTGCTTTGTTTTTGTCAGTAATGGCTGTTTTAGTTCCGAAATATTTATTGGATGTTTCTGTTCTGTTGTGTGGTTAGTTTTGCTGTGGTGTCCCAAAGAAAGTTAGGATTGCATTTATGATAAATTTTGTCAAGATGTTGGTTCCAGGTGCTTGTTTATATAATTGTTAGGAATAATGATTTGTTGGTCTGATCTGCTTTGTTTGCGAATGTATTACGGTGTTGGATGATTTGCCGATTTGGACATAGATAAGTGTGTGATTTCCTTCAGGGATGAAGAGTCTGTTGGCATGCAATATTGCTATGAAAAAGTGTTTGTTTATCTTATATACATTTGCGGTATGGGGTGGGTGAAAAATGAGATCCTCAACATCTTGTCAAAAAAACGACTCTTAGCTATTGCATTATATCAATAAACCAAACAGTAAAAAAATAAAAGCGATTTACTTCAGGTTGTTCGACAAGTTTCAAAATGCACTTGCAGCAAGCGATTCAACGTCCAGCAAATAGCTGAGAATAAATACAGGGTGAGGTTGTGTGGAGGCTGTTTGAATATCTTTTACTGTAATCAACTCCTCCGCAATAGAAATACGATTACTAATGCTATTCAATGCATTACACCATCTTTTGTAAACTAATAAAGTGTTAATTCTATGACAATTTTTTTCGTAATTAGTTAATCAATTTTGTCATTAAAACCTTTTTTTTGTCATTTTTCAGTTCGGAGATCATCAACAGTTACGATTAGTTCGAATCCTCAAGAGCACTGTGATGGTGAGAGTGGGAGGAGGTTGGATGGCTCTTGATGAGTTTCTTACCAAAAATGATCCTTGCCGGGGTATAAACATTTTCTATCAATCACTACACAATATTTTGGTTTACCCAAGCCTGCCCAACCTTTCTCCCATCCCGGGGCGATTGTTTTTTTTTGATGTTTTTTTCACTGGACGGAATATTTATAAAGGACAGATAGCAAGGTACCATTCTTCATGAAGTCCTGGTTACGTGACTTCCTTTCTTCTTGTTTGCGCCGACTCGAAATTCCCAAGATCTGGAAAAGAGCGCTTATAGTCGCGATCCCAAAGCCAATGAAGCCCGTGGGGACCCAAAGAGTTATTGACTGATGTCTCTGCTCTGCGTCCCCTACAAGATCCTCGAGAAGCTTATCTACTCCCGCGTTGAACCATTAATCGATCCACTGCTCCCTAAAGAGCAGGCTGGGTTTCGACGCGGGAAGTCAACCGTAGATCAAGTTGTTCTGCTAACCCAGAACATCGAGGATTTTTTCGAGGCTAAGAAGAAGGCCGGTGCCGTATTTATCGATCTGACAGCTGCTTATGACACTGTCTGGCACCGTGGCCTTACCTGCAAGCTGTTGAGACTTCGGATAAGCACATGGTCAAAATGATTATGGAGCTTGTCCGAAATCGAAGTTTCACCCTTACCACCGGTGACAGCAAGCAAAGCAGGCTACGCTGTCTTAAAAACGGCGTTATCAGGGATCGGTCTTGGCTCCCTCCTATTTAACTTCTATACGTACGATCTTCCTTCCATGATTTCCAGAAAGTTTGCTTATGCTGATGATTTAGCATTGTTGCACTCTTCTGGAAACTGGAAGGACTTGGAGGGGACTTTAAGCCAAGACATGTCTACACTTTCATCGTATCTCCAGACTTGGAGGTTGAAGCTCAGTCACACTAAGACGGTGACAGCAGCCTTTCACTTAAATAACCAAGAGGCCAAACGTGAGCTAAAAGTCTGCAACAATGATAGATATTTACCATTCTGTCCAACCCCTACTTATCTTGGGGTAAAACTGGACAGATCGCTCACGTTTCTTTACCATCTAGTGGCATTGCGCAAAAAACTATCCTCGCGCGTCACACTGCTGAGGCGACTTGTCGGCTCGGGATGGGGTGCTGGTGCTAAAACACTACGCATAGCCACCTTATCTCTAGTTTACTGAACAGCTGAGTACTGTGCGCCAGTCTGGTGTCGCAGCGCTCACACTCGCCTCATCGACAGTGTCTTGAACGACGCCTTGCGCATAGTCACTGGATGCCTGCGTCCCACTCCAACGGATCACTTACTCATACTCTCAGGCATTCAGCCAGCTGAGCTTCGCCGAATGGGAGCGACGCTCTCCTTGGCTCACCGTGGATCTCTGGATCCCGATCATATCTTGCATGGTCTTTTAAGTGGGTTTTCAGATACTCGCCAAGTGAGACTAAGATCTAGACGCCCGTTCGTGCCAACTGCGCGGAATCTTTTGGACAACCTTGCCAGACTTGGCATCCGCGCTTCTGAATGGACAAATCACAAATGGAAAACGGAGTACTGCAAAAATGCTTCCAGGCTCCGTGTTTTTGTGCCTGGGATCGGTGCCAGGCCTGTTGGGATGGGCTTACCCCGAGCAGCTTGGGTTAAGCTCAACCGCCTGCAGACTGGTGTTGGGCGATTCCATTCGTCCATGCACAAATGGGGTCTCGCTCCTTCACCGAATTGCGAGTGTGGCGCTTCTGAGCAAACCGCAGACCATGTTCTAACAGCATACCCTATACATCGGGCACCACATGAAGCACGAGGTCTGACGGTTTTGGATGACGAAACCCGATACCGGCTTAATAACATCACTGCCAGCATCTGATTCAGGCAGTATAGCAGCCTGGGTTAGTAAAAGGATAAACCCTCGGCCCCAGTCCTGTTTGTGTCTGACCTGGAGTGGATATCTCTCCAAACGAAGACGACGATTCTTTCATCATGGATATTATTTTTTGACAAATTATGCACGGCGCCTTTTATTCTATGACAATGTTTTGTCCAACTATCTTTAAAATTACGCCCCTTGTCGAGATAAGTTTTCGGTTAGTAAATGAGGCTTTCTACTAAATGGGTTTGGCAAAATTTTAACTCAACAATCTAGAATATCAATTTTGAAAAAGGAGACAGGAAGTCACTGACTAAACCAAGCTTTATAACATTACTTCAAAGTAAATTAATAATGATCTCGTACATTTTTGCGAGCTACCCCGCGAAAAATGGAGTTAACGTTTCAGATAATTTTAATAGTTATTTGCGAGGGATTATGGGCAGGTTGTTGGGCAGGCTTGCTTTATAGCATGTATCACTCAAAGGATTTACTTCATTTTTTTAAATATCAAATCACCACTATTTACCATTGTTTTCCTCATCTTCCTTTCACCTTCGAAATAAAAAAGCAGATTTTGTTTTTAATCGTTGCTGATGAACCAATGTATTCTTTCTTATTTACTTACGACTGCTTGCAACCTCCTCCCCGTAAATTTCTGTTTTTACGATTAACATTTTTCAGCCAAACGACGAACGAATACTGAGCTGCGGGAGAAATTTGCCCTTCCAGCCGGAACCACCCAGACAATGTCTGCCTTTCGCTCCAGCCGCGCTTCCAGAGTAAAGTCTCCACCTTAGCCAGCTTTTGAATCCTTGACATTTTTTTTCATTCCAGTTCTTTCCGACTTTTTTCAATTGACTCTCCTTGAATTAGTGTCTTGGTTGGCGAATTTTTTTCTGTAGATTGACTTGACAGTTTTTTGTTTTCAAAATTTTCAGTTAAGATTGTAGTAAAAGTAGGATAGTAGCTTACAATAGACAGAATAAATCTTATCGTGTCAGCAATGTAATTCGTGCATTTATTAAGCTTTTATTTATTGCTGTGTTTGTACTTCAGTTTTTGTTATGTAGTTTTATCAGTTGACCAAGAAACCCAAAAAGATTCGCAACAAACAATAGTCAAAAAGTTACTTATCTCATTTATTACCAACTGCTTGTCTTTTTTTACCACTGTAAATTGAATACATTTATGCCGATGTAGCATTTTTTAAATTGTGCTTGCTCTTGTTCGTAGTTTTTAAAATTATCGTGCGTCGTTTTTCGGTGTAATAACATTATTTTGAGTAAATTTTAATTGAATTCAACGGCCTGTTTTATGCCTATTTTAAACTCATCCCTAATTACTAAATCGAATTATATTATCAGGTTGGGAGGCTTTAGTCCATAAACTTTTTAATTCTAGTTTAAATATGTTAAAACCTCTTTGAAAATTACCAATTAATTTCATCAATTTTAATGACTATCTCAAGTGATAAGAATATTTGAGCAAAACTAATTGAAAATATTTGAAAATGCTGCTAATTCATATCAGAACGCCTTATAATTTTTATCATCCAAAGCAAATTTTATTAAAACAACTAAAATTGTGAAAAAAGCCAAAATGTTATAGAATTACATAAAGAAAGTAACTTACTGTATATTTAGAAAAAAGATGCTAATCTCGATTCCTAAGATCAGTAAGATTACCGAAAAAGAAACGCTTAATTAAACAATGCACGTAGACAGACATGGGGTTGTAGCAAACTCATCACCGCTAATCGTCTTTTATTCATGCTTTTATTCGTTATTGCAAAGTTTCCGCAAATGTATTTTCTCACGTTGTATTTAGCTCGCTGCAGATTCGGCTTGCAGCGCCCTCCCGCTCGCTGCACAACGTTTATCTACTGCCATGACAACCGTCATGTGATGATTTCGCGTTTCTTTATATTTTGCTTATATACCGCCTTTCTGTTGTTTCCCCCCAGCTAATCATTGGCTGATCGCGCCATCAAGGCCATTCGTGTAATCATTCTTAACACACAGCTCTCAGGACGTAGCCTGATCACGTGGTTTTACCGATAAATAAGGCGGACGTCACAATAATACAGACATAAAATCATTGCAACTACATATACGTGCTAGACCGATTCGTCGCCTCAGAACAGATCAGATTAGAGACTCATATCAGCGACTAGTAAAATCCGACTCGAGAATATTCGTGAAACTAATTCTATTTAAATAAGGTTTATTTGTATTTGCTGAAACTTTATTTGAAGTTGTACCCCTTCTTAATAAAAAGGTGTGAAGTTATTTGTGTGCCAATAAACACTCACGCTACCAGGTAATCGTAATCGATTATTTTGAGAAAAAGTTAGATGTAATTGCTTACATTGACCTAGCGTTTAAGTACGGAAAACCCTTTTGTGACGTTACATGTTGATGCCTTTCTTCAGATGAATCAGTGATTTTCCACCTTTTTGGCCCATAGACCATTTTTTTAAAGAAAAATATCTGATAGACCGCTTTGCTATGCTGACACTTCATGAAAACCATTAGTTGAAACTGTATTGCACAAGACAATAAAACAAAGTCACGTTTAATCTTAACGCTTAATAAAATAATAACCAATAACTAATTAAGCAGTTTGCACATTAAACTTAACTACTTGTTTAATTTTAACAATTAAAACATTAGTGAGGAAACATACTTTTAATTTTTTAATTTATTTTAACAAAACATCCACTTATAGTACTATGTACACAATTGTACATGCATATTGCAGAATCAATAGAACTGTCTAGAGCGCTAATGAGTAACTTGGCTTTGGTGTTTTCGGCACAGAGAATCAAGAAATATTTTTACAAACTCATTCAGTCTTGACATGTTGACTGCCGGGTTTTCCTTTTCTCGTATACAAGAGCCTTCTTTCAGGTGCCAACGAGTGTGTTACTAAGAATTAATCAGAAAGTCTTTGCTTTTAATACAAGTAGTGATTTAGTTGCCTTGACAAATATACTTATTTTGAGGTGCCACATTAGAGACTAATTCCATTCTCTAGTTGCCATATGACTTTATAAGTCATTTATTAAAAAGGTACCAGTGATACACTGGCGCAACATGCAGAAGTGGGAATGTATCACCACTGATATACGCGGTAGCCAAAATCGGATAGTTCCTCTGCTGTTGATGTCCAATTTGCTTCTTTTTCAACTGAATACATCCATTACAGCTGAAAAGGCAGATTTTACCAGCCATCTAGTAGAAAAAACAATAATGTTTGGTTCTAATTGTTGAAAAACATTTGGATGTAAATCGTTTATCAAGATGTATGCGAATCTCCCTTCCTTGTTAACTCTTAGTTTCATATCCTCTTTTAAATTCAACAGCGTTTCGGCCACCTGGAAATTTCATCTCCTGGGCTTATAATTTTCTAGGTTTACAAATCAGAGAGGATAAACCATCTCCAAAAGATCCTCAAATATGTAAAATGATTGTGGTGCATCATATCGCTTATCATTTGCAGATTTCGATAAGGAATTTTATCGAGCGATGTCACTTCTAAAATGCGAGGTTCTAACTGCGATTGTTGTTCAGCTTTGTCTAGTTCGGGAAACGCTCGACTGAGAGTGTTAGCAATTGATTAGTGTTTCCTGGAACATATCTGAATTCAATGGAATAACACTTTAATCGCATAATCAAAATTTGCTGTCGTTTTGATTCAGAGGTTTTTTAAAAATTGCCTCTAGAAGGAGATGATCGTTGTTTGCAATTACAGGTCGTCCGTATGTATATTGGTTAGATCTTTCCAATCCAGTGGTTCTCAAACTTTTTTCGTTGCAACCCCTTTGGAAAAGTTTGCTGGACATGAGACGCACCAGTGAAAATATAATTAAAAATAAGATAATGAAGACGCTTATAATCAGAATTTAATATAGTAATACAACATCAAAACCAAACAAATAGGCATATTATTCAATGTGATCTGTGGACCTTGGAAAATTTTGAAAACTGCTACCCGAATTTCTCTTTCAACATTTATTAATGATCCATATTTGCTTTTAATGACGGCCATAGCAGAAAATCCTGTTTTGCACAGATAGGACGTACCAAATGGGATGACCATTCGTAGTGCTTTTTTTGTCAAAGCTGGATATTCATCATTCTAAGAAATCCAAAAATTTGTAGGATTTACTAAATTAAACTTCCTTTTCAGGGAATTATCACAGATAAGATCAAGATAGTCTTCTTTTTCTTATTCAGTAAAGGACGACGGAGTAGGTTGGGCAAAAGAATTGCGAATCCATTCATAGCTGGATAAATTTTCGGAAAGTACTTTTTAAATTTCAACTCGAAATTTGATAGATATTGCAAAAATACGCTTTGTAAATTTGAAGGGAGCATCATACTTTTCTTTTCCAGCACAATGGACAGGAAAGTAAAATACTGAGAACTTCTAGAAACGTTTTCTATATCTTTCAAAGACAAAGACAGTTTTTTTATGAACACTGCAATTTTATCTGAAACGTCAAGCATATTTTTATCCGGCCCTTGCATCAAAATATTCAGTTTATGCAATTTAGTGAAAATATCACACGAGTAAGCTAATTTAATAAAAATTTGTTCTCGGCTAGGCAATCAGCAAGATGATTATTTTCTTGATGCAAAAAAGCTTGAAGTTCATCCAGAAATTCAGCTCGTAGACTCGTTCGAAGGATTTTCCAAGTGAAAGCCACCTGGACGAACAATAAAAAAGCAAACTTCGATGCTCTGCATTTATCTCTGCACAAAGTTTTTGAAAAACTCTTGACCTCGATGGTCGTGTTTTAATGAAATTTATAACTTGGTAACAACGTCAACTGTATCACCAAGCTCAGGACTGAGTTCTCGAGCAACTAACGCCTCACGGTGAATCATACAATGCATTCATTTTGCCATTGGTGCACGTTCTTGAGTAAGACTTCGCAATCCACAGCAACTACCAAACAGAGCTTTGGCGCCATCTGTGCAATGTGCATAAGCTGATACACTTTTCCCAGTTTAAGTTGTTTGTCGAAATAAAATTGTTAATTATATTAAAAAGATGGCATCCAAGTTCAATAGTTTTGCAAAATAACAGCTCTTCTACTAACTTTTGGTTTGAGAAGTCAACAAACCACACATAACAAATCAGGTGTGCATCTCGACTGCCATCAGTTGCTTCATCTAATTGCAAACCGAATTCTCGCTGTTTCATTTCATCAATCGGTTGGTCGTAAATGCCTTGTGCCATGTCACCAATCCGGCAACACTTGGTAACATCTGAGAGCGGCACCATCTTTAACTTTTCAGCAGCTCCTTCTCCTATCATTGTACTTACAAGATTGACTGCAGCAGGTAGTATTAGTTCTTCAGCAATGGTGTGAGGTTTTTTACACTTAACAATTTTGTGTGCTACTTGGTAGGATGCTAATAAAGCCTTTGATGAGAGTTGTGTGAATTTTGAAATGGTGGACAGTTGCCTCTTTAGATCATTCAATTTTCTAGCAAAAAAATCCCTCGGTTTATCAACGAATTGCGGATATGATGTTTTTAAATAACGTTTAAGCTTATTAGGTAACATGCTCTCACTGGCCAATACCTTGCTGCAAATAACACACTGAGGCTTTTTTTTGCCATTCTGCAGAATAAAGGTGAATCCAAAATTTAAATAACTGTCGCTGTACTTGCGAGACTTCTTTTTAGGCCTATCATCTTCAACTGCAGATTTACACTTAAATTGCAACATTATCTTGCTGTTTACACTTTACATTCATTTTATAGCTGACTGCTGTATTCTTTGTTTGTATGAGCAAAAAGAATATCAAAATTGTAGAATGCGTTTATTAAGTAATCAATCGTTGCAGTTACGTAATAAGGAATTTGAAAATACGTGCCAGCACTCAGTACAAATTGATAAAACTGCACCCTAACAACAGTTACTGTTATTTGACGAAGTGATAAAACCGCACTGAAATTGGCTACTATTTGCTCAATTAAATATTGCTACGAATGAAATTATTGTACGACTCCCTTGGAAAATTAAAACGACGCACAGTGTGAGAATTATTGCCTTTACAAATTAGCTTGCGAATGGGCTCTAAATCGTTTGCTAAATTAGTTAAGAAACTTGCCAGGTATTGAACCATACCACAAAATCGTTTTACACCGAAAACATTAGTCGGTGACGATATTTTCACTATAGCCTCTATTTTTGATGGATCGGCTTCAACACTTTTACTCGAAATTAAATGTCGCATAAATTTTATTTCTGACAACTTGACGACAGCTTTGTCATTATTCAACTTAATATGCTGCTCCTTGCATTTTTCACAAAGCTTTAACAGATTGATTTTGTGATCTTTTTCAGCATCTTCGAGGATGAATTCACTTCCATAAACAATTATATTGTCAGCAACAGAAAAACTCCTTTTAATCCAATTAAACCGTTGTTCAGACTCTTTTGAAAAATTTCGCTGCTTACTTTTAAACCAAAAGGGAATCGATTCCATTTATAGCGACCACAAGGCGTAATCATAGTTGTTAATTTACTCGATTGTTTGTCAAGTTTAACGTGCCAGTATGCTTGTTTTTCATCAATCTTAGTAAAAACTTTTGCACCGTTTAATTTAGGTAACACATCATCAACAGTAGGTAATTTAAAGTGTTCACGTTGTACCGCCGCATTTAAAGATTGCGGATCAATACAAATACGTTGATCACCATTAGGTTTTTCAACAACAACCATTTGGCTCACCCTCTCCGTCGGTTCACTCACGAGAGAAATAACATTACAACAGTTTACGGTACTTCCCCTGCTTGGTGGTCTTGGTAAGCTGTTTTAAATTACAATCATATCTCTATTAAATTACAAGCGGACGGCAATATCTTGGCATCTCCGGAAGCAGGTCGGGGTAATTGCTTACCCTATGTATTAGCGTCTCCGTCGCTTTCCTGCGAGTCAGGAGGATAAATATAGAGATAAAAAAAACATTACGTTTTACTAAATTATCAAGCTCGTGCTTAACTTTACTTTGAAGAGCTAAAGGTATTTTACGCGAGAGTAAAATTTTTGGTTTCACATTTTTATCAAATTTTTAAATTTACAGTGCCTAAATCACCCAGATCAGAAGTAGTATCAAGATTGGCTATAAAACAATTGTCATTAACGGTAATAAGATAAGTTCTTGAATAGTCGGTATACCAAGTAAACAATTAAAATCATTTTTCATCAATGAAGTTGGTTGCATCCACAGTATTGAATTTGGGATTAATCACATTAAGAACAGTTTCACCGACTGGTACATGTTAGTTTTATTCCACATTATTAGATTTTTAGTTGTCGGGTGCACTGGTTCTCTGCGAACATAGCGTTGATAAATGGTATTTACTTGAGCGCCTGTATCAATTTGAAAACGTACTTTGCATTCATTAACTTCTAGCAATGCAGTAAGGGTATCACTTTGTCTGTTATGTACGGCAATTAAATAAACATCTGTTGTGTGATTATAATGCTTAACAAGATTTTAATAAAAGTGTAAACCAAAAATTTAAATACACTTGAAGTCTAAACGAAAAACTAATATAAGAATTTTGACGAGCAACCTAAAAATAACTTTTGACCACTTGACAAAGTAACAACTGATAAAACTAAAGCGTAAACAGAATGTGAAATAACAGAAAAAGATTTGCCTATTCTAAAAAAATAAGCACTACTCTTGATCTACACCATAGTGGAGTGGGGAAACCCCTTTATTAATTCTTGATGAACGCCGAGGTACCAAGTTAGGCTGAGCACGGCTCTCGTGATCTTCGACCCTCTGCAGATCGACACCGTCCTGTTCAATAGGTAAATCATAATCGTGGCTAGACACTTCTTTGTCGTTGACTGAAGTTAAAGGACAATCAGGCTCCTCATCCGCCGCATTTTGTTGTGGACGTGAAACCAAGTTTTGTAACGGTATTGTTACTCCTCGACCATTTGGACAACGCAACTGCGTGTAATTCGGGTTAACATGAATTTAAATATCAGTGACGTAGCACGCGGCTGTGTCATTGCATTTTGCAATCTTGCAAACAATGCTTGGTAATTAGTTTGCAAGTTACTAAGCATTGTTTGGAAGATTACCAAGCATTGTTTGCAAGATTGCAAAATGCAATGTCACAGCCGCGTGCTACGTCACTGATATTTAAAATGCTTTATTGTCGTTCGCCACGTGCTTAATTGTGACGTCTACTATACAACCATTTGCTTCTATAAGTTTAGAGAGCAGAGATAGACACTCTTTCAGATCAAGTCCTTCGCAAAGGCTGTCTTACGTTAATTTTGTAGAGGGCATACAAGTCATTTGAATCGTCCGGTAAAGTCGTTCATTGTTAATTATAGTACAGTCTGCATTATAAATTCGAATTTAGTTGAATCGAGAAAAATTTTCATTGAAAATCCTACGCTCTGTGTACCTGTAATTTGACTAATTCAACTTGAATAAAGGTGTAGAATTTAGTAAATAGTTTTTGAAATTTTTTGTTCCGATGATAAAAAGCTTTTGAAATTTTGTAGCAAATTTATTCGGTAACTTAGTACGTTATTTAATCGTCTACCTTTTCGGCGCCTGTAAAGAAAGGCTCTCACCGATAACGCAATCTAGGTGTCTACTAATGGTAAAATTCTTAATCTTCTTGCTGGATCTGACCTTCGAACCAGCGACAGCAAAAATATAGTCTAGCTAAATCACAGCTCAGACTACCACAATATCTTCTTTATTAAGAAATATGCTCCAATCCACTTAGGAGCCCGAATAGTATAAATCAAAGCAACAGGTTAAAGCTCAATAGCTTAATTCTTCACAATCACGTAGACAACCCAAGACTTGCGTTCAAAAACTATGACTTCACACAGTTAACAATTTTCCAATTTTAAGTTACCACAATGAAAACATCGAATTATTACTGCTTTTCAGCGAACCTAATTTATACCAGTCGATAAGGTTACTCGAATGTTCTGAAATTATCTCAATGAAGCCAATCACAAATAAGCATTATTGCGTCACATGCAAAAACAAGTCAAGCGGAAATCCAGAATGTTCTCAATAAAGCGAAATTATGCAGTGTTGCCATTTTTTCTTGTAAATAAATATAAATATTTAAATTACTTATAAAACTGTTATTTCTTCGGCTATTTGAGCCGGACCAAAGCGAAATCAAAGAGATTTTTTATGAGATTGTAAATCTACATAATTTGGGCGATTTTTAGGAACGAAACAAAAGGTTATATTTTATTTCAAATTGTGATTTGGTAAATCATAATTAGTATGTACGATTGGAGAGAATCATTCAACGACCTCTCCAGAAGATTTCTTTGACGTAGAAGACAGACTTTCTGAGCTAGAGAACAAACGATTTGTTTGGTACCGAAGCCAAAATTATTTTTGACGTCAGGTCATCAATAAGAAGATAATTTTGAACGTGGCTTTTTTGATTCGGTAGGCATTGTTTCCGACGGTGGCAATAACGCTACCATATTTTTCGACTAAGTTGAATAAGTTAATTTACGTTGGCATTGAGGCCAACATCAAGAAAAAGAAGCTAGTTCCATGCGCCATTGCTGAACCTTGTCGTTCTTAATTTTAGCTAGCTAACAAACATAAAAGACACTGATCGTTGATCGGTCACCAAAGTAAACGTTTTGCGCGACAACAAATGTGACCACTTTCTAACAGCTTCAATTATTGTCGCGGCTTTTTTCTCAAAGGCGGAGTAGTGCGGCTTACTTCCTTGAAGAGTTCGAGACATGAACGCTATTGGGCGGCCTCCGTGATTCAAAGTCGCCGAAACTGCTATGTCTAATGAATCCAATTCAACGGTGAATGGCAAAGAGTAATCAACTGATCGCAGAGTGGCCTTAAATAATTCAGTTTTCAACAATTCAAAAGATTTTAAGGCACTTGTATCTGTCACAGGAAAAATTTTACACTCTGCAAGTGGTGGTACCTTATCAACAAAAGAACTTATTCATTTTACATAATACGCAAACATGCCTAGCACTCGACGGAGGGCTCTAAGTTATCAGGCGGTGTTAAGTTTAACAACGGCTCCATGCGTTTGGGATCGGGCTTTAAGGCCCGTTTCCACTACGAGCGTGGAAAAGAGCATTCTTTGTTTGTTTTATTGATTTTTTTGCGCTCGGTTCAATTTTAACCGCTCGCTTCAATCGAAGATTAATAAAAGAAACAAAGAATGCTCTTTTCTACGCTCGTAGTGGAAACGGGTTTTTATGCATTTGTTTCCAACAACGTACCCAAGAATTTTAATATCAGAGACAGAGCTGATAGTTTTGTTTTCATTTAACGTAAAGTTTCGGCGATGAATTGCATCAATAAACGCTTTCACATTGTGGTGATGTTAAAGTTAAGTGGAACCAGCTGCAGTGACATCATCTAGGTACGCATACATATTGCTTAAATTTTCTTCTTCAACAAATTGAAAAATAATTTGGTAAAACGAGGCCAGTCCATTTTTTACGACAAAAGGCATTCATGTGAATTTGTATAATTTACCATTAGCTTCGAAACCAGTGTATTTACGCTCCGATGAGACAAATTTAAATTTGATGGTAAGCATTGCGCAGATCAAAAATCGAGAACACAGAGTATTGAGACAGTTCAGTAATCATACTGACAATTCGGGGAAGAGGATAAGCATCAAGTTGTGCGTTTGCGAGTAGTAGAATAGTTTGCGTATTAATAGTTTGCATATTAGTAGCAATAGTTTAATTCTTTGCGAGTTAATAGTTTGCGAGCATATTAATAGCTAGCGAGTAATCTATGCATAAACGCTTTTGTTGTCGAATCTTTAACAGCAACTATTAATGTACGCCAAGGCGAAGAGCTCTGCTGAATAATTCCTGTTTTCTGCCATTTGTCAATCGTTTTTTAAATAAACTCTCGGTCCTCTTGGTCTAATCGGAGGGATTTTGTAACAAAAGTTCAGTTCAGTTCAGTCGTTTTTTATTTCCGCCACTTGTCGAACAAAATACTTACAACAACGTAATTACACTACGGAAAAAGGGACATGCAACAAAACGAAACAACGTTGTAACATGCAAAAACTCAATAAACTACTCTAGCAAAGGTAACGGCTTGCATGGTTGCATCACCTAGAGAAAAAATATATATACGAGTATAAAAAATTAAAAAAAAAAAAAAAATGCCTAAAACAAAACAAGACGATAAAAAAAATGCATAAAAACAAAAAAAATTAAGACAGCCTTTTTTGTTATTATAGTATTATTTGCTGGCATGTAAACCCAGCACAGGGAGGCTTTCAGGTACTACACCTTGCCCAAGGGTGACCTGGAGGAAGTTGTAATTGGGTATCCTCATTCATCCCGACTTCTTAGTTGATAAGCTTACAACCGGATGCAGTTTACACTCATACCCAAGAGAAACCTATTTATAGACAAGACTTGTTTTTGTAACACATTTATTTTTGTTTAAAATTCTTTAAACGCATTATTTAAAGTTCCAATATGAGTTTATTTTAAGACTCTGCTGGCAATAAACTTTTTATATGGTCAATTGTTAGGAAAAAAAAAATTTTGTGGAGTTTCAAGACTAGTTTAATACAATTTGGGATTAAGCGATTGTTCCAGGTGCACGTAGAGTTCAATTCTTGAATTGATGTCGACGATGACCTGAAATAGAAAAAGAAAACAGCAGCAGGCAGGAAAAAAAAAATCTTTTTCTATGTTGCAGGTACGGCACTATGTTTACGTAGATTCGTCGGGTATTGCGCCAGTTAGATAATAAATTTTTAGTTTGTTTTGAAAGAAACTAATGTAGAGCAGTTTTTAATTTCTTGTGGCAAAGTATTCCAAATTTTCGGTCCAATAAATTTAATTGATTGTGGCAGATTGTTGTTCTAAAACACGAAGAAATAATTTGACTATCACTTCTAGTTTTAATTTGACTTGGTTTAAGCTGAAATAGTTGTTGAATTGGAATAGGAAGAGTGCGTTTTTAAAATTTTTACATTAAAATCGCAATTTCACTTTCATACAACTGCTGAATATTTAAAAGCTCGTTTTTGATCATAACATTTTTTACACAGCCTCTAAGTTTTATTCCATACATGGCATGTAAGTGGTAGAAAAATGGATATTGCATGTCGAAAACACGATTTCTAAAATTAGCCCGAGTCATGAGCCATTTTTAGAGTACCTTGCAGTTGCAGAGTTTTTCTGGCCACCTGTAAACGCAACTATGAAATATCAAGAAAATTTCCTTCCGTTTAGTTCAATAATGTAATTGAATTAATTCAGTTGAAATCGAACCTAATTTTAATAATGTTTACAATCAGAAACCATTGCAACAAAGGTATGTGGATAATTTACCTTTTTTCACTTATTGAATTTTATTTGAATAAGATGGTGATCGCACTTGGGTAAAACAGACTATTGGGTTTTTTAATAATTGCATGATAGTTTGATTTAGATATATTCAGCTCTAACTGCTTTATCGAGCACTCTGTATTGGAGTAGAAATTAACTATATCTACTAACTTGGCTCCCTAGAAAAGAATTCGTAATCTTTAGGGAGAAATCATTGTTGAAGGAGGAATGTAAATAAAATGTAAGTTGACTCAAAATCATTAACTGATAACAAAACCTGGCACCAGACACGTCCTTTATAGTTGCACCTTGACAGATCATAAAAATTTTTTCACTAAAATGAAGTTTTACTAAAAATAAAGTTTTAAACAAAGTCGATTTTATCGGAGCTATAAGCTTTTCGTGACGCTCTCATCAGTGGCAATCGCGTCAAAATGGGACGAACCAGAGAAAATCAAGGTATTTATAGTCTCAGCAGTTGGGAGAAAGGTGCTGCAGCCTCGGAAAGGAGAAAGGCACAATTGCACAAAATCAAAGAAGTGTGGTACAATACAGTGTAATCTCGGAAAGGAGAAACGCACTATGTGCAATTACCCAGGAGAAACACTGTTACTCGCAACTTAGGTTATTTGAAAAGTTTTAATGTGTAAACAAATTCCTTTTGTTTACATAAAACCGGATGTTTGGTTTTGATAAAAGTTGCCTCGAGTAGACACAGATGGAACGAGTTGCGTGCCACAGCAAGAATTTTAAAACGTTTGTCGTTATAGTTTGCAGCACATTGCTCGTTATCAAGCAAGTGTTGTCCTATGGCAGAGTCACAATCTGGTTTGTTACGTTTTAGCTTACAGGATCTGCCAGGTTGAGATCGTGTAGGGCGCTTCGCTTGCTTTTGTAGCCATTTAGGAACATGCTGCTTGATTCTATCTTGTAGTCGCTGTGATGTTCGTCCCACGTACCTACTGTCACAGTGGCACGAATATTCATAAACAACGGAGCTTTTCAGCGTGGTAGGTAAAACATCTTTGCGGACTACAGGCAACATGCGTTTGGATGTAAATACAACTCTGGTGGTAACGGAGCCATAGCAGCTTTCAACAGCCGTTTTGACGTTTTTATCAAGACCAATGGAAGCTTTCCCTATCCATGGACTCCTAAATAATAGAACCTGGACTGGAAACGGAATTGAAAATCGCAGAGCGCGTGTACAAAGGTAGGCCAGTTGTAAAAAGCTAAAAAATTAGTTCGATTTTTTAGAAACTATTCACTGTTAAGTTATTAAACTTAGAAGTATGGCTTGCAAAATATAATGAACAATAGATTTATGATAAATGTGAAAAGAATGCTGGAAAAAAATCAGTGTAGGTTTATTAGAAAAAGATTAATGACTAAGGAAAATATGTAAGAATCACAAATATTGCACACATTAATTTACAAATACTAGCAAAATTTATATTCTACTTCTGGTATTCAGGTAAAATTTTTTATCAGTTAATAATGTAGGCAACTTACGAATGAACAGCTATTTTCTATTTGTTGTGTATTTTTTCACAGAATCAAGCTTGATCATTGCATAGTTTAACAATGGCATTATAATTTATTCACTATTATTTTTGTGACATTAGTAAAAACAATAAAAGAAGTAATACATTTTTTTATTTTTTAATTTATATGCAACAACATTTATGTCTTATCTATCTGCTACTTCAATTGAATGTTACTACTGAATAAATTATTGAATTTAATACAATTAGTACATTTATTATTGAAGCACATAATTGCATTTTAAAGTTTAGTGTTTTTCTACTTTATTTTTTGATTATCTTATTTTAAAAGTGTATTTAAAGGTTATTATTTTTTGGTTATCTTATTTAAATTTAAGGAAAAGGCATTTTTTTAACCTTTTAATTACCTTTTTTTGCATAGAAAAATATTTATTTAAAAAATGGTTTATAAATGTGCTGCCATTGATTGCAAATCTGGATACTCTTCAGAAGAAAAAAAGTTAAATGTTACATATCATTCATTCCCTTTAAAAAATGAAGAACTTTTATGTAATTGGTTAAAAAACATAGCTAGGAAAAATTTTAAACCCTCAAAATACTCAAAGTTGTGCTCACTCCATTTTAAAGCAGATGATTTTATTAAAGTTTCTCATGATTCAAACCAAAGACGCAAAAGAAAAAGAGATAGTGAGCACTTATGTTATAGAAGACTAAAACCTGGTGCTGCTCCTTCAATTTTCAAAAATATTCCTTTGTATTATACAAATAAAGATATACCTTTAAGAAGCGGTAATGCTCTTTCAAAAACTAGGCATGATAATGAATCAGCAATACTGCAAAAACAGTGTGAAAATTTTTTGCAGTCTGACAATTTAAAAAATTTTGATGATTTGTTAGAAAAACTTTCATGCACAGTTTTGTCTCCACAGTTTGTTTTATATAAATCAGAAGCAGGAATTTCTTTAATATATTTGTCTATTGAACAACCATTCTCAATTTTGTTTTCCATAAACATTGATAAAGATCTGCATGTGCAAATCTATCATGAAAAAAAACTTATTCCTCCTTCTTGTTACCATCACATTTTGTCTTCTGAGAAAGTAACACTATTTTCTGAAGTAGAAAATTTAATAGCCTTTGGAAAAAATTTAGACCAAAACATCACAACATTAATGGAAACAATTAAAGCAAAATTATTAAATCTAATAGAAAAATACATTGATTTGTGCCAGGATGACTATAAAAAAAAACCATTGAATTTTATATTGGAGCAATTGAAATTACTTTTTATTACTAAAAAACAACGTCGCTATTCAGTAGAAATGTTGGTCATGTCTTACATAATGCATGCAACCAGTTCTAAGGCATATGAAAGGCTATGTCAAGAGCAAATTATTATATTACCTTCAGTGAAAACATTGAGAAAAATAACAATGAATCTAGACCAAAGAACTGGACTTGATGATTCTGATTATCTTAATATAAGATTTTCAAAGTTAAACTTTTTTGACAGAAATGTTCTCTTGATGATTGATGAAATATATCTTTCAAAACGTGTCGAATCAAGTGGAGGACAGGTTTTTGGCTTGACTGAAAGTTGTGCTGTAGCTGCCACAGCTTTGTGTTTCATGATTAAGTCTTTATCTAGTGGCTATCAAGATATGGTAGGAATTTACCCAATTAAAAATTTAAAAGCTGAAACACAAAAAGCTTGTTTTGATAAAGTTATGTTACTTGTTCATGAAATTGGATTTAATGTTATTGGAATCTGTGTTGACAATGCTTCTGCAAATAGAAAGTTTTTCAAAGATTTTCTTTGTAATGGTGCATGGAAAGCATCCATTCCAAACAAGTATACAGATGGAAAAATCTTTTTAATATTTGACCCTACTCACATAATTAAGAATATATATAATAACTTAGTGAACAGAAGAGTGTTTGAAATGCCTTGTATGACTCCCATACTTGATACTCCACTTACAGCCAGTTTTGCAGATATAGAGAAAGTTTACAATCTTGAATGCCAAAAACCTTTAAGGATTGCCCATCGTCTAACTAACAGAAACAGTTTTAAAACCCAATAGTATAGAAAAAGTTAATGTTAAACTTGCTCTGGCTGTGTTTCATGAGTCAACTGTGATTGGATTAAAGGAATATGGATTTCATGAAACTGCTTCTGCTATTGATTTGTTTTTGAAGCTGTGGAATATTTTAAATGTTTCAACATCAGAAATTGGAAAGCATAAACGGGATATTTCTCGTGACCCAGTTCGATCCACTGCTGATTGGAAGTTGAAATTTTTGACGGACTTTGGCCATTATGTTAGTTTTTGGAAAAATTCAAATGTAAGTATGTTTTGCAAACTTTTTTTGTTTAAAAATATAAAACAGATTTCATACCTATATCTGATATGTTAATTTTCAAGAGTAGTGTCATAACGTAAGTTTTTAATTGAAACAAAATTATTAGATCAGCTGCTTGCAATTTATTGTATTCACATCCGACTGGCTGTTTGCAAAATCTTTGTATTACTTAATGATCTTTCTGTGATTTTCTTTGTTACAATGTTTTCATTGTTATGTTTATATGGGTATTTTCTTAATATCTTTTTTTTTTCTATTCAGCAACCTGGATTAACTGAACACACTTCCCGTGCTTTGCATCAAACATGTGAAGCAATAACGCAGATGTCAAAATACTTGTTGGAAAACTGTGGCTTCAATTATGTGCTGTTGGGAAAAATTCAATCAGATATGATTGAACGAAGATTCAGCCGAATTCGTCAACTCAGTGGAGCAAATTATTATATTTCTATGAGACAACTTCAAGAAAGTGACAGGAAAATCCGCTCAATCTCGTTGTTGAAATATTCGCAAATATCTATCGCTGAGATTGATATCATAGTCAAAACAAAATGCACTAGTAACAATAAATTAATGGCCACAGCAGAAGCCTTGCAAGCTGAGCTACTATTTAATATATTGCCGACAGAAAATGATGCAGCTGTTATATTTTATGTTACCGGATACTGTTGCAAATCACTGGTTAAATCAACAAGATGCGTTGAATGCAAAACAGCTACTGTTGCAACCATAGTTGAATATGTTCCTCCTTTAACAACAACTATGCATGAGTATGCAAACAAATTTTTTGATGGCATAAATCGTGGGGGTCTTTGGAAACCAACAACCGAGTTATATGAAATTGGTTGTCTTTGTTGGAAGGTTTTTGCTGAACTTTGCAATAGTGACTTGAAAAAGTCATTTTTAAGTGCCGAAAATCAGCAGGAAATTTTTAAAGAAATTGTAAACATATCTTATTTTAATGATGATGTTGCTTTTCGGTCGCTTCCAGTATTGTGTAGCAACGGGCACAATATTGTAGAAGGAGTGTCAATACGTTTCTACAATTGCATGTGCAAAAATTTAATTCGCCAATTAACGGAAAAGGGGCGTAGAGGTACTAGTGCCAAAATTAGAAAACTTAATAGTAATTAAACTGTAAATACTCCCAGTTAAAATTATTGATTTTTGCAAATATTATTACTAGTTTTTTTAGATAACGTCTAGCTATGCGTAAAAATAATAATTCGTTTGTTGTTGTCCGGATTTAAACATTTAGTAATGTTACTGTTTTTTATAAACCATTTAAACTCGTCAAGCTTCTAAAATTTGCCGAAATTCATTAATGTTTTGCTTTTTTTAAGTTTAGGTTTGTGTTACTTTGTATCACATCCTGAAGTATATTTTTGTTAAAGCTACTGTTACATAAACCACCTTAAAACGTTGCAAATGAACTGTAAATTGCAGTCCAGTTACTTATAAAATATTGTTACGTAGTTTTTTCATTCTTCTGTTTTGGTCTCATTTTGTAGTACTTGTGTACATATCAAACGTACTTTATGATTGATCTTAGTTACCTACAAGCTTTCTACAAGCTTCTCCCAAAACCAAGCTTGTCACAACGTTTATGCGTTCGATAATAGTTTTTACTTTACTCATGTATGCATTTTATTTTTTCATATATATTTTTGTTGTGATATTGTGCAATAGATGACGTAGTGTTTTCTTAAACGCTTCTAATCCTAATCAGCGCCTTCTGCTCGAACAATTATTGGACACGCGCATCTCAAAGCATAATTGTTACAAGTTAAATATGCGCCTTTATTTCGGTTGATCAGTCAGTTCAAAGCTATCAAGCTACTACAGCAAACGAACAAAAGCATTCTATTTCAATACGGTTGTTTTTTGGCTAAGTGATTTTTGTGAATATTTATTATTGTTTTTTTAATAAACCTGTGTATTCGTGCAAAGATACAACAATTTTTATCTAATTGTTTATTACATATTTTTGTTATTCTATTTTAGAAGTTGATGTTATTCTACTGTTTGTTTTTCAATATAGCCTTTTAGTTTGATTGTAGCTTTTTAAATCATGCTTATACCAAATCAGAGAAATAGTCGCTAGACTAAGATGATGTTTATCATAGAATCTCATTCATACTAAATTCAAGTCGACTAAAAAAGAACATTTTTGGTTCAACTAGGCTGTGGGCCGACCCAAACGTTTCCGCTGCAAATATCAATCAAGTAAAGCTTTAATTTAACCAATTTATGCTTTTAAAAAAAGCATCAATATTTTTTTTCTAAAAAGACAATTTTACTGCAATGGCCTACTTTTGTACACTCGTAATTTCTCGTTTCCAGTCCAGGTTCTATTATTTAGGAGTCCATGCCCTATCCAAGGAACTCTCAAATATACGGGACACTTCTCAGGACCAAATCGTTTGTGCATAGAAAACTGAGCAATTTTCTTGGAAATGTTGCAGTCAATAATTGATTCAGGATAACCATTGTCCAATAGAATGTTCTTGATATGTTTAATTTCTTCGTTTAGTTTAGATTTCGTGCATATCATTAGTGCCCGGTGTACCAAAGTTGATATAAGGTTTGTTTTTTGTTTAGTGGGACTAAAAGATTCCCAACGTAAGTACTGTCCAGTAAAGGTAGGTTTTCTATACACACTTGTTTCAAAACCGGTAGCTGTTCGTTCCACGTTAACGTCGAGAAACGGTAAACAATTATTTTTCTCTTTCTCAAAGGTAAATTTGAGAGAAGGATGGAGACAGTTTAGTTGTTTGAAAAAGTTATCCGACTCTTCTTCATTGCGAAACATAGCAAATGTATCGTCAACGTACCTAAAATATGTGGAAGGTTTTGATTTTTGAGAGAAAAGTTTTTCTTCATAAAATCCAACAAAGATGTTAGCTAAGGCTAGGCCTAGTGGTGAACCCATTGCAACCCCATCAGTTTGCTTGTACATGATGTCGTTAAAGCTAAACTCTAGATGTGGCACTTTTCATCAGTTCAATAAAGACAGCCTTCGAAATAAGTGGTTGTGCATCCGAATCATCACAATATAAGGCATCTGCACCGATATTAATGGTCTCTTCAAGTGGGACGTTTGTAAAAAGGTTTGAGATGTCGAAGGAGTACATAAAAAGATTGTTAGCATCTTTAGAGTTTTGAATAGCATCAGCAAAGGTAAATGAGTCACGAATACAATGGGTCGAGAAACGCTTTAATACCGGTTCCAAGAGCCTTGCTAACCACTTGCTGAGCTCATGATGGGATGAGCCTGTCATAGATAGTATCGGTCGTAACGGTACGTTTGTTTTGTGCGTTTTGGGTAAACCATACATTCTGGGTCTTTGTGATCCGGTGGGACGAATATTTTGGTAAAGACTTTTGGGTATTGAATCTTCTTTAAATAGTTCTAATAAACGTTTTTGAAGTTTTGATTCAATATTAGCAGTGTTGTCGTTGCTTGAGGTTGGTCCAAGTTTTTCGAATTTTGATGGATCATCAAGTATTCCTAGCATTTTATCTATAAAGTCATTCTTGTTCAGAATGACTACTCCTGAACCCTTGTCCGGTTTGGTGATGACAATGTTTTCAGTGGAATGCAAGCTGTTGAGTGCTCGAAAGCATTCTCCGTGAAAAGCAAAATCACGTGAGTCAATCTCTTCACCACAGTAGAGATGGGCAAGGTCTGTAAGTCTAGCCTTCAAAGAAGATTGATCATTTTCTGATGAAACTCTGTGATGGCCCAATTGGGCCCACAACGATTCAAATTCTGCAAAGACTTCTTCTCTGCATATTGATTTTGGTGGAAGGCTGAAGTTCAGACCATGCGATAGAACAAAACTTTCCACGTCTGATAATACATGGTTCGAGAAGTTCAAGATATGGCTACAAAAGCAAGCGAAGCGCCCTACACGATCTCAACCTGGCAGATCCTGTAAGCTAAAACGTAACAAACCAGATTGTGACTCTGCCATAGGACAACACTTGCTTGATAACGAGCAATGTGCTGCAAACTATAACGACAAACGTTTTAAAATTCTTGCTGTGGCACGCAACTCGTTCCATCTGTGTCTACTCGAGGCAACTTTTATCAAAACCAAACATCCGGTTTTATGTAAACAAAAGGAATTTGTTTACACATTAAAACTTTTCAAATAACCTAAGTTGCGAGTAACAGTGTTTCTCCTGGGTAATTGCACATAGTGCGTTTCTCCTTTCCGAGATTACACTGTATTGTACCACACTTCTTTGATTTTGTGCAATTGTGCCTTTCTCCTTTCCGAGACTGCAGCACCTTTCTCCCAACTGCTGAGACTATAAATACCTTGATTTTCTCTGGTTCGTCCCATTTTGACGCGATTGCCACTGATGAGAGCGTCACGAAAAGCTTATAGCTCCGATAAAATCGACTTTGTTTAAAGCGATATTAAAATTCTGTACCACAAAGAAGCTCTTTAAAAATAAAGTAAAAATACTAAGTTTCAATAGTTCTGTAAAATACCAAAGTTTTCCTAAAATAAAGACCATTTTTTCACTAAAATTAAGTTTCACTAAAAATAAAGTAAATAAATTTTCACTAAAATAAAGACTTTACATGCATGCAATCTTATTTGTTTTATAATTTATTCTGATCGTAAGAAAAAAATTTCAAGGAAAAAAAGCGAAGACTGAAAAAAGGTTGTTGTTGTTGTTGTTGTCGTCCCAGCTGTAATACTGTATTATGGGAGGCCATCGACTCTGGGTTAAATACAAGCAGGCCTGGAGCCAAGGGCTTATACTTTTACTGCCTCAGGCTGCTGTACGTCCCGGATCAGATGCTGGTAGCGATGCTGCTGAGCAAACATCTGGTTTTGTCTAGAAGCATCAGACTACATATTTCATGTCATTCCCAACAGAATATGGGGCACGCTGTTATGACTTGATCTGTGATTTGTTCAATGACGCCGTATTTGCAATCCGATAAGACAGCGAGACTCCATTGTGCATGGACGAATGGAATCGCACAACACCAATCTGCGGGCAGTTGACTTTAACCAGAGCTGTTCTGGGCAAGCCCATTTCAACAAGCCTGTTATTGGTCATAGCCATGAAAGCACAAAGCCTGGATGTATTCACACATTGCTGTGTTTCATCTATGATTTGTACGCTGGGCGACACCATGTTGACGCGCAATACTTAGCTGTAGAGTAGAGCAGAGATGGGGCAGCTGTACAGAATGTTTTGCTCAGCAACACATGGCTGCAAGTCACCTGAATAGCGCGACGCTTAAAGATATTTTTTTACGCTATAACACAAATTAAAATTATGAGAGAATATTTTTTTTTATTTTTATTTTATTTCATTTTTACTCACAATCAACTTGAAATTAATCATAGTGCATGTAGAAATAAAGATTGTGAATAAGGAAGCAGCGACTAAACGAAGTACGTTATTACATACCTTTGAACAAAGCGATGTGATGTTAATAAGAAAAGGAAAGCGAAAAGAAGATAATTAATACACACATCCGAGCCATATTCAGAGAATGTTGTATAATCATTGGTGGGAGAAACAACAAACTCAAAGACCAAAAGGGTCTGGACCAAAAAGGTCAGAACATGAGCGAATGCTTAGTTTTACTCTAAAATAAGTTGGGACAAGACAGAATGGTAAAAGTTTAATGCTGTTACAAGCCTTTAGCTTACGTTTGGCCTCTCTATTATTTAACGAAAGCTGCCCTTACCGTTTTTTAAAGACTGAGTTTCAACTTCTATGTTTCGAGATACACAAAAACTTCCAAGTCATTGAAGAGTGCAACAACGCTAGATTGATGATATAAGCAAATTCTTTGAAGATTGTGGAAGGCAGATCACACGTATACATATTAAAAACAAAAGGAGCCAATACCGATCCCCCGGGAACGCCATTTTTTTGACGACGGAATTTGCTTCGCTTGCTGTCAAGTAGTAGGAATTAAATTTTTGTTCGGGACCAGCTCCATGATCATTGTAATCATGTACTTATTGGACAGAAGTCTCAGAAGCTTGCAAGTAAGACCCGATGCTTCACTTAACAACAAAAACAAAAGTTTTTTACTTAATAACAAAAAGGATTTAAAAAAAATTTTTTTCGTCAAATATTTTTGGGAAATGACTGTATCTAAGTATTCAAGAGAAAAATACAACTTAAACTTGAAAATCAAGGATCTACCAGTACTAACTTATTTAAATAGTTTTTAGGTAAAGAGCTTCTTTGTGGTACAGAATTTTAATATTGCTTTAAACAAAGTCGATTTTATCGGAGCCATAAGCTTTTCGTGACGCTCTCATTAGTGGCAATCGCGTCAAAATGGGACGAACCAGAAAAAATCAAGGTATTTATAGTCTCAACAGCTGGGACAAAGGTGCTGCAGTCTCGGAAAGGAGAAAGGCACAATTGCACAAAACCAAAGAAGTGTGGTGCAATACAGTGTAATCTTGGAAAGGAATATCGGATTACACTGTATTGATTATCATATATCATAAGGATCTCGGAAAGGAGATATCATATCAGATTACACTGTATTGTACCACACTTCTTTGATTTTGTGCAATTGTGCCTTTCTCCTTTCTGAGACTACAGCACCCTTCTCCCAACTGTTGAGACTATAAATATCTTGATTTTCTCTGGTTCGTCCCATTTTGACGCGATTGCCACTGATGAGAGCGTCACGAAAAGCTTATGGCTCCACTAAAATCGACTTTGTTTAAAGCGATATTAAATAGTTTTTGTAAAAATGAAGAACCATTTTCGTTAAAATTATTTTACAGAGTAGGCCTATAATCGAATTTCTTTTAGAGATCCTTTTTAGATGCTTAGCACTTGCTTCGCTTTTCATAGCAATGTAGCCAACAGCGGAGTAAAATAGTCTGGCATCTCACGCGCAAGCATTGTGATAAAACAATCCACATCAAAAGTGAAGCATAGAAGACTTGACTTTATGTTCAAATACTCTTTTTTTTGAAAGTTTTATTCAGATTAGCTAACTTTAACGCAAATGTGGCGATAGAAAAAAATCTTTCATAAAATTACCGATAAAGTTGAAAAAAAATAAAGCGCGGAAACGATAAAAGCCTACATCATGTAACATAGCCTACTTGTCGCTAATATTTCATATACGTATAAGTGCATATCTCTGATCACCATTCTTCAAGGGGTTTGACCTCCGAACTCTCTTGCGTTCGCTTAAGGACTGCCAGAGGTTTGAAATATTACCTTTCTTACCAACCTGACTTTGAAAAACTAGACAATTTGTTGAATTTATAACAAATATTTGAAAATTATGTCAGTCAAAGCACCATATAAAGGTTACTTTTTACATGCAAAGAAGTAAACATGCTGTGTAAAATTTATTTTTTGCACCTAAATAAATGTTTTAAAAAACAAACCACGCCTTGATTTGTTTTTGTATATCCTTATTGCATTATTTTTTTAGATGAGTGAAAAAGAGCTCCATTCTACATGCCGATACATTTCAAAAAAAGGCGTGTATAATCCTGGATTGAAATATCTCAAAGAAGGAAAAAATGGCTACATGATTCCTAGTTGGCTTTTTATCTTATTAAAAATCATGGATTTAGCTACGTTTTTTCAAAAAAGCTCATGTATGATCCGCTTGAAGGACTATTTGAGTAGTACAGACAAGTTAATGAAGGTAATTTTCTTAAGTCTATGAAACAGATTCTTTTGGCTGAAAACAAGATTAGACGCTGTCGCAGCAAAACATTTTATTGATTTCATCAATAATAAGTAAAACATTAAACAAAAGTAAAACAGTTTTTGAAAGAACATACAAATGACTTACAAATTTCTTGCTTACTATTGCCCTTGATAAAATTTTTCAAGGTAAAGCGTCAGTAAATTATTATGTAGACGGTTATATTGCTCGTAATATAGCTCGTCTTCAAAAATGTTCCAGATTTGCAAACTTATTGGTTTTGACAAACAATATTCTTATTGATATTGATGAATGCATTCCGGTAAATATAAAGTAGTTTATGAAATGACAAATCGAGGAGCTCATTGTATCCCTACAGAGTTTTTCTTTTTGGTTGTTTTGCTAGCTGTACAGTATTATAATGCAATTTGTGCTAATGAGGAAGTGATGCAAAAACTTATGTCTTCAAGTAATCAACGTAACATTTTCCTTAAAGCTATGCCGTTAACAACTAGTTTATCGGGATCATTAAAAAACATATTATGAGTCAAATGTTCAAATGGTCATTATAATTTTGATTTGCTTGTTTAAAACACTTTTAATTATCCAGCAAAACTCGGCCACGAAGAATGACACGTAATTTTATCTTGATTTCATGGTGAAGATCAAAGATAAAATAAAAAACTTGATTGCGGTCTGAGAAGATAACTTTTCAAGTCGAAAATATTCCGATACTATCTTCATACGCACATAAGTTTGACATGTTTGACTTACAGCATTAGTTCCCAAAAAGTCTTCAATAAAGAAAAAAAGCTCCAACTTGATAAAATTTTTAATGTTATCAAAATTGTAAATAAGATATTAAAACAATCGAAGTCAATTTGCACGTTTCATGAACTTTTAAGAAAAATGAAAGATGATTGATGTCTTATTACCATTCTGAAGTTAGGTGATGCTAAACAAGATTGTCCACCAAAAAAAAGTACTGGAGAGTTTGGAAAATGCAAAAGGACCATTGTCTGTGGTTTAATGGCCGAGAAGATCATAGAGCATATTTATTTCAAGATTTGTTTTGGCTTTCTGACTGGCTTATTCTGTCGACATATTTGATATGCTTAAGAAGAATAACCTTTTTACAAGGATTTGGAATATATTTGAAGCGACGTCTAAAATTACAATTTAATGATTAAGCAAAAATTCAAAGCAGAAATTCAAAATTCAATGAAAGAATTCTTTATTAACAACGTGATAACTCTGAAGACGCTGCAAACATTTATGTCTACACATAAGTGTAAAGAAACAAACAAAACCTGCAGAAATCATCAAGACAGCCAGCCTCATTTCCACACTTTTCTTGACAGTTTTGAAGCTTACGTATTTTGCAAGTCATCATCCAACCGAATCACAATCAAAGTCTGGTATTTTAAAATTTTCCCGCAATTAACAATCTCCAGGGGATTCAGACCGGATTCTTACAACCGATTCATGTCAACAAACGTTTTTTAACCGCGGAAACGTTTTTAAACGTTGAATTTTGGGTCAGAGTTCTAAATGGACTTTACAGAGACTTGGCAATCTAAGCGCTCGAACTTCTTCAGCAAAATCTAACCACCCAGAAAATACACCACCTGAATTCCACGTTTGTTATAGATGGAAATCAGGCAGCGAAGTAATGTGGTCAAAATAATGTGACCACGACGTTGTGAGAATAAAAAAATATTTTGAGTCATCTTTAAATCATTTCTTAAACAATTAAAACAGATGAGCAACTGTTATACGTCTTTGTTTGCTTAATCCATAATATAATTTAGGAAGAGAGGAAATTTTTAAAATCCATTTGTAAATAATAGCAAGCAAAATCCAACATTTCATTAATTTGCAACGTTTATTAAAAAAACTTTGCAAATGCAAATAAAAAAACTTGCAATTTTTTATGGAAAAGTCTATTAATACTCTCCCCTTTTTATAAATGGAACTTAAAAATTCAGAATAATAACTTACAATCATGGATTTGGATAAAACCGATTCATATTGGTGTTTTTCTGAATTTCAAAGCAGTTTGACCGTTAAAGCGGAAATCAAACTTAATTAGTTAAATGCTAAATCGTGCCAAAAATATTTGTTCCACTCGCCAGCTATTCCAAAATGAAGTAGAGAAATTAAGATCAATGATCTGTACTAATGGATACCCAAATTATTTTTTCAATAAAGTTCTTTACCAGTTTATGAATAGTAAACAAACAAATTTAAATCAGACGCAACTTCACAAAAAAAAAAGAAAAAGAAACCATTACAGTTGAAATTCCATATGTGGGGAAACAATCTCACATATTCGCAAAAGACATTTCGAAACTTATTTGAAAATTTTTTGCCGTGCATTTAACACCTATATATAAAACTTGTAAAGTTGAATATTATTTTAATTTAAAATCTAACATACATGCACTTTTGTTGTCAAATGTTGTTTATCGCTTTTCGTGCCCGTGCGATGCGGGTCTGACTTACATCGATAAGTCAACACGTCATGTGGTAACAAGAGCAAAGGAACACTTAAATTTAGGTTCTTCGGTCAAAAGTAAAATAAAAGAGCATGTTATTGAATGTAATTTTGTAATAAAAAAGATACGGATAGTTTAATTCATTATTTTGTCGTTATAAAGAAATGTTCATCAGATTACGACTATAAAATTCTTGAATCTTTACTAATTAAAAAACATTAACCAAAATTAAGTAAACAATTGTATGAAAACGACTCGACTTTCTTGCTAAAACAATTCTAGTTTAGTCATGTCATTCGTATTATTTTTTTCTTTTTTCTCTTTTTACTATGTGAATTCTGACGTTGTTTTTATGTAATTATCATTGCTTTTAAATCAAATTAGTAATAACAGTGACAGCATAAACTTGAAAAAAACTGTTATTTATATTTTAATTGAATGTATTGGTCATTTATGGTTAATTGTTAAAATGAGCTAAAGATTTTAAATGCATTCTTAAGGACTGATGATGATAGTCCAAAACGTTCAGCTTTTTTAATAAACTTTGCAAACTAATGAAATGTTGAATTTTGCTTGCTATTATTAGGTTCTCAAAAAAGTCTTTGCCGATTTTTGTTGACTTATTTTAGGCCCCCTTTTTCATTACTAACAACCATAGTTATACAGGAACCAACTGGTATTCACAAGTAAATTGTGAATGATTTCAGTTTTTATAATTTTTCATGACTAATGTTATTTTATTTCTTATTTCAGAGCCTTAAAATGACTGATAGAAAATTGATAATTCGTGCTTGTCTGTTGTACAAGTTTAAACTTGGCACAAGTGCTTTATCTGCTTCTTTTAAGCTATGTACAGCGTTTGGTGAAGGTGCAGTAAGTGAAAAAACTGCACGAAACTGGTTTCAAAAGTTTCGTTCTGGCAATGAAGCTCTTGAAGATGAACCTCCAACTGGACGACCAATATTTCTAAACAATAGCAATTTAAAGGCAGCCATAGAGTCAGATTTATGTCTAATCTGTCACGAACTAGCTTCGAGGTTTAACGGAAGTGCATAACTTTTTCCAGAGTAAAACAAAAAACTTTTACAAAAATGGCATTACTAAGTTGCTGAACCGTTGGAGAAGGTCATAAAATGTGAGGGTTCATATTTTGATGAATATATACACTTAATACTTTAACTATGAATCTTTAATTTCCTTTATAAAAATTGGAAAAGACTTTTTTGGGCACCTAATATTTACAAATAGATTTAAAAAATTATCTATCCTCCTAAATTATATTATCAATTAAAACAGCACTGTGAAAAAACTTTACGTCTTGCATTTTTTAAAAATACCATTAATTCTTCTTCTCTTTTCGGTCTTTCTCTTCAATCAGGGGTGGCCACAGCGTATCATCTTTCTTCAAACCGTCCTATTTTCAATGTTCGTCTCCTTCGCATCAACTTCCCCCATATCTTCTTTCACTACATCTAAAAATCTTCTCTTTGGTCTCCCTCTTTTCCTCTTTCCTGGTAACTCCATTTCCATCATCTTTCTTCCTACATACTCTTGGTCTCTCCTCATGACATGTCCATACCACCTCAACCTGCCCTCCCTCATCTTCATTCTTTATCGTTCTACTTTAACTGTACCCCTGATGCACTCGTTTCTAATCTTGTCTTTTCTCGTCACTACCATAGCAAACCTCAACATTTTCATCTCTGCGACTTCCATCTCTTCCACTTGTTTCTTTGTGACTGCCACTGTCTCAAGTCCATACACCATTGCTGGTCTTACCACTGAACTGTACACTTTTCCTTTTACTCTAGCTGGTAACCTCCTGTCGCAGATTACTCCCGATACTCTTCTCCATCCTTTCCATCCTGCCTGTACTCTCTTCTTTACCTCCCTCTCACAACTACCACTTTCTTGCACCGTTGATCCCAAATACTTAAATTTTATTACTCTTGACACTTTTGTGTCCTCCATCTTTACTGTTTCGTCGTCATTTCCTACATTTATGCAAAGATATTCAGTCTTTGACCTACTTACTTTCATCCCTCTTCTTTCCAATGCATATCTCCAGGATTCTAGTCACCATTCCACTTCTTCCATGGTCTCTTCGCAAATTACAATATCATCAGCAAACAGCATCGTCGATGGTGGTTTTCTCCTTACTTCATCCGTTAGCCTGTCCATTATCATTGCAAACAGGAACGGACTTAACGCTGATCCCTGGTTCAGTCCGACCTTGACCTTAAAACTTTCTGTAGTTTCTACTGCACACCTCACCACTGTTTCGCTTCCCTCATACATATCCTGTACAAGTCGTACATACTGTTCCAATATTCCTGATTTTCTCATACAATACCACAACTTTTCCCGTGGAACCCTGTTGTAAGCTTTTTCTTGGTCTACGAATACACAATGTAGCTCTCTTTGACCTTCCCTGTACTTTGCATCAACAAACTTAAGGCAAACATGGCATCAGTGGTTCTCTTTCCTGGCATAAATCCATATTGCTGTTTGCTGATCTCTACTCTATCCTTTAGTCTGGCTTCAATTATTCTTTCCCATACCTTTATTGTGTGGCTTGTTAGCTTTATTCCTCTGTAGTTTCCACAGCACTGTACGTCCCCTTTATTTTTATAGATTGGGATAAGCACACTTTTTCTCCATTTTTCTGGAATCCATTCACCCACTAATAGTTTGTTGAACAGTCTGGTCAAAAACTTTATCCCCATATCTCCCATGCACTTCCAAACTTCTAGTGACAACTCATCTGGCCCAACCGCTTTACCTTTTTTCATCCTTCTTAGTGCGTTGCGTTCTTTACTTCTTTTTTACTGACGCAATTTACCTCTTCGTTAACCATTTCTGCTTCCTCTGTCCTAGGGTCTCTGTTATTTTCCTCGCTCATCAGTTTCTCAAAGTACTCTTTCCATCTCTTTAACATTGCCTCCAAATTTATCATAACATTACCGTTTTCATTCTTTATAACCCTCACATGCTGTAGCCTACACCTTTCCCTGCTCTGTCTCTCTGCCTAGCCAATCTGTACAACTCCTTTTCACCTTCTTTTGTTTCTAATCTGGCATACAAATCATCATACGCACGTCCTTTTGCCATTGCAACTGCCTTCTTTTCCTTACTCTTTTTTTCTTTGTATATTTTTTTAGTATTTTCATCTTTTATTTTGTCCCATGCTTTCTTTGCCTCTTTCTTTTCTTTTCTTTCCTGAACTTTCCCATTCCACCACAATGTCTCCCTGTCTTCTTTTCGTTTCCTAAATCACTTCCAGTACAGTTTTAGCTGTTTTTCTTAGCATTTCTGCTGTTTTGTCCCACTCATCAGGTAACCTATCCTTGCCTTCCAGAATCCTGGTCATCTCTTGTCTAAACGATTTTTGACAGCTTGTCTCCTTCAGTTTCCACCATCGTATCTTTGGCTTTACTTTCTCTGCCTTTTTTTTTTTTTCACCATGATAGCCATTTTACATACCACCATATGGTGCTGCTTTGCGACGCTTTTATTTACTATTACCTGAATTACAATCGCACATTTTTTTCAAGTTCCTCCTTCTGCCCATCACATAATCTACTTGGGTACTTTTTCCGCCACTTTCATACGTCATCCTGTGCTTATCTTTTTTTTTGAAATAAGTATTGACAATTGCCAAATCCATCCTTTTCCCAAAATCCACAACCATTGATCCTTCCTTATTTCTTGTTCCAGCACCGTACCTCCCCACTATTTCCTCATCCCCTAGTTTTCCTTTGCCCACATGTTCATTAAGGTTTGCAGCAAGAACTATTCTCTCTTCTTTTGATACACTTTCTATCAAACCCATCCAGGTCTTCCCAAAAATCATTTTACTTCTCCATGCTGTTGTTAACCTGTGGAGCATATGCGCTTACTATATTTAGGATGGACCCTTTTACCTCTAGCTTCATGGCCATTAGTCTGTCTGACACCCTCTTCACCTCCAGGACACTTTCAAACAGCTCCTGCCTCACCACTATTCCTATCCCATTTTTTCTTCCATCAGCTCCGTTGTAAAATAGTTTGCATCCACCTCCAATTTTCCTTGCTTTACTCCCTTTCCACTTTGTTTCCTGTAGGCACAATATGTCTACATTCCTTCGCTCCATCATATCTGCCAGCTCTCTTCCCCTTCCAGTCATTGTTCCAATATTTAAGATACTTACCCTTACGAGTGAGCGTCTTCCTTTCCACACTTCTCGCTGCTTCTTCACTCGCCTTCCTCCTCTCTTTCTGCTCTTGTTTTTACTATGTTTAGCAGTAGCATAATTTCCAAAGGTGCCCTGCTGTGCGACACCTGAGGCGGTCGTTGGTAACCCGGGCCGCGACCGATCCGGTATAGATTGATAATGATTACGCATTTGTCTGTTTTGGCAAAAAAATTTTTTACGCCGGATGCCCTTCCTGCCGCAACCCTCCCCATTTATCCGGGCTTGGGACCGGCATCAAGAAACACAGAAATGTGCCTCCGATGGCTGGGTTTACAGTAGAAATGCCATTAATAATCAATGTTATTTTAAGTGGTATTTTTATGGCAAAGTGACGTGGTCAAACTAACATTGCAGCAACATTGACACCACGTCACTTTGCATAAAATTTTTGTCAGTTTTAAATCGATCCGGTAACAATTAAAAAAATGATTAAACAAGTTTTAAACATTAAATTATCCAAAAGAACAAATAAATTTGTATTTTAAAACAAACTTTGTTTTTTGATGATAATTTAGTGGCTAAGTGACGGGCCAATGTGACATGGAATCAACGTAGTATGTACAGTATGGCTAGTTTTAATTTTTATTATTCTAACACAGTTTGGATTGTTCTAAATTGAGTAACTTTCTCCTGCCCAAATGGTTCATTGTCGGTGCCCAAAAAAAATCTGATTTTTTAAAATTTTTTGCGCCTTGGTGGCTATTGTTTCTTTAAACCTCGGCTCGTACAGCTATGTTGATGTGGATCGAAGTCTTCTAATGCGGCCCGAAAACAAATTTTTAATCAGATGCTCAATTTGAAATATTAATTAATTCAAAAGTTTTTGAACCAGAAAAAGGTTCACACTAACGCAATAATCTTAACAATTTGCATATCTATAAAATATGGTTGCTAGAAAATAGATAAAATTCTTAGTTTCGGGGCAAATATAAGTTTTATGCAAGACTATACATTTCAAAGTATTTACATTTCAAAGTATGTATAAATAGTTATTAAAAACAAATGTTTTATTTGAAACTCTTTTTGTTAAATAAGTAGCCTTAAAAGACTGTTTTGAAAAACTTGAACGTTTTTGTCTAGCTCTCTTTAGGAGATCTCGCTAGAATGAACTGAAGAACTAAAGAACTGAATGTCGTATTTGAAATATTTTAAGACTGATTCTGATTGGCTAAAAATTAAGGTTAGTAACAGTTATCATAATAATTGTAAATATTCAATAAAAGTAAAACTACGTTTCACCGGCGTAAAAAATTTCTGGAGAAAAAGAAACAAAATTATGTAAGTTTTGCGTTAAAATCTGGAACTAAAAAGAAAATTTTTTACACTTATGGTACTAATAATTTATGTTTGTAAACAAACTCTTTTTTTCTACATAAATTAGGTTTACGAAGAGTGATAAAAATCGATTCTAAGACAGATAAATATAATTCGGATCTTGTTTTAGAAAGAATAAAAACTTGGTTGTCCTTGTAGTGAGATGCACATTTTTGGTTGTGTAACAAATGATTTCTAATTGCCCAATTACAATAAGATATAGAATTAGCTAATTTACTTTGGCGTTCTGGTTGTTTTTGTTCGTGACCAGTCCTGTTCCGAATAGACTTCGGCTCATGCTGACGGATTCTGTTCTACAAACGTTGGGACGTTCGACCCACGTACCGACTATCGCAGTGGCACACGTATTCATATACGATATTACTTTGTTGAAAAGTGGGAAGAACGTCCTTATGTATTGCAGGTAAAATTCGTCTGGTAGAAAAGACCACTCGTGGTTAGACCGCTCCAAAACAATTAGTATTAAATGATTTTATCTTTGTATCAAAGTTTAGCGAATTTTTGCTAATCCATGGTAATTTTAAATCGATAGGACAGTTTTTTGGGGCCTTCTTTAGCATTTTGTTGGAAACGTAAAAATTTTTTGGAAATTCTGGAATCAATAAGGAATTCTGTATAGCCATTTTCTACAAGGTGTATAATGTATAAATAATTTTTATGCATTTATGCAAGGTATAAATATCAATACTTTAAAAACTACGTATTTATACATGTAGTTATGAGGAGACAGCTCTTTTTCCTATACCTTGTTTTCTAGGAGGAGGCGTAGTTATTTGTAGATCTGTTGTAGAAGATGATCTTGAGGTTGTTAATCTGTACTAAAATTTTTTTTTGGGAACTTTTTAACAAGTCGAACAATGTTACGTTGGCATAAATCAAATTTGAATTAAATAAAAAAGTTTTATTTTAGAAGAAAAATGAATTAAAAATACAGTTCTAAAATTATTTTTACGCTAAATTGTGTTTTTAAATGTAAAATATTAAAGTTTATACTGCTGTTATACCCGACTGAGAATCGAACTAAAATTAAGTCAGCCTGTAAGAAGTCTTACGCTTTTGTGACATTTTACAATAAGTGGTTTTCTTTTAAAAACCTAAAACGCGAGACTTTTAGAAGTGTTCATTAGATTTATTTTATACAGTAATTTAAAACTTGTATATAGGTTGGTATGGAAGAATGAAGTTAAAAAGGCCACTAGACTAATCTTTAATATCCTTAGACGGTTTATTTTACAAAGTCACAGACCAAAGTTTTTTCCTAGAGATATTAGGTTTTTTTCTCAGAGGTTAGAAACGTAATGATATAAAGATAAATGACTGATTTATTAAATTGTTACTTTATTTGTGTTTGCCACTCCGTGCAAAAGCGTGTCTTGAAAGCGAAGTTTTTTTGATTTTTAGCTGTTTTTTAAAAATCGTGTTTTTTCAAAGGTTTAATTTTAGATTTCAAGCTAGTTACAAAGACAGAAAGCTTATTAAACAATTTTAAAGTTTTCGGCTCGGTTTGTCTTTCATCGTGACTATTGCATTAGGACACGACAACTAACTTCAATAGGACTTGATAGACGCTTACCTGTGAGTTTATTACAACATTTTCAAAAAAGAACAGACTTTTCTGGGGTTTGATCTATAAATACTTATACAAAACTTTTCTTTTGGCAACTTAAGTTAGCCTTAATTAAGTTTGATTTAAAATTTTAAAGAAATGGTAATTTTAGAAGAAAATTTAGTTGCTAAATCAATAAATGCATTAAAATACACTTTGAAAAACAGTTTTATGATGAATATCGTTAGTAAAAGTTAAAAAACAAAATTAATCTTTAAAAATGTGAAATTTTTAAATAAGTTAAATTGTTATTTTACTTAGCTGGCAATTGAACTGGCAGCTAAGATTAAGTCGGTATTTTGAAATCTTGCACAAAATGTTTGGTCAAGCTTTTAATGAAGTAAATTTTCCTTTCACGAATTGTTTTTAAAAAAAACTATATAATTCAAGGTGCATTACAAAAATAAAAATAATTTTTTTCGCTTACTCTATTTTTACACTTGTCTAGGAATTAAATTAAGGTTACAAGCTTTTCACACGCCAATCATGAATATGTCACAGTTTTTAACAGGAAACGCGTTACGCTTCAAACAGGATACTGTTCAAGCTTCTGTGTAAGAAAGAGATATTGACACAATTATTAAAAGCACTTTGTCACGCTTACAGTGATTAAGCTTAGTTTTCATATTATTATTAAAAGTTTATAAAACGACTTTTAAAATGATCAAAAGATTAAAAATAGAACTGAATCAATTTTTGAAACAAATCACTTTTAAAATGTTAACACTAGAAAGCGAATTAATACCACATAAAATAATACCAAGTACAATAATTATAATAACTAGGTTTAAATTTATTTGGCCTTCTAAATAACAAAAATGGAAAAAAGTTAAATTTTTTTATTATGAAACGTCTTTTTAAAAGATTGAACATAGGTATTCTACATATAAAAGTCGTGTTTGTCTAGAAAAAACTTTTTAGCAAATACCTGCTTTAAAATTGAATATACGTAGATATCCTATGAATAAAAATCGAGCTTTTCTAAAAAACGTTTAAAATTGAAGAAAGATATCCTACAAATAAAAATTGAGCTTGCCTACAAAAAACTTGAAAAAATGGGACTTTCGTGTCATATGGCCATACCAGCGCAGTTGCGATCGTTCTATGCGGAGTAGTAGCGGTTTGATGTCGAGAGATTGACGAATGTCAGTGCTTTTAACCTTGTCAAGTAGGGATAAACCTTTGACTTTTCGCAAGAAACCCATTTCGGCCGCCTGTACTTGGGATCTCACTCTTTCGGTCATTACCCAACACTCATGACCATAAGTGAGGATGGGAACAAAAACTGATCTGAAAACAGATTTTAGAAAACAGAAAACAGATTGCACTAAAACGAGAGAAACAGAAACAGATTTTTCAGAAAACAGATTGCACTGAAACGATAGCTGTGTACATTGTTCTCATTTCAGTGCAATCTGTTTCAGTGCAATCGCTGGAGAGCTACTCCATTTTTTCGAAAAGAACACTGGACTGGGTGCTTTGCAAACACATAATCTCAGTTTTAGCCGTACTAATTTTCATCCCACCATCCAAGCATGGTCAAAAAACCAATCAAGTGCATATTGGAGATCACTTTTGTTCGAGATTAACAATGCAAGGTCATCTGCAAACAGCAGGCGCCCAACATTACACTCCTCAAAGTGACACCACTACTGGAGGAATGAAATCAGTGTGACCCTCTCCAATAGATTGCTACCTTAGCGTGGTAGAGGAGTTTGCATTTTCTAAGATCTTAAGAGCAATGCCGTTTGGAGTTTTCAACTTCTCTCAGGGCTACCCATGGCGGCAAGGTCGAAGGTGAGAACAGACCAAAAACAATCTAACAAATATAGCAAAATGAATAGTCCGAGTGACAATATTCATACGGCATACGGCGTAGCGCCGGATAAAAAAGGTCCGCGCTCGGGCTTCAGGCAGAGGGGCCCGTTCGAAAAGTAAGCTACATTCTCCCCCACAAAATAACCGTAACTAGAAGCCTATCAATGCATTCACCACGCATTTGGGGAGGCAAATGGGGGCAGCGCACAGTATCTATACTCGAGTTGGTCCCAAACATCGGGATCTTTGCATGGGCAAAATCAAACTTGACTAGAAAAAAACATTAAAAAATTTAACACAGGTGCCCGATAAATAATAAATAACCAAAAAAAGAAAAAAATCAAGCTTGTTAAGGAAAAACTTTTTAAAATTGAACATACAATAGGTATATCAAAAATCAAGCTGGCCAAAAAAAATTAAAAAAATTGAACATAGTTATCTAAAACAGTGGTTCCCAATCGCCCGTCCGCGAAGTATCTTATTTTCTGCCAAGATAATTTTAATATGGAATCATAACCATTGCAAAGATGTTACTCTCTGTAAAACTCATTTTACGCCTGGCCGATTTGCAGCAGTAAAACTGACGTATCTCGCTTTTCATCGTTGATGCCGCAAAATTGTTTAATAATAATCAAGTTAACATTCCGATTACCTTCTAGATTCATGTTTGACCTAACTTTTGTTTCGTCATAAGTGATTTTGTTAAAATTGCTTCGACATAAACTACGTCTAGCGTTCTAAAAGTTTATTGATGGAATGCTGTGCAAAGTAATTTTTTACTTTTGAGATGCTGTAATAGCTTGTACTGTGACACTGCAGAAGGATTAGTATGGAATCAACAAAACAACAAGGTATTATGGTGTATTTTAACAAAAAGGATAAAACTAAGACTTCTGAAACAGATAATTCTCAAAATGGAAATGAAGCTAGTATTAGTAGGGCTACTGTAAGTGTAGAGCAAACTACGAAAAGGACATGTGCAGATAAGTCGAATGTCACAGGAGGAAGTAAGAAACGAAAAGGGGAATTTGTCGGGCAATACAATAAAAATACTTGGAGCTTGGTTTTACTGTAGCTCCGCCACGGCCCTTATGTTTAGTGTGCTCCCAAATTCTCTCAAATGACGCTATGAAACCTTCCAAACTTGCTCGTCACTTCCATTCAAAACACAACAATCTTAAAGACAAGCCCCTTGAATATTTTGAACGACTACGCTCTAATATGAATGACCAAAAAAAACAAATGAAAAAGATGACAACTACCGAAAAATCTTTTTTACATGCATCCTACCTAATTTTCCTACAAATAGCTAAAACAAAAAAACCCTATACAATTGAGGAAGAGTTAATAAAGCCGTGCATCTTATCTGCGGCTGAACAAATTTTGGGTCCTGAAGCAGCTGGAAAATCTGATGGCATACCACTCTCCAACAATACAGTTCAACGAAGGATTGAAGATATTGCAATGGACATTGAACAGCAGGTAATAGAGGAGGTAAAGAAATCACCCTATTTTGCTATTCAACTCGACGAGTCAACTGACGTGAGTAATTGTGCCATTATTCTATGTTTCGTGCGCTATAAGGGAAAAACAGATTTTAAGGAAGAACTTCTTTGTTACATTGACTTACCAGGACGTACCACCGGGTCAGAAATATTTAGGCTTCTTAACACGTACTTTAGTGAGAAAGACATAAACTGGGCAAATTGCGTCGGAGTATGTACTGATGGAGCTGCGAGCATGACTGGTTATCGCTCTGATGTGGTTGCAAAAATTAAAGAAGTTGCGCACAAAGAAATGCTGTTTACTCACTGCATCATTCACCGAGAACATTTGACTTCAAAGAAGCTTTCTCCTGATTTGAAAAACGTACTTACTAACGCTGTGAAAATTGTTAATGCAATTAGAAGTGGACCTCTGAACTCCAGACTCTTCCAAGCATTGTGTGAAAGTATGGATTCGCAGCACGATCATCTTCTTCTCCATGCAGAAGTAAGATGGCTGTCACGAGGACGAGTTCTTTCTCGCCTATTTGAACTTCGTGAAGAAACAAAACACTTTTTGAGAGAAATGAACTCCCCATTAGCAGAATTTTTGTTAGATGAGATGTGGTTGTGTAAGATATGGTTGTTATACTAGGCAGATATATTTGGCTGTTTGAACGAGCTTAATACTTCTCTGCAAGGCCCTTGCACGAGTATCTTTGTACTGAGAAAAAAGAATGATGCTTTCAAACAGAAGCTGGCACTTTGGGATAGTCTTGTGCAAAAGGAAGATACAATTATGTTTTCAATTTTAAATGAGTATTTGGCAAGTGCTGATGTTAACTGTAAAGAGTTACTGAGCATTGTAAGTCAACACTTAACCCTTTATGACCCATTGGCGTTCCTGAAGGACATTAGAAATAATCTTATTTATTTTATTCTCTTAAAATGTTTCGTTCACTACAAACGTGAAAATGCATAGTACAGATCCTGCCTCAAGTTATATGAGTGATAATTAGCATAATATTTTGTTTACGGATCTGTCAGAGTCAGTAAACTATAGGACAGTGTCAAAAATGGACGTGTGATAAGTTTCTTCTTCTTGGTCATGAACAAAAGTGGATTAAAACTAAAAGTATAACGTTACAAAAATTCATATATTTATGTAAACATTTAAACTCTTACTTAAAACATTTTTTTACTCAATTATCATTGTTTACAAATATATATAGTCATTTTTTCTAATGTCGCTCATGTAAGACAATGGGTCATTAGCACTTTAAAGACCATGGTACATATGCATACTATAATTGTGATTTGTCACCGAACAAAAACACTTTTGTGAAGGCATTGTATTGTAATACATAATATATTGTAATTTCCAGATATTTGTGACATCATTATTAAACCAATTTTATTTTAATTTACAATCAAATTCTTATATGCTTAAAACAGTTGGGCAAGTTTTTTTATGTAAGCAATGGAAGTTTCCAAATTTTATTTATTGTAATATACAGTAATTGTAATATACATAATATATTGTAATATATATTGTAATACATAATACATTGTAATTTCCAGATATTTGTGACATCATTATTAAACCAATTTTATTTTAATTTACAATCAAATTCTTATATGCTTAAAACAGTTGGGCAAGTTTTTTTATGTAAGCAATGGAAGTTTCCAAATTTTATTTAGCAGTGGTCCTAGATGTCACATTACAGAAATTTTAACAGAAGAAACTGGTGGTCAGGATGAAATTGAAGATATTTCTATTACCATAGACCCAAGTAAGTTTATTACAATAGTAGTATGACATGATATTCATTTATTCAATATGCATAAATTTAGGGTTAGTCTATACAAATTATGCTACATCATCCGTGAACCTTGTTTTTTAGATTACTAAAATGTTTTGACTAAATTATTTTGACTCTGATATGTACAAATAGACATAGTCAAAACACATGTATGCAGTAGCTATCGCTTACATTGAATATATGACTGTTACTTTTATAAAGCTTGACTTAGGATTTCTGGGTTTAGCAGCCCATAGCATTATCATTTTTATCACATGAATGCCAGTAGGCAATAAGAAATACAGAGTGGAAAGACTCTACTTAGCCAGCCCGTATACAGTGGTTATAGCTACAGAAAGCTAAGCTCCCTGTATCATTATCTGTCTTTCTAATATAGCTCATAACTACAAATATTTTTTATTTAGTACTAGCAAATATAACTTTACAAATGCATTATTTGGAAACTAGAATACAAATCTCTTTCATATGTTTTCAGATAGTGATACAGAGATAATAGAAGACTATAAAATGTACATTCATGACGACGAAAATAGATTTAGTGAAGAAGATAATCCTTCCTCTAGTATGCCTCCTCGAAAAAAACACAAAAGAGATGGAACCTTTTGGCGAATTGTGAATGAGAAGCATTCTCAAAGAGAAATGCCAAAATGGAAAGATGATCTTCCCAATCCGGATTGTGTTCGAGAGCCGATAAATTACTTCCGAGATTTTTTTGACAATGAGATATTAGAACACATTGTTGAGCAAAGCAATATTTATGCCATTCAAAGAAATCCCAATAAGCCTTTAAATCTTGACAGAAATGAATTGGAACAGTTCATTGGGACACTCTTTGTAATGAGTTTGACCAAAATAACTAATACTCGCCTTTATTGGGCAACAGGATTTGCTATCAATGATATTTCAGATTATTTTTCAAGAAATAGATGGCAATGTATAAAATGGAATTTACATTGTGCTAACAATGATGAAATCTTGCCGAGAGATCATCCCAACTATGATCCACTATTCAAGATAAGGCCTCTGATAACCCACTTACAAAAAAAATTCCGATCCATCCCACCATCACAAATGATGTGTGTGGATGAGCAACTCATGCCTTTTAAGGGTCAATCATACATGAAACAATATATACCCAGTAAGCCACACAAGTGGGGCTTCAAAGTTTTTGCACTACGCGATACAGCGCGAATTCAATATGATTTTGAAGTTTATACAGGTAAAGTATTTTCAGTACCTGGGGAGCCTGACTTAGGACCCAGTTCCAATATTGTATTATAATTGGCGAAAACGATTCCCGATGACATGAACCATTTATTACATTTTGATAATTGGTTTACATCTGTATTACTGGTGAATCACCTTGCTAAAACAAAAATTTACTGTCTTGCAACAGTAAGAATAAATAGAGTTCCTGGAATTTCTCATCAAATATCCTCAGACAAAGATTTGATGAAAAAAGGTCGCGGTTCTTATGAGGAGTTGTCTTCCATTAGTGATGGAGTTGAATTGCGATTGCTAAAATGGGCAGACAATAGATGTGTCAACCTTTTGTCTACTTTTTCATCAGCAAGCCCAATAAGAACGTGCAAGAGGTATGATAGATCTAAGAAAGAAATTGTGGAAATACCTTGCCCATCAATTGTTCTTAACTACAACTCTTTTATGGGGGGTGTGGACCTAATGGACGCCTTAGTTGCCTTATACCGAATTTCCTTGAGATCAAAAAATTTTTATCAAAAGCTAATATTCCACTAGTTAGATGTGTCAGCAGTTAATTCTTGGTTATTGTATAGAAGAGATTGCGATGCTCTAAGTATTCCAGTAAAAGTTCGGATGGATCTTCAAAACTTCAAGCATACAATAGCCCAATCACTACCTCGAACAAGAAAGGCTCTTCCTGGCAGAAGAAACCTTGACAGGCCTTTACGTTCAATTAAAACACTTCATTGTCTAAAAAAGCGTCATGCAAATAGAACCAATCCTATTCCAAAAAATGATATAAGAAAAGATGACATGCACCACCGGCAAGAATATAGTGAAAAACAAAATCGATGCAAAATGCCTGGTTGCAATAAAAAAACCTTCATCCGTTGCATGAAATGCAAAGTATATTTGTATTTTACGAAAGACAGAAATTGTTTTCTCTAATTTCATACTTAATTTTAAAAAAATGCCATGTAGAGGTTAATTTATTTTATGCAATAGCATTATCGAACATAAGAAAAGAAAATAATTATAATCAATGCTATTATTGTTTTCTTTTATACGTATTTATTGGATCTTTGTACAAAATAAATTTTTATCTAGATATATTTATTTCATATTTTCTGACTATATAGTTTATAAGGTGTAATGATACATTTTTAGAACAGTTTTCGTATCATTTTTATCAATATAATATAAATTTACAGACTTTAGGAACAGTAATTGAATTTGTCATTTCAATGCCATAACGACCCATTGTCGCTCATGAAAGACATTAGAATAAAATTTTCATCTATTTAAAAATTAATGATATTTATTTATAAAGCAAAGCAACAAGACCGAATAAGCTCATTTTAATAGAAAAAATGTAAAATTTATGTACATAAAATAAATTGGGTCATAAAGGGTTAAAAGAGTTGGCTAACAGTTTTGACCATTATTTTCCGGAACACGAAGATCCTCGACGTGGAAACCTTTGGATCAACAATCCTTTCATCGAAGATGTCAACACATGCGACCTTAATCCCCATAAAAAAGAAAATCTGATTGAATTATGCTGTGACACTACTTTGCAGTCCAGATACAAAAAAAAATCATTGTCGCAATTCTGGATATCTCTTGAAAACGAATATTCGTGTCTAACTCACAAAGCAACCAAATTGTTGGTGGTATTTTCAACTAGCTATTTATGCGAGAAATCTTTTTCATCGCTAAATTTAATTAAAACAAAGCAAAGAAATCGGCTGGATGCCGAAGCACAGCTACGTGTTTCAGAAACTTCTTTTATGCCTCGCTTGGATCGCATACTGACAGCGAAACAGCAGCAAATTTTACACTAACATTGATTTTGTATGTAAATGAATTAACATTTTGTTGTTTGAGTTAATTTGATTTCCATTTTGTTGTAATTTTTCGTCCTAAATACATAGCTTATGCCAAAATCTTGCAGTATGTTACGCAACGACAACTTTGGTTAACAGAAAGGTTACAAATATATGTTCTACTCACTACGGATCTTTTGTTGCCGGTCCGCGAACATTTTTAAAAATTTTTATCGGTCCCCAGTGTAAAAAGGTTGGGAACCACTGATCTAAAATCAAGCTTGTTTAGAAAATAATTTTTGAAAAATTAAAAACAGATATTCTATAAATAAAAATTAAGCTTATCCAGAAAAAAATTAAAAAATGGATTATAGATATCCTATTAATAAAAATGTATCCTATAAATAAAAACCAAAAAATCAATCAAACTTTTTAAAAATTGACTACAGGCATCCTGTTAATAAAAATCAAACTCTTTTAGGAATACAAACTTTTTGAAAAACTTAACACAGGTGTCCTATAAATACCCCACCCCCCAAAAAAAATCAAACTTGTTTAGGAAAAACCTTTTAAAAATTAAACATACGAGATGTGACAAAAAAGAAATCAGACTGTATTAACCACGCTCTTGGCACAATGGCAATCGGCAAGCCACTTGCTCACCGTGAAACACAACTTCTTAGCTCTATTATATTGCAATTTCTTTAACGTAAGTCATTCCGTTTTTGCATTTCAGGCTTTTATGTAACATAGTGTTGGTAGCGTTTGTCACAATTTTGTTACTTTGTATCGCATTTGTTTGTACTCCGTACTGTTGGCTGTTACGAAACTGTTAGTAGCTTAGGAATGCAAAAACGAATCAACTTGAACTATTTGGTGAAACTGAGGAAGACCCCAATTGAGTGTTTTAAACTTCTTAAAGAGGTTTATAGTGAAGATGTGATGTCAAGGACACAAATCTTTGAATGACACAAACGTTTTGAGAAAGGCCGCGAGAAAGTGGAGGATGATCCCAAGACGGAACAACCTTCCACAAGAGGACAGATGAAAATATCACTAGAATGAAGCGGCTGGTGCGAAGTGATCGCAGGTTGACAGTACAAATGATATCAGATGAACTGAGCCTAAACAGAGAATCAATGCGGACAATCTTGCTGCATGATCTGGGGATGCAAAAGGTGTGTGCCAAAATGGTGCCCAAGATTTTGTTGGAAGACCAGAAGCAAAACCGAGTCAAATTTTGAGAAGGCATGCTGGAGAAAATTAAAGACGATCCGGATATTCTTAAGCAGATCATCGCGGAAGATGAAACTTGGGTTTTCCAATACGATCCTGAAACAAAGAGGCAAAGCATGCAGTGGAAGACTTCAGAATCACCCAGACCCAAGAAAGCGTGCATGTCAAAATCAAAAATCAAGGTCATGCTGATCGCTTTTTTCGATCAGAAGGATATGGTTTATCATGGATTTGTGTCTGAGGGTGAAACAGTGAATCAGCACTTCTACCAGCAGGTTCTCATTCGCCTCCATAACCGAGTTTAACGCAGCAGGCAGGAACTGTAGAGTAATAAGTCATGGCTTCTCCACCATGACAACGCAACCACACACAAGGCAATTAGAGTGAGGCAGCTCTTGGTCAAAAAAAAAAAATTACAGCTCTTGACCACCCTCCCTATTCCCCAGATTTAGCGCTTTGTGACTTTTGGCTTTTTCCCAGGCTGAAGGCTGTGATAAAAGGAACTCATTTCTTGTCTCTAGAAGAAATCAAGGCCTCAGTGATGAGGGAGCTGAAGAGACTAAAAGAAGAGGATTTTACCAAGTGCTTGCGTGGGAGGAAGGATCGAATGCAAAAGTGTATTGATTTGAAGGGGGAGTACTTTGAAGGGGACAATTCATAAATTATCTAAATACGTTATATTAAATTTTTATCACAACAGTCCGGTTTCTTTTTTGTCACACCCTGTAGGTATAAATCAAGCTTGCTAAGAAAAAAAAATCTTAATTTACTATAGGTAGCCTGTGAATAAAAACCAAGGTTGCCTAAGAAAAACTTTTAAAATTAAACATAGGTATAACAGAAATCTAGCTTGCCTAGAAAACGTTTAAAAACTGAAGAAAGATATTATACAAATAAAAATTAAGTTTGCTTAGAAAAAATTAAAAAAAATTAAACATAGATATAACAAATTTCAAGTTTACCAAGGAAAAATTTTTTAAATTGGGTATAAATATCCAAAAATCAAGCTTATCTAAGAAAAATTTTAACTAATACAGTACCTGTTTTCAAAAATTGAACATATTTTTTTATGAATAAAAACCAACCGCTTGTTGCATAATAGCTTTTTCAAGGCGTGTCCTGATCTGCCTATGCTATTTTTGGTAATGTCATGGACAGCACTAAATTTTTGCAATGTACTCCCAAGTACAGTGGCGTACGCAGAAATTTGTGAAGGGGAGGGCTTTGGAGCCGAAAACACGATTGCTCTAAGTGGTCCTGGTAATGGGCAAAAACTTCCAAAATTAGGCCTACATTCAAAAATAAAGTGTTTTGGTTTCAAGAACATCTTGCAGTAGCATGAATTTCTTTTTACCAAACCGTAAAACTAATTATTGAAAAGGCATGTACGTATAATTCAATCATGACAAGAAACTTTCAAAATTAAAAGCAACTCGTGTAAATGATGAGAACAATAGGTAAAAAATCAAACGAACAAAAAAATAACCTTACTAAACAAATGTTTAAAGTTTTTTTACAGGCTTATATTCAAATGCCTGTTTTTTTCACTTAATCTGTCAATTACGTCACCAGGGCAAGGCGTGTGGCTCCTATAAATGTTTAGTAATGCAAGTCCATTCATTCGAGTGGTACCAGTTGTGTTTCGTAAGTACGTTTTTAGTCTGCGCAATGTGGAAAACGATTGTTCACGAGTGCATGTTGTCACTGGAAGAGTTAACAAAATGGTCATCAATGTAAATATGTTCGGAACAGCATCGTTATTGCTTCCTTGGTGCTGCTCAACGCATCAGTTGGTCTTTCTGCTGCGTTCAATCGAAAAAGTTTTCTGTACCATAATATTAGTTCAGGCACAAGTTTTCCCGAGGATTTCGTTAAATCATTTTCGTAAAATTTTCCCAAAACTTGAATACTTTTAATTTGTTGAGTAGTTGGTCCACTAGTAGATCAGAGGAAATTAAACATTGAAATTCACCACTAATTGATTTGTGGGCTGTGAATCTTGCTTCGAGAGTGACTTTAAAGTTATCAAGAAATGGAATAAAAATCCCTACTCTAAAATATTCTTCATCTGTTGCAGCAGCAATGTTGCATCGATTGGTCAGTCTTGAAGTAAGGCGTTGTGTTTTCAAAATAAAATCTTCGGTTTCGGCCGTTTCTTGCGCAAAAATATAGAGCTAGTAAAATTCATATTCGGCTTTTTCTCTAAGACACTCCAATTCATTTGCAATATTATGTGCAATGTTGACGGCCTCAAGAAGGTTTATCAACTTTTTTTGCTTAACTTTGCACAAAACAACACTGTATCCAAAAACGTTTTTCAAAACTAAGAGAGCAATGCAAAATTCACTTTGCCTAATTGTCGATAGCAACTGCAGAGCTCGTGATAAAGTTTCTCTATCTGGCCATGCTGAAATTTCTGTCAAAGCTTCTACTGTACAACAGTAAATTGTAAATTTGAAACAGTACTCGTGTCGATCGACCCATCTGGTGGCACAAATTTGAACAAGTTTTTGAGCTTTTGTTGTTGACGAAATCGTGTTGATGGACTTGCGTAAAATGTTTTGACGCTTTGAAGCATTAAAAAATTGTGAACTGAAGCGATTGTTCCCATGCAGTTTATTTCCCATGCTTAACTTCCAATATTTTACAAGTTTGAAAGTTTTTTTCACATTGGCAGCTGTACATTAGCTAACTTTGACACAATTTAGGCGATAGCAAAAATTGATGCGCAAGCAGTAATTAAGTTTAAGAAGTGCAGTAAACAATAGAAACTAAAATCATATTATTAAAACCTACTTATTACCATGTATGGCTGAACGCCATTCTTCAGGGGGTTTTTGACCTCTGAAACCCCCTTGCGTACGCCTATGCCCAAGTAGATAGGCACCCGGTAAAACCTAGGGAAATCCCCATGTAAAAACCGTTGGTGAAAAACAAAAGCTTATTTTATAACTGTGATGCAAGCATGAAATTGGCTTGACAGGAACTACTAGATCGCTTCTTCGCAATTGATGCTTCAAACAAGAAATCCCTTCAAGGTTCGTGCACGCCAGTGTACGATGATGTCAGCGCACTGAAAACTAAAACGACTTTTAAAACCAAAAGATTGTAGTTAAAAGCGTTGAAACTTTTGAAATATGAAACTTTTAACACTAGAAATAATGTACCATAAAATTAATAATTTGTGTTGTCTACTACATGGAAAACTAAAAACGTTTCAAGCTTGCATGGAAAACATCTTTATATAGGCTAGGTTAGGGTATTTAAATTTGACAGCAACTACCTTGGGTGTCGAACTCAGAACTACTGTCTTTCTTAGGGTTAAAAAACTAGGGTTAGGAACAATAGTTTTCTTTAGAATTATAGCTTGTTCTTTAGTGTAGAAAATCATTAACGCACGTGTTTGTTTTATTTCTTTTGCTTTTCTAATCATTATTTGCGCGTGCACTCGCTGGCAGCGCCTTTTCGTTTTACACTTTAATTGTTAGTTAATTTCTTCCCAGAGCATAGTTCGTTTCTTCAGCGCGTTCATTTAAGGCTGGCTTTATTGCGTTTTCTTTACACGTCTCAATCTGTGAGGCGACCCCTGCAGTATTTGTGGGCGGCTTGTTGAAGTCTGAGTAGACTTAGCGTAATTTATTGTACCCTGTTTGAATTGTCACTTTTCTATCTGTGAGCCGACCAGCTGCAGTATTTATGGGCGGCTGGTTAAAGTCTGAGTAGACTTAGTGTGTTTCCCATATTTCCGTGAGTCAGCACCAACGTGAACTGCTCGATTACCGCTTCTTATCTGTTTATAAGTTATTTTCATTTAAATTAAATTCTTTGATTATTTTCGATTTTTCCTTTCATCGCAGCCAGAAGCGCGTTAATCGACAATTCATTTTGCGGCAATCGGCCAACTTTAGCGCCGTTTACCGTTACACATTTAGTGTTCGCCTGTGCGCGCAATGACGTCATCGCGCCTAGTGACCTCAGTGGTGGACATACTACTTTTGTCTTTATACGGAAATGCTTTCTTCGATTTACAGTACAGTGATGGCTTTAATAGGGTGCAAACGGAGCGGCCGCACCGGCCCCCCTAAAATACATCCAAAAAGTGGTCCTCCTACACAAGATATTGCTCTATTTTTTTATAGTATTAGAGATAATTTCTTTTGAGATACTAGAAAGTTTCCCCTCCTAAACGATGACGTTTTTTAAAGGTTACACTGTTTTGGAACACTTAACAGTGGTCCCTTCTAAACAAAGACCTTTTTTTTTTAGAGATGAATTTGTTTTGATATACTAAAAAGTGGCTCTTTTTAAAGATTTCTTTTCCTTGGAACACTAAATAATGGCCCCCTTTACTTTTCTTGCACCGGGCTCGCCTTTTTATAAGACCATTACTGTTTGTGTACTAAATGTAGTTGCATGCTTGTGTCGAATTTTTGAAGAAAGGATTTTATTCTTTAGAAAGTTTAAACTTGGTGTTTTAATATTTTGTTTCAAAATTCTTAAAACACTTTACTTTGTATGTAATTAAAGTTACTCTGGCAATCTTTTATTCTGTTACGTCAAAGCATACTGTATTTTGCCAAATTATTTTGGCAATATTTTATCCTGTTACATCATTAATTATCTAAATTTAAATATTTATATTTGCAACTAATCAATTGAAAATTGTTTTTTGCTGGTACAAAACTTCAAAATAGCTATTAAAACTAAGTGTTTCATTTAAACTCTTTTATGTAATAAGTAGCCTTAAAAGCTGTTTTGAAAAACTCGAACGCTTCCGTCTGGCTTTCTTTAGGAGGTTTCGCTACAATGATTTTACACCCCTGAGTAGATATTTTTAGTCTACACACTTATTTTCATACTTTTAACCCCCAAGCTTACGTTTTTTTCAATTTCTACATTTGTTTTGCTTGGTCCGAAATTTATTTTTATTTAATCTTCTCTGATTGGTTTTTCTGTCGATGTGCTTTTCGATGTTGACTCAAGATATTTCAATGTACTTTTTATTGTTTTTATAATTTATATTATATAATGTGATATTACCTTTTTTTTGTCTTTGGGATAACAGAGAACCGAAACTGAAATGTTTTGACATTACGTACTCAGCAAAATTGTTTAAATTTTATCTCATTTTGTTCAGTTATATTCTGAAGATTGGTTTATTAATCATTTAGCTTTATTGCTTTATATCATGGCCCAAATGGTAGGTGCTTTCTCACAGCCTGGGCCGTGAGTAAGTCTGTTCATTGGTGTTAAAAATGACAGAACGAAACCAAACCTACCAAAACGGAAGGGTATCAACCCATTCCGATGTTCATCGTGGGTCTGCTAATCGGCAAACGTCATTTTCAGGACTGGGCAATGCCTGGATAAAACTGCCCTTTTCAGGGCACATTGCCAACAAGTTCCGAAGACCCACCATTCTTCAGCTGAACATCGAAGGCCTCACTGCAAGCAAGATAAACGTTCTTCATCACCTCCCTCTGCAGTCTAAGGCAAACGTTCTTCATCACCTCCCTCTGCAGTCTAAGGCACTCATCATCCTACTACATGAGACCCACTGCACTGATGCAGAGAAGTTGGTACTTCCAAAACTACCAACTAGCTGGGTCTTCTTTAAGCAGGAAGCATGACCTTGCCACGTTTGTCCACGAGCGACTAAGATACACGCTTTGGGACCAATCTCCACCGACATCGGAGATCAAGTGGTTGTGTGTGGACGTTGATGGCTATAAAATAGTCAACGTTTACAAACCACCACCAACGCGATTGCGAACCCTAGATCTCCCAGTGTTTCCTCACCCCTGTTTTTTACGCTGGCGAGTTTAACTGTTGTCATGCTGACTGGGGTTATGATTATAACAGCCCGAACGGTGAGTGCTTGGCTGACTGGGCAAGTATTAATTGTCTTGCCCTCCTATATAATGCCAAAGACGCTGCCAGTTTTTACTCCGGCCACTGAAACACTGGCACCAATCCGGATCTAGCTTTCGCCAGCGTAGTTCGAAACAGTTGCTTACCGGATAGACGTGTCCTTGAAAAGTTCCCTAGGTCACAACATCGACCTTCGCTTATTACACTACCAAGGTTTGCTATGGCAGTGCCAAGCATGCCTGTTAAGCGATGGAACTTCCGCAAGGCCAAATGGAGTCACTACATTGCTTTGACGAATAAATTCGCAAAGACTTTGTTGCCGCCTGATTCACTTAATGTGGATGCGGCTTACCAGGACTTCTGTAACATCATTAAGAAAACAACCAAAAAGACTATCCCACGCGGGTATCGAAATAACTATATTCCGTGTTGGGATGAGGAGTGTGAATCCCTCTATAAAACTTTCCTGCAGTCTCCTCAGGGAGACCACTCAAGTTTGGCTGCTACAGCTCTGCTTGCCAAGCTTGACAGGAAGCGCAGGGATCGATGGTCCGAGGTAGTTCGGAGCATTGACTTCTCACACTCTAGTCGAAAAGCATGGAGTATTTTAAACAACCTTACTGGTAGGTCACGACACTCTCCTCGTCACTGTCCCGTTTCAGCCAATGCTATTGCATCTCAGCTGGTTAGAAATGGGAAATACGAGGCTGCTGATCGCAAGTCATCTCGACTTGTCTCTCAAGAAGTGTCTGAGATTTGGACGGCCACAACACCAGATCCAGTAAATATCTCTGGCACTTTTTCACAGAGAGAATTTGCTGCTGCCCTCCAACATTAAAAACCAGGTAAAGCTCCGGGACCTGATTCCATCTGGCCAGAGCTTATAATCCATGCTGGAGCTGCTTTGAAGTCCTGGATACGTGACTTCCTTTCTTCTTGTTTGCGCCGACTCGAAATTTCCAAGATCTGGAGAAGAGCGCTTGTAGTCGCGATCCCAAAACCAACGAAGCCCGTGGGGGACCCAAAGAGTTATCAACCAATATCTCTGCTCTGTGTCTTCTACAAGATCCTCGAGAGGCTTATCTACGCCCGCGTTGAACCATTAATCGATCCACTGCTCCCTAAAGAGTAGGCTGGGTTCCGACGCGGGAAGTCAACCGTAGATCAAGTTGTTCTGCTAACCCAGAACATCGAGGATTCCTTCGAGGCTAAGAAGAAGGCCGGTGCCGTATTTATCAATCTGACAGCTGCTTGTGACACTGTCTGGCACCGTGGCCTTACCTGCAAGTTGTTGAGACTTCTTCCGGATAAGCACATGGTCAAAATGATTATGGAGCTTGTCCGAAACCGAAGTTTCACCCTTACCACCGGTGACAGCAAGCAAAGCAGGCTACGTCGTCTTAAAAACGGCGTTCCTCAGGTATCGGTCTTGGCTCCCCTCCTATTTAACATCTATACGTACGATCTGCCTTCCATGATTTCCAGAAAGTTTGCTTATGCTGATGATCTAGCATTGTTGCACTCTTCTGAAAACTGGAAGGACTTGAAGGAGACTTTAAGCCAAGACATGTCTACACTTTCATCGTATCTCCAGACTTGGAGCTTGAAGCTCAGTCACACTAAGACGGTGACGGCAGCCTTTCACTTAAATAACCGAGAGGCCAAGCGTGAGCTAAAGGTCTACAATAACGATAGACTTTTATCATTCTGTCCAACCCCTACTTATCTTGGGGTAAAACTGGACAGATCGCTCACGTTTCTTTACCATCTAGTGGCATTGCGCAAAAAAATATCCTCGCGCGTCGCACTGCTGAGGCGACTCGTGGGCTCGGGATGGGGTGCTGGTGCTAAAACAGGTTATCTCTAGTCTATTCAACAGCTGGGTACTGTGCGCCAGTCTGGTGTGGCAGTGCTCACACTCGCCTCATTGACAGTGTCTTAAACGACGCCTTGCGCATAGTCACTGGATGCCTGCATCCCACTCCAACGGACCATCTACCTGTACTCTCAGGCATCCAGCCAGCTGAGCTTCACCGACTGGGAGGGACACTCTCCTTGGCTCACCGTGGATCTCTGGACCCCAATCATATCTTGCATGGTCTTTTAAGTGGGTCCTTAGATACTCGCCAAGTGAGACTAGGGTCCAGACGCCTGTTTGTGCCAGCTGTGCGGAATCGTTTGGACAACCTTGCCAAACTGGGCATCCGCGCCTCTGAATGGACAAATCACAAATGGAAAACGGAGCACTGTAAAAATACTTCCAGGGTCCGTGCTTTTGTGCCCGGGTCTGGTGCCAGGCCTGTTGGGATGGGCTTACCCCGAGCAGCTTGGGTTAAACTCAACCGCCTGCGGACTGGTGTTGTGCGATTCCATTCGTCCATGCACAAATGGGGTCTCGCTCCTTCACCGAATTGCGAGTGTGGTGCCTCTGAACAAACTGCAGACTGTGTTCTAACAGCATGCCCTATACATCGGATACCGCATGGAGCACGAGGTCTGACGGTTTTGGATGACAAAACCCGATATTGGCTTAATAACATCACTGCCAGCATCTTATTTAGGCAGTACAGCAGCCTGGGTTAGTAAAAGGACAAACCCTCGGCCTCAATCCTGTTTGTGTCTGACCTGGAGTGGATACCTCTTCAAACGATGTATGTATGCTCTATAGATGTTCAATAATAAACACTTTTGTTGTTGCTATTTTTTTAGTGCAAGTTTTCTTTTTATAACTGTAATGGCCTACCTTTTAGGTTAAGTCAGTCCAATTTTTAGTTTTAGTAAAGTATATTTGTAAACAAATTTATAGTTTTAATCATTACTTTTTGAGAAAAATACTATTTTTAGCTTAAATGTCTATATTGAAGTTCAGGTTTTAAAAGTATACCTTAGATAGATGTGTGCATGCAGTGATGGCCTTATCAAGGAGAGGCCTGGTGCAAGAAAAAAAGGGGGAACCACTTTTTGAAATGTATTTTGTAATAATAATAAAAAGTGTGGTAGACAGTGGTAAATATTCAAAATTAGGGGCCTGAGGTAAAATTCTAACCAAGATCTCCCCAAAAATGACGCAGCAAGAACTCGATTACCCTTTAAACAATGTTATCAAAGGTAATCTGTCATAAATTGAAAGAAAAATTAATGCAGACACCTAAATTGAAATGACTTAAACTTTTTACAAAGAACAAGGGCTTAATTCAAATTGTTAAAATCAATTCACAACTTGAAAGTTAAGAAGTATTTTTATGAGCTATAATTTTTAATAAAGATAATATGCTGTTACGAAAAACTATAACATGTAACATTGCCTAAGTTAAGGTTTAATAAACTAAAAACAAGGCTCGTCTAAACACAATAGAATTAATAACATAAGACTCTAAGATAACCGATAACATAACAAACATAAATTACCACAACATAACTGCAACTGCATAAAGACAGAAAACAAAAAGCCGCTGCAGCATGCAACAATCAAGGCGCGACAAAAGGTGCACGCTTATCATAATTAGTTCAATTGGTTATGGCATGTTCGACTACCAACCATATCATATGCAATACATAAAAAAGTTATGAGCCTATACTTTTTGTACCGTGAATTCAAGGTTTTGTGTACTCTGACGTGCGCCATTTTGAAAATTCAGCAAACGAAATTTCCACTTACAATGTGGAAGGCTTTTGTGGGTCCGCTTTTGTTCGCCTTGCCTCGTTATTAGAACTGTTGATGTCAGCCGTTTGCTCGCATGATTCGCTTCTCTTATGTCCGCGCTTTGAGGCAACTGCTGTTGCGAAAATCATTTAATTATTTGTTGCATTTGTCGCTGACTTTCAATATTCTGTTCTTGTGCTTATCTTTGCATTGACAACTGGGCCTCTAAAAAAATTTTTCACAAAGAGGGTGGTTAATCATTATTAATTTTATACTTACTTTACATTTTATCTCAATATTTATCCAACTGACTCGCAGGAAAGCGACGGAGGCGCTAACACATAAAGTATTGCGGAGATGTTTCTGGAGATGCTTCCGGAGATGCCAAGATATTGCTGTCCGCTTGTAATTTAATGAAAATATGACTGTAATTTAGAACTGCTTGCCAAGACCACCAAGCAGGGGAATATGCCGTAAAATGTCTTTCCCAAGGACACAATGGCGCGAGTGGGTTTTGGCCGACAAAAGTTTTATTATTCACGTTTTGATTAGATTGAGATAATTTAGCTACACGTTTATTTGCTGCTTCTAATTTTGCTTGCATTGCAGCTATTCACAGATACAATTGAGCCAAAAAACAACACGGAAAATTTCATTAGTACTAATATTCAAAACAAGCTTTATGTAAGTGTAGAAGGAGCAAAAGTATTAATGAAAAATAGTTCTAATTGTCAAATACAACTTTTTTCTTCAATGTGCGTTAATGTTAGATCTCTAGTAAATTCCATACATTGCACCAACTTTGAAGGACTGATAGCTACTTTGGGTTATAAGCCAGATGTAACTGGTATAACGGAAACTTGTGAAAGCATAAGTTAATCAGATCACTTTGAAAAATACTTCCTGGTTATATTTTTGTATCCAATCGCAGAAAAAAATATAAAGGTGGAAGTGCAGCTTTTTGTGTTAAACAGGACTTAAAGTTTTAAATTCTAACAGACCTAATGATGATGGAAGAAAAAATATTTGAATCTATCTTTATTGCTATACAATTTCAAAATAACCAGGCTGTATGTGGGAACATATACAGAGCTCCTCAAAAACAACAATAAATCATTTCTTGAGCTCACAATCATTTAGAAAAAACTTTAATTACAATAAACAAAACAAAATCAAAATGCTATCTTCATGATGACTTCAATTCAGATCTTTTTGTTTGAAATAACAAACATGTTGAATCATTCTCTGAGTTGATGCTTGAGTATAATTTTTATCCACTGATAAACAAACCAACAAGGGTATCCAATTCCAGCTGCTCTGCTATTGATCACGTATGGTGTAATTTGACTGATGCATCCATAAACAGTGCAATAATCACCCATAAAATCAGTGACCATCTACCCATTATGCAAGTTTCAAAAGTTGGTGAGCCTCTACTAAAAATGAAGTCTAATGCAGGGAGGGCATATACAACTAATAATTTAAAAAACTTTTCCGAATCTATCTCAAAAATTGATTCGTCCAAATTGTATACTATTTCCGGCACTGATAAAAGCTTTAAATTTTTTCAGAATAAAATCGATCATTTTGCAGAATATACAGTAGCTTTAAGCAAAAACAAATAAAAAGTATACAATTCAAATGTGCACGGTATGATAGAGAGCTTCTTCATTGAGCAAGAAAAAAGACAGATCATACAAACATTTTTTGAAAACAAAAACCTACTGTGCTAAAAAAAAAGTATCAAAAAATAAAAAAACTTTTACTTTTATTTAATAAACAACAAAAAGAAAATATTTATTTAAAACAAACTCAAGTCTCACACAAATAATATCAAAAAACTTGGCAAGTATTAAACAAATTAACAAGAAGAAATCTTTTCAAACTACAAACTACTTCTCTTTTACACAAAAATAAAACACTAACTGATAAGAGTGAAATTGCATTTAATAAACATTTTTCAAATGCAGCAGTTAAATTAGCTAAAATTTACCTTATTCTAATTCTCACTTTTTTAATTATTTAAAATCTTCTCATCTATCTTTAATATATATGTTTTTCCAACAAGTTTTTTGGAATTAAAAAGACTAATAGCAGAAATTAAACCAAAGATAACTGCTGGGTTTGATCAAATAGCACCTATTGTCTTGAGGTATCTTTCAGATGATGCATAATATGCTGTTAGCTGTATCTTCAATTTATCACTCCTTCATAAATTTCCAGATTTTTTCAAAAAAATAAAAATAGTTTCTATTTTGAAAAAGGTGATTAAAAAAATGTATCTAACTATCGGCCTATTAGCTTACTTTCATCGTTTTCAAAACTTATGAAAAAAATTATGTATAAAAGATTATACAACTTCTTGAAATGCTACAACCTTCTCAATGCAGAACAATTAGGATTTTGCCCAGAATATGCCACAAGTCATACTACCACACTACCACACAAGCAACGTAGGTGATACTTTTGAAAAAAACTGTTAACAACTGGTGTTTTTTTGGATCTTTCCAAAGCTTTTGACACTCTAGACCAGTGGTTCCCAACCTTTTTACACTGGGGACCGATAAAAATTTTAAAAAATGTTTGCGGACCGGCAACAAAAGATCCGTAGTGAGTAGAACATATATTTGTAACCTTTCTGTTAACCAAAGTTGTCGTTGCGTAACATACTGCAAGATTTTGGCATAAGCTATGTATTTAGGACGAAAAATTACAACAAAATGGAAATCAAATTAACTCAAACAACAAAATGTTAATTCATTTACATACAAAATCAATGTTAGTATAAAATTTGCTGCTGTTTCGCTGTCAGTATGCGATCCAAGCGAGGCATAAAAGAAGTTTCTGAAACACGTAGCTGTGCTTCGGCATCCAGCCGATTTCTTTGCTTTGTTTTAATTAAATTTAGCGATGAAAAAGATTTCTCGCATAAATAGCTAGTTGAAAATACCACCAACAATTTGGTTGCTTTGTGAGTTAGACACGAATATTCGTTTTCAAGAGATATCCAGAATTGCGACAATGATTTTTTTTTGTATCTGGACTGCAAAGTAGTGTCACAGCATAATTCAATCAGATTTTCTTTTTTATGGGGATTAAGGTCGCATGTGTTGACATCTTCGATGAAAGGATTGTTGATCCAAAGGTTTCCACGTCGAGGATCTTCGTGTTCCGGAAAATAATGGTCAAAACTGTTAGCCAACTCTTTTAAGTGTTGACTTACAATGCTCAGTAACTCTTTACAGTTAACATCAGCACTTGCCAAATACTCATTTAAAATTGAAAACATAATTGTATCTTCCTTTTGCACAAGACTATCCCAAAGTGCCAGCTTCTGTTTGAAAGCATCATTCTTTTTTCTCAGTACAAAGATACTCGTGCAAGGGCCTTGCAGAGAAGTATTAAGCTCGTTCAAACAGCCAAATATATCTGCCTAGTATAACAACCATATCTTACACAACCACATCTCATCTAACAAAAATTCTGCTAATGGGGAGTTCATTTCTCTCAAAAAGTGTTTTGTTTCTTCACGAAGTTCAAATAGGCGAGAAAGAACTCGTCCTCGTGACAGCCATCTTACTTCTGCATGGAGAAGAAGATGATCGTGCTGCGAATCCATACTTTCACACAATGCTTGGAAGAGTCTGGAGTTCAGAGGTCCACTTCTAATTGCATTAACAATTTTCACAGCGTTAGTAAGTACGTTTTTCAAATCAGGAGAAAGCTTCTTTGAAGTCAAATGTTCTCGGTGAATGATGCAGTGAGTAAACAGCATTTCTTTGTGCGCAACTTCTTTAATTTTTGCAACCACATCAGAGCGATAACCAGTCATGCTCGCAGCTCCATCAGTACATACTCCGACGCAATTTGCCCAGTTTATGTCTTTCTCACTAAAGTACGTGTTAAGAAGCCTAAATATTTCTGACCCGGTGGTACGTCCTGGTAAGTCAATGTAACAAAGAAGTTCTTCCTTAAAATCTGTTTTTCCCTTATAGCGCACGAAACATAGAATAATGGCACAATTACTCACGTCAGTTGACTCGTCGAGTTGAATAGCAAAATAGGGTGATTTCTTTACCTCCTCTATTACCTGCTGTTCAATGTCCATTGCAATATCTTCAATCCTTCGTTGAACTGTATTGTTGGAGAGTGGTATGCCATCAGATTTTCCAGCTGCTTCAGGACCCAAAATTTGTTCAGCCGCAGATAAGATGCACGGCTTTATTAACTCTTCCTCAATTGTATAGGGTTTTTTTGTTTTAGCTATTTGTAGGAAAATTAGGTAGGATGCATGTAAAAAAGATTTTTCGGTAGTTGTCATCTTTTTCATTTGTTTTTTTTGGTCATTCATATTAGAGCGTAGTCGTTCAAAATATTCAAGGGGCTTGTCTTTAAGATTGTTGTGTTTTGAATGGAAGTGACGAGCAAGTTTGGAAGGTTTCATAGCGTCATTTGAGAGAATTTGGGAGCACACTAAACATAAGGGCCGTGGCGGAGCTACAGTAAAACCAAGCTCCAAGTATTTTTATTGTATTGCCCGACAAATTCCCCTTTTCGTTTCTTACTTCCTCCTGTGACATTCGACTTATCTGCACATGTCCTTTTCGTAGTTTGCTCTACACTTACAGTAGCCCTACTAATACTAGCTTCATTTCCATTTTGAGAATTATCTGTTTCAGAAGTCTTAGTTTTATCCTTTTTGTTAAAATACACCATAATACCTTGTTGTTTTGTTGATTCCATACTAATCCTTCTGCAGTGTCACAGTACAAGCTATTACAGCATCTCAAAAGTAAAAAATTACTTTGCACAGCATTCCATCAATAAACTTTTAGAACGCTAGACGTAGTTTATGTCGAAGCAATTTTAACAAAATCACTTATGACGAAACAAAAGTTAGGTCAAACATGAATCTAGAAGGTAATCGGAATGTTAACTTGATTATTATTAAACAATTTTGCGGCATCAACGATGAAAAGCGAGATACGTCAGTTTTACTGCTGCAAATCGGCCAGGCGTAAAATGAGTTTTACAGAGAGTAACATCTTTGCAATGGTTATGATTCCATATTAAAATTATCTTGGCAGAAAATAAGATACTTCGCGGACGGGCGGTTGGGAACCACTGCTCTAGACTATGACATCCTATTTCATAAACTGAATTATTATGGAATTCGAAAAACTGCATTTGAATGGTTTAAAAGCTATCTATCAGCACGCACGCAACAGGTAAATTCAATAATTGTCTTTCTTCAACTACTTTATAAAACCAATCACCAGCTCGGTACCTCAAGGCTCAATTTTGGGTCCTCTTTTATTTATACTTTATGTTAACAATTTTAGAAACTGCTTAGATTTCAGAACAATTGTATCGTTTGCTGATGATAGTAACATCTTTATTACTGGTAAAAATATACAATTAGTCTATTCCGAAACTAATCTTGAACTTAAAAAAATTAATGAATGGATGACTGCGAATAAACTAACAGTAAATGCTGCAAAAACGAAATATCTACTTTTTACTCCGAGAAAAAGTAATAATTCCGTCGCAAATACATCTTTCAAAGTACATTTTAGAAATAATACTATTGAAAAAGTTTTATCAATTCGCTTTTTGGATGTAATAATTAATGAAAACTTAAGCTGGAAAGAGCACATGAATATGATAAAACCAAAAGTTCGTTCTTCTCTAGGAAGTATTATGCGTGTAAAATCGTGTTTTGCCACTAAAGCAATTCTAATTTTGTACAATTCATTATTATTAAGTCATTTAAGATATTGTATCACCAGCTGGTGCTATGGAAATCGCACAACAATCAATCAACTTCAACGTATTTGTAATAAATTTATTCGAGCTATGTATGGAATAAAATGGAGAGGTTGTGTAAAAAATGTTATGATTAAAAACAAGCTTTTAAATATTCAGCAGTTATACGAAAGTGAAATAGCAATTTTAACGTATAAATTTCAAAAACGCACTCTTCCTATTCCAATCCAACAATTATTTCAGCTTAGACCATGTCAAATTAAAACTAGAAGTGATAGTCAAATTATTTCTTCGTGTTTTAGAACAACAGTCTGCCAACAATCTATTTATTGGACCCCAAATTTGGAATACTTTGCCTCAAGAAATTAAAAACTGCTCTACATTAGCTTCTTTCAAAAACAAACAAAAAATTTATTATCTAACTGGCGCAATACCCGACGAATCTACGAAAATATAGCATATGCAATACCTGCAACATAGAAAAATTATTTCCTTGTTGCTGCTGTTTTCTTTTTATATTTCAGGTCATCGTCGATACCAATTCAACAATTCCACTCTACATACACCGGAACATTTGTTTAATCCCAAGTTGTATAAAATTAGTCTTGAAACTCGACAAACTTTTTTTCCTAACAATTGACCAGATAAAATAAGTTCAATACCGAACAACCTTGCTTCTATATGATACAACAGGTCACACTTTTCATCGATAATTAGCAAGTCACAACGTCAGCTCCTTTTGTTGCTTCTTCCTTTTTCTAACCCCGTCTTTCAACAACTCACAAACTGTTCAACATTTTGTTATTTTGTTCATGTGGCGGAGCAGAAATAAAAGAAAACTGAACTGAACTGAACTGAATGCTAGCAGAGTCTTAAAATAAACTCATACGAGTATTAGAACATTAAATTATGCGTTAAAAGAATTTTAAACTAAAATAAATATGTTACAAAAATAATTGTTATGTCTTGTCTGTAAATATTTTTCTCTTGGGTATGAGTGTAAACTGCATCCGGTGGTAAGCTCAACTGATAAGTCAGGATGAATAAGGGTACCCAATTATAACTTCTTCCAGTTCACCCTTGGGAAAGGTGTAGTACCTGAAAGCCTCCCTGTGCTGGGGTTACAAGCCATTAAATAATATCATAAAAATAAACAAGGCGGGGTTAATTTTTCTTTCACTATTTTTCTTTTTTGTTTTATACATTTATATATACATATACCCAGTGGCGGCTCGTACATAGGGGCCACAGGGGCCGGGCCCCACTAAAAATTTGATTTAATAATATGTGAATTTCTAAAGAGAAACCCTATATTAAATAACAAATGTTTACATGCGTGCCAAGATAACAGTTAACCGAAAAACAACGAGAAATATTTTCAAATGTTTTCTGAAGTCTCTTCAAAACGATCCAGAGGGGCCCACATATTCTGGCCCATTTACTTATATATATTTACATCTAAAGCCAACCAACTCACGCGCCGCGCTTTGTGAAGATTTTACTATGCAAGTCAATAGCACAAAATTGGGGCCAGCGATGTCTGGCCCAAACAGCGTAACTTATAAGCGGACGTTAGCTGCGCCTGTCCGTGTGCAGCCTTAAAGAATTAGTTATTATTCAGTTGATATTGGGTGATGTTGTGCATTGTTTTGTGAGACAGCAGTTTCTGCTTTTCAGCGCGTGTTTTTTCACAGCTGTGGTTGTTTATCAGTTATGTTCATTTTCATTTATGAATAACATGCTTAGTTTATTTATATTTTGTGTGATTTTCGTATTTCCAGATGAAAATAATTTAACTTCAAAAAAGCTATTCCAGTAAATGGTGTCAAATTACTCACTAGCGAATACTACAATATCGATATCGCGATTGCGAATATCGCATTTTTTGCTAAAAATTTATTTACCCCACCTTTAAATTTAGGTAGTCTACGAATGAAACTTTTTGACATTTCAATAATTGTTTTGCTGGCCCCACCATTAATGAAAGCCACGAGCCGCCACTGTTTATATATATATATATAATACGCTCGTATATATACAAGGGACAGTGCTGACAATTCGCTTTTGACAGTGCTCAATGATTTGAAGATCAGAGCAAAATTATCAATATATATATATCAAATTAAGTACAAACATTGCAAATAAAATTTATTTATTAAAATTCGCAACAGTCTGTTTCACCGTAAAAACGGCTCATTAGGCGATTATCTGAAATTAAAAGCAAAAACAAAAATAAATACAATAACCAAAATAAATAACCTGGAATAAATACTAATAGAATAAAAATGGAAAATTATACAAATTTCGTACAACTTGAAAAACTATAAACAGCTATACCGTATACAAATAAAATAATAACAAGCGCAACTATACAAACGTAAGAGGATTTTTAGTCATTGACAAGTGACGCGGTATAAATTTATAGAAATCGTTACTAATCAAAAATGAAAAAAGTTGTAAATGATAAAAAACCGGGTTCGATGCCTGGTAAAAATTATGATAAGTTTTTTTTAGTTTAAATTTGTTTTTATGGCGACATTTGCCTGAGAGTTTCGTTTTTTTTTTAAGTGTTATAGGTGGGTCTGCCAGGAGAATGGCTAGCTTTTCATCGAGGCAGAGATTACACCTGGCGGTACCGGGCCGATAGGTACTAGATCTGGCCGAAATGCTCCATTCAACATGAGGGTCTCTCCCATTGTCTATGGCTTCCCAGAAGGCTTTCGATAGCTCGGTGGTATATCTTTTTTGCTTGTTTTTGAAAGTCTGGCGATGGTTGTAAAAACGGGATATAATATATATATATATATTTTTTAGGTGATGCAACCATGCAAGCCGTTGTCTTAACTAGTGTAATTTATTGAGTTTTTGCATATTTCAACGTTGTTTTGTTTTGTTACATCTCCCTTTTTCCGTAGTGTAATTATATTCATGTAAGTACTTTTTTGACAAGTGGCGGAAGTAAAAAGCAACTGAACTAAAGCTCTCGTTTATTTTTCGCCATTTTTTTATCTTCAACCTTTTACAAAATCTCCAATCATTAACTTGCAGTATACTTCTATAATGGTTGATAAGCTTATTTTCTTTAAACAGATTTATAAGCTGACTGTCGACGACAGTGGCGTACGCAGAAAGTTTCCGAGAAGGGGCCAAAGTTTCGTCACAATCCTGTGACGTCACAAATCAACTTGGGGAGTGCCGAAGGCACGATCATTATAGAGTGGTCCGGGGGTATACCCCGGAAAAATTTTGCAAAATTACACCTAAAAATACGCATTTTCGTGCATTCTGAAAGGAAGTTTTAGTATAACGCTTTTACGAGACTTATTAGAAGAATAAAATCGTAAAATGAAAATTAAGCATAAAACAAAGTCAATTTATTTTAAATTAAGGCGACGGTTTCCTTTTGCAAATTGGTCAATCATTTGACTATAATCAAGTTTGATGTCGTTGTTTATATACGAAAGAGCAGTGACGGATATTCAAAGTTAGGGGCCCGAGGCAAGGATTCCCAAAAATTGGTGTTCTCTAAAAAAAAGGGGCTTTGATCTCGTATTTCCCTTTTTTTTCCCAAAAATCATAGTGATCTCTTAAAAAAAAAATCTTCGCCTCAAATCAATCTCCTATTTCTGTATTTTTCTCCCAAAATCATCGTGATCCTTAAAAAAATTTTTTTTGATAAATGTCTTACTTTAACCAGATAGTTCAGTCCAGATTTCTACCAGTAAGTGGTCTGAGCGACAAGTGGCTTTTCACAGGAAAATCGAAATCCAGGGCGAACCCCGAATACTCGCGAAAAACCAGCTTTGCTTTTGCTAAAACTGCTTGATTTTGCTTTACAGTTTTTCATTTTAGGGTCTGAGGGGGGCCATGGCGCAATGGCCTTGCCCTCGGTACGCTAGTCATCGACGACGCCATGTTATGACTTTCACTAGTATCTGCAGTTAGCTCTTATATTTACACGGAATTACACGAATGTTATACAAACACAAGATCTATGCGGAAAAAATAAAAGTTTATCACGCAGTTAACCACACTTATCAAACCATAGAGAAGAAAGCAGTAGAACCGTGCGCTATGACGTCATATAATATAATAAATGTGTATATTTTAATGACTGAAAATTGGACTGACTGACTTCATCACAGAAAAAAATCTGATCTCTTTAAACAGTAAAAACAAACTTGTACTGATTGCATAGCAACAACAACAACAATTGTTATTATTGTACATCTATAAAGTGATTATTAACCAAATCTCCACAACACAATTAACTGAGCAAAATAAGATTAATCTCAAGAATTAACTGACTTCATAATGTTCCAACAATTTCTGTCATAACTGTAAGATTTTAAGCTCAATGCTTTTCGTTTCGCCCTTTCGTTTTGCTTTTTTTTGTTCATTCCCGCAAAGTGATCTAAATGTTTTATTCAAACGCATCTCTCGTAATGAATTTTAATTTTTATTGTTTTGGCCTTTTTTCTTTCTTTCTTCGCCATGAGGCGATTTAAACTCACTTGTAATTCGTCCACCAACAAAGTACAATATACGTGTTTAAATTTAGACCAAAAAGTACTTTAAGCAATCAGCTTCGTTTTAGTGCAAAAGATTTCTATTTTTTGTTATTTCTTCAATTTTTTAATGTGTTTTAAGTTTGGTAAATTCTATTTGAATAAGTTATATAAACAAAGTATAGTGAATATTTGAATTGAAATTTGGATTCATTCTGGAACTTTATCGTGATCAATGCTAAACTGACGGCATGCGGTATCGTGGCCCAACAAGCCTGATAAATTTATTTGTTATATCGTTTTTGTGACTATACCAATAGCTAAATAATTGTTCTTTAATAATTGTCGTAAATTCTTAATTACTTCATTGATATATTAAATACTTCTGTGCTTAAGGAAGAACTGTACGCACATACATTCGTATATTGTTGTGTCTCATTGTTATCGAGTGCTATACCCCGTACGCGTGCTTCAACAAGAAGGTTAACCACAGTTTATGTCGATTGAATCATCATTTATTTAAATAGACTCTCTACGATAATGCAGTGGCCCATGGGCTGTCGCCGTTAAAATAGTTCATTCAAAAAACTACAACAACAATTGCAAAACCTAAGACCTAAACATTAATAGAAAAAAAGTTGCAGTGTTTCAATTTTAGTTATCACAAAAATGAAGATAAGGAAAATTCAAATATTATAGATCTTGTGAAAGATAAACCATTAAGCCTATCTTAATTTTTAATAAATAAATAAAAATAAAATTTAGTTTTTCATTTAATTCAGTTCAATATATATATGTTTCTAAAAAAAAAAAATTAAGTTCGTTTTTGAGCAACTGAGTCTAAAAATACAATATTTGATTATAGCAATATAAGCTAAAAATATTCGATAGATAATTTTTTTTTATAAAATAAATCAAGAACACTTTCCTACTTTATTGAATATTGACTTTATTTAATATTTAACTCAATAGAGTAAAAGAGTGCAATTGATTTATTTATAAAGTAAATTATCTATCGAATATTTTCAGCTTATATATTTTTATAATCGAAAACAGTATTTATAAGATTTTTAGTAAAAAAACATAAATATGCAATGCAAGGATGGAATAATGTTAAATAAAACTTTAAACAGAAGAACAGTTCAAAACAAAAAATACAAATTGTTGCAATAAACTTAAAACTGAAATTGTTAAAAATATTTTTAACAATTATTTCAGAAAATGTTTAGACATGACTTCCAAACTAATAATGGTGGAGTAGAGCTATTGGTTGAAAACAAAGCAGCACTTGCTTCTATGCGTAGCTCTATTAAATTGAACAATTAACATTATACTGTATCCCTCCCATGAAAAAACAGTAATGTTAATTTATCAAATAAACGACAAGGCATATTATCTATTTGCAAAAATGTTTTCTAAAAGACTCTAATTTTTACAAGCTGTGTAAAGCAAAAATGAAAGTTTTTGTGATTAATGGTCATGCTCGTAAAATCCCAGATGACGACCTGCAACCAGGACCAAGAACATGGTATTTTTCTCACCATGCAACGGGGAACAAATTTAGGATCGTGTTTGATTGTGGGGCTAGTTTTAAAGGGCCTTTTCTTATGACAACCTTCTCCAAGGGCCCAACTTGACTGGCAATTTGCTTGGGGTTCTTACCCGCTTTAGAGAGGGTCCCATTGCCGTCATTGCTGATATACGTGCCATGTTTCATCAATTTAAAGTTAGTCCTGAAGACAAAGATAGCCTGCGTTTCTTCTGGTGGGACAACAATGATATTGCGTTCCCCCCTAAAGAATGCCAAATTCAGGTTCATTTGTGTGGAGCCACGTCCTCCCTTAGCTGCTGTAGTTTTGCTCTTCGTCAGGTTGGTATTGACAACTTGGCTAATGCTGACTCTGATGTTTTGAGTTGCCTAAAAAGAAATTTTTATGTTGACGATTTTCTGAAGTCATTTTGTAAGAAAGATGATGCCATTCGCATTATTGCACAGCTGACAGCCTCTCTTGAAGAGGGAGGATTTCATCTGACAAAATTCTCATCTTCTCATATGCAAATTTTCTCTGTGTTACTAAATTCTGATTTTTTCTCAACCATGTTGGAGTTAAATCTTTGCACAGCTAAAACAAAAGTGCTGGGATTAATTTGGAATGCTACAGTGGATAAACTAGAAGTTAAAGTGAAAGTAAAGTATAAGCCATTAACTCGTCATGGCATCTTTTTTATGGTCAGATAGCTTTTTGACACCATTGGTTTCCTGCAACCATTTGTTCTTCCAGTTAAGCTACTGATGCAAGAGTTATGTCATTTGGATCTTGGTTGGGATGTTGATATTCCCCTAGATAAGAAACTGTCTTAGTGCAATTAGCTCGATATGCTTAACTCCTTGGAAAAATTCTGCTACCGTCAATGTCTTTGGCCACATAAGTTTAAACCTGTCACATATGAGTTGCATTGTTTCTGTAATGCTTGTACTTTGGTTATAGTGCTGCAGTTTATCTTTGAACAATCGATAAAACGGTTTGGTTCATGTCAGCTTTGTCATGGGTAAGTCAAGGGTGGCACCCTTAAAACCTATCACTATCGCCAGGCTAGAGTGAATACTGAATAGCCGTAGTCATTGGAATCGATAAAATACAATTTATCAAACGTGAAACTGATTTAAGCATTTCTCGTGTTCGATATTGGACTGATTCAACCTCAGTGCTAAAGGACATCTTTAATAAAACCAAAAAGTTTTATGTGTTTGTAGCAAACACGATTTTCCGGATTCAGGAGGCTTCTAACCCATCACAGCAGAGGTATGTTGACACTAAATTAAATCCAGCTGACCTCGGATCACGAGGCTTATCGCCGAACCAAGGCGGCAGAGTTGTGGTTTAATGGTCCTCCGTTTCTAAAAGAGGGCGAAAATTGCTAACCCATACCTCGCGAAGACTGCTTTCAGATTTCCGATTTAGATCAGGAGGTAAAATTTAGTAGGCCTACAAAGGTTTGCTTGACCACAAATGTTGACACAAAAGGTTCCATGCAACCTACTTCACGACTCTTACACTACTTCTCTTGTTTAAGAGAACTGACTAGAGCAGTTGCGTGGTTTAATCGATTTGAAATATACTTGTGCAAAAAAGCTACAGGTGATACGCGTTGGCCTATGTCTCTTCGAACCTCCGAAATTGATTCTGCTTTAATTGGAATTGTCAAGTGCATCCAAAAACAACAGTTTCCTGAAGAAATGCAACATTTTCAAAATTTTTTTTAGCCTGTCTTCTAGGCCACATTCTAAAAGGGTACTCCAGCCTTAGAAAGTTTAGTCTCTTTGTTGCCTATGGGGTGCTCCAGTGTGTTGATTGAATCAAGTTATAGCGTTGATTTCGCTTTGCAGTGTGGCAAAGCGTGGAATAGAAATTTCGTCGGCCGAGACTTTTGTAATAGTGTACATTCGTTCTTATTAGAGACAGTGGTCTCTGTTTGTATGTGAAGAAGAGTTTTCAACGGATCAATCAGAGCTTTCGTTCAAACCAACTGTATAAAACCGTCAGGCTCCTGGTAGACTACTTCTTGAGCCAGAATAAAATAAAATTTAGACACAGCTTTGTTTCAGCGCAGGTATTCGGCTTACCTAGCTCAACTGGTTCTTTAGGATTTCCGAACAGAGTCTGTGACAGTAACGGTCATAGTGGGATGCTTTACACTCTTTCCGATATCCCGGGATAGGTTTTGGATCATTAATGGCAATGCCACTGTTCGTAGAGTTCTGCACGGTTGCTACAAATGCTGTCTGTTGAACGCTGCTCCCGGTGAACAAGTATGTCCACCTTGCCTGAATTCAGGGTCTCTTCTGGGCGCCCGGTTTTTACTTGTGTAGGATTGGAATATGCGGGTCCTATTTTTTTAAGGTCTGAGGGTCTCTTGCTAAACGCTATTTATGTGTATTCACTTGTATAGCTACTCCCGCGGTACACTTAGAGATTGCTCACTCAACACCCAGTCATGTCTACAAGCTCTCCAAAGGTTCATTGGCCGCCGCGGTCCGCCTAGGGATGTTTATTCGATAATGGCAGTAACTTCGTCGGAGCGGCCCGTGAATTAAAAGAACCTGTTTCAAAGTGGAACCAGTCTCTCATCAACAAAACCCTGTGGCAGAAAAGGATTTCGTGGCACTTCAATCCTCCGGCGGCAAGCTACCAAGACGGGGTCTAAGAGAGTCATTCGTTCTGTACGACGCACCTTGACAGCGCTGACCGGAGAACGTGTACTTACCGATGAATGTTTGTTGACTTTCGTTACTGAGGTCAAACGTATACTCAACGATGGGCCGATTACGGCAGTCAGCTCCGAATCACGTGACATAAAAGCACTCACGCCGAACTCTCTCCTGTTGGGCAGCATTAATCCTGTCGTTCCGCCTAACGTTTTCATCAAGGCTGATGGTTACCGCAATTTTTGGAAGCTGGTCCATTGGCTTGCGGACGAATTCTGGAGATGATGGCTCAAGTCCTACCTTCCTCAACTGCAATAGCGCCAGAAGTGGTTGAAGCCACATCGTAACCTCGCTTCCGGTGATCTGTGCGCGAACAGTGTAGCAACCCGTGAACAGTGTAGAAGAGGCCAATGGCCCAAGGCCACCGTAGAAGAGGTCTAACCAGGAAATGACGGATATGTCCGCATCGCAAAGGTCAAGACTGCATCGTCGACGTTTAAACGCGATGTTCGCAAACTGAGCTTGTTGGAATGCGCCGAATGACAGACGCCAAACATTCTGTTAATTTCAACGCAAAACCAATTTGATGTTTCGTTGTGTGTTTAGGATATAAATCAGGGGCGTCCAACCTTTTTTGATCCGAGGGCCATTTTGGCTCACCAAAAATATTGGCGGGCCAAATAAATAAAACGCCCCAATTTTTGTCCCAAAATTGTAGTGATCTCTAAGAAAAAGGTCTTCAATTTGAATCATTTCCCGATTTTCTGAATTTCCTTCCTTGTTTTCAAAAAAAAGATCTTCACTACAAATCAATCTCGGATTTTATGATTTTTTTTGAAAACTAGCGATCTCGGAAAAAACAAAATAAAAGGAGGTCTGTACATGGAATCTGTCTTCGATTCTAGATGGATTTCTGCTGAAATGGGCGAGACAGAGCTCTTCGAAAAATATTGCGCGGGCCACAGGTTGGACGCTGCTGGTGTAAATAGTTGTTTGTATTTCGTGCTACGGTTAGCCTTTTTTTTGTTGAAATAATTACTTAATATAATACTTAATCGTAATTATTTGGGGCCGGTATGTAACGGCTAATCTTGTCCCTTTCGTTTTTATAAACATGCAATCTTCCCGGATGTAGACAGGCTTCTTCCGTGTGTAAAAACTAGTTTATTTAATTTTTGCTGGAGGTCAAACTTGTGGTAGAAGTAATCGTGATCCAGTGTAATCAAGGTAATTGTCTTTTAATTATTATTTATTTTTTGTGGAGTTACAGATAATCTTTTTTTTAAAATCGTGGTTTTAAATTTGTAACGTGATCATGCTACTGGTTAATCTATTTTTCTGGTTCGTTGACTGTATACCCTGGAGGATCAGGTGGCTGGTGTACCTAGAGTGAGCTTGTTAGGTTACTACATAAGACACGCATTTAAGTCCGACCTGTGTCTTATTTAAATAGGTCTATACGAGTTTTTGGCTAGCTTGTATACATTGTGTCGTAATAATGACGTCACAGCGCTTGAAGCGCTGTACTACTCTTCAATTTCTGCACGTACTTTTTTATGTGTCAGTTCACAATTGTAACTGTCAAATGCGCACCTCTAATGTTCAGTTGTTGCTTACGAGTTAGTACTAAATTATTACTTATAATTGCAGGTTATTTTCATGTTATGTGATGTGTCATTATAAGTTTAATAAAACCAAGTAAATTGTCTAAAATTCTGGTTTATAACACATTGCATTTAAGAAAAAAACTTTTTGGTCTCGTATAGGTCGGGCCGTATTGTCGTTTAGTAGCCTGTGTTAGGCCCCCTCTTTTATTTATTTCGAATATACTTACCCTGGTGGATCAGGTGGCTGGTGTACCTACGATGACCTTATGAGGTTACTACATAAGACACGCATTTAAGCCCGACCCGTCTCTTGTTCAAATAGGTCCATACATGTTGTTGGCTTGCTCGTATACAGCTACTCATTGAATTGTAAAACTTCGACAAGCAATAAGCTACTTTCGTATCACTGAATCCTTTTTTAATGAAGCAAATCAAATGCACTACATTTTTAAGCGCTCTCCAAATTGAAATATCAATAAAAATAAATGAATCAAAATCGAAACTGCTAGCCAACAATATATAGAGAGTAGGCTGCAATCTTATTGTATCATAGTCTACTATATATTTATTTTCTTGACTCGCAGAATAAAGTCTGAAGCATTAGGTTTAAGAAGACGCGAGTAAACTTTTTTTTTGGCAGTTTATAAAAATAACAATACTTATCAAAAATATTTTAATGCTGTGAGTGTGTGTATGGAACGAAGGTAAACAGTTTAAAAAAAAAGTAAACAAAACATTTTTTGATAACTAGTTGCTACATAAAGGCTCGTTCTCATTACGAGCGTGGAATGGAGTATTATTTGTTTCTTTCATTGATTTTTTGCTTCGCTTAGCGCTTTAACGCAGATAGAACAATAAAATAAAGAAAGAATGCTTAATTCTACGCTCGTAGAAAAACGGACCTTAACAAAAATATTTACTTTCAATGGGAAATCAGTGTAATAGTATAGTGTGTATAATTAAACAAAATTTAAGCTTATAGGTACTTGAACTTGCTGGTAATTTTTCATATTTGTTGATAAAGATAATACCTAAATCATCAGAATAAAAAAAACATTAAAATTATCTTTAGCAGATTTAGAAAGCTAAGCTTTATCAAGCATTTAGCAAGTTTATGGCAATGGATTTATAGAATTATTTCTAATCTTTAGTTTGACTACTGATTTATAACTACTGAAAATTCTTTGGTAGCACTAAAAAACAGAGCAATTGAAAAAACGAAAATATTTCAAATCTTTGTAAAGTGAAAAAAATTGCTAAAGTACTGTGATATCAACATTATAAAAAGTTTTAGGTTGTTGCAAAATTACTAATCAAAAATTCAAATTAAAATACCGTAGCAAATATATATGTGAGATTTTACAAAAAATTTTACTTTGATCTTTTTAAAATATTGTAGGTTCAAATTTGTCGTTTGCTTTTCAAAATTTTTGTTGATCTTTATTTTGAAAATGGAAAAATATTAAAAATTTTGGAGATTTTTAAATATTAATCATTTGGTTATCGCAACTTTATTATGTGTCTTTTTGTACTTTTTTTTACTGTTTGGTTTCTAAGAGTTTTTTTAGTATTGAAAGCGTGATAAGTCATGAATATTCGTTGTTTTTTATGAGCTTTGTCAAAACTCAACTTGCCTTTCTCTTTTCAACTTAAAGGGGCTTTCTAATAACTAATTTTACGACAATTATATTTGATTTAAATCGCTATCGGGAAAACATGATATTCCAGACAATTGGTTATAAGTCGGTTCTTATAAACCAACATTAACCTTTCGCACACTTAAAAAACTTAAAGGTCACAGTTTTGATTTTTTTCAATTGACGGTTTTTTTCATGTTGTTTTGAATTATAATTATTGCTATTAGGCCTACCAACTTCTAGATTTTTTCGGCGAGGATTTGAACAATGCCGCTATAAAAGCTAGATAAGAGCAATAGTAAAAAGCAAATAAATCTAACTTTCATTTTTAAGAAGCTTTTACGATAGTATTTCAAAATTTGACAACATTTACAACGTTAAGGAACAAAAATAAAATGAAAATGAATTTCGCGCACACAAATTCTTTTATAAAAAATAATTTAAAAATACATTATCGTTGTATTTATTCAAACCAGGTAAGAGAAAGATAAAGTCGAACTAAGATTTTTTAGATCCATTTGGAAAAAGTAGTTCTAGCAGAAGTTAGTATAATATTTATTTGGAATCACTACCTGGAAGTTTGGGCCTTTGTCAAAAGATAACGTAATCAATCTGCAACATTATTTGGCAGAAATGTTTAATGGGGCATTCGCTTTTTTTCAACGATAATTAATCCAGTATTATTTAGTTTTTGAATTTTTTTAAATTTCTTTTTATCATCTCGTTGTAGTAATCTGGAAAGGTAGGAGAAATTTCGGTATTGGTCAAGTATGCAGTCTACCTAATCCTAACCCTCCACCATCTGGTTGAGTATATGCAGTCTACAATCTTTATGAGGTCTGCTATCTGATTTAGTAGATCAGGGTTAGAATTAGGTAGACTGCATACTTAACTAGTACCAAAATATCTATGCCACACTATCTTTACGAGAAGTTATAAATGATACTTGTGTTTGTATCGTTATTAACAAATAAACAAATACATGTAAATACCAAATTGCTGAATGAATTTTAGTATTTTGGTATCTTCAAAAATTGTTCGACGGCTACTTAACAATAGGTTTTCCTGCAAATCCAAGAAATAAATAATTTGGGGAATATAAAATTGCCCAATAAATTTTTTTTAATTTAACAATTTAATAAATATTAAGCTGTTTTTAATTGTTACCGTTTCATTTGAATTGATTTTTCTATTCGATCATTTAAAGTGAAATAAAGTAAAAATAAACGTTAATTACCGTGCTATATCCAATAAAACAAAAGTGCTTTGAACCCAAAAAGCACTAAAAGATCTTTTGAACCAGTTGAGCTATAACGCAAAATTAGAGGCTTTCTACTGACACGCGATTATAAACTTTTATGATTTCATAAAAAATTGGAATTTCTTTGGGGAATTTTGCCTGGCGGACACAAATCGAAAAAAATAGTTGGGCACCGTAAAGTTGAAACATTTTGCGATGAAGCGACATGATTGAATGATACTCTGTATGAGGTTTTTGGTAATTCTATTTTTGGCAAGTTAATATTTTTAATCAAAGCCAGGTTCGAATCAAAGGTTTTGCATTAAACTTTTACACAGGCTATCTTGTCGGATTTCAAACAGTTGAATTATTTTGCCACTAAAAACCAAGGACGATGAAAAAATCATTTAAATGAAATTATCACAAAAAACAACTTGATTTAATTTTTTGAACAATTGTAGGCCAGCTTAAGCTTATTGCACTGCATCAATCAACTAATTTTTGTGTTTTAAATAAGCCATATTGAAAATCTGGTGTCAAAACTGATCTATACAGTACTTTTAAAGTAATCCAATTTAAATTATATAGCACCAATCAATACACTTCAATATTATAGGACAACTTTTTTTACTCAAATAGAATATGCTTTCTCGTAACCAGAGCCGTGAATAAGCTGTTTTTTTACAGTTTAAACTAGCCTAAGTATAAAAAACGGCCTGGTAACGTTTGTCATTGAATTACTAGGATAAATCATTTTGGTAATTTTTATCAAATACTTTGAAGGTTATAACGGCGTGGATGGGTACGAATCTGTTAACCTATATAAACTTTTCTTAAATGAAAACAAACTTTCAATTTTTCCTTACTTCGACATCTTTCTTTAGGCCGACGACTTCAATTTTGGCGGGGCCTGATGAGCTAGCCACTTCAACTCTGCCATTCAGGCCCGCCAGAAAGAAAAAATGATCAATCGTCTAGAACAGTTCAGAACATGAACCGCAGATATTTTAGGTACACGTGTGCAAAATTTTAGGAATTTCTACCGGTAAATCAAAAAATTCTTTTTGCAATCTTAAACTCAATGAAACCCTATAACTACTGCCAAAATCTCTGTTCTGTGTCTCCTGCACGGTTTTCCATAGTTTTACCTACGTCTTCCTTCAGCCGATCGTCTGCTCATTGCTCACTGCAAAGCAATCTAATTTTTAGCCGATAAATCAACCATAAATAAGTTTTTTTCTACTCATAACTGTACGAATCGGGGGCTAAAAGGCAATTACCCCCCCGAATGGGTTCCCCTGCTAAAATTCGGGCAGAATCAAATTTTATCTTCCTGCGAAAAAGCATTTGGTGAATCAATGCATACCAATCTGTAGTTTCAAATCAAAGCATGGATTGATTTCCAGTGTATACTAATATGAACTAAAATCAATCATTTTATAAAAAAGACATTGGTTTTTCATCTTTGTAATCGAAAGACTGAACGTAAGTTTAATGTATACAACAAAAACAAAATCCAAAAGATCTTTTTAGACAAAACTGGACAGATTGCTCATATTTCGTTCGAGACATTGCATAGCAATCTATCCCGCACATTGCTGAAGAGACTTGACACTACGTACAATTTTTCTAATTTTGGTCTCTCGTTAAGCTGAGTGTTGCAAACCAGTCAGGTGTGCCAAACAGCCGTTTTATTGAGATTGTCTCAAAAACGTTAGAGCATTGTGCATGTATGCATGTAACCTGGACCCATTTTCCTAAGAAAATAAAAAAGTGATTTTCACTTTCTAGAGTTTGATTACTACCATACTAAGTTACATTGCTTCTGTTAAAAGAAAATTTTTTATTTTAAATTAAATGTATGCATGCTTTTGGGGAAGTAAAAATCAAAGGCGTCCAAGTTGAATTTATTTTTATTTGAGAAAAGCATGAAAATTAAAAATTTTAAAAACATATATTAAACATTTCTTTTTTTAATTTTTGTATTAGTTATTTTGTAGAAAGTAAAATGTATCGTTACAACTTTAGGTTAAAATGGTAGTCAAAGTCTTCAACTCTGTTCAGTTTGAGTTCAAAGTGAGCAAAAAAATTTGATCAGAATGAACAAATAAAAAATTCAAACGATAAGGTCCGGCAGAGGACAATTATTTTAATTTGGAATTTCTTTCAATTTTTTCAAAAGGTGAAAAAGCAAAGAGCCTATGATTGTGTTTTTAAATGAAAAAAAATCTGAGAAATACCTCGATATATTTGTTGTTCTCTGAGAATGCACTGAATCGCCATTCAGAAAACTTTTAACAGTGGATCCAAGGCTCAGAAAATCGTCATATCAATATCAAAACAGAAGATGTCATGGATCTCAAAAAACTTACCTCATCGAAATTTGTAAAATCGAAGTTTATTTAAAATTTGAATTATAATACAATAATACAATTCGGGTTAAAACGTTGTCAGTCTAATTTAAAAGTCAAAAAACTAAAAAAAAATAAAAAACTCCACATATCCAAAATCACAATCACCATATTAGTTTAAAATCTATTATGTAGCTTTAAACTTTTAATAAACTTTAATTAATTTTAAACTATATTTTAAACTGAAATTGATTTTTATTATTTTATAGCGTTAAATTTTTGGAATTTTTCAATAGTGACTTTTGTGAAATCCAGGACATCTTCTGTTTTGATATTAATAATTACCTAAATATGGGGTTGTCTTCTATTTGTCTTTTAACGCTATTCCAAAGCGGTTCACTGTAATTTCATCGCAGTAATCTCATCGTGGTAATTTTATCAAGGTGATTTTACGGCAAGGAAATTTCATCGTCGGTAATTACATCGCATAGAAATTTCATCGCAGTGTTTTTGACTGCAGGGCATTTTTGGAATAAAAAAGGATGATAATAAACAATATTTCCAGTAAAGGTTTAATTCAAGCATAAAATAATGCAAAACGCTTTACTAAAATCTCCCCCAAAAACAAAAGACCCTTTAAAGATTAAAATAGGATAGTCTAGTTATACTCTAAAAACATCAATGAGTTGTCTTATAGTCAAAACGATAAGTTATTGGCAATTCCTCGCAAGTAGTCTAGAATACTTCTATTTTCAAAATTATTTATTATTTTTTGTATCCTTAATGTGGTGAATTACTGCGATGAAATTACTGCGAGGAAATTACCGGATACCTTCCAAACCACAGTGATGGTTTTGCATGTTTAATTAGATTGGAGTACAAACGCTCTACGTTTTTTTTAAAACGATTTTTACTTAAATAGCAATTACCAATGTCAAAGGTCAAACCTATCTTTGCGATTTCGCACTAAGTTAGAGGTGGGCGAACTACAATCCATTTCAATAATCAATTCGGCCCGCCACTCATTTAACAACAATGTGGTGGTGGAAACGGCTCGCATTGCCCACTCTGACACTATAGATGATCTCAAAAAGGCAAACTGTAAAACTGCCCGTATATTTTAACTCATATAACTATTTTACTGTAGCGACCAACATTCTTTCTTAAGATTTTTTTAATATTTTGAAACAATATGCTAATTTACAGCTGTTTTTGCAAAAACTAATGTAATAAAAAAAATTACGCTTCAATCAGAGAGGTATAGATGTTTTTTTTGTTAGTGCGTCATGAAAAATATGTAAGGCTAATTATGTCAAAAATTGTCTTCACCAGACAATTTCTACGACAGTGCGATGGGTTGGATAATTGTTTTATGCAAAATTTTGCACGCAAAAATAATAAATCTTTACCCGATTTGATTAATTCCATCTCACCACAGGCTTAAAAATTGAAAAAAAACTAAATCCAAAATCACATCGAACAAAAAAGCTTTTCAATTATTTTATAGTTTATATAACAAAAACTACATATTAAAAAAACGTCCGCATCAAAGCCAGATAGTTTTGCAACATTATCACAAAAACGACATTTGGTTCTAGACATATTAACTCAGAGTTTCTGTGGCTAATTTTACTTAAATTAAATTTTTATGCCTACATTTACAAAATGTTGTTATTAATTTGAATTCTAAAGACCTATCATGCCGTTTTTGCAGATGCTACAAGTGCTTATTATATTTATACGTTTATTATAAAAGGTTGGAGCCGTTTTAATAAGTGTAACTTTGTTAAAACAATTAAAACTATTACTATTTATCTATAAAAATAAAAAAGTTTTTTCGATTCTGAAACGTTGAAACAGTCACCGCCGCTTGCATAATCATAAGTAGAAGCACATACGCGCACTGTTTTATTAATAAAATAACTGATTCATTTACATTCAGATAGTAAGTTAAATAAAAAATCTAATTTGGGAAAATTGATAGCATTCATTAAAAGTTTTTAATTTTAGTATCGCTCCTTTACAACTTTTAACTCATCAAACAGCAAATAATCTCTAAATAAAAAACTGAAAACCAAATAAAAAATTTTATCCAGACAGGAATATCTTGTTATTCCTGAAAACAGGTCGGGGTGATTGCTTGACGGCTACCCTAAATATAGCGCCTCCGACATGAGGATAAATAGAGATGAAAACAAAAAAATCAAACACGTTTTAGCAATTCAAAATTTGTCGCCGTGTTCATCTATTCACTCCGAATCAGACACAAACAGAAGTGGCCCGAGTGTTTTACTACCACAAGCTGCTGTACTTTCGGATTAGATACTGGCAAAAATATTGCTGAACCACCATTGGGTATTGTTATCCAAAATCCTCAGAACTTGTACGCCAGTCGGTGCTTGATGTATCGGACACACTAATAAAACATGGTCTACATTTTGTTAATGGTGCTGCACTTGCTATGCAATTAATGAACAGACCTCAGTTGTGCGTGGACAAATTAAACGGACCCAAAACTAGTCCGTGGGAAATTGAGTTAGACCCCAGCTGCTCAGGGCAATCCCTTTTAATAAGTCTACTTCCGGCTCAGGAAATGATATAATGGAGCTCTGATGTACTTTCACAGTACCTCGTGTTCTATATATAATTTGTCTACTGGCAGCGCAGATGCTTAATTTGTCAAAGTTGTCTAGTAGTTTCTGTACAGCCGGCTCAGATAAGCGTCTGAAGCATTATGAACAAGGTCCTAAGTGCTACGGTTAGCCAAGAAGAATGTCGTTTCTAGTCGGTAAAACTTGGCTGGCTGGATGCCAGCGAGAAAGTGGTAGATGGAACGCGGCCATTTAGTAACAATTCGCCCGGCGTTAACGAGTTTGTGCGTTGCCACTGTTAAGCAGTACTCAGCTGTAGAAAAAACTAGCAATAGACCAGTTGTGCGCAGTGTTTTGGCATCAACACCCAACTGCGAGCTATTTAAAATTTATGTTCTATCATAACGACATAAAATTGTAATGAAGTATAAATCAGCACATTAGAGATTCAGCAAATTGACATAACCTGGTTTTTTAAATTCATGATTGTTTTAACGTTTCTTGGGGATTTAAGAAAGTTTTTCCTTGTTAAAATGTTCTTAAATTTTTAGAAGAAATGAAATAGAAATGTCAATATGCATTGATTTTCAATGCTACAGAAATTTTGCATCATCGTATGAAGATTTTATGAATGCTGGGAAACAATTATACCACTTAATTGTTTGGAACGCATTTACTCCTATAATTTGAAATTAGTTTTTTTTGCATTTTTGATCGCTTTTTTACCGTTATCAAATCAGTTTTACACAACGAAAGAATTAAAATAAATCTATTCAAGCTACAATCCGAAGTACAGCAATTCTTTAGCAAAAAATAATAAATTGAAATTTTTTTGGTTTAAAAAAAATTAGTTCTATTGCAATCTAGAAAACCCAAAAAAATGTAATTAATATTTTCAATAATTGTTTTTAAAATGAAATCTAAAATTACAAATTTTTTTTTTGTAATATTTCATTCTTATCAAGTTTTCTGGTAAATAAGTATAATTTCAAGTAAAAATATTTCATTTTTATAGCTAAAGCTGTTCGTAGAACAAGGTCTAAATATAATTCGGTTCAATATCGTTCATTATGTAAAGATTTTTGAAAGCTCTGTAATTGAGATGTTAGAGACCAAGACAATACACATTAGAGCCAGTTAAAATAAAAGCCATAAAAAAAGGACAAAAAAGTAAATTTGCTTTGGTTTTGAAAGTTGACAAAAAAAAAGAAACTTTTTTATTTTCTACACATAAACGATAGTTTTCTAGCAGTTATTTATATTATCTACGATAAAAAAACAAATTTTAAAAATGCACTTGTTTTCAACTGATTTTTACTTATCTTTTTGCCTCAAGAGGGCGCTAAAATTTTGAAAATGCCTTTTTCATTTTATTTTTTGCTGACTAATTTAAGATAATCCTTGTATTACTTATAAATCGAATTGACGTGATGAGTGATAATCAGTTATCGCTTTGCATTTTCAGAAAATGATCTCGTAAAAAAACTACTAATATAAATCGCAATGGCTGCAATGCATTGCGTCATACGACAGTGCTGTTGTTTAAAGATGAGTTAGCTTCGTGATTGACAAACGCACTGAAGCATTTAACTTCTGAATTTATCAAGTTAAAGAAGTAAAATTAGTATATACACGAGCAGAGTATTCGCTTATTCATTTGTAATTCTTTTGTCGAAAACTATTGTAGAACTGTTTTTTGACTTAATCAACAACAATAATAAAAAGTCTATTCTTTTTAACTCTGTTTATTCAATTTTATAGATTTAAATCATTGCTGATCGTGTGAAAATTGCAACATCAATAACTACTTCTGTACTTCATTAGAAAAATTACACATGTCTTTCCGGATTTGAATATTGTCTCTGTTCGTGATTTGCAAATCTGTAGGATAATTGATGTCTAACCTTATAACTTTTACCAAATTTGGATTAATCGCGTTAAAGCAATCACGATAAAATCATACAAATTACATTTCGTGTTGTAAAAAATTATTTGAAAAATATCAATCTATCTTTTTCATTGTAACTTTTCAATCATAATCGTTTAATTCGATGTAAACGTTTTTATCATTTTTGTCATGCGAAAGATAAACAGCGAAAGTATATGCGGTTAAAATATGTTCCATTAGATAAAATTATGTACTAGGTAAAATATTAGATAAGTGTATTGTCATGCAAAAGATAAACAGCAGTTATAAACATTTTAAAAAAATGCAGTTTTGCTGTATTAAAACTAAGATGCAAAGCTACTAATTTTCATAAATTCATATAACAATATATTTTTAGAGTTTTTTTAAATTTATATTAGCACAGAAAAAAAATTATGTTGATAAGCTTTAAGTTTTTTTTTTTTTTCATGATGGTTATCTTTTTTACAAACTTTATTTGTGTTCAAGAAACAAATGGGAAATCGCTTGAAACAAGTAAGCTTTTAATGCTAAACAATAACAACGCAACTTTTCTTTTTTTGCAAAATTAAATGTGATAACAATAAAGCCTAGACCAGGCTTTATTGTTATCACATTTAACTAGCTTAGCTTTAGTCTACTTAACTTTTTTGTTTATTAAATTTTGCACCGCGAAAGAAGGAATTTTTTTGCAAGTAAGCGCACGTTGGTAATATACGCAAGGTATAAACTTGAGCTATCATGCAGATGAGCCAGGCGCTGCTAACTTTTTCTTTCAAGTTGCAGTGAAAAAAAAGCAGGCATACCCACGCAGTCTATATCTTAAATTAACTTTATTTCAAGCAAAAAAACAATAATTTGGTTTATTCTTTGTTGCGTAAAAAATATTCTTTCTTCAACTCATTAGTAAAAAATTGAAAAAAGTTTTTATTTAATTTTGTTTCTTCTGAAAAAAATTCATAAAGCAATGGACAAGTGCACTGTCGACTGCCAACTGACAATAAATTATTCATTCATAAAAATGATAAAAAGACACTGATCACTACTTAGAAGTTAGTACTACTTTGTACAAAATATACGACAAAAAAATAAACACAAATATTTGGTTATTACCAAAAATATCACGTGAAACGAAAAATTTAACAAAAGATAGATTAATTCATAATTTTTGAAAAATAAAATTAGCTTTTCTTCGATTCTTATTTATCTTTGAAATTTAAAAGATAGAAATGCTTGCGGTGTAACTATTTTAGTCGCAATCAAAGCACAAGTTTAATCGGCACACATTTATAAAAACTTCTAAAAAATTATACTATGTTATAAATATCAAAGCATTTTTATTGTTTTTGTTTAAAAAAGCAGTTCTTTTAAATTACGCGTGTAGAAGCAAGTTACATATTACACTATTTGAATTATTGCGAGAGAAAATTGAAATTCATATTGTTTGTCAATTTCATACCCAAGCACTAAACAGCTAAAATGCAGCAATTTCTAGATTCGTATCAAGAAAGAATGATGAAAATGCTTGAAGAAACCAGTCGCAAATTGTTCATAGAAATAGTGCCAAACTTTCTTAACTGCATTGAAGTGGTCATCAGAAAAGGCTTGGCGGGAAAAGATAATAATTTCTTGAAATAACTTTTTTAAAAATTTGAAATTTTACTCAAGAATCTTTAAGTCCAATCTTAGATAAAAGCAATAAATATTGAAATTACCGGCATTGTCATCAAGAAACCAATCAGAAATGAGCACTAATTTGGAACGAAAATGAAAAATTTCAAAAACCTTGATTTTTTTAAAGAAAAGTTTGGCTCTATTTCTATGAATAATTTGCCGATGATTTCTTGTAAGGCTTATTATTACCTATGTACATGGCTTACTTAACTTGGAGAGTCTGCCTTGCAAGAAAAAATTAGAATGGTTACTTTTTCACTGTTAGCAATTGTTACGTCACTGTCGCTAATGTGTTTGTGTTCAAGACACTTGTGTTGATCGGGTCAGCAAGCTTGTTTTTGTTAAACTATATTAATTAAAGCTTATATGTTTTCATTTCAGGAATAAAAAAACTATAATTTAAAAACTAAGCTAGTTTGGTATTTTTTAAATTAAGAACAGTGAAAAAAGTATCATTTAAAACTACGAAAGTTTGATGGTTATTTTGCTCAAAACAGTTTTGATCTCATTTTACATCGTGACTGCATTTTGCATTATAACCTTTCTATGAAATTTATGTTCTATTAAAGTGATAAATAAGCAAAAAACAGAAAAGATAATTAAACATAAAAAATGAATACATAAAGTACGAGGAAAAAACATTTTATTTTAACCTTATTTATTCACACTTCTTTGTGCAAATAATTTGAGTTGAGACGTTATTTGCAAAATCCATAGACAAAAAGAATAATATTTAATTAACAAACCATTACCTTCAAGTTGCAATTTCTTAAGAGTTAATTTTAAAGCCGAAAGATTGAAATATTTATTTAGATTGAGTAGTTAGTATAGATTAGGGGTTTTTAAAAAGGCCACGAGTCATTTACGGGGGGGCCACGAGCAGAGGCCCTTTTTTTTGTCTTCACTAGTCTTTTGGAAGAAAAATAAATAACTTAAAGAACTTAAAGGCAGTTTCCAAGTGATGACCTTTTTTTATTTATTTTCTGGGCTTCACTTGACGTGCGGTACAAAAATAAAGAAATCAGAGACAGTTTCAAAGCGATGACCCTTTTTTTTAGTTTTCATTTAACTTTTAGAACAATATTTTAGGCAGGGGGACACCAGTGTTGAGAGTCTCTAAAAATGGAAACGAACCACGAAAATATGAGAACCACTGGTATAGATTCTAAAAAACAGTAATTCGAGATACCAACCTTAATTATACTTCTTTTACAACACCTCTATACTATTAAACAATTCTCGTAGGTATTAGAATTAAAAAAGATGTCGTGTTCAATATTAGCTGAGTTGTGCATTGCAAAACTATACATAAACTGAAGGAGAAGAACATTGCACACTAGATTAGAACTTTCCACACTGTGTACCGAGAAAAAAATTAAAGTTTCGCGAAATTTTTATATTTTAACAGAAAGTCATAAAGCTTTAATCTACAGACTCATGTGTTCCATGTAGTTTTGGTATTGCTAAAAATCTTCAATACAGATTGTTTCAATAAAAATGTAATAGGTAAGAGAACGAATGGCATAAAATTGTTTGTTTTCTAGACGTAAACAAACAGCTTTGTCTAAACGAAGCAACTTGATATTAAAGATATGCAAAAAAATGTTTGTGCAAACAATGAGGAAGTGCTATCAAAACAGTTTAAAATACTGTAGTTTTTTTGTAATCTTTTTAGTATCGCGTACCAGAAAAGTTGTATGACAACTACTGTGGCACAGCACTACTTGCCGGCGAAAGCCTATTTCATACACTCTTCAACTCTATATACTGAAATAATATATAATAATAGCAACACTTCGCTTTGTTAAAATATGTATTATAATTTATATATTAAATCTACATACTGAAATAATATTTAATATATAATTGCAGCAACACTTCACTTTGTTAAAAGAATCTATATACATATATTAATTTATATTTAAAATATATTCTAACACTTCACTTTGTCAAAATATGTGTTATAATTTATATATTAAATCTACATACTGAAATAATATTTAATATATAATAGCAGCAACACTTCACTTTGTTAAAAGAATCTATATATATATATTATAATATTTAATATATATTATACTCTATATTTAACATATATTTTAGCACATCACTTTGTTAAAATATATATTATAAATTATGCACAACTGCAAACTGCAAATTGCTCTTTAGAAGAGTGCTCAATGACTTCAATAGTCAGAGCAATTATTCCAATTAAACAGAACAAAAATATTAAAAAAACATTTTATTAAAATAGTCCCAATAGATTGTTTCGTCTGTGCGGCTCATTAGGGGACACAACATCTAAAAAAAGCAATACTAGTTACATTAAACAAAAATAAAATAAACAAATTTTAAAGTTAAAACAAATATTACGCTTTAGATAAAAACTTACATTTTAAAAGAATGACTTAACAAGAAATTTGTGCTTAAATTATAATTTATATAGGCTATTAAATCTATGTAGTGAAATGATATTTAATATATAATAACAGTAACACTTTACTTTGTTAAAAGAACATGCAACATTAAATTGAAGGCAAAGTCTTACTTTACTTATACATCTTTTTGAAGAAAAACAAAGTAGCTTTCCACTGCTAGCATCAATTTTAACTGACAACAAAAATCATTCAAAATAAAAGAATTTCTACTTGCACCTACCAAATTGAAATACTGTAGTAAAAAGTGTATAGCCCGCCCGAAAGAGCTTTGTTGCTCACCAGTAGGTCGCGGCAGATAAATAAATATTTTTAGACTTGGTAGCAGAAAAACAATTAATGAAATTAAGTATGGATTTCTCCTGGCAACTAAAACACAAAAAAATAAACGACATGAGACCCCTGATATTTCTAAACAAGCCGTTCATATTATACGGTCGTTCACAACAACTTACTTAGAGTATATAAATCTGCTTCTTCTTCTCTAAGAAACCATAGGGGTTAGAAAGTGTGGAGTAGAAACTGAGGAGTGTTTTTCAGACATTCCACTCTGTATCAAAACAATTTCTGTACGCATACAAGTACACTCTTTAACTAGATGTTGTTGTTATTATATTTTAAATATTATTTCAGTGTGTAGACTCGAAGTGTGTATCAAATAGGTTTTTGCCGTTATTCATTCAATGTTTTTTATTCAAGGCTAGATTTTCAAGATTAAAAAAATTTTTTTTAATACTGGTTTCTGATTGGTTTATTTTAACAATGCCGTTACTTTCGAAGTTCATTACTCCTCTTCAACTTTGGAATTGTAGATTATTGTTAGAAATTCCAAATTTCTAAAAGAGTTACTTCACGCAATTCTCGTCTTTTCCTGCTTGGTTTTTTCCGATGACTATTTTAAAACAGTTGAAGGATAGTCTGACGCTATTCCTCAGAATAATTAGCTGCTGATTTCTTAATTTTTTTCATACTTTTCTTTTACCAATTCATTATACGAATCTTATTGCTGCTTTTTGGCTATTTGATTCTTGGAAATTAAATTGACTACCAATTTTTTTTCATTTTTTCTTGATGTAATAATGATATCAAACGAATTTAAACTGATCAATTGTAAAATTCTTTGTCATAGCAAAACTTGTTGCAGCTGTTGCCGCGAGATAAGCGAAAAGGGACCCTTTTAATTTTTTCTCTCCAAGGCAGACTGTTCGGTCGTGTTGTTAAGTAGGCCATGCTTACGTATTCTTCGGTTTGTGGGAGATTATTTTTATCTTATTTTACTTCTGTCGGCGTTCTTTGCAAAATTGTGTTTGTCGCTTGTTTGTTTGTCAAATAACTATTATTTTTATATATAGAGTACATATGTTTTTGTTGTTTAGTCTAATATTATGAGTAAAGTAATCTTGATTTTTTAAAATTCTAATGAAAAAAGATTTTTTGGCTCGGGATGTTTTGTTTTTTGCAGAACATGAGTCCAAATGGTTGTTTGAGTAGTTACGATTGCCTTCTCCTGATCTAACCCAAACATATTTTTGAGGTTCATATAAATATCAAAACAAATGCAAACAAAATTATATTGCCTATATTTACGTTGCAATTTTAATTTTGACATCTTGAAAGATAGCACTCTTTAAAAAATAGAGTATAAACTCTTTTAAAAAATGCTTTAAATAAAACAGCCTCGTTTTTATTTTTGCATGGCCATTCTGCCTTTTTTATAAATTTTTTTTCATTTTTTTTGTTATAACAAATATGTCGGATTTTAGATGACTCTCAGAAGACTCATTGAAAAAAAATTTTTTAGCCTCCAAATTATCGCTTTGGATTTTTGTGAAACCAAAAATCAGAAAGCATTTTTAGATCTCCAAATCATTTTATTTTATTTTGAATTTTTAATGAATTTCAGTTTTGCCACAATAAAATAAGGTCAGTTTGATATTGAGATTAATTGAAAAGTTCATTCCAACCTTTAGCAAAATAATGAAAGCAATCGACGAATACTTAAAAATGACGCTAGCGCACAATCTAGCAAGAGTAAAAATCTGTATTATTTATTTTATCTCTGTATTTATCCTCTTCACTCGCAGAAAAGGGACCGAGGTGCTAATACATAGGGAAACAATTACTCCGACCTGCTTCCGGAGATGGCAAGATATGCTGTCCGCTTGAAATTTAATAAAAATATGACTGAAATTTAGAACTGCTTGCCAAGTCCACCAAGCAAGAGAAAGAGCCATAAAGTGTCTTTCTCAAGAATGCAACGGATTGGTGCGAGCAGGTTTTGAACCAAGGTTTTGAACCAGGTCGATCAACATCCCAGCAATCTAACCACTCGACGAGGCTGCCACTCGACCAGATGACGTGTAAAGAGCTGAGATTGGTAGCTGCTCACTTAATAATTGCTTCAATTAACCTTTTTGTTAATTACTTGACAAATGCCGTGTGCATAGGTAATAGCAGTAACGTTTTTAAACAAATTGAAATTTGTCCAGGTTTTACGAGACGCAAACAATGCAAATAAATCAAAAAGATATTTGCATCAAAATCAAATCAAAAAGATAAAGCACCGGTACAAAAATTTTCTCTATTTATATTTTGTTTTGCTATCATTGAACCAATTCACAAAACTTTTGTGAATTTATCACTTTTGCTTGGATAAATTGCAACAGAGCAACAAGAACTTTTGTTACGATTGTCGGTGTCAAATTGCCAGTGATTTTAGATTGCCGATGTAGGTCGAGTGAAACAATTTATTTCCCGATTAAGAGTTAATTAAACAATTTTTTTATTATTTATTTCTTATTTGTCGTTAAAAAAGAAAAATTTAATTGCCTTAATAGGCTTATACAGTACATAGTTTTTTTTATTTATCTAAGATTTTTAATAACTATGTAAAAGGTAAATTTCAAAGTAATTTAAAAAGTGCCAAACTAATTGAATAGCAAATAGTTTTCTTTTGGTTTTATTTGGAAAATGATTCTGAATTAATCAACAATAATGAAATTTGTAAAGAATATGAAAAAATTGAATAAAAAGAGGCTAACAATAAAGTTTTATGTCCTTAAAGTTGTTTGAGAAAATAGCTGGGGCTGTATGAGACTAATAAACACTAATGTGTCTCCATTGATTTGATAGTAAATTTTGTATTAGCAATTAACCGAAATCAATTTTCGACAATCAAGTGTTTTGCATGTTATATAAACTATTTATTTAACCATAAAAACTTAAAAGAAGAAAAAAATGTGCACTAAAGTTCACTGAGTTATTGTTATTATTATACGCACAACTTTTGTAAACTGCTGCTTACTTCGTCAAGTGCAACGGAATAAAGATAAAAATGAAATCCAAAATAAAATTTACACCAACAGCATTAAACGTAATGCAGAGACAAATAGTGACGTTATGAAATAAAAAAAATATTTGTTAAAAAAGACTGAGGTCATTAGAATACGGCTGTACGGGAAATTACACTAATTTAAAAAAGATACAAATGTGCGAGAAAACGGCATGCAAACATAAAACCGTGCAAAATAAATAAAAAATCATAAATGGCGCTCACGTTTACACAAATAAATATTACAGATAATAGGAAATAAACGAGTAATCTCTATTTCAGAGGTTTTCGGACTGGGGATAGTTTGGCTTTTTACTAGGGGTCGCGAGAGCTTTTGATAAACACCATAAAAAATAAAAACTATCACAAAAACCTAAAGCAAAATAACATTCATAGTTATCATTTTAGTATTTACTTAAAGTTATATATCAATATTTAATTTATGGTTACTATAATAAAGCTAACCGGCAAAAATACTACTTTAAATTAATTTCAAAGCAGTTATCAACCTTGCAATTAAATATCAATGATTTATTTACGTCATTGTACAAGAAAGAATAAGTTAATTACAATTTCATCGAGGGTTATTGAAAAGCGAATCTTGAAACAGACAGTAAAATTGCTGAGTACGCACAGACAAATTTAAACAATGAAAGAATCATTGCAGGAAGCATTTTCTATGCAGCCTATGGAGGCTTGTAAAAAATAATGACAAGCAAATTGGTTCGTACCCACCTTCCCCGTGGTCAAAGCTATGTAGCTGAAAGTCAGAGGGAAGGATATTAACGCACTGATTCGTCGGATAAAAGACCCGGACTAGGTATCCGCGCTTTTCAGTGCACGAATTATAGATGACATGAAGTCAGGGCCGTAACTTCGTCAGGTGGGGCTCCGGTGCAAACATCTATTATGGGGACTCATTTTTTTCTGTACTTAATATTCAATTGAGCTACTTTTCTCAACACAAGAATCATTGACGACACCGGGTAATAAAAAAATTTTTTAATTGAAATAATGTGTCAAAAAAGCATTCAGCTGAACAAGTAAAAGAGGCTAAAGCTAAGTTTACTGTGCCTGCAAATGAAAAACTATAATTGGAATAAAATTTCGCCAAGGTTGCATGGTTCAACGTAATTTTTGTAATTACAATGTATTCAAATCGAAATAATAATAAGGATTTCGTGGGGGGCAGGCTGCAACAACAATTTTTTGATTGTTTAATAAAAGTTTAATCAAATAAACGTCCCAAAACAAAATCATTTTATAATGACAAAAAAATTATGTGCAACCTTTGGAGGCAAGGTGTTTGTGAACACTATTAACAATATTTCAGCAAAGTGGAGATATGCTATGCAATGCGGATAAATTGTTCAACCCAAAAAGAATTTACCTACAATACACTGACATCACCACTAAAGACACAAAGTAACAAAACACAATACGTTGAGTATAGGCTACCGGTACCATAATTTACTTGGGGATGGTTGGAAACTTGAAATTTTTCCGTCTTGCTTTTGCACTAGCGTACTACTGGATAACTTTTTTAAAATCGAAATTTTTAGCTCGTCCATTTTCTATCGATAGCAGAGCCAAACTGCTAAGTCTCTCTTTTGAACATGGAGCTTCGAAGAAAGTTTTTGATCAGTTTGAGTTTAGAAAAAGACCTTTCTGCCGTAGCAACTGTTACAGGTACTGTCATGTACATCATGTATGCCTTACAAACGTCAGGGTAAGTTGTGGCAAGTGATGCATTTTCAACAATCAAAAATGAAGCCATTTCTTTAGCAGATTTTAAATGGGCAACCTTTTCTCTAAACGGCGTTTTGATGGAGAGCATTTGGCTAGGAAACAACGGAGAGAAGTTATCAGAAAATTTGTCTAATTTTCTTGTTTCAACCTCAAGATCCAGATGAGAAACATTTGATAAAAACTTGGTTCCAAAACTTGATATGACGTCACCACTGATTTCATTCCCTCAAAGCGATTAATTAGTTGGCAAGAAAGTATGTCCATCATCGGAAGAAACACAGTTACGCAAAATCGCTTCTTAGGATCGCTTGACGTTATTTTTTCGGATATTTCATCAAAGTAGGCTTTTGTTTTCTTTGCTCTTTTGTTTAAAAACTGTCTTGGCAAACCCCATGTAGAAGCAATAGTGGAAGCTTTGTTTAGTACTGCGTCAAAACTCCTTCTGAGTTAAGCAATGTCTTCAGCAGCAGTTTGCAGAAGTTTATGGGCAGAAATTAAGTCAATTGTTTTACACTGCATAGCTTTCGAAGGAATGTTGACGATCTGCAAAATCTTGCATTGCACAACCAGCATGCATACAAAGTCAAAGTTTTCTATTTGTTACTTTATTGCCATAGCTTCATCTGTTTCATTCGAAGTAGGCTTTCGTTTTCTCTGCTCTTTTGTTTAAAAACTGTCTTGGCAAACCCCATGTAGAAGCAATAGTGGAAGCAATTATCTAAACCTAGGATGGCAAACGTGATTGAAACCGTCGCGGTTCAAAGCCTACTCTCGCCATTCTATTGTGTCCTTGAGAAAAACAATTTACGGCATTTTCCCCTGTTTGGTGGTCTTACTAAGCAGTCCTAAATTTCTATCATAAAGAGAAAAAATATCCAAAAAATTTTTTCCAGGGTGCAATATTTTGGCACCTCCAAAAGCAGATCAATGTAATAGCTTGACAGTTTCTTTAAGTGGCACAGATAATTTCCAATATGTCAGGAAGTCAGGAGGATAAAAATAAAAATAAAATAATAATATTAAAGGTAAATAAATAATTTTAATTGTTTTTTTATGTGAATATTTGAAAGTGACACCTTTTTCTGTTGTTTTCGGTCTTTCATTTGTAAAAGACATCACGAATTATAGTGATCGTGTTTTCGACTTTCAACCGCCTTCCATAACACATTTTTGCAAACACCATTGTATGAATTTAATTGCTTAAAACAAAATACCAAACTGCTAATAAGATAAAATAGAAAAAGAGAAAAATAACTAAAAGCTACATAGCTATAGGAGTAGTATAAAAAGAAAAACCAGCTAGTTGTTTAAGCAGCTTTTACTTGTTTGTATAATTCGTCATTATTTCTAATCTTTTTTAGGTGAGTAATTAGACTAATTCTATTCTATGTAAACCAAACATAGCCAACAAATGCAACACACTAATACAGATAACCGAATCAATTAAATATTGGTAAAGCTTTGGTTTAAAGTACATTCCACTACGGCACATTCCAGCGCGGTAAATTCTACCGTAAATTCTACCACCACGGTAGCCTATATTTTATCACGGTATATTCCACCACGTTATCACACTATGTTGATTGTTTATTTTATTTGTTCATTGTTGTTGATTTATAACGCTATAATTTGCCAAGTACGGAGTACAGTAGCTAACAAATGCATTTACTACCCTAATTCTAACCCCAACTCTCTAACGCTAACCCCTTATCCTAACTCTAACTCTAAACCTAACAACTAACCCCTAATCCTAACCCTAACCCTAATTCTAACAACGTATATTTTACCACGGGGTCTAACCCCAACTACCTACCAAATTTAGGTAGTTGGGGTTAGACCCCGTGGTAAAATATACGTTGTTAGAATTTACCTAGATTGGAATATACCGGGGTGGAATTTACCGCTCACCCAAGTTTCAACTATTTTTGTGATGGCGTGCCTTTAGCATTTTTGAGTTTTGAAAAAAATTTTTATGAATATTCATAAAAAATTTTTTTATTGCTTTTATCAACATTGTTAACCAGCGTGGTTTGTATGTTTCGGCTTTCTCCTGCTCTAGTTGAGCAGGTTTTGAAAGCGTGTTGTTTTATGATGCAATCACACTTGAGTAAAGCTCTTTTTGACAGGATAGAGGTGCTTGTTTAATTAAAATATAATCTTAGATTTTTTAAAAAATAAAAATTTATTGTTTTTGGAATAATTAAAAACAGACTATATTTTGGTAAAATTTTTTGATTTCGATCTCGGTCTTGGTCTCGGAAAAACTATCGAGTCTCAATCTCGGTCTCGACGTTTGTGGTCTCGACTACATCTTGTTATCCTTTGAAAGTTCTTCACTGGATCCGCAAAAAGTTAAGTTGCACTTTGCTAACATCAATGTAACGTTCACTAGTCTTTCCAAAACATTTTGCGAAAAATTTGTTTTTTTTAGCAAAGACTCGTGCAACGCTTCTTCTATTGTGCCCCTGTTTCTCCATTGCAGATATATGACACACACCTCCGCATGATGTGTGGAGGTTTTATGGTTTCAAATTCGTTGCCATAAATGCCTCCAGTATTTAAACCTGTTGTACCTCAAGGGTTTTGAAATGCGTAAGAAGTCCCTGGAGAGACATTTTCATGAGAAAATAACCAGCAGGGATGGCAGTAAACACGGTCCATGCTTGATGAATAACATAACCAATATCTTCGTAGTATCTTCGTAGTAGACTTGATTGTGTTACATAATGGTAATAATTTGTTAAAAATAAACGACCGCTTAGGAGCAGAACTTTAGGGAAAGATCCTTTAGGTTGTTTGGGGCCTGCTGCAATAAATGCTTTCTTGATCTCTAAGTTTACAATAATGGTGGGAAAGTCGTCATTCTTGTTTGCATCTGATCTATCTTTCGTAGTATCGAAATTTTCTTCATTGGTATTATTGTTGAAACTGTTAACGTCAACAAGTTGGGGAGTAGATTCTGTCTCACGAATGCTGACGTTTTGCTCATCCGCTTTGGATGTTTCTGGTCGAGTTAGTCATGAACTCAGTCGCTGAGAGTTTCTGGCTGTCTCAGCTATTTTTATCCTCTTAGCTTGTCTCTTTGTGCTCCGCTTTGATAATTTCTTTTCATATTAAATTGCAATCAACTAGAGTTTTACAATGTTGGTACTCAAAACCTAAAAAGTTTAATAAAATTTAGACAATGTTTAGTAAATTTAATGTAACAAACTCTCTTTGTTATTGTTTTTCTGGCTTACGAAACAATACTGCTGCGCAGTATTTTTTTAAGGCGTTTTGAGGAACCGAAACGGTCTCTCAAAATCTGCTTCCACAATAGTGTAAACAAAGCTAAGTACACTCAGGAACAATAGGAAAAAAAATTAGCGGTCTTTCAAAATTGCTTAGAGGTTTCTCAAGCCAAACCTTAAAAAAACACTGCTGCTGCAAGCGTAAGGACTACGGTATGTCTAACAAAAAGGATTAAAATTGAAAGCTTAAACCTAACTTTTCAATCACTTAAATCACAAATTCTTTCAACAAAAGAAGTTTATTGACAGAAATCACAAATTTGATCACTCACTAATACAGTGGTTCTCAATTGGGGGTGCTCGCACCCTCTGGGGGTGCGAGAAGGGACTTTTTGGGGTGCGAACTTCTCTTCTCAACTTCTCTTCTCTACAAACAACAATACATCAAATGGTGCAAGGGGGTGCAAAAATGATTTTTCCTTCCTTACGGGGTGCGGACTTCAAAATGAATTGAGAACCGCTGCACTAATAGAATTACGTCTAGCACCTGATGGCAAAACTAAATCTACGTAGCTTATTCAAATAGAATAATCACTATTCTCACAAACTAAGGCGTTAGATCTTACTAACCCTTAAAACTCTAACTCCTGTCACAAAACAGTAACAAAACAAAACGCTGACTTTCACGGCACAAATTACGAATTTGCCAATTTATATGAAGCGGCCAAAATTTACCAGAAAAAATTAGCAATTTCGAAAACATATTATATTTTCTTAATTATTTTACGACGATACAAGTCAGCCAGAGAGTTAGTGTTACGTCGGAAAGCACTAAGTTAAAAGGCTGGTAAACAAGTTATGTAACATGGGGTACTACTAAGTTACTGGATTATGGTGGAAAATGGTAGAATTATCTCGAAATCATGACGTGACATTACGTATGACTTACATCATAAAGCAAAACTTATTAACAATTACAAGGTAAAATAAAGCGGATAAACATGATGCTACATGATTATTATAGCTTAAACTTATTTTACTAAACAGACTAGAGTGGAGGTAGCGCACCGATTACGTCATGAATTTAGGTCACTTAAAATGAATACGTCACAATCGAAAATTTAAATATATTAAGAAATACTTCAAATAAATTAGATGGTTAAATATAAATTGCGTGAAGTAAAAGATTTTTCTTCCCAAAGCTTTTCATCTGACACTCTTCAGGGGAAATCATCAGAATGAAGTAGAATTGAAACCGAACTGAGTTATAAAGGGGAATTAGTTCGGTTTCAATTCTGCTTCATTCTGACAATTTCCCCTGAAGAGTGTCAGATTAAAAGCTTTGGGAAGAAAAATCTTTTACTTCACGCAATCTTCAAATTCTGTACCACCAAACGTCTATTTAAATATAAATTAAAATTATTGATGAAGTGTGATATTTAATAATAATAAGTTTACTCGAGCTTTTAACGAAAATATTTTACAATAACATGTAGCAATGCAGGGCCTCTTCGTGCTGGAGCCCCGATACATTGCATGCGCTGCACCAGCGATAGTTACGGCCTTGCATGAAGTACTGTGAGAATTCATCCCGGCTCCGTGCTTTCATACCGACCACCAGTACTAGGCTTGTTGGAATAGGCTTGCCCCGAACAACTTTAGTTAAGCTAAATCGCCCTCGCACGGGTATTAAAAAATTCCATTCGTCCATGCACAAATGGGGTTTGGCTTCCTTATCTCATTGGCAGTGCAGCGACTCTGAACAAATCGCAGACCACGTCCCAACAGCGTGCCCTATACATCAGGCATCACACGGAGCACGAGGTCTGACGGTTTTAAATGACGAAACCCGATGCTGGCTTAATAACATCACTGCCAGCATGTGATCCGGGAAGTACAGCAGCCTGGGGTAGTAAAAGGATAAACCCTCGGCCCCAGTCCTGTTCGTATCTGACCAGAAGTGGATGCTCTTCCAAACGACAAAATTTACGAACAAGCAAACGAAGAAAATTACGAACAAGTAGAATCGATGATTTTGAAAAAATAAATATTTGTTTGATATTTTGGAGTTTTTAATTTTGAGACCTGCATATATAATTACTTCCTCTGAAAAATTAGTTTTTTTGCATATTCATCACTTTTGATGACGTTACCCAAAGATGAAAAAGTTACGGTTTGGGTACGGGTGGTTTTGTTATAATGCTATAATGCGTCATATAGAAAAGTTATTGACTTCTTACGTTAACTCGCTGGAAAGATCTGAGGCGTTAAACTTAAAGAAATCGTTAAGCGATTACCCAGACCCGCTTTTAAAACTGCCAGTATATTTATGTCCGGTTACAATATTTCAATCTGTATTTTCAGTTTTTTACAGTGATATGAGTAAAATTTTAAGCCGCGTGGTTGGTTAAGTATTAGAACAGTGTTTCTCAAGTCTGTTTTTCGGCGACCAAAAATCGCTAAAAAAACGATTTGCAAAGCTGTATACGACCCAAGTAAATTTGACTGAACGTAGTGAAAACGTAGTGTTCTCTAAAAAAAAAAAAGGTCTTCACCTCGAATCTGCTTTTGATTTCTTGTCTTCATCTCCTAAATCTAGTGTTCTCTAAAAAAAGTCTTCACCTTGAATCTGATTCCGGTTCTCTTCATTTTCCACAACCCTTCGCGATCCATCCGCATAGCCTTGGCGACCCACTTTTCGGTCGCGACCCATGGTTTGAGAAACACTGTGTTAGAAAGTCCATCCGTATTGATGAAGAATTCATTGCAGCTTTGTTAATATGTTTAATTGAGATGATGCTACTCAAGTTTCAGTTACAAAAGGAATCTTTAAAAATTTATTGTTTAAAGATAAGATAAAGATAAGACTTTGTCTGCATATTGGCCAGCAATGACTTCCTCCATATCCCAGAGTTGTAAAAATCCATTCGACTTTTGATACCTTTTCTGTCAGAGTGGCATGTCTTAATTGTTGAGAGTAAAGAAAAAGATCAAGAATAAAATAATAGTAGGGCCAAATTTATGTTGTGTTTTAACAACAACAACAACGACAATAGAAGAATTTTTTGCCAAAATGCAACACCGGTCTCCCGCTGATGTTGTTTTATATAAGAGTGGAATATGAATTTCTATTCCACAGATTGTTTGTTTATTTGTAATATTTTTGTTAATGAGCTTCACACATGCATTAGGTAGCCTGCGAACGCCTAAACAAAAGGAAGCCAAAGTGGGTCGCGGTATGAAAAAGGTTGAAAACAACTGGCGTATGTAACCTTTATAACGAAGTCAAATTTAAAAACTGTTTTTGTTCTTCGACTTCCCGTTGTAGTTTTGTTGTACTTTTGACTTTTTTTATAACTGCAAATCTAAGATTTTCCAACGTGACTTTTTTTATAACTGTAAATCTAAGATTTTTCAACATGTGATCCGGTTCATTAAAATGTGCGTCTACAGGTTTTTTTCTATTGTGTTTAATGTCGCTCCTGTGTCCACTCATCCGTTGTCTTAATGAATTGCTTGTTTCTCCGATGTAAATTACTTTTCACCAGAGATTACAAGAAATTGCATAAATAAGGTTAAATGAATTGAAATTGAAATTTTCAAAGATTTTTATAGATACTTCGTTAGCACCAATTATAATAGAATCGGTATTTATGTTAAGACGAAAATGTCATTTAAGAGATTTACAGAGAAAGGTGCCGTGGTGAGAATTTCGTTTGGTGGAGAGGCAGAGGTAAGTAAAAGTTTGAGGTTAGAAGGTTGACGATATGCTTAAGAAAGAGTTGGAAAGATTTTGTAAAAAAAGGGCCTTTGTTTGGTAAATGTTGCAGATTTTTGCCGATTTTGTTGATTGATTTAAGATATAGATAGTAAGTAAGGACTAGAGGCATACAATCTGATTCTGATTTAGGTTGGCATTTAAGAAAGGCTTTTCGGAGAATAGACATGGCCTTATTTATTTGGTTTCTGACAATTCTAGGTTTGCAGTCAAGTGCGACAAACGCATTTTTTAATGTCGTCAATTGCAAATTTAAATTTTTGGTATCAGAGAAAATCTGCTTGAAGCGCAGAGGTTGGATATATATTTTCGAGGCTGTGGGTGATGTGAACTAATGGGGAGTTAATAGGTTTGGAAATGGGTAGGTTTTCTACATAAGAAAGTATGGAGTGTGTTGTATTGAAGTCTTACAATCTAGGAAGTTAATCTCTTCAGTTGTATGGTTTATTGTAAAATTAATGTACTAATTTTCCATAATAAAATTTTTGTGAAATTGTTCTAATTCTTCTTCTCCGTATGTCCATAACATAAAGATGTCATCAATGTTTCTAAGGTATAGTGAGCGCTTATTTTGAGTAATTTGCAAAATGTTTTCTTCTAGGTTAGCCATAAAAATATTAGCTTATTTAAAAGCCATTTAGATACGCATTGCAGTACCTTTAGTTGTAAAAATTGTTACTTTCCAAAATTAAAATAGTTGTGCTGTAAAATAAATTCAATTGATTGAATAGTGATGTCAGTTAATTAAATGTTTAAAAGTCTGTTCTTTCAGGCTTTTAGCTTGCTATTGAGGGTTGCATTGGTGAAAAGAGAGGAAACATCACGGGTAGCAAGAATAGTATTTTGCGGTACTGAGTTTGTTTAAAAAGTAAGCGATATCTTTGATAAAAGTATTGGCAGTTTGTGCATAACGTTTAAATATGATACAAAGTGTGATAAAATGTTCATTAAGAGTGTTATTGTTAGAAATAATAGGTCAGCCAGGATTAATTGGTTTGTAGGTTTTGGAAAGATAAAATTTTTCAGGTTGGGGATTAGGAGGGATGTGAAACCAAGTTTGCCGGGAATAGACTTAATTATTAATAGTTTGGTTAGTTTTATTTTAAATTTTTTGTCGGTTCTTGAAAAAGTAATTAATGGCTTTTTGTAGTTGAGTTGATTTTTTCTTTCATTTGTATAATCTAATCTGTTAAAAATCATGGAAGCTCCGCTTTTATCAGCTGGTTTATTTATAGTATTTTTGTTTATTTGTAGACTTTTTATAGATGCTCTTTCTTTATAGCCTAATTAATGTTGTCATATGATTTCTTATTTAGTTTAATGATTGTTGCGTGAGATTGTTTTTTGAAACATTCGATATAAAGACCCAGGTTAATGATGACCATTTGTTGGGGTCCAGGTACTGTTTTTAGATTTTAGACAATTCTTGTTTTTTTGGTAAGTCTATCTGTAGATTTGGTGGGAGTGTTGGAAAAAATGTTGTTGAAGAAAAATTCTTTAAGTCTCAAATGGCGGAAATACGATTCAATGTCACTAAAAAGTTGTATTTTGTCTATTTTTTATAATAAAAAAGATAAACCTATTTCAAGAATGCTTAATTCATGTGGATTAGGTTTATAATCAGGGCCGTAACTTCGTCAATTTGGGCCCCCATTTTTTTGAAGCATAATATTCAATAGTTTATGAGCAGAAATTAAGTCAATTAGTTAACACTGCATAGCTTTCGAAGGAATATTGACGATCTGCTAAATCTTGCACTGGACAACTAGTATTAGTTCCGGTAACTGAATAATTAAAACTTGAACAAAAGAATATTAATTTAATGCAAGAATTACGTAGTTTCACTAGATTAGGTTTCAACAATTAGATTTGACTAAATTAGTTCCAACAATTAGATTAAATAGATTAAATTAGGTTTTAGCAAAAATTGTTCCATCCTGAACATCTGCCAGAAAGCAATGCAATTTAGAAAAAATTATAAGGAAATGCGACCAGCAGGCTCTCTCACCAACATCTGTCGCATTCAAAAACTGAATTATGTGCAAACTATTACACTTTAAAAGATCGCCAAAAGACAGGCAATAATAGTGCGCAACAATCATTAGGCGGTTTGTGCACACTTTAATAAAAGCGCGATAATAAACTTGCTTCGCGTCTTGGCGACACTACAACTAGCATAAACACAAAGTCAAAGTTTTCCATCTGTTTCTTTATTGTTATAGCTTCATCTCATTCTTTTGGCTTTGTGCTAATACGTATTATGTGAGTCAAGCATTTCATAACGTCATAAAAACTTTCCTTCGCAGCATAAACAGCATCATACAGATCAGACCACCGAGTTGAATTTAACACTTTTAATGTAAGATTTGAAAAAGAACGATTATAAAGATTCTGAAGCTTTTGCCACCGCACAATGCTACGGCTGAAAAAGTTATAGACTGAGTCAATGGTGTCTTGAAATTGATCGGTCTCAGTCACGGTTTCCATGGCAACTTTTAACATCAATTGTAAGTTGTGCCAATCACATGCACGTAGTAAGGAGGTGGAGCTACATATGGATGCTTTTTTCAATCCGGAATATTTTCCGCTCATCACTGCAGCACCATCATATATTTGTTCAAGGCAATTTTTTGTGTCAAGCTTTTTCTACTGATTGGAATCCATTATTAGTTTGTGAAATCCAGTTGCAGATAAATCATCATACAGACTCACTAAGGCTTTACGGGCATTGCTACAACTTTCTTAAACAAAATTTTTGAAAATGATTTTAATCCTATGACCGTTTGATATGTGTACAGTATAATTGTCATCGTCACTAACACAACTCACAGAAGTTACTTGCTCGGTTGCTGCTAAACCATGTTTATGCTCTGATATTTCTGGTTGAGTTAGCCAACAACTCAATCGCTGACAGTTTCTGGCCGCCTCAGCTACTTTTCTTTTTTTAGCTCAATCTCTTTTTTGCTTCACTTTGATAGATTTTTATACTAAATTGTAGTCAACTAGAGTTTCATAATATTGTTATTCAAAACCCAAAACGTTTAATAAAATTTTGACAACAGTTAGTAAAGTTTGTAAATTCTAAAGCATGTAACTTTAAAAATTAATTGGTATTTTCATTATACTCGCAACCGAAGTGAGAATCGAGCCAGATTTTTAGCAACATAATAGAGTTGTGATCAGGCGCGCAGACGTCTCGATAGCACATCCTAATCAAGTATAATAGCCTACTGCTGGCCTTCAACGATTCAAATATAGAAAAATATCCTGCAAAAACTAGTGCTTTAATTGTTGCTTTTTGTCGACTGTATTTAGTTCTCACTATTATTGTAGTTTTGCTGCTTCTTGACATTTGCTTTTGCGGGCTTGTGGTTCCAATTATGCTGCTGTCAATTCAAAATGAAAGCGCGCGTGATGCAACAGTTGTAATCTTGTGATTGTAACTATTTCGTCAAAAAGTAATAATAATTGCAAAGGATGAAAATAATGTTTGATTCGGTATCAACATATAAGTTTCATAAGAGCCAAATAAGCCTAGCTAAACACAAACATTAGTAGGCTACAACAAAAAACCTCATGTAATAAACAAAAATGTTGGACAAAAGAATATCTGTAGTTTCTACGTAAACAAAATAATAACACGTTCACTTTATTTTTCAAATAAAAAAAAGACAATACTGCGGTTATCATTTTATTAATTTTAACGTTTCGACTAGGTAACTTTAAGCATTGTCAAAAATAATAATACAATAAAATACATTTTAAACTCATTTTTGAAAATGACATGCGTTTTATTAATATTTATGACAATGAGTTAAGTTATGTTCTCTAAACCAGCGGTTCTCAAACTTTTATTGTTATGGAGCTCATGAAGAGGTTTACCATTATTTACGGAGCCCCACAATAAATTTATCAAAATAAAAATTGATGTTGTCTGAGAAAAAAAAGAGGTCTGATCTTGGCTTGCATATTTTTCTCCCAAAATCAAAGTGTTCTCTAAAAAAAAAAAAAAAAGGTCTTCACTACGATTTCATCTCTAATTTCCCTATTTTTCTCCCAAAATCAAGGTGTTCTCTAAAAAAAAAAAAAGGTCTTCACTTAAATTTAGTCTAAATTTGCTGTATCTGCTGTATACGGATGTATTTGCTGCTTTGTATTTAAAAGATATTCAAATTGCGGATTAATTGAAGTTACTTGTAGGTTGTTATTGCTTCTTTGGACAGTTGCAAAATTAGCCAAGTCAGTATTTTAATAAGTAAACGAATAGCTCGCGAAGCCCCTAGGTTTCTCTCGCGGAGCCCTGGGGCTCCGTACGGAGCACTTTGAGAACCAATGCTCTAAACGTTAAAATTAATGAAACGATAACCAAAGTATTGGCTCTTTGTTTTATTCTAAGATTATTGAAACGATCCCGTCAATATATTGCAAGATTTACTTTATTTTTTAACGTAAATAATTTACAATAAAATACAGCAATGCGGGGCCCTTTCGTTCTGGGGTTCCTATGCAGTGCACCGGTGGTAGTTAGGGCGTGTTTATACTCGAATAGGTTAACAATTTTAATTGAAGGAGAAGCATTTAAAAAAAAAGTGGTCTAGTTGTCGCAGTGTAGCCAATCTATTTTTCAAGAATTCAGAAATCTTTTGGTTGTAAACGTCTTCAACAACGGTTTCAATAATAAAATCTGTGTCATTTTCACTGTAACTAGTTTTTAAAGACGCTAGTTGAAATACTAAATTTCTTTGTTTGCTGTATAAAATTTTAACTAAAAGATTTCTTAATGCTATTTTTAGATCTTGGCATAACTTTTGACTATAAAAAGTGTTGTACGTACTTTGCAGCGGATTTTTGATAATTAAACCTTTAAATATAACATTAATTTGTTTGTATTTAGAAAAGAAGAAAATATCTAATCTTACTTAAGCAATTTTCTTCGTTGTATCAATAACACTGGTCAACGAAAAATAGTTGTTGGGTAACAGCGGGCGCTGATTCCGAATCTGGCATTAGTATTTTTTTATTACATCTGGTTTTAGAGATATGGGGGATGCGGGCATTTTATACCTATATGGCAATATCTCTACCACTATCACGGCTATTGTTTAGGTTTTGACATACTAAACAGATTAGCACGCTGTTATGGTTAATAAAAGATTAAACAAGTAAATTTAACGTACCAGTGTGGATGTTTACCGATAGACTAAAAATTGGACAACGGGCCAACTCTTTTTCGTCCATTGTAGTCTTGAAAAAGATTATTTATTGAAAGCCTTGAAACAAATTGTTCTTGGGCGGTCTTGAAAAAACTGCTAATCCTACACGAGTAACCTTAACAAAGGCTGCTGATGAATAGCCTTAAAAAAAGGTTGTTTTGGCTAGCCTAAAAAAGATTGTTTAAGAGTAACGTGGCAAAATAATTGGTTTCGACCTGGGCACTACTTCGTAGGCATACTGCAATCAATACCAGTTCCAAGATGAAAATTTAAAAATGTTAGGCATACGATTTCCGTTTGTGCATGGGTTGGATCATCACGGTACAACATCCAGCAAAAATAATCATCACACCCTCGTTCTTGAACCACTGGATATATTTCTTCCATTCCAAACTTTTCTATTTCAACTTTTCTATTCTATTTCAAACTTTTCCATTGCAATTCCATTCAAACCTTTGTTCCAAACTCCTTGATATCTTTCTTCCATTGCTTGGATATCTTGATAAAATCTTTCACTCAGCTCATCACTAACTACTTCAAGATTTTTAGAAAAAACTCAAGGTGTGAATCAAGAAAATGCGTTTTCAAATACATGTGGCACCCCACCTCTTTGTGTGCCGCAGACAACTCTGCAACATCTTCTTGATATAAAGATGACTCAAAATTTACCATATAATTCGAGGAAATCCTATCAAATGCATGCCAAGCTTGCAGTTCCAATGCATCTAAACTTTTTTTAAACTCTGGGTGTTTAAAAACTTCATGAATTTGTGGACTAACAAGGATTCCTTCTTTTAACTTGGCCTGGCTTAGTTTGGGAAACTTTTGCAGAGAAATTCAAAACTATTTAAATGATGTTTGTCCATAGCATTCACCAAGTTGTTCATTAATCCTAGCTTGATATGCAATGGTGGCACTAAAACTTTGTCGAGATTTACGAAAGGAATGTGTTAAATATTTTTCATTCCAAGTAGGCTATGTATGAATTCCTTGTCCGCCATTCTTTTGTTTCATAGTGCTGTGCAATAGCACGACTGTCCCACAAACATAAAAAACATCAGTGTTTAGTAACCACCTCTTGCAATCGCGGTAACATTCCAATAATCTTAAGGTCCCAACATAAGCTCCACTGGTAGTCAGAAGAGTGGATTCCATTCAACAAGGTTTCAATATTGTCGTAAGTTTCTTTTAACTGGGAAGAGTATGCAATAGGGATAGAGGGTCTTTTATTTCCAACATATAAAAAACCGCTTTCAAGCTTCTTTTTAAAAAATCAATAAAAAGTCTCCATTCATCCACAATTTGAACTATGGTACTACGACAGTTGATCGAACGACGCTTGATCGAAACGACACTGATCGAAACAACATTTCATCAAAACGACAGTTGATCAAAAGGATAATTGATTCAAATGATAGTTAATAATAAAAAAGATTTACTCTTGTATGTTTCTACGATTAAAAAATATTTTGCTTGTAAATTAGATTGATAAAAAGCAGAGGACATCACAGTAAAAAGACAGTTTGTTTTTATTTTTTATAATTTTTTTGCCAAAGTCAAGATCAGGGTTTCTCAACATGGTCCCTGGGCAAAAAGTAGACCTCTCGTTATGGTTATGTTTCTTTGGATGCCTATTGCTGCCATTTTTTTGCATTCTTTTTACATTGTAGTCAGTAGCGTATTTAGAAGGCGGGGCATTGCGTCATAGCCCCAACCTTGGAGAGCTCTTGGAGAAATCAGAAACAGATTCAAAGGAAAGACCTTTTTTTGAGATCACTATGTTTTTGGAACAAAAAATTGACAAAACTGGGATAGATTCAAAGTGAATATTTTTTTTCTTCTTCAGCGACCAGTTGAAAAATGCTTCTACTAAGCATATTTGATTGTGGTTGTACGTCTATATGTCCAATTGTATGTCCCATTCAAAAGCCCTCGGTACACCACTAATAGTAGTTATAAAAATTTTTATGTTTTGAAAGCAGTATAAGATAAATCATAGTTCTGTCTAGCACATAAAGCAGCTTTTAATTAAACTTTTCTTTTTCTTGTTTTTTTTTTTTGTTAACCTGCTTCCTGTGTAAATGTAAATTTTCATCCGTGCTATTGCTCTTTTTTTTGGTCCGATAGAAATAAATTTTCCAGTCGCAACTGTTTATAAAAACTACAAAATAAAGATTCTTTCTTGCAAAGAAAATCAAGATTGGTTTGCAATGTTTTGTTGTTAGTTTTTAACATCTTGGCAGTAACAAAGAGGTTCCTCAATTTTGAAATATCAAAGAAAAGTTTCTATTTCGTTTCCTGTAGTTACTTACTTTGAAATTTTGCACTTGTATTTTGCAATTGAAACAGAACATTTGCACAATGCTGTCAATGCTGACATAGTAACGTATTGGGAACACAACGTGAATACATCAGTTGGTTGCTGCGTCGAGTGACGTCCAATAAAATAATCTATAAGATCTTTGTGGGCAGAGTTTATTATAAAGACGCTTGCCCCAAGCATCATTTTTATTATTCATATTGTTTTGCGCTTAAATTAATATTGAATATGTTATTTCCAGACATTTTTACACTAGCTGTTAATGATTTTAGTGTTAGTAAAGATAGTAACTTTCAGCCAATGCGGATTGGTTTGAAATAATTACAGTAAAAGTAGCAATACTGGTTGTGGTAAAAAACAGAATCGTGTAGATTTATTAGGAAGGTGGAAAGAGGATCAGACATTTTTAAAGACTTTACATCCAAGTTAGGAATTTAACATGGTCAGGGTCCAGGTTTGCATTGTTTGTCAAGAATAGTGTCGCTCCTAGTCGGCAAAGCTCAGCTGGCGGATGCCTGAAAGTATTGTTAAATGATCAATTGAAGTGGGACGCAGGCATCCAGTGACAATGCGCAAAGCGTCATACAGAACACTGTCTAAGACATTGTCTAAGAACACCAGACTGCTGCGCAGTACTTAACTGTTTAGCAGACCAGAGGTAAGGCAACTGTGCGCAGTGTTTTGGCATCAGCACCCCAACCTGAGCCAGTAAGTTACTTCAGCAGTGTGACGCGCTAATATAGTTTTTTGATCGATGCCAAGAGATGGTGACGGAACGTGAGCTATCTGTCCGCAAAATAAGTGGGGTTGGACAAAATGGTAAAAATCTAATTGCTGTTGTAAACATTCAGCTCACGATTGGCCTTTTCGTTATTTAAATGAAAGGCTGCTGTCACCGTCTTAGAGTGACTAAGCCCCTCAAATGTCATCCAGTTTCCAATGGAATGCAACATTGCTAGATTGTCTGCGTAGATAAACTTTCTGGAAATTGTGGAGGGCAGATGTAGACGTAAATATAAAGAAATTTAAAGGAGGAGAGCCCAGACCAACGTTTTTTGAACGGCAAATCTTGCTTTGCTTGCTCTCACCAGTAGTAGGGATGAAAGTTCGGCTACTACTACTACTACATCGTTTGAAGAGGTATCCACTCCAGGTCAGACACAAACAGGACTGGGGCCGAGGGTTTATCCTTTTACTACCCCAGGCTGCTGTACTTCTTGGATCAGATGCTGGCAGTGGTGTTATTAAGCCAGCATCGGGTTTCGTCATCCAAAACCGTCAGACCTCGTGCTCCATGTGGTGCCCGATGTATAGGGCATGCTGTTAGAACATGGTCTGCGGTTTGTTCAGAGGCGACACACTCGCAATTTGGTGAAGGAGCGAGACCCCATTTGTGCGTAGACAAATAGAATCGGCCAAACACCAGTCCGCAGGCGGTTGAGCTTAACCCAAGCTGCTCGGGGTAAGCCTATTCCAACAGGCTTGGCATCGGTTATGGGCACAAAAGCGCGGAGCCTGGAAGCATTTTCGCAGTACTCCGTTTTCCATTTGTAATTTGTCCATTCAAAAGCGCGAATGCCAAGTCTGGCAAGGTTGTCCAAACGATTCCGCGCAGCTGGCACAAACGGGCGTCTAGATCTAGATCTTGGACAAGCTCCATGTTTATTTTGACCACGTGCTTATCTGGCAGAAGTCTCAAGCAGCAGGCCACGGTGCAATACAGAGCCATGTGTCGGCGTCAGATTGACAAATCGAAAAAAAATCCTCGATGTTTTTCGTCAATACAATGACTTGATTCACAAATGACTTCCTGATTAATTTACTTTAGATATAAAATTTGTGTCTATGACAGGGATAGTGAACCAGTGATCAGCGGTCACAGTGTCACCTAAACCTTAAAATTTAATGTCCTATCTGTCGTATCAAAATTTCTGGGATTTTAATAGCTTGCTTTTTTTTCTTTTTTCAAAACGGTTATACAAGGACTATCTTAAAACTCTTGTTTATTTTAAGTTTCTATTTTAATTGACAAGAGGAGACTTTTTTCGGCCTTTCTTTATTTCATACGTTTTTTTTTATCTTATATGTCCAGAAACGACCAAAAAAAGCTAGAAATTTTAAATTTTTTGCCGACCTTGTTTTTGATTTGAATATTGACAATAAAAAAGCTTTCCAAGCAAAGACCAAAAATAAAAAGTTTTTCACTTGTCGAAAAGGTAAAAAGTATAAAGTTTTTAAGCATTTTAATTCTCGTTTTAGCCAATAACCCATTAAGTACAAAGCATTCTCAAAAGAGATCACAACATAACCGATCAAATGTAATTTCAACAAGTTTAAAAGAAACAGTAAAATAAGCAAAGCCAAAACATAATAAAACAAAAGAGGACGATTATTATGCGACAAGCCTGTTTTGGTCTTATGGACCTCATCAAACATAAGTTATCGTAAATCTCTAAGGCGAATGGTAGCACGAAAAATCAAACTTAAATTAAGTAGCAAGAAAGTCAAACTGTATTCCAAATATTTAATAGCCAACACAATACTCAACGTAGATTTCTAGAAGTATAAGTCATATCTATCTATAAGATAAATAACACAACCAATTCTTTTGGAAAGAGACGCAACCGATAGAATGGGGTCGGCTTTTTGTACACCATAGTTTTTCTTTTTCTTCTTCTTAGATTACTTTCTAAGCTCAGTTTCCAAAATGAGATAGAGAGAACAAAAAAGCACTCATTACTTCACGGTTTACGATAACTTATGCCTGATGAGTTCCATAATACCGAAATAGGCCTGTTGCATAATAATCGTCCTCTTTTCTTATTATGTTTTGGTTTTGCTTATTTTACTATTTCTTTTAAACTTGTTGAAATTACATTTCATCGGTTATATTGTAATCTCTTTGGAGAATGCTTTGTACTTATAAATAATTGATTTTCAGATGTTGCATCCGGTTTGGCCTGGATCCTTTTTGAATGTTTTTAACATTAATTTGTGTTAATTTAGTTATGGTAACGTTTCTTGATTCTCAATAACCCATTAAGTTAAATTTTTGGTTAAACTCTCATTTTTGACCCGTTTTATGAAAAAGACTTGCCATCCCTGTCTATAACATCATACAGCCAAATCAAGGTTCATAATAAGCATTTTGATTACTTTTTCATGCAACTTGTTAAGTCCACTAGATTTCAAAGTTACCATAAATTAACTGCAGCAATAAAAATTTTAAAATCCATGTTTGCTCTTTCGGGCTATTGCTGCATCTAAATTAAGATTATACAAGCAATTTTGCTGCTGCAGGTCTATTTTTTTGCATTATTTTTTCTTTATTCAGTAAAGCTTCTTTACAAACTGAAAAAAGCAAGCTATAAAACTGTTTATGTAATAGAATGAATTTCTTCTTTCACTTTGGATTAACCCGGTTTTTTCAACCTTTTGTGGTCTACTTGTATTGCTGTTAAGGATTTAATTTTTGATTTTTACAATATGTAGTTCGCGGCCCCGTTTTCTCTCTTTTTTTGAAGATAAATTGTTAAAAAGATTCTATAAAGTAACAATGTGATCCCCCTGAAAGACTTGTAAAACGCACAAGTGTCGCAACCTCAAGTTGAAAAATGCTGGATTAACTTGGTGTGAGTGCACGAGAGAAACTTTCAAGGCATTACCAGACCTCTTTGTTGCCGAACAAACAATAAGTTTTTTTTATAATAGGTTTAGCACGCACATACGCCCCAAAATAATAAAAATCTTTATCGGAATAGGCGTAAAACAGCTGCGAAACAAAGAGGTCAAGAAAGTTTGGACTCGTAGCACTTCAAAATGCAACAAAACTAAGTACTGAGTGTGATTCTTTACAAAAATACAATAAACATCATAATTACATTAAGCAACAAAAATAACAAAAAATGACCGGCCTCCAAACAAACTTCGAAAATACAAAAATGGACCCGCATCACCTTGAGATCAAGACCGAGACCACCAATTAAATTTAAGACTGAGACCATAAAAAACGGTAACAGGCAGTGTTCCGTCTAAGTTGCGCAATGCGCAGTGCTACGAGTTCATTTACGCACTAAAGTTTCGGTCTTGCGCACTAAAAGCATACTGAAATTAAAACTAAAAAATGTTTATTTTGCCTTTATACAGCTGATTGGGTCTTGATTAGGTCGTCGACAACAGTAATTGAGTAAAAATTAAATCATTTTTGTTGTGATTCTATAGTGATTTTGCTGATTCAGAGTCACTACTTTCTAGGGACGAAAATTAAGAAATCCGAGACAGAAGGTTAAATTGCTTTATGCTTAGTTCACTTTTTACGCTTGCAATAAAGTCTCTAAAAAAGATTTAGTTGCCAAGGCTTTTCTCTTTATTTCCGCTTAGCATTGAGAAGCACTGTTCTAATTATTCCTGCACGCTAAAAAAACTATTTGTGTAGTGTAGGGTTTTTTTTAAAAGGAACACTGGTAGCGAGGCCGGTGTCGAGACACCAAGACCAGTCTAAATACCTTCATCACTGTTGTTTGCTATCAAAACAGCATTTTGCCCACTTGCCACGCTGCTGTCATGATAGTTGGTATCACACAGTACATTTTTTAAGCCCAATTAGTGATCAAAAAACAACTCGAAATCCATCGATGAGTTGATTTTTATGAACACCTTGAACCCTGACCTTCTTAATTTTTCTGCTGCAAAACAGCGGTGAATCTACTGTACAAGGATGATAAAAATCATAAAATTTATAAAGGCAGAGAAACTGGTGATTATTTATTTATTTTGTTCTTTTGTGTTTTTAATATAAAAATTTCTGGGAATTTTTTTACGGCGCATGATTTTTTTATTGTATGAAATATTTTTTAAAAAACTCTATTTTTGTTTCAGGCAATGCCATACTCAAACTTGAAAGAAGATCAACAACGCCCAGGAGCATTTTTCCTTTTTATACAACAATAGTTAACATAGATATACTGGGATCGATAAAAATTTGCGGAGGAAGTTTAATTCATTCGCGATGGGTATTGACTTCCGTTCCATGCGCAACGTTAGTAATTCAATTAGGAACCTTTTTACGCATATTTCAATCAGAAATTTCAATCAATCAATCATAGTATGCAAATGTTTTAACCTCGGCAGCGAATTTTAGAGGTTTCTTTGCCTTTACAATGACATGATAATAAAACTGGTCTTGATCTAAATCTCGGTGATCAAGCGACCCTGTTACAACTCGTGTTTGCACATCCACGAGTTCGATGTCGTCCTAAGCCAGTGCTTTGCAACCTTTTTGAAACTATAACACATTTAAAAACTTTCAAAAATCTGCGCACACATCGACCAAAAATGTAAAAAACTAATTTTTTTAAATACAAAATAGACTTAGTAATTTATTTCAATGAATGTCACACTTCATTCACAACTTAATCTTAAATTCATAACTCCGTAGTTAATTTTCTGTTTTTTTCAGTGGTTTTAAATTTTAGTATGACGTAATCTTTTCATATCGAGTAATGATTGCATTGTCAGTAAACCCAAACTTAATTTAATTTATTCGCAAACTGTTTTGTGATTGCTTTAACAGTTCTTTTTAAGCAATTGCAACCCTAAGCACGTGTCTAGCAGATGAAGACCTTTAGCTTCTGGGATTTTTTTTTCTCTCTCGATTGTTCAAGAATTAGTAATGGAATTTTTTTTCTCTTAACGCGAAGATTTTTAATTTCTTAATCCGTTTACTGTCGCGCATATCTGATTGGCTGCTGTAAACTGCGTAAACTTAATTCACCTTAATTTAATCGCTGTTCGGGGAAACCCATGTTATTTCAGAAAATTCGCTTAAAATCTGGAGTCACGTCACGTTAACTTATACTGTATAAGCGCAAGTTTTATTTTCATTTTATTCCAGTTTAGTCATTTTAGGCCAATTCGAATCGTTGCATTGCTGTTGAGTCATTCGTGTTTCTGTAGCTGTGTGACCGTAGTAATTTTATAGAGAGATAGAATTGTTAAGCTTTTGTAGCAGAGGAACTATTAAGATTAATATTATCCACCGGGGCGCTAATTTATTCTTATCGCTCACTAGTACAAAGTTGTTAAAGTGTTGAAGTGACATTTCGGAATTGTGACGCTAATTATTTTGAAGTTTTAGTGAGGCTTAAAAGCCAAGTTTTTGTGAATTGATCAAGTTGTGTGAATTTTGTAAATAAATTATTTATAGTTAGAGACAGTAATTTCCATCTGCTGCGGAGAGAAGCTTTCTAAAGAATCAATTCCAACTTAGCGGAACTAACTGTAGTAAGAATTTCAATCTCGCGGCAAACTATTTCTTGAGCCGGAATAAATATAAAAATAAACACAGCTTGGTATTCAAATTACCTAGTTCAACTGTTTTTTTTTTGATTCCCGAGGAAAGTTTGTGACAATGACTCAGAAAGTTTAGCTTGAGTTTAAGTCGGCAAAATGTCTTGCAGTTGTAAAGCTTAAATTTTAAAAAAGAAGTAGTAAAAAATTTTATTTTCTGTTTTAAAAAGTACGCTGAGATAATCGTTATCCTGCGGCACATCTACCATCATTGTCTTGCGGCACACCGGTTGCGAAGCACTGTCTTAAGCAGTCGTTGCGATGCCTAAAAAAACGGTTTACGAAAAATCTGCATTCCAATTTCAATTTGAAGTTTTAAAATATAATCATATTACTTTAAAAAAACGCAACAATCGATAATAGATTTTAGTCAAGTTCAATCAAATTCATCATTAAAGTGGGTCAATAAAATAAATGCTAAATGTAATACATAACTTTTTATTATACTCGTATGCAAAAAGAGGTTGTGCGTAGCCTCAACTGAAAACACAGAAGTTTCAAAAAATCAAAATTTTGATGCAAGGATATAAACGTAACTTATTAAAAGTTTACTTTAATTGTGTTTGAAAACTCACAAAAAGTTTTAATAGGCGTACGAGAAGTTGCACTCTTAAACACTTTTGGTTTTTGCCTATAATTGCTAAGCAAAATTTTCTTTCCAATACAAACATTCAGCTCAATGAGTTCAATTTTTTATCGGTAATCTGTCATTTGACAGATGTCAACTATTGTCTTATTGTAACGCATCTCTTTCTACCTTATAATAGTTACCAATTTCATTTGGTACTTGTATTCTTGGTTTACCACTGATTCTTTTTTCAAATATTTTGCTTCACAAGATTAACTGTATTAGTTCTCTTTGTTTAATTGTATTCCTGATCTATTTTATTTTTTACCTTGGATACTCTGCAAGAATTTCCATATATATATATATATATATATATAAGGTACAGTGCTGGCAATTCACTTTTGACAGTGCTCAATGATTGGAAGATCAGAGCAAAATTATCAATATATATATATATATATATATATATATATATATACAGTGGCGGCTCGTACATAGGGGCCACAGGGGCCGGGCCCCACTAAAAATTTGACTTAATAATATGTGAATTTCTAAAGAGAAACCCTATATTAAATATGAAAATTTTTACATGCGTGCCAAGATAACAGTTAACCGAAAAACAACGAGAAATATTTTCAAATATTTTCTGAAGTCTCTTCAAAACGATCCAAAAGGGCCCACATATTCTGGCCCATTTACTTATATATATTTACATCTAAAGCCAACCAACTCACGCGCCGCGCTTTGTGAAGATTTTACTGTGCAAGTCAATAGCACAAAATTCGGGCCAGCGATGTCTGGCCCAAACAGACGTAACTTATAAGCGGACGTTAGCTGCGCCTGTCCGTGTGCAGCCTTAAAGAATTAGTTGTTATTCAGTTGATATTGGGTGATGTTGTGCATTGTTTTGTGAGACAGCAGTTTCTGCTTTTCAGCGCATGTTTTTTCACAGCTGTGGTTGTTTATCAGTTATGTTCATTTTCATTTATGAATAACATGCTTAGTTTATTTATATTTTGTGTGATTTTCGTATTTCCAGATCAAAATAATTTAACTTCAAACAAACTATTCCAGTAAATGGTGTCAAATTACTCACTAGCGAATACTACAATATCGATATCGCGATTGCGAATATCGCATTTTTTGCTAAAAGTTTATTTACCCCACCTTTAAATTTAGGTAGTCTACGAATGAAACTTTTTGACATTTCAATAATTGTTTTGCTAGCCCCACCATTAATGAAAGCCACGAGCCGCGACTGTATATATATATATATAGTATATCTTTTTTTTATACTTAGTACAGGTCATTAATTATTGATTCTATCCTGCCACTGTACCCCTAGTAGTATTCTCTTTGCCCATATTTTAAAGCACTGAAGCTTTCTTTTTTTCCTTCTTAATGTCTGAACTTCAGATGCATAACTACTTATGCTCTATACGCAGCACACGGTTAATCTATCCCGAAGTTCTTTTTTTTATCTCGTATTTATCATCCTGACTCGCAGGAAAGCGACGGAGGCGCGATACATAGGGTAAGCAATTACCCCGACCTGCTTCCGGAGATACCAAGATATTGCTGTCCGCTAGTAATTTAGAACTGCTTGTCAAGACCACCAAGCAGGGGAAGGTGCCGTAAAGTGTCTTTCTCAAGGACACAACAGAGTGGCGCAAGTGGGTTTTGAACCGAGACCATGTTGATCATCAGTCCGGTGCTTTAACCACTCCACCACGCTGCCGATCTTCAATTCTTCTTCCTAGAATTGATAATTTTGCTTTTGTAGAAAGCAGTCTTACCGGTAGTTTATGGATTAGATATATCTAAAAATTTGTGGAAAGACTTGTTTCTCAGAAAAAAAAACAAAAATTAATGCAGTTTTCTTGAGTAATTATAATGTGACTCGCGTATCAGCTCCAGCTCAGAAATAGTGACGGGATTTAGCCGGTTTGCATCGGTTCTTTAGAATTGTTTAACAAAATTTTATGAGTTCAGAAAACTGAATAAATTTGTTGTTTATTTAATGAAGTAATATAGTCACTACTTAACATCATCATAATGATGCTTGCTTAATGATTATTTGGAATTATTATTTGGGAAATAATTAAGATTGATCCGTAAATTTTGCTGTTGTTGTTCTTCTTCTTCGTTTGGAGAGAAGGACGGGAGCTGGATGTTCCACTAAATCGCCCGGTATGTTTCCATCAGCCAGGTCACCAGGTTCTTGTTGACATCTGCGAGAGCACGGACTCTATTTGGATGGTGATAAATGGGCAAGATGTTATTACGTGTTCAGCTTTCTGCTCCTTTGCGCCACATTCACAGGTTGCCATAGAAGCTATATCATGTCAGACGCCGGTTTGGGGGCGATTAAGTCTGACCCATGCATGTCTGGAAAAGTTAAATCCCGGTGGCGTTGGGATAACATTTTTAATAAATGTATGGAGTAAATAAGCGTTTTCTCGTCACTCCATGTTTCATTTATATTTTGCCCATTGTGCTGCACAGATGCCAAGTTGAAGAGGGTCGTTCAACAGTTCCAATGCATCCGGCACAAATGGGTGTCTTAATTTAAGTTGCCACAGCTGTCCACCAAGTGGAAGGAGGAGTCTTTTATATAGAAAATGTTCTGGCTTCTGAGCGCAGCGAGCTAGAAACAGTACAGCTTTTTGGCGGCAAAATTTACTAACTTGGATGCCTAATTAGATGTAAAGATTTTCCGCTGGTGTGGGACGCAGGCATCCTTAATTTAATAAAGCGAATATGAGCACTGCGACACCCAACAGGTACACAGTACTCAGCCGTGGAATGGACCAAGGCATGGGTCACTGTGCAAAATATTGTGGTATCCGCATCCCAACTTGATCCAGCTAGTTGCTTTAAAAGTCAAACGCAAGATGTAAACTTCTTGCGCAGTGACTGTGTTGGTGTGTCGCAGCGAAGTGTCGGCGAAACGTGAGTGCTTATTCAGCTTTATGCCAAAATATGTGGGTTCAGCACAAAACGGTAGGGCTTGTATGTTAAAAAAGATGTAAAGCTCACGTCGTCATTCCTTCTTATGAAAACAGAAGGCTGCCGACACAGCCTTTTTGGTGAGCTTCAGCTTCCATTTGTTAAGGTAGGAGGATAGGGTTATTATATCCTGAGTAAGAGTCCACCCTAATTCGATAAGTCCAATAAAAAGAGAATCGATAATTTCACAAATGCTGTTGTTGATACCAGGTATTTTATTAAAAGCGTTATTCATTCTTCTGGTAAATCACCAGAAACTGAAATTACGACAGACCGAAACCAAACACTGTCGAAATGAAAGAGTATCTACCCATCCCGACGTTCAGTGAGGGTCTAATAATCGGCAAACGTCCTCTTCAGGACCGAGCAATGTCTGAAAAAAATGCCCTTTTCAGAGCACATTGCCAACAAGTTTCAAAGACGCACTATTCTCCAGCTGAACATCAAAGGTCTCATTGCAAGCAAGATGAACGTTCTTGATCATCTTACTGTACAGTTTGAGGCACTCGTCATCTTACTACAGGAGATCCACTGCACTGATGCAGAGAAGCTAGTACTTCCAGGCTACCAACTATCTGTATCTTTCTTAAGCAGGAAGCATGGCCTTGCCACGTTTGTCCATGAGCGACTAAAATATACTCGTATATGTTTTTGGACCAATCTCCATCAACATCGGAGACTGAGTGGTGGTGCGTGGATGTTGATGGTTATGAAATAGTCAACATCTTCAAACCTCCACCAATGCGACTGCGATCCCTAGATCTTCAAGTGTTTTCTCACATCTGTCTTTATGCCGACGATTTCAACTGTCGCCACGTTGATTGTGGTTACGATGATAACATCCCGGACGGTAAGTGTTTTTGCTGGCTGGGCAAGTATTAATAGCCTTGCCTTCCTTTATAATGCCAAGGATGCTTCCTGTTTTTAATCTGGCCACTGGAACATCCGCATTAATCCAGATCTAGCATTCGCCAGCGTCGGTCCTTACAGTCGCTTACCGATAGACGTATTCTTAAAAAGTTTCCCAGGTCACAACATCGACCTCGCTTATCACACCACTAAGGTTTGCTTTGTCAGTGTGCATGCCTGCTAAGCGATGGAACTTCCGCAAGGACCAATAAAGTCTCTAGATTGCTTTGACGAACGAATTCGCAAAGACTTATTGCCGCCTGATTCACCTGATGTAAATGCGGCTTACCATGACTTTTGTAACATCATCAAGAAAACAGCTAAAAGAGCATCCCACGCGGTCATCAAAACAACTATATTCTGTGTTTGGATGCGGAGTGTGAATTCCGTCATAGAACTTTCCTTCGGTTTCCCCAAAGAGACGACTCGAGTTTGGTTGCTACAACTTTACTTGCCAAAGTTGACAGAAAGCGGAGGGATCGATGTCTGAAGTAGTTCGGAGACTTTTCACACTCTAGTCGTAAAACAAGAAGTATTTTGAACAACCTTATTGGTAGGTCACAACCCTATCTTCGTTACTGTCCCGTTCTATTGCATCTCAGCTAGTCAGAAATGGGAAACACGAGACTGTTGATCGCAAATCATCCCTAATTTGTTTCTCAAAACGTATCTGACTTTTAAAGGACCACAACACCAGACCCAGTGAATATCTCTGACAATTTCTTACAAAGAAAATTTACTGCCCTTCAACACTTAAAACCAAATAAAGCTTCAGGCCCTGATTTCATCTGCTCAGAGCTTATGATTTACGCTGGGGCTGCTTTAAAGTCCTGGTTAAGTGACATTATTTTTTTCTGCTTGCGCCGACTTAAAATTTCCAAGATCTGGAGAAGAGCGCTTGTTGTCGCCATCTCAAAGCCAATGCAGCCTATGGTAAACCCAAAAAGTTATCGACCGATATCTCTGCTTTGTTTCCTCCACAAGATCCTCTCGATTGTACCAATCTTATTAATCAACACGTTGATCCAATTATTGATTCACTGCTACCTAAAGAGCAGGCTGGGTTTCGACGCGGGAAGTCAACTGTTAATCAAGTCGTTCTGTTGACAGAGAACATCGAAGATTTTTTCGAGGCTAAGAAGAAGGCCGGTGTCATATTTGTCAATCTGACAGCAGCAAATGGCACTATCTGGCACCATGGCCTTAATTGCAAGCTGCTGAGGCTTCTGCCGGACAAGCATATAATCAGAATGATCATGAAGCTTGTCCAAAACCAAAGTTTTACCCTTATTACCGGTGACAGCAAGCAAAGCAGGCTACCTTGTATGAAAAACGGCATTCCTTAGTGATCGGTCTTGGGTTCACTCTTTTTCAACATTTATACATACGACCTGCCTTGCACTCTTCTGCAAACTGCAAGGACTTGGAGGGAACTTTAAGTCAAGACATGACTACACTTTCAGAATATCTTCAGATTTGGGGGTTAAAGCTCAGTCACACTAAGGCAGTGACGACAGCCTTACATTTAAATAACCAAGAGGCCAAACGTAAGCTAAAAATCTACAACAACAATAGACTTTTACAGTTCTGTCCAACCTCTTCTTATCTTGGGGTAAATCTGGACAGATTTCTCGCGTTTCGTCACCATCTAGTGGCATTGCCCAAAAAACTATCTTCGCGCGTCACACTGCTGAGGCAACTTGTAGATTCAGGGTGGGGTGCTGATGCCAATACACTGCGCATAGCTGCCCTACCTCTGGTCTACCCAACAGCTGAGTACTGCTCACCAGTCTGGTGTTGCAGCTCTCATAGTCGCCTCATAGACAATGTCTTGAATGGCCCCTTTCGCATATCACTGCATGCCTGCGTCCCACTCCATAGGACTATCTACCCATACTTTTAGGCATCCAGCCAGCTTGGCTTCACCAACTAGGAACGACAATCTCCTTGGCTAACGATGCAACCGTGCACCCTGATCATATCTTGTAGGGTCTTTTTAGTGGTTTCTCGGATGTTGGTCAAGACAGGCTAAGATCTAGACGCCTGTTTGTGCCAGCTGCGCGGAATTGTTTAAACAACCTTGCCAGACTTGGCATTGGACCAATTATAGATGGAATGCGGAGCACTGCAAGAATACATGCAGGCTCCGTGTTTTTATAACCAGGATTAGTACCAGGCCTGTTGGAATGAGCTGGCCCCGAACAGTTTGGGTCAACCTCAATCGCCTGCGGATTGGTTTTATGCGATTCCATTCGTCCCTGCACAAATGTGGTCTCGCTTCCTCACCGAATTGCGAGTGCGACGCCACTGAACAAACGCGAACCACGTCCTAATAACGTATCCCATACATCGAGCTCTACATGCAGCACGAAATCTGACGGTTTTGGATGAGGAAACTCGATGCTGGCTTAACAACATCTGATCCAGGCAGTACAGCTCATTCCTGTTTGTGTCTGACCTGAAGTGGATGCCCTTTTTAAACGACGACAACAACGGCTGACAAAAATTGAATCCCACTGCTGCTCACCGGCAATATCGCGTAAACATCGGAGCAACAAAAATCTTACTTGGTTTTCTTTAAAATTTAAATCCTATTTTCCATAATAAACAATAAACTAAATGAGAATTCCATTTTTTAATAGTTATCACATTACTGACTGTTTTCATCTTGTTATTTTATTATGTCATAATATTAATACTTTTGAAAATGAATTAACAGAAACTACTTCCGATTGGGAATTTACATGGGGCTGTACAATTTATCAAACTACAACGAGAGTAACAGAGAATCTTTTTCTTCCAATAGAACAGTGATACACCCTTGTTATGACCCGAGTAAGTTTGCGTAAAATAAAAAATAATAATAAAAAAATTAAGAGAGTATAGCATTAATCTCAAGGTAGATCCTTGAGGAACACCACATTGAATAATATTTATTGAGATTTAGCACCAAAAAATAGAGTCACTGTTTTCAAGTGTAGTAACCTTTATCAACGTTTTTAGTAGCCTATTATCCCCATCAGTTAAAGATATCTTAGTAGAAAAGCCTTTTCAAAATTGTTGATTAGAAATTATCTTATTTTGGGAAAAATAATCCTCTAGTCTAGTGGTTCTTAAAGTTTTTTTGCAATAGAAACCTTTTAGATTATTTGTAATATAAAGGAACCCTTATTTAAATTAATGCTTATGGTAATAAAAAGAAATATTTTATTTAAAACACACTTACCTAAATTGGAATATCAAATAGCAAATACTTGTTATAATAAAGAAATATTTTATTTCAAACACACTTACAATAAATTGGAACATCAAACTTTAGCGAGATGAATGCATCTGTTTTTTTGACTTAAGTATTCTCTGGAAATTTGGCTTTATACTTGATAACTGGATTCTCATATCTGAGGTAGCATCCAGCCTGCTCCTATACTTAGTTTTTGTGCCAACAGATCATGAAAATCCTGATTCACATTGATATGTTGTCGTAAAGGGTAAAAGTATTTGTATGGCCTGCTTGGATATTTCAGGATATTCTTCAAGTAGATTCCCCCAGAATATATCTAACGGCGCTTCTTCAAATTTAGCTTTTAACTGAGTATCGGATGTAATTTCTATCAATTTCTTATAATCCATTGACAAAAATCCTGTTGCTTTTTTACTGTGAATGGATTTTGTGCCCAACAATATTCTTTGTACACCAAGTTAAGAAAATACCCGATAAGAACTGTTCATAAGTTGTTGAGATGATCTTTAATTTCATCAAGTGTCTCTACGTTTAACTCCATTTCAGCATCATGTTGAAATTTAGTAAGAAGTGGAAAACAGTTAAAATTGCCATGCTCTACTTCTGAAATCCAGTACAGGACACTATCTAAGACATTGTCTAAGAACACCAGACTGGTGCGCAGTACTCTGCTGTTATGTAGACCAGAGATGAGGCAGCTGTGCGCAGTGTTTTGGCATCAGCACCCCAACCTGAGCCTGCAAGTTGTTTCAGCAGTGTGACGCGCTAATATAGTTTTTTGCTCGATGCCAAGAGATGGTAAGGAACATAAGCGATCTGTCTATAAAATAAGTTGGGTTGGACGAAATGGTAAAAATCTAATCGCTGTTGTGAACATTCAGGTCACGATTGGCCTTTTCGTTATTTAAATAAAAGGCTTGCTGTCACCATCTTAGTGTGATTGAGTTCAGCTTTCAAGTATCAAGGTGCACTAAATGTTAAGCCACGTCTTGAGTCAAAGACCCCTCAAAGGCCTTTTAGTTTCCAGAGGAGTGCAAAAATTCTAGATCGTCTGCGTAGATAAACTTTCAGGAAATTGTGGAGGGCAGATATAGACGTAAATGTAAAGTGATTGACTAGGAGGACAGCCAAGGCCGATTACTTAACACGTTCGCTCCCATGTGAATCACATATGAGCGACGCAGTATTTTGAGTCACACCCCGTCGCTCATATGTGATTCACGCCATACTCTGATATGTGATTCACGCCATACTCTGACGATAACCCGTGTAGCTTGTATGTGCTTCACAATGGAGCTATTATTTATGGGCGATAATGACTTCTGTACCTACAAGTTTTATGTGATATTATTTTTGGTACCGTACTTAATTCCCGCATTTTAGTGACCAAAGAGAGATCATGCTGCAGTAAACTAAAAAACAATGAAAACAAATTTGCAACTACAAAACCACTCAGCAATTTAACAAAGGATGTGTAATATGATGATATTAAAAACAGACGCAAGTACAAGTTTGCACAGGGTAATCCAAAGTATCAGACAACTGTCAAAGAAGTGAAGAATCACAAAACAATGTCGCCTGATGAAACCCCAACTAATGTAATCTGTGAAAATTGGGAAAATATCATATTCATCACTTGTACCATTATTATGAAGAAGGTTAGTAGTTAGTACATAACGTTTAGGCTAAATTAGTTGAAACAAAATCTAAATTTATTATCATATGATTGTTTCATAAACATAAAATTCACAAACAACAACGAAATATTTACAGTAACGGTATTGAAAACCGTGTACAGCTAATGGATTCGGCACAAAATCAAGTAAACAGTCATCTTGCTAGTCTTAACAGTCTCAACGGGCTTTTCATGTCAAAAGCAAGGGGGCATTAGCCTGTATGGAAGTCTTGAAAGCAAGGTAAGCAAAAGAATGGCTTTTTAGAGCATGTTTGGCAAAAGGTATTCACAAGTTTAGCCTTTTTTGAGACTATTTCTCTGCCATGGGTTTCAGTTAAACGCTTGTAGCACAGCTTGCATCTTCCTCTGGTCTTGAAAGATTTGTTTTCTGGTTCTGCCATGTGATGTTGACCTTGTACAGGTTGGAGAGGTAGTCTTTCAGCATGTTTCAATTTCAGTAGGGTAAAAGCCAGTTTTTCTCTGAATTTCTTAATGCCAATTTGTATAGCTGTGTGTTTTTTAAAAATGAAATAAGCATTTACAACAGCTACTCTCAGCAACAGCTCAAAAGCCAATTTACGATACCATTTGATACCTTTATGTAAAACTGAGGCATAAGCACCATTTAAAGGGACAAATCGATACCTGGCTTGCCGTAGTTGTATTCAATAGCTTCCTTTGACTTTAACTTAGATCTGGTGGATGGAGTTGTATTGAAAGTTGAGGGAGCATTGGCAGCAAAAAGAGGCCTTCTTCTAGATGTATAAACCTCTTCCATATCTGGACCGTGTTTGGTGGACAATACATGCACGTCTCTGGTGTCTCGCCACTTTAATACTAGAATGCCATGGCTCTCTTCTTGTGCAACCATTTTCCCGCGTTGCAGTTTCTTCTTCAAAACTTGCTTAGGTAATTTTGCTCTAGATGGGCGTACTGTTCCTACAACATGTGTTTTCTCAGCTAACATGAATCGTGCCAGTGGATAGCTTGTATAAAAATTATCGATGTACAGTGTTCTTCCTTCATTTCTCAATCCTCTGGTCAACTCTTCACAAATTCTTTGAGTTTGTCCAACTTCTCTTCCTCCTGCTCCAGTTTTCCCAGCATGCATCTGCAGTGACCAACAGTAACCCTGTCCAGCACAAAGTTTAAATAACTTAATTCTATATATTTATGTGCCTTACAAGATATATATTGGCGAAAGATCAGGCGTCCTCTCCAAGGAATTAGACTTTCATCAATCACTATGCTCTCTTCAGGAGTGTAAAGCTCTTAAAACTTTGATTACAATAAATCAATCAAGGCTTGAATTTTTTCCCTTCGATCTGTTGGATCTATGGTTACGTTATTAACAAAGTGGATATACCTCAGCAACTCTTGAAAGCGATTGCGAGACATAATATTGGGTGCAACTTCGTTCTTGTACAAAGGATTGGTTGACCAATAGTTAGCAATCTTCCCCTTCTTCACGAGACCCATCCAGATAATTAGTCCTAAAAACTTTTTTATTTTCTCGCCGTTTGTTGGTTTCCACACAGTTTGAGATGAAGAACGTGTAGTATGCGTTGATGTGCATTGCTGCACATAAAGGTTAGTTTTTCGAACAATAAGTGAAATCACATCCTGGTCAACTAGGCGTTCATAAATTTGCTGAGAATTAATATTATTTGATAAAGTAACGTTTAGCCCTCCTTGCGCAATATAGGGAAATGACTGTGTTCTGTTGTTGTAATCTGACCACTGTACTTGACTTGGCTCATCATTTTTTTCATCGTCTGATGCTGCACTATTTTCCTCTTCTTCTTCTAGGTGCATTCTTTCAAGATTATATCCTATGACAAACGCATCATTGTTGTCATTATCTTCATTAGGGCTATAGCTCGGATCCTGTACAGAATCATCAACATCAATCTCATCATCATTAGCTTTAGAATTATCTTCTTCTTGCAGCATTTTATTAATTTCACCATCACTCAAATACCTGTTTCTAGCCATTTGCAGTATCAGGATAATGTTAAAAATATTTTTCCTGGAAGCACAGAAGTTTAGTTTTGTTTTAATTTGATTGTTTATACACCGTGAAAATGGCCATACAATATTTAAATCAACATTGTCTTGAACAGGTACGGTACCCACGTATGTCTACCACTTCAAAGTAGGATACCCCTTGTGAAGGCTTTCTTGAATTTCTGCAAAAACACAATGACTCAGCTAGGGTGAGGAATAAACCAGTGACCTCTCGATTAGCAACCTGAAGAGCTAACCAACTTTCTATGCAGTTAGCTGGAAATAAGTGCACGAATGCAATCAAAGTTAGAGTATAACCTAGCCGCTAATTTCAAACCAGTGCGATCACAGTCGCTAATTGCCTAACGCTAGCATGCTTGTAATCTGTTCATGCTTAAGTGAGCCTAAAGGCCCGTTTCCACTACGAGCGTGGAGAAAAGCATTTTTTGTTTGTTTTATTGCTTTTTTTTTGCGCTCGCTTCAATCGAAGATCAATAAAAGAGAGAAAGAATGCTCTTTTCCACGTTCGTAGTGGAAACGGGCCTTCACTTATTGTTGTGGGAATTGTTGAGTGATGCATGGCATAAATAAACAAGATGCATACGTAAATAAATTAACTTTTTTGACGTAAATATTCTTTTAGAATAATTGAGTACTGACTGGTACAAGAATAATTACGCAGGAAATCTAAATAACTAACATGCTCATTTACTGTTTCACAGAAACTTGCTCATTTACGATGTCGCTCACATATGAGCGACATGGGCCTAAACGTAAAAATTTTACCGTTGTGTACCGTGTCGCTCATTTCAAAGTTAAAAAACAAACATAAAAACATGTTACCATCATATTAGGGGAAAAGAAACTCATACGATATGAAATTGAAGTCTGGTATTAACAGGAATTCAGCAAAATTTGTCTGGTAGCGAACGTGTTAAGAACGTTATTTTTTGGACAGCGAATCGTGCCTTGCTTGCTGTCACCAGTAGCAGGGATGAAACTTTGATTTTGGACAAGTTTCTTGATCATTCTGACCATGTGCTTATCTGGAACAAGTCTCAAGCAGCTTGCATGTAAGGTCACGGTGTCAGACAAAACCATAAGTCATAGGAACCTAACTCAAATTCAATGAAGCGATGAAATATAAAACAGTTTCTTATCACAATTGTATTGTACGACAAGGCCCTGTTTCGCTCTTATGGAGCTCATCAGGTACAAGATCAAAAGTAACAAGCCAAACTATTACATGCACAACCAAATATATATAACATAATAACAAACGTAATGATTACATACAAGCGATAAATGTTTATCTAACTCCACAGAGGTGGACTTCGTATTCATAAAATATCATCATGTTGGTATTTCCGGACGATGAATCGGCTTCGTCATAGTACCTGGACTTATTCGGATTTATAACTATAGTATCTTATCACTATAGTGGCCGAACCAGGACTGCTACTGAAGTCAGAAAAACTACCGCTTATATACAAAATCGTTACATAAGAAATTTGGCCTAAGGCAATCTAAAGCACAAAGCAATAAATCACGAGGCAAAGGCATGCAACAGACGTCGTCAATACATAACAAGTTTTCAAGAACAAGAATTAAGCTGAAAGAACCGGATTTACCACATCCAGAATGCACGGAAATCCATCCGTATCTGTAGACTGGCGGGCACCTCGTACCGGCATG